>OZ010786.1:148354456-149554456 GCA_963932465.1 Maratus speciosus | reverse complement strand
AATTTCTCCATTAGGTGTAATTTTCTTGAACGTTACTTTGAAAAATTTTCGTCCTTCTACAACCGCAGATTTCATGTAATCAGCATTTGTCATCCTGTGCTGAACCTTTCTTTAAGAGCAAAGTAATGACCGAATGACTATAAGAATGGTCCCGTAGTGGAATCAGAATAGGTTAGCAATTTATATTCACTGAGTGTGGAAGGTGGCAGAAACTTTCGTATACGATGTAAATGGGGCCGCAGATTGCAAAAGTTTAAGAAACACTGCAATAAGATATCACAAAAGTATATTATAAAATCATCAAATCTAAAGAACTCAATGAAAAGTAAATGTGAGCAATGCAATAACTTTGAAATGAAAAATGTACATACTTTCATCGGGAAAAAAATTCCCGATATGTAAATCTATGCATTTTTTTTTTTTTTTTTTTTTTTTTTTTTTTTACAAAAAAAAAAAAAAAATAGAATATCGAAGAGTGAAAAAATTTTTTTCCAATGAAAATGATCGATAACAAAATAATAATAATAATAATAATAATAATAATAATAATAATAACTGAAATTAGTAGTACAAATTTGGCGCCCCCTGAATTTCCGCGCCCGGGGCGACCGCCCCCTTCGCCCCCCCTTTCGCACGGTGCTGTACATAGTACATACAAATATCTCGACCGAGTTCGTTGGCCAGCTTCATCATCCGTCATCTTGTTTCAAAATGGCGGCCATTTAAAAAAATTAAAAAATTAAAAAATTTGAGATACCAAAAAATTGGAAAATGAAAAAGTTTTTTTTCGTATGTGTTTGACCTTAATACAAAGATTCCGGAACAGTTTTTGTTTCGTCTATATCTAAAAAAATGGCTGAATAATAGCATTTTGAATTTCTATTGTGTCTGACATTTTAAAACGACCTGATTTTTGTCACGCGATAAGAGGCGTATTTATGAACCGATTTGGATGTAACTTGGTCTGTACATAGTACATACCAATGTCTCGACCGAGTTCGTTGGCCAGCTTCATTCGCCATCTTGTTTCAAAAGGGTTGCCATTTAAAAAAAAATTAAATTGAAAATTGAAAATGAGGTATTAAAAAATTGGAAAATGAAACAGATTTTTTTTATGTGTTTGGCCATGATACAAAGATTCCGGAGCAGTTTTTGTTTCTGAAAATTTGTTCTTTTGTTTATATCTTAAAAAATGGTTGATTTATAGCACTTTGAATTTCTAGCATGGCTAACATTTTGAAACGATCTTGTATTTGTCACGCGATAACACACGTATTCGCCTATTTCGATGTAAGAAGACATGTGGATAGTATACATCAACACCTCGACCAAGTTCGCTGGGCAGATTCATCAGCCATCATGTTTCAAAATGGCGGCCATTAAATTAAAAAAAATATATATATTTAAAGTGAGGTGCAAAAAAATTAGAAATTGAAAAAGTTTTCCTTCTTAAGTATTTGACCTTGATATAAGGATTCAGGAGCATTTTTTGTTTGTCTTTACCTTAAAAAATGGCTCAGATATAGCAGTTTCAATTTCTATTGTGGGTGACATTTTGAAAAATCTGATTTTTTGCATGCGACAGCACTCGTATATATCAACCAATTCCGATGTGAGTGAGCATGTGCACAGCAATTACTAAGGTCTCGACCAAGTTCACTGCTTAGCCTCATCCACCATGTTGTCTTAAAATGGCAGGCACTTTAAGAAATTACCGAATTTGGCAGCCAAATATAAGTTACTTTAAAGAAAAGCAGCTTGGATAAAGTTGACTAATTTCGCGAAATTCTCATTCATTATATTGATAAAAATTAGTATTGAATCTCCTATATTCGGTTTCCACTAAATTGAGCTTCGTGTGTTTGAATGATATAAGTTGACTTTTTTAAAATAAGGAATATGAAAGCTACCTCTTCCTCCCGGCACTGGCCGGAAGGACTTTTGAGTATGTGACTCATTTAAAATTGTGTACTTTTTACTCAATTTTGAGTACCCATTTTTTTCAGTGTGTATATACTATATAATAGAAAAATTTAGTTTAGCAAGAAAACGCTTAACAGGTTGAAATTCTCTTTCAGCAATTTATACTAATACATAGAAACATACTTGAATACTTTTGTACAACCCTATAGTTTACCTAGAACCTTTATTACACGCCACTATTTAGTTAAAATTTAATTCAAACTAAGACACTCTTAAAACTGCTGAAATCACATTTCCAGAAATTATAATTTATAGACGGCCATGTATCCAATTCTTTACGTGACCCTGTATATCATTTTATCTATATTCTACAAACATTTCTTAGTAAATTAAATGCAGTTCAGCGAAAAAAAGCATAATTCATTTAAAAACCACCTTTAAGCGATTTGCGCCCATACCCAGTAACCCTTACGAATATTTTTGTGTAGCCCTGTATAGGAATTATAGCATTTATATACACCATATACTATGCATTAATATAGTGAATCATAAAAGCGCATATCATAATTAAAAATGCATTTCCAGCCGTCATCGCTAATGTACAGTACTTCGGATACAATATAGTATCTGAAATATTTTATATAATGTGTCCCTGTAAATGCTATATACGTATTATTCGTATTATACATGAAATAGTTTATAGTATGTAAACCTCAGCGACGTATATCAATTTCATTATATATGAAACAGATTAACATAATTAAAGTACGCAGCAAACATTACCTTCCACCCCTATATCATTATGTATCGGAATTCCTTTTTTAGCCCTGTAAATGAATAATAACTATTCTTTGCATTGCATAGTCAACAGAATGCATATTTTAGCGCGCTTCATAAATGCATATCAATTTTATTCTGTTTGAAAGTGTTTGTAAAATCTTTAAAAATTTCATTTGAAACGATTTTTTTCCCATAGGGCGTAATGTAACGGAATACTTTTGGCTGTCCTTGTAAATGAACTAAACATGCTACAAATTTCATTACTAATAGGGACCGTGCTATGGAAAAAGTCAATAACATCCAAAAATTTCAGGGCAATCCGAGTATATTTACGAGAGTTAGAGCGCGGACAGACTGCTAGACGGACAGACGGAGAGACAAACCGAAGTCATAAGCACTTTTCAACTTTGTGTCCTATATTATGTATCCTGTATTATATGAACTTTTAAAAAATATATATACTAAAGCAGTTTAATCTATAACTTCCTATCATTCATGAAAAACACTTTATTTCAATACTTAAATATCACATTTTACTTTTTAGTGCCAATAATTACGTGTATCATAAACGTAGAAAATGAGTTTATAATAGAAGAAAATTTAATAATCGATTCAAAATGTCTATAATTAAATGTTTGATTAAAATCACAAACAGGAAAAAAAATGCTTACATACAATTAAAAAACATAAATATACGAATTTGAAAAACATTTAAAATAATAATTAGTATATATAGTTGTACTATTAAACAACAACAAACTACAATAGATGGATTAAATGCATTATTAGATTTAACAATATCTCAAAAATCTTTCCATATGTTATAAGGAATTCCTATTATTTTATGATTTTGCCAAATGTTAAATCTGAAAACATTGGTATGAAGATTTAGATTTTAAAAAATAATTTAAAATGCTATTAGCACTAAAAGAAAACTCTTTCAAAAGTTTCACTACTGTAATATGTAAAAGTACATTTTACCAGTATAATGCTAATTTCTAATCTGAAACAATTTCGTAATATCATAATAATCGAATATCTATATTATAAGTGTTAGTACTCAGAAAACAGTAAGATGCCGAAAACAAACTCCAAATCATTGTCTCAACACATTTTCAATCTCAAGTAGCTGAAAATTAATGTTTCCATTAATTTCCCTATGAATGTAATCATAAATCCGTCTCTGCGCAGCTTTTTTTTTTCTTTCAAGCGATGACAGATAAAGATTTTTCCTTCACCTTATCGAATAGGAAAATTTTGCTTCTGAAAACAAATCCAGATCAGTCTCTTATTAATATAACATAAAACTATTTAACTCATAACACATCAGGAATAAAAGATTTAAATTAAATAAGACTTACGTTTATGTTTCTATAATAATATCCGTGTATCCTAAAATGGCGGCTGTCATTCTCTTATCTTAAAAAAACTGTTGTAGAAATGGCGATGTTCTAAACAGTGAAGTAACTTCCCGGCTTCCCGCGTCTTCCCTTATTTATTTTTCTGTGGTTATATTTCACGCAGACGATTTGAGCAGATGGTTCTTTTCCGCTTATTTGTTTTTGTATATAATAGATTTGGAACTTAAATGCGCAATGAAAGTGTCTTTATTTAAAATTTTCTATTTGAAGAATTTTCCAATGTATTTTACCTTTTCTTTTTATCAGTACCAAATATTTATGTTAAAATGTATTGTAAAGTTTCTTTTTTGTAAATAATAATAATAATATTCATAATTAGAGTTTATTAGATAAAACATTGTTTAAATTTTTAAAATGTGTAAAAATCAATTTAATGGTAATAATGAACCCCCAGCCCCCTTTTTTAAAAGTAAAGTTTGTTTCACACGTTTTCTGTAAAATAAAACAATTTGTAAAATAACTTTTTTAAAAAGTCATATCTCTAAAATACAAATTTGAAATACGAATAATGAATTATATCATAAGTTTTGCATAAATTTTGTGTATTTCTTTTATTTTTGGAAAATGTTAATTTTATTTAAAAAGTCTGAAAGAAGTAGTATTTTTGAAAAAAAATAGTTACTTAAAATAGTTAAACACTAAACGGAAAAAATATGACTTGAATGCAAAGTATAAAGCAAGAAATGCATATATGACTAAACTCTGAAGACTCTTTCTACGTGCTCATTAAAAGCTGCAAACTTGACTGTATTGGAAAATTTTTATTTTGAAACCACAGAAGTGTTTCGAATACCACTGGTTGGCAAAAAAAAAAAATCCTCCCTGCAAACTAAATATGTAAAGTGTACAGATTTAATACACCTAATTCTAAATATGTTATCCAAATTGCTCCAGCACGTACCATTTTTCCGAGAAACACTTTTATAATAATAACAATCAGTGAAGGATTATTATATTAAATTGCAATGCTAGATAAAATTGAAATCATTAAAAAAGTATACTTTCACCGTCTTAGATATCAAATTGATAAAATATAGCATGGAAATTTAGTTTATTAATGCTTGTATCGTGCACTTTATATATTATATCCCCCCCCCCCCTCCCTTTCGTGACAGAATTTACCATTTGCTATTCAGTAAATAATATGTTGTGAAGAATTTTCGTAATTTTTTAAAGTTTTCTAAGAAGTTCACATCTCAGTCACAATGGGACATCACTGAGTGGTGGCATTTTGGTCACAGATGTGACGTGACCACAGTGACGTCACAACGACGTCACCGTGACCATGCATGCTATGAGGGTGTATACATAAAATAAAATCGTTAGTAGTGTGATTATGCCGGCTCCACGGCGTCGGCGTTCCGGCGGTGTGGATGGTGTGCAGGCGTGTGGAGGCCCGTGGAGTGGCTCGCTGATAAGAGTCGGTGGTGGAGGAAACGCATGTCGGTGGTGGAGATAAGAAAGAGACGTGCTGTCGGGAAACTGATAAGAACTTGTATTATAGTACGAGGGTATTTTATTTATTTTATTTTGAGGAGTTTGAAAATTTTTTCGAAGTGAATTTATTTTTCGAATTTTATTTTTAGAAATTATTTGAAAGAACTTAAATTATTTTTCGAATTTTATTTTGAGGAGTTAGAAAATTTTAACGAAGTTTTATTTTCGAATTTGATTTTTTGGTGTTAGAATTATTTGAGCTAACTGAATTTATTTTTCGAATTTTATTTTTAGAAATTATTTGAAAAAACTTAAATTATTTTTCGAATTTTATTTTGAGGAGTTAGAAAATTTTAACGAAGTTTTATTTTCGAATTTTATTTTTAGGTGTTAGAATTATTTGAGCGAACTTAAATTATTTTACGAATTTTATTTTGATAATTTTATTTTCAGATGTTAGAAATTACTTTTTATTATTTTTATTTATTTTTCGAACTTTATTTTAGGGGAGATAAAATTATTTTTCGAATTTTATTTTAGAGGTGTTAGAAAATTTTAGCGAAATTTATTTTATTTTCGAATTTTATTTTAGAGGTATTAGAAAATTTTTTCGAATTTTATTTTGTGAAGATAGAAAATTTTTTCGCATTTTATTTTCAAGTCTTAGGAAATTTCTTTTTCTTTTTCGAACTTAATTTTATTTTCAGGTGTTAGAATTATTTTTAAAATTTTATTTTTCGAATTTTATTTTGAGGAAATAGAAATTTTTTTCGAATTTTATTTTCAAGTCTTAGAAAATTTTCGCGATCTGAATTCATTTTTCGAATTTTATTTTAGCGGAGATGGAAATTTTTTGCGATCTGAATTTATTTTAGCGTACTTAATTTTTATTTTAAAATCTTAATTTGACTAGTTAGAAAATTTATTTTAACGAAATTTTATTTTCGAATTTTATTTTTAGGTGTTAGAATTATTTTTTGAATTTTTATTTTCAGGTGTTAGAAAATTTTACGAATTTTATTTTACGAATTTTCAAGTCTTAGAAAATATTTGAGGTAATATTTTTAATTTTGGCTAGTTAGAAATTTTATTTTCAGATGTTAGAAATTATTTTTCGAATTTTAATTTAGGAACTTAATATTTTTCTTTTAAAATTACTTAGAGATAGAAATTATTTGCGAATTGAATTTTATTTTAGCCTACTTAATTTTTATTTTGAAATCTTAATTTGACTAGTTAGAAAATTTATTTTAACGAAGTTTTATTTTCGAATTTTATTTTTAGGTGTTAGAATTATTTTAGGAATTTTTATTTTCAAGTCTTAGAAAATATATTTTTCTTTTTCGAAGTTAATTTCTTTTTCGAATTTTAATTTAGCAAAGATAGAAATATTTAGCGAAACTTTTTTTTTTTTCGAATTTTATTTTCAAGTCTTAGAAAATTTATTTTATTTTGACTAGTTAGAAATTTTATTTTCAAATGTTAGAAATTATTTTTCGAATTTTATTGTAGCGTACTCAATTTTTATTTTGAAATCTTAATTTGACTAGTTAGAAAATTTATTTTAACGAAGTTAATTTATTTTTCTAATTTTATTTTCAGATGTTAGAAAATATATGAGAATTAAATTTTTGAGGAGATGGAAAATATTATTTTCAGAAGGGTTTTTGAAAAATTTGTATTTGTGTGGCTTTTATTTATTCTATTAAACAATGAATATGTGCAATTTGTTACTTATTGGTGACGGTGAAAAATATTTTTGCCTCATCAGAAATTTTTCGCGACTTTTAGGCGATCTGACTAAACATGGTTATGCCAGCCATTATTGTTACCGATGTTTGCATCGATTTTCAAGTCAAAACCTGTTAAAGAAGTATAATGAATATTGTTGTAAATTTAAAGCTCAACGGATTCAAATGTCTACTCATAACAATATACTCAAGTTTTCCTAGAAATGCCTTTAGAGTTATTAGCAGGTTTCGAAGCCACAAACATTTAACCAGACTTCTCCTTTTTAACGCATCGCATTAACCACTGGACCACGAGGGTCCGTTATTTTCTTACCTGAATATGCTTTTCATCTGAAAGTTTTATAGCTACTTATTTTGATCTATATATTTCCTTTTAAAACAAGTGGGAGATAGAAAATTTAGCGGAAGCGTTTTATAACATGATGATAGTTTAAATTTTTGTTGCGTGAATGAGTTTTACTTTGTTAACTTGGAAAAATATTTTTTTTCTTTTAAAATTTTCTATTATATGTTACTTGAGAAATTTTATTAGTGAATGAGAGACATTATAATATTTTTAGTTCATTTGGAATTGAACGGGTGTTAGGCAATTTTCGAGGGAAAGATCTACTTTCCTTTAGAAGAGATTTCGCATAAAGTGTTGCCACCGAATAAAGATTATTATAGTATTCCCACTAAAAAGGGGAAATGTATATAACGAATTGAATTGAATGATGTTGGCACTCAATAAGGTGACATGTATATAACGAAATAAAATTAAAAGATGCTGTCATCAAATAAATATATGCAAAGAAATAAAAGATAATGGCATCAAAATAAGACAAATAAAGTGTTGCCATTGGAAAAATGAGAGATTATAAAATAAAGTAATCATTTAAGTTCTTCTTAGCAACACATAAGAAATGTAAAATGTGTTTTAAAAATTAAATTTGCAAGTTGAAATACTATTAATAGTGAAGTATTAATGATAATAATAACATTTAAAATATTCTTTACATTACATAAGCAAATGAAATGTAAATTTTGCTTTAAAAAGTAAGTAAATAAATTAAAATTCAGCAGTGAAATAATAATAATTGAAGAATAACTCACACTTTAACACAAATTATTTAAAGGCGCTGGTTTCTTTATGTAACACTTTATTTAACACAGAAGCAGCGCACCGCCGCTTTCTCCGACACTCACATCTCAACACAATACTTAAGCTACTTCACTTCCCTTTAGATGTTAGACACTGAGATTTTAATTATAGGTGGCGCGGCATGTCTCGCTACATTGAACATATCGGACCCCATTGACATGTTTATAACATTCAATAACAATTTTTACCAAGTACTCTAATTTACACAAATTAATACAAAAATTTACTTATACGTTAATTAAATACAATCCTTTGAAAAAATATCAATACAACACACATATATACACAATTACCTTTTTTTTTTTTTTTTTTTTTTTTTTAGTTTGAATTGTCAAGAGGATCAGGTATGAGTAAAATACATAATTTACTTATCGACCTTTTAAAAGTTCCATTTTGAGTGTTTACTTTAACTACTCGAATTTTGTTATCGTTACCGTGATACACCACAATAATTCTGCCTAATGGCCACTTATTTGTCGGTAAATTTTCCTACTAACACCACTAAATCTCCGATTTTTACATTATCTTTTTCAAATCTCCATTTAACCCTTTGTTGTAATTCACTTAAATAATTATGATGCCATTTACGCCAAAAAAGTTGTAGAATTTTAGTTATTCGTTGCCATTTTTTCAGGCGATTTTCTCTTATATTGGTTAAATCAGGCTCAATAATGGAATTTAACGGCCTGTTTATCAGAAAATGGGCCGGAGTTAAGACTCCAAAATCATTCTCATCATCTGATAATGGACTCAAAGGCCTGGAATTTAGAATTCCCCCAATTTGTATGACTACTGTAAGAAGTTCCTCATAAGTGAGATTAGCACCTCCCACAACTCTCTTAAAGAGATACTTAAATGATTTTATAGCGGCCTCCCAAAGACCCCCGAAATAGGGTGCCCTGGGAGGGATAAATTTCCACTCAATGCCTTCCGTGGATAAATATGCTGCTAATTTCTCATCAGGTTTTTTTACTAACTCATAAAAAGCCTTAAGAATCTTATTTGCACCAATAAAATTTTTCGCATTATCCGAATACAATTTGGCACATTTACCTCTGCGTGCAATGAATCTTTTCAATGCAGCAATAAATGATTCGGAGGTTAAGTTTGAAACAATTTCTATATGTACAGCTTTAAATACAAAACAAACAAAAATACAGATATAAATTTTTTGCAAGATAGTTCTACGTGCATACCCCACTTTGACCATAAATGGGCCATACAGATCTACTCCCGAAATATTAAAGCAGTAGTCCAATTAAACTCTATCCCTGAGCAAATCGCCCATCAATTGATTTGCAATAACTGGTTTAGCTTTAAAACATGGGATGCACTGATGAACTACCTTTCGACATGTTGCACGACCATTTATTGGCCAAAATTTTTCTCTTACCAAAGAAAGTAATGTTGAAGCACCGACATGAAGGTATTTTTTATGATAATAATTTATAACAATTACAGTAAAATTATTAGACTTAGGCAAAATCGCTGAGTGCTTTCTCGCAAAATTTAAATCACTGTTATCTAACCGGCCTCCAACCCTTAAAATTCCAAATTCATCTAAGTATGGTTTGAGGCTTCTTAGCTTACTACTTGGACTTACCGAACCTTTGGTTTGCAGACTACGTATGTCTGCATTGAATTCTGCCCTTTGGACAGATTTAATTAAATAAATCTCTGCATGCTCCAAATCTGAAGTTGACAAAGGCCCACCCCACTTATAAAGTGGGTTTCTTGCATTCATGACAAACCTGAAAATATACCTAAGAATACGTAAAATAGTTATATCATTATTACTAAGATTAATTAAGTCATTAACAAAACAGTTATCTGTAACATTACAGTTCATTACACTAACTTCATTAAAAGGATTTGAATTTGTTTTGAGCTCTTTTTTGAACTCTTCATTAGCTTCTGGTATTATTACTGAATTTTGGTGATAGTCAGTGTTATTAAGAAAAATGGGTCCACGCCACCACAAGTCACAATCAATGAGTTTATCTGGATCCATACCTCGTGAAAGTTTATCAGCCGGATTATGTTCAGAGCAGATATGACACCACTGCTCAGGACTAGAGTTTTCATGAATTTTAGCCACCCTGTTCTGCACAAATTGTTTGAGATCAATAGGTTCCTTTTGAATCCACGCTAACACAATCGTTGAATCGGACCACAAGAAAGCATTAGTAACTATTACTTTCATGGATGATAAGACTCTTTTTACCAGTTTCGTTAGCAAAACTGCGGCGCATAGTTCAAGTCTGGGAATAGTTAGACTCTTTACTAGTGTAACACGTGATTTGCTAGCTATTAAATTAACCATCACATTTCCTAGAGAATCGCATGATTTACAATAGACCGCTGCTCCATAGCAACGTTCTGAGGCATCTGCGAAGCCATGTATTTCAACAATTTCCGGGTTTTCAATTATAATGCGTCGACTTATTTGTATATTATTAACACTTTAAGCGATATAGGAAATTGGTGCCACTCGTGATATTCTGACTCAGGGAGCTCGTCATTCCAGTCAATATTAATTCTCCACAATCTCTGCATAAATATTTTGGCTTTCGCTATAACTGGGCCAAGAAGTCCTAGCGGATCAAAAATTCTGGTAATTGTCGACAATACTTGTCGCTTGGTATAGGAATCACTCAATTCTACTTTAACTCTAAATAGGAAACAGTCATCCCTTGGGTTCCACGAAACCCCTAACGTTTTAGTCTCAATGTTGTTTTCAAAATTATACCCTTCTCCAGGTGTCAGCGAAAGATTTTTATCACTTGTGCACCATTTATGAAGTCGCATACCTGCCTTATGCATAATCGCTATGAGTTGCCGCTGCAACTCTTTGGCTTCCTCAAGCGTAGGTGCACCACACAAAATGTCATCCATACACATGTTTTCACGAAGAACTGGTGCTGCAATTGGGAAATTATTTCCTTCATCAATTGATAGTTGATTGAGCGTTTTCATTGCTAAATAGGGAGCGCTGACCGTTCCATAAGTCACTGTTTGTAATTCGAAAATTTTTGGTTCTTCTTTAAAATTATCGTTCCATAACACACTTATCGTTAAACACACTTGTCAGGACCAAGCTGGTGTATTAGGTAAGTGATGAATACGTTATAATTTTAGATTTGTTAGATGTTAGAGTTTAAATGTTTTAAAATAAAGGTATTACAGTACATAATTATTTTTCAAACAATAATAAAACTTTTAAAAATAATTTGAAATTGATAACTAAACTGAATAGAAGAATTTAAAGTTTTGCAGGTAAATCTCATGAAACTAAGATGAATTAAAAAGGTTAGTTACACAAGGTTTATCATAGAAAATCTGTCAAAGAAATGTTTAATTTGGAATACTATCAAACCTAGTTAACCTATAAATATTTCTAATTACTTGCAAACTAATATGAAACAGAGAATTTAATTAATTTGAATATAATATTGTTGTGATTTTTACATATCTCCTAAAATGCTTAAGTGAGTTTTCGTGGCAATTGCAAAAACTTTGCAAATTTTCATTCCAACTCGATGTTAAATGAGTTTCTAAGTCTACGTTTATCTTTTCGAAAATATTGGTCATCATCAACTTACAACAAAATCTATGTGATAAGTCACTTATTTTTCGATTCTATCATCGGTTTAGTTTCCGCACTTGTGCTGAAATAAAGGGTTAATACTATGAATGATCGATTGGTGTGGTAAGAAGATGGTAGGCGATGAATAAACATATGGTTGCCAGGATAAACAATTGAATGCTAGGATGAATTCATTTATGAGTTAAAGCAGAAAACAATCCAATTTTACAAACATTCAACCTTGAAATACTTTTCTAAACGTAATTTTTTTTTCTAAACTTAACTTTTTTTTTTCTTTACTTAATTTTTTTTTTTAAACTTAACTTTTTTTTCTTTTTCAAAACTTAATTTTTTTTTCAAACCTTTAAAATTTTTTAACTTAATTTTTTCTTAACTAAATTTGTTTAACTTATTTTTGCAAAAACTTTGCTTTGTTAACTAACAAATATTTTAAAAATTAGTTCTCATGAATTTTCCAAGGACTCTCATCGTTATTTCTTTCATGCATGTGTTTGACCCATGCATTTACCAAAAATTTTTAAGAAATTAAGCAAACCTTCTAACCTTCCAAGACTCTCATCTTTCTTCAAAACAAGTGTTCAGTAATATATTTTTCAAAAAAAAAAAAAAAAAAAAACCAAAGGACTTTCATCATTATTTCTTCCAAGTGTGAGTTCAACCCATGTGATATTTATGAGCATTAATCAAATAAACCTTCTTAGAAAATAAGGACTCTCATTCTTTTTTCCTACAAAATCATGGCATTAAATAGATTTTCAAAACAAACTAGCACAACTCAATTGCCATGATGTATTAAGAAAGATTTTTCACGAATGAGTTCTCAAAAGGTAACCATGGACTCTCATCATTTATTCTTCCAAGCAAGTGTTCAATTTCTAAAATTTTTAGCAAACATACATATGTTCTCATGAAACTAAGGACTCTCATTGTTCTTTCTTCCAAACGTGAGTTCAACTCATGCAATATTTATGAGCATTAATCAAATAAATCTTCTTAGAAAACAAGGACTCTCATACTTTTCCCTACAAAATCGTGGTATTAAATAGATTTTCAAAACAAACTTTCAACACTCAGGTCTCATGAAGTATCGAGAAAGATTTTTCACGAATGAGTTCACAAAGGTACCCATGAACTCTCATCATTTATTCTTCCAAGCATACATTTTTCATAAAATTTTTAGGAATCATGCATATGTTCTCGTGAAACTAGGGACTTTCATTGTTCTTTCGACCATGAAAGTGTTCAAAAACTTTAAAGAAACCAAGGGTTGGTTCTCCTCGTTGATTCTACCAAGCATGCATTTTTCGTAAAATTTTTAGAAATTAAGTATATGTTTTCAAGAAACTAGGGACTTTCATTGTTCTTTCGACCATGAAAGTGTTCAAAAACTTAAAAGAAACCAAGGGTTGGTTCTCCTCGTTCAATCTACCAAGCATGCAATTTCGTAAAATTTTTAGAAATTAAGTATGTGTTTTCAAGAAACCAAGTTCTTTTTCAATGGCAACACTTTCAAATATTTTACAACTCAAATAATTTCTTCGAGTTATGCAATTATTTTTCAACTCAACTTCGAGCAATGAAATCATTTTCAGTTCTTCAAATATTTTACAAGTCAAATAATTTCTTCGAGTTATGCAATTATTTTTGTGATTATTTTTCAAGACTCATTTTATAGGAATGGTCCGTTTCACAAATACATCATTCAATACTTTGAAATAATTTCCAACATGCAAAACAAAATTTTAAAGACTAAGTGAATGAAATCTAAAGAAAATTAAGTTATTTCTAAGATCAACACTTAATGAAATTTAAACAATATAAAAATAAATCACTTATTATTATAAAAATCAATTAATGATCTAATTACAATTAGCAGTTGGTGATTTTAAATATCTAAGTAATTAAAAAATAAACTTACATTACAGGCAAGGTAGTATAAACAAGTTCAAAGAAGCTTCGGATAGCAATGCTATACACCACAAAAGTCTAGCTGTTCTTATCGCTTACTGATGATGTTGATAATGAATCGTGTGATTTGCGATATTCACCACTCACATGATAAAAGGAAGTCGTGATATCACGTGGTTTTCGTGTTTAACTGTTAAGAAATCCACCATTTTGTATCAATCAAGTGAAGGAAGAAGATATGTTTTGAAGTACATGGCTAAAGGTATGCTAAATTTTTCTCTATGTATTTAAAACGTATAAGTAAAATAATGTTTTCAAATGTATTTTGAGAGGGAAAGTTCATTGGTGACACATAAGTCACACTGTAGTATCAAATCTTGTTAGTGACTGGAAATACCATCACATATGAAATTGCTAAACTGTTACAAGTAATTTCTAAACGATAGTTCATAAGTTTTCAAAAGTTAACTCACTCATAATTTGGAAAAATATGAAACACTGTTAATATGCGAGATAAAATATATATATATATATATGTGGAGAATTTCGCAAGCACCACCTGCATCAGACTGAGTGTCCCCGTATTTTCCGCTTCGAGATTAAAAAGGAAACGAGCCTTAACGAAGCTGTGTGAAGTGGAAATGCAGAAGAAGTAAAGAGAACGAAATGAGTTTTACGACGCAAGGTTTTGTTAAAAAAGAACAGAACATATTTCGGTGAAATAAGATTGAATATTTACACGACGTAAGAAAATCTCAGAAATATTCAACGACGTTCTGAATTATAGACTTTAAGCTAATTAAAGAACGAGAAGAGTGTTTATATCTGTATTTTTTGTTTGTGTGTTCGTCTCAATAAATGTCAGTGTTCGTCCTAAAAGGGAGTTGTGAGTTATGTATGGAGTCTCACCCCATAAATTGGTGTCAGAGTGACAGTTAACCCACCAGTATTACTAATTACAATTATTCATCATATTCAAGCCGGATATTATTCTAACGGTGAGTTCATTATTATTATTTTATTATGAAGCTGAGATACCTGAACTGGAAGTTGCATTTAAAAACGAACGAATGCATAAAATCAAATTGCTGCATAAATTCCTATTTGATGCTGACGGTGATCGATCTAATAGAAAGAGAATACGTGATTTTACTGGTTTCGGTTTTCAAACCGACAGCACCAAATTCAAAAATAAAATAACTAAAGTTCAAACTGATTTTTCATTAAATGATCTGATTACAGTGTGCAATCTACTTTGTATTAATAATGAGGGATCTTTAAACGATCTAGTTAGAAACCCGATTAGTTACATACCTTTCAGACTTGACCTTACTACAAAATAATATTATACAAAATGAAAGTGACACTGACTCGGAACCCGAACTGCCTTCAAATAATATGACTTCAAGTAATAACACTGAATTATCAAATTTTGACAAACAGCAGCAATTTCCAGTTCAAAGTTTTATGCCATCGTCTATTAATTTTACTGATATTGAAAGTGTAATACCTCCTTTCGATGGTAGTTCTTTTAGTGATATAAATGTATGGTTTAATAATTTTGAGGATGTTACTAATATGTTTAATTTATCTGACTTTCATAAATTCATATTTTGTAAAAGATCATTACGAGGAAAAGCCCAGTTATTAGCACAAACAGAATTTCATATCAATTCATATGACAAACTTAAACAACTCTTAATATCAGAATTTAGCACCACTTATAATTCTGCCGAGTTACATGATATATTAAATAAACGAAAATTGCAAGAAAATGAATCAATAGAAGAATATTTTCTTATCATGAAACAAATATGCTCGCGTGGTAAAATCGAGGATTCCGCATTAATGCAATACATCATAAATGGTATACCCGACTCTGTTTTCAGAAAATCCATGTTATATGGATGCCAATCCATTGTAGAATTCAAGCAAAAGCTCAAAATTTATGACAAAATTCGACATGACTTTGAGAACACCAAATTTCGTAAAGTCAAACCTGAAATGCCAGTGAAAGAGAAATCCTTTCGACCAAAATCTGATCTTTTTTGCTTTAATTGTGGTTTGTCGAATCATAACAGTAGCCAATGCAGACATAAAGATAAAGGCCCTCGTTGTTTTAATTGTTCGAATTTTGGCCATAAATCGGCTCAATGTGATCAACCAAGGAGGCCTAGAGTTAAGTCAGAGCCCTCCAATGTTTCCACTGTCACGTCGTACACTTTCATGACCAAACAAGTCATTATTTCGTCTGTAAATGTTACATCATTGGTAGACACAGGTAGTGAAAGAAGTTTACTAAAGGAAAGTATTTATCGCAAACTCCCTACAATTTCGAACCTTGAGCATTCAACTATCACATTAACTGGATTAGGAAATACTATAATCAAACCCCTAGGTTTTTTCTCTACGAACATTATGATAGATGATTTTAATTATACAACTAATCTTTATGTAGTCCCAGATTATTCCATATCTTTTGATCTTATTATTGGTACAGATATCCTTCAACAAAGTATTTTAACAATTTCTGGAAATAATATTTCGATGCGAAAAATTGAGAAAAATGACGATACGTCCAATAATTTTTTGATTAATATTGCTCATGTGTTAGACGATCTTAATCTTGATTTATCTCATATTACCGATGAAACAATACGTTTAAAAATTTCAGAACTTATTCAAAATTATTCTCCTAAAAAAATAAAAACAACTGATGTTAAATTATCAATTCATCTGGAAAACGAAGAACCTGTTACTTGTTCTCCCAGGCGCTTGGCGCAAATAGAGAAAAACTTCGTCGAAAAACAAATTTCTGAGTGGCTCGAAAAAGGAATTATTCGTAAAAGCACTAGTAATTTTTCATCACCTATTGTCTTAGTAAAAAAGAAAGATGGTTCATATAGATTGTGTGTTGACTATAGGAAGTTAAATTCTAAAACACATAAACAACGTTTCCCCCTCCCAGTAATTGATGACATTATTGATCAGTTGCATTCTGCAAAAGTATTTACTACTCTTGACCTTAAAAATGCATTTTTCATGTCGAAGTAGAAGAAAATAGTAGAAAATATACTTCTTTCGTAACACATTCTGGTCAATTTGAATTCTTATATATGAATTATGGCCTTAGCGATGCACCGTTAGTGTTTCAAAGATATATTTATAACGTTTTTCGAGACCTCAATAATGAAAAAGTACTTATTGTCTATATGGATGACTTCATAATACCAGCTGAAAACGAAGTCGAAGGACTCCAGAAATTACAACGCGCCCTTACAACTGCATCCGAATATGGTTTAGAACTGAATCTCAAAAAATGCCACTTTTTACAACGAGAAATTGATTTTTTGGGTTACCACATTAAAAATGGTCAACTGCACCCATCCCCCTTAAAAACTAAAGCTGTCCTTAATTTCCCAGAACCTAAAAGTATAAAAGATGTACATTCATTTGTCGGATTAACTTCATATTTTCGTAAATTCATTCAAGATTACTCTTTAATAGCTAAGCCTTTAACAGATCTTCTTAGAAAGGACACTAAATTTCACTTTGGCGACCAGCAACGAAATGCATTTAATCAGCTGAAACACATCCTTTCTTCAGGTCCAGTTTTAAGCATTTATAACCTTAGTAACGAAACAGAAGTTCACTGTGATGCATCTATTGACGGTTACGGAGCAGTCTTCCTTCAAAAGTCTTCTATTGGCAATCAATTTCACCCTGTCTATTTTATGAGCAAAAAAACCACAGATGCCGAACGTAAATATTCGAGTTATGAATTAGAAGTTTTAGCTGTCATAGAAGCCCTTAAAAAATTTCGCGTTTACATTCTAGGTATTCCTTTCAAGATAGTCACAGATTGCAACGCATTCGCCCTTACTATGAATAAAAAAGATCTTTGCACCAAGATTGCTCGATGGGCTTTAATGTTAGCTGACTATAACTATACAATCGAACACAGATAAGGTACACGCATGCGCCATGTCGACGCTTTAAGTAGAAATCCAATATGTATGATCATTCAAGATAGTTTTACTACCAAAATCATACAATCACAGAACACTGACGAACATATACAGGCCATCAAAGAAATTTTGAAAACAAAGCCATATGACAACTATTTCCTTAAAAATAACGTTCTCTATAAAAATCATAAAGGTATCGATCTGATAGTTGTGCCGGATGAAATGCATTAAACACGTTCATGACAAAGGACATTTTGGCCGTAAACGCTGTGAAGAACTCCTTAACGAAGAATTTCTCATCCCTAATATGTCAAATAAAATTGATAAAATTATAGCAAATTGTGTAACATGCCTTTTGTATAATCGCAAACGTGGCAAACAAGAAGGTGAATTGCATCCCTTACCTAAAGAAGAGACTCCTCTCCAAACCTACCACATTGATCATTTAGGCCCTCTTGAAACAACCAACAAAAATTACAAACATATTTTGTCTTTAATAGACGCATTTACTAAATTCGTCTGGTTGTATCCATGTAAAAGTACTTCTGCTACCGAAGTTATATCAAAACTACGACTACAAAGTGATACTTTTGGCAATCCTTCCATTATCATTAGCGATAAAGGTCCTGCATTTACAAGCAAAGAATTTGCTGATTATTGTCAAGATGAAAATATAAAGCACGAGACAGTTACAACTGGCCTTCCCCGTGCCAATGGTCAAGTAGAGCGACTTAATTCCACCATAATTTCTGTAATCTCTAAAATATCCAAAGACGAACCGACCAAATGGTTTAAACATGTTCCTAAAGTTCAACAAGTCATTAATTCAACTTACCAAAGAAGCATTAAGAGACAACCGTTTGGAATATTATTTGGTACAAAAATGAAACAGAAAGAAGATGTACAAATTATTGACCTCTTAAACAGTGCAGTCGAAGAACAATTCATGAAAGACAGAGAAGAGCTCCGTAAAGAAGCCAAGAAGAATATTCTGGAAATTCAACAAGAAAATCGCAAGCACTATAATTTACGACGTAAGAAACCCCGTAAGTACAAGCTTGGTGACCTTGTAGCAATTAAGAGAACCCAGCAAGGACCAGGTTTAAAGTTGAAATCTAAATTCTTAGGTCCGTATAAAGTAATCAAAGTGAAGTCTAACGACACCTACGACGTAACGAAAATCTCATCAACTGAAGGACCGATAAATACTAGCTCCTGTGCTGAATACATGAAACCTTGGCCTGACGAAAACTGAAACTTTAAAAAAAAAAAAAAAAAAAAAAAATTAAATCTTTTCTTTCTGTGTGCTATAAACATTTTACAAGTCACTGCTTACAAAGAAATCTCTATATGATGTTACGCTACTTCAACTATGATGTGCAGATTAATTTTTTTTCTTTTCCCCTGAGAACAGTTACTGGTTTTTGTTTTTTGTTTTTCAGATTCTATTTTACCACATGTCGCTGCGGCAGCTCCAGATGTCAGGACGGCCGCTTGTGGAGAATTTCGCAAGCAACACCTGCATCAGACTGAGTGTCCCCGTATTTTCCGCTTCGAGATTAAAAAGGAAACGAGCCTTAACGAAGCTGTGTGAAGTGGAAATGCAGAAGAAGTAAAGAGAACGAAATGAGTTTTACGACGCAAGGTTTTGTTAAAAAAGAACAGAACATATTTCGGTGAAATAAGATTGAATATTTACACGACGTAAGAAAATCTCAGAAATATTCAACGACGTCCTGAATTATAGACTTTAAGCTAATTAAAGAACGAGAAGAGTGTTTATATCTGTATTTTTTGTTTGTGTGTTCGTCTCAATAAATGTCAGTGTTCGTCCTAAAAGTGAGTTGTGAGTTATGTATGGAGTCTCACCCCATATATATATATATATACAAACTCTAAGCTTTTTCACTCAAAAAATATTTTCAGTAGTTACAAAATCAAGTACATGAGTAAACAGAGTTTAAACAAGGTATGTTAAAATTTAAAGCTATGCCAAATTTAACTGAATACACTTCTAAATTCAAAATTTTACCTAATGTCTAATTAGAACCTTGCTGCGTAAACCTCAAAAGTTCACTCCTCACATTTTAGGAAACCAACTTTGATTCCAACAAATCAAATGCTACTAAGTAAGTTGTGTTATTTATGATGAAAGTAAAGTATGAAAGCCAGGAAGATTTCTAATATGCTAATTATAGAAAAAAATTACAAACTCTAAGGTTGAAAGTATAACAAGAAAGATTGTAAAATTTCTAATAAGTGAAATGAAAAAAAATATACATATACAAAATTTAAGCTTTTTCACTTACAAAAGAAATTTATTTATTTTTAATACTAGTTACAAAATATAAATTAAGAGAGTTTAAACATGTTGGTAAAGTTTTAAGCTATGCCAAATTTAGCTAAAGACAGTTCTAAGTCAAAATTGTTAAAGTGTATGATTAATAATTATGTCTCTGCGATCAGGAAAATTCGCAAATAAATAAACTTATATGATTTTATGTGAATAACATGCTATTTGAAACTTGTGTAAACTTAATTGAAGAATTATATGCTTCATAAACTGCAAATGAATCTATTTAAAATAAGAAGTCAGCATTACATTCCATTGATTAATACTCATTAATAGTTAATTGATAAAATTAAACAAAAAATTTAAGCTTTTTCACTTACATAAGAAATTTATTTATTTTTAAAAGTTACAAAATATAAATTAACTGAGTTTAAACATGTTGATAAAGTTTTAAGCTATGCCAAATTTAACTAAAGACAGTTTTAAGTCAAAATTATTAAAGTCTATGATTAATAAGTATGTCTCTGCGATCAGGAAAATTTGCAAAGAAATAAACTTATATGATTTTATGTGAATAACATGCTATTTGAAACTTGTGTAAACTTAATTGAAGAATTATATGCTTCAAAAACCGCAAATGAATCTATTTAAAATAAGAAATCAGCATTACATTCCATTGATTAATACTCATTAATAGTTAATTGATAAAATTAAAAATTATTATGACAACATTACTCTTCTTCGAAAGATAAACTTAAGCAAGTTCGAACATGGTTATCTGCGAGCGTGCATTATTCAGCGATAATATCTCTCGAAAGGGAGACATTCAGTCTGCTTGGATCCACTATCTAGGAATGAAACCAGATGAGGATAAAAGGTTGGTTACACAAGGTTTATCAGAGAAAATCTGTGAAAGAAATGTTTAAGTTGGAAAGGTAAAACTAGTTAGGTAAATTTATTGTTACAAATCTCTTAAATCAAATATTTTATGTCATATTTTTCCGTTAACTAATCGTTGAATTAATTATTTTTCCTTTATCATGTCAATCGCAATATTTTTAAAACTTAACTCAGTTTCAATATGTAATATGTATAAGATGATCTGCTAATAAATAAATAGTGATATGTGAAAGAATTTTCATGTGGTATACCATTATTATTATTATTATTACTATTATTATTACTATTATTGTTCCATGTAGCGAGACATGCCGCGCCACCTACAATTAAAATCTCAGTGACTAACATCTGAAGTGAAGTGAAGTAAGCTTAAGTATTGTGTTGAGATGTGAGTGTCGGAGAAAGCGGCGGTGCGCTGCTTCTGTGTTAAATAAAGTGTTACATAAAGAAACCAGCGCCTTTAAATAATTTGTGTTAAAGTGTGAGTTATTCTTCATGGTCCGTCGACCCAACGGAGGAGTATAATTAAAATAATTCGTGTGCTTTCGATAACAAGAACAAATTCGAACAGTATGTGATTTAGTTTTTGTTTGTGCTTAAAGATGTTTAGTTCACCTTTGTTGTGAGAGTGTCGTGATAATTTGTACCTAATAAGAGAAGTTGGTGACTAAGAAGAATTCAGTGTTGAGATATTATTTTTATAAATGTGCCCGTGGAGTTATACAGCTAAATCTACTTCGTGATTGCCGCAGCGACTGAGGTAAGAGCAATTTTCCTAGTTTTGATTTAGTTAAATTATGTCTATTATTGATAATTTAAATAAAGACGAGCTAAGCTTGTTGTTGAGGAATTAGGTTTAACTGCTCCTGAAAGCAGTAAAATGATAGAGTTGAGAGATATTATAGAGAAAAGTGAGCACTACTCAAATGAGCAATTAATGAAAGACGTATTCAATTCGGTTGTTGAGGAGTATAAGTCGCGAAAAGAAACTGAGAAATCTAAACTAAAATAAGAGAAAATTAAATTAGCGCAATTAGAAAAAGAGTTAGAAATAGCAAATATTCGCAAAGAACCTTCCCAAAATTCTGAATTTGAAAAAATTAAATTAGCTCAGTTAGAAAAAGAATTAAAATTGGCCAAAGTGCATAGAGATTTCCGCGAAAATTTGTCGTCCTTAACAGAAAAATCGGAAACGGAGATAGTGAATAATAACCTAGAAAGTTTTATTAAAAGTGTTAAAACATTAACTATTCGTGTACCGACGAGAGCTGAGTCATTTAATCTTTTCTTTCAATCACTTGAAAAAGCGTTCAAAACTAAAAATGTACCCGAAGAGTTTAAGGCAGAAATCCTTCTAAACATTCTCGGGGAAAAAGCGAGTAATTTAATGATTTATTTGCCAGAGGGGGAGTTGATTAGTTATGATAAATTGAAAACTATAGTCTTAAAGGAATTTCAACCTACAGCGCAAAAGTGTTTAAATAATTTCCGGAAAACGCAAAAATTACCGTCAGAAAATTACGTTCAATTTGCATCTAGGTTGAAATCAATTTTTCTACATTACTGTAGTCTGCGTGAAGTAAATGATTTTAAATCATTATGTGATCTGATTGTTTCAGACAGAATTTTCAATTCGTTAGATCGCGAATTAATGAGTCATATTGCAATTAAACAGGCAGAATCATATTTTAAACCACAGCAACTTGGCAGAGAATGCGATATTTTCTTATCGGTTAAAAATAAAAACAGAAATGAATCAAATTCGAGAAATTTCGTAAATGAAAATAAACAAATAGCGGGAAATAAATAGCGAAATGCACGCCCTAAAAGGGGGGGGGTCTCAAATGTTTTCCTTTCGAAGCAAAAAATAATAAATGTATTTTGTGTAAACCTACTGCGTATCATGCATTACATTCTTGCCCGCAATTCAAAAAACTTTCGATAAAAGAAAGTTGAAGTTGTGAAATTAAATAAAGCATGTTTCAAATGTTTAAATTATAATTGTTGCGTACAGAAATGTAATTATAAGAACTGCGATTGTGAACTGCCCCATAACAAACTGATTCATTTTCCGAGGGAAGAAAATGAGTAATAATCAAAATAAATTTCGAGGTCATGTGTTTCAAGCAGGTGCAGAAATAAAAAGTTCAGGCGAAGAAAAATTTTCCTTCCCTCCGAACCAGACTGTCGCCACTAGTTTCGAAAAAAATAAAACAAAAACTGTGTTATTGAGTACGGCTCGCATTTTCATGAAAGATAAATTTTCGGAATGGCAGGAAGTTAGATGTTTATTGGATGTCGGCTCGCAATCGTGTTTGATAACTTCTCAGTGTGCTAATCGACTGCAACTTAAAATTAATAAAACAAACACTTTAATTTCGTATTTAGATGATTCTTCTATCACAGTAAAGGGTTGCGTAAAGACAAAAATCGGGAATAGAGATAAAAGTTTTGAAAGGGAATTGAATATGCTAGTAGTAAAGAAAATTACAGATTTAATTCCGCAAAGAGTGATTAATGCAAATGTTGAGGTTCCAGATTTAAAAATGTTAGCAGACTACCGATTTAACTGTCCTGATAAAATTGATCTGTTGATAGGTGCGGAAATATTCTATGAATTATTAAGACCAGGACAAATATATTCTCAGAGTTCGAAATTACTTTTTCAAAATACTGTATTTGGATACGTGGCTAGTGGAAGCATAGAACAGGGAGATGAGGTTAAAGTTCATTGTGGACTAATTCGGGAGGAGGATTTAAACAAAACATTAAAAAAGTTTTGGGAAGTCGAAGACATTGAGGTAGAGTTACCAAAAAGTGAGGAATTTGAGATATGGGAGAAACATTTTGCGCGTACGCATTCAAGAAATGCTGAAGGTAGATACGTAGTGAAAATGCCTTTAAAGGAAAATCCTTCGTGTTTAGGCCGATCTAGGGATCTTGCTCTCAAAAAACTCAGGTTGCTGTGGACTCGCTTATCAAGGGATGAGCAATATTTTAAGCTGTATAAAGAATTCTTAAAGGAATACGAAGATTTAGGGCATATGAAACAGGTGAAAGAAACAAAAGAACCTGATATTGTGTACTATGCTCCACATTATGGTATATTTCGTCCAGAAAAATCGACAACTAAACTCAGAGTTGTTTTTAATTGTTCTGCCGCGACAGCAAATAGGACATCCCTAAACTCATTACAATATAATGGCGGAGTCATCCAAAACGACTTATTTACAATTATGATTAGCTTCCGAGAACATGTTTATGCTTTAACTGCAGATGTCAAGATGATGTATAGAATGATTAGCATTCACCCTAGTCAGCATTCGTTGCAGAGAATTTTATGGAACGATAATTTTGAAGACGAACCAAAAATTTTCGAATTGCAAACAGTGACTTATGGAACGGTCAGCGCGCCCTATTTAGCAATGAAAACGCTCAATCAACTATCAATTGATGAAGGAAATAATTTCCCAATTGCAGCACCAGTTCTTCGTGAAAACATGTGTATGGATGGCATTTTGTGTGGTGCACCTACGCTTGAGGAAGCCAAAGAGTTGCAGCGGCAACTCATAGCGATTATGCATAAGGCAGGTATGCAACTTCATAAATGGTGCACAAGTGATAAAAATCTTTCGCTGACACCTGGAGAAGGGTATAATTTTGAAAACAACATTGAGACTAAAACGTTAGGGGTTTCGTGGAACCCAAGGGATGACTGTTTCCTATTTAGAGTTAAAGTAGAATTGAGTGATTCCTATACCAAGCGACAAGTATTATCGACAATTGCCAGAATTTTTGATCCGCTAGGACTTCTTGGCCCAGTTATAGCGAAAGCCAAAATATTTATGCAGAGATTGTGGAGAATTAATATTGACTGGAATGACGAGCTCCCTGAGTCAGAATATCACGAGTGGCACCAATTTCTTATATCGCTTAAAGTGTTAATAATATACAAATAAGTCGACGCATTATAATTGAAAACCCGGAAATTGTTGAAATACACACAGTAAAAAAAAAAAAAAAAAAACGGGAAAAATTACAGCTGATTTGGCTGTGAATAGCTAAAAAACAGCTTTTTATTAACTTCAGTATCGATTTACAGTAAACTGCTGTTATTTCAACAACTGCAAAACCGCCCGGACAACATTCCAGATGAGATTCCTACAGGCACACTGTCAAGCCAAATCAGGTTAGCGTTGGTAGTGTCGTACGAGTGTTAGCGTCGGTCTGAATATGTGCTTATTATTGAATTCAAATGGCGATTTCGGATACTTAAATACAATTCTGGATTACATATTTTAAAAAGTCAGGGTAAGTTTTATTTTTATGTTTATTCGTACCATTGATTTAATAACTGTATCAAATAGGCAGTTCTCTTATATAATGTAAGATACAAATCTTGTATTTGAGCACATATATATAAACGTTGACTGAAAGTAGCTTTGAATCATTTGTATAAGGATTAAATATTTTGTCTTAAATTATAACAAAAGAGAATATTTCCAATTTAGATTTGAAAAAATTATTATTTTTCTTTTTTTTTTCCATCACAGGACTTAGTTATTATTTACTTATGTGTCAAAGTACCAGATTAAAAAAAAATCAATATTTTTGAGATATGTTTTGCTTTGCTATTATATATTTTTCACAATTCCATTTTTCCGTTATTAGTATTTTAATATACCTTACTAATGTAAATTATGCAATATTTTTTAATTGTCTAAAAGTTTTAAGTGCGCTTTTTGTACTAATTTAAATATTTTTATTTATTTAATGTATTATTATAGTTTATTAAAATTTCAAAAACAGTTTTACGACCTATGGTCCGATTTTATGTCGGAGTTATTCACATTTTATAGATAATAGTTTTTACGCGCATTTCTTTTCATTTTTTATATGTAACTTTGAAATCATTTATTCTGTGTAAGCTGGATACACTTCTTTATTGATCCATAAAATATTCCAAGAGTTTGCTTACTATTGTCGCAGCATTCAAAAGCAGCAGATCGCATTTTGCTTTTGATAATTATCGAACAATAAAAAGTAATTAGCACGAGATGCTAAAATTAGATATTTTGAATGTTCTCAATGTATGTTATATTACGCAGTATATTTGAAATTCACATAAGGAAAATTCTTTACAATGAGTTACAATAGTTTAAAATTCATAATTTATTGCTTTTTTCGGTATATTTTCCTATTTTATTTATTATTTTGCTTTATGGTGCTAAATTTGTATCTTACATATGTATAAAAGAATTTATTATATAATAATGTTATTAAAACAATGATATAAGTAGACATAAATATAACACTTAAGAGCTCTTAGTTTTTAAAAGATGTCTCATAGTATACAAAAAGAAAAATTCAAAGTAAATAAACATTGCAGGGCGGGGGGTGGGGGGGGGGATGCAAACGTATATCTACAAATAATAATAATAATAATAAATAACATAAAATAAATACAAAATACATATATATGAAAACAAACACATATACCGTTAGAATGTCGCATTCACCTTGAAAACTATATCGAAATAAAATTAAAACTTGCTAAAAAGGTATATTTAATGTCACAAGTATAAAAAGATGTTAAGATGTTATTACATAATAAAATAGTTTTTTTAAACTTCCAATATTTCATGCCTAGCGCTTTCGATCATCTACTGATCGAATAGCGATAGTGATCGAAAGCGCTCGGCATGAAATCTTGGAGATTTTTAAATATTTAAAAACTTTTATTATGTAACAACATTTTATTAACATCTTTTTATATTTGTGACATTAAATGCACCGTTTCAGCACATTTTAATTTTATTTCGATATAAAATAAATAATAATAAAGGCTAAAAAATTACTGTTATCTTGTTAAAAGTGCTGTAAAATTAACAGCAAAATATGCTGAAAAAATACATTTTTTTTTGTAAAATCTAAAAAACAAAATTACTGTAAAATTAATTGTAAAAGTGCTGTAAATTTACAAGTTTGCTGTTTACCCGTGAAAAACAAAATTGCTGTAAATTGACAGCATAATTTGCTGGCACCCATATTGCCAGCATTTTTTGCTGTAAAGATACAGTGATTTTTTTTACAGTGCATGGCTTCGCAGATGCCTCAGAACGTTGTTATGGAGCAGCGGTCTATTGTAAATCATGCGATTCTCTACGAAATGTGATGGTGAATTTAATAGCTAGCAAATCACGTGTTACACTAGTAAAGAGTCTAACTATTCCCAGACTTGAACTATGCGCCGCAGTTTTGCTAACGAAACTGGTAAAAAGAGTCTTATCATCCATGAAAGTAATAGTTACTAATGTTTTCCTGTGGTCCGATTCAACGATTGTGTTAGCGTGGATTCAAAAGGAACCTATTGATCTCAAACAATTTGTGCAGAACAGGGTGGCTAAAATTCATGAAAACTCTAGTCCTGAGCAGTGGTGTCATATCTGCTCTGAACATAATCCGGCTGATAAACTTTCACGAGGTATGGATCCAGATAAACTCATTGATTGTGACTTGTGGTGGCGTGGACCCATTTTTCTTAATAACACTGAGTGACGTCAACAAATAGTGACGTCATTTTCTGTTCAGACTTAAAATAGTTACTTTTAATTGTAATGAGTAAATGATATCAATAAGGATAAATAAACCCCAATATTTCTTTTTTTCTGCAACAGTGGAAATAATACGATTGCTACCATTTTGATGAAATTTCAAAAAATCTTTTCAAATTAAATTAAAAATATAAAAGTGAAAATATTTAGAAAAATAGCACAAATGAACAGCTTTCATTTAAAAAAAGAATTATTAGCAAAATTGGTACAGTAGAAAGTTCAAGGAAGACGTCTAAAAAAGCTATCTTGTGTTTTCAATCTATAGATTATTTTTTCTCGTTTACTTTAACAGTTGCCTAGCAACTCTATTTCATACAAATTACATTTAAAAGCACATATTTTTCCCAATTCGGCTCTAAAATTTTAAATTGTTCGACTACATATATGTTAAATTCGTGCTTTTTTATATATTATTCTTTTATTTATTTATTGATGAAGCTTTAATTTCTTTGTAGAAAATTAGCGGGAGAGAAATTCCGAACTTTTTTTATGTGCAAATTGTTTATTAATATTTCGCAATGGAGCCGGCACGGCAAAATCATTTAATTGATAAATAACAACGAAATAAAGCCAAAACTCACTGGGTTTTATAACATACGATATTCTTGACATAGCACGTATTTTAATTTCAATTTTTTTCGGTTTTTATGAGAAAATGGCAACAAAAAGATACAACAATCTACTATTTTCATTTTCCCCCCTTTACTTTCAACAGAAATGGAGTACTTCAGCTGCCACGATTACAAAAAAAGTAATAAAAACTACAAAAAAATTAATATCTTAAAATTAAAATGAGATGCAGCTTTCAAACAAATGCATTTAAAAGAGCATTTTTTTCGTTATATGGTGGTGTAAAAATTTAAAATGTGCGATGTTTAGAAGTATAAAAATTTGCAGTAGAGAAAATTACAAAACCAAAATTTTATTTCAAATTTCAAAGTGTTGCCATTCGCAAAATGACGTATGCGTTACGCACGTTATGTTTGTCCTTTATAACGTTATGTTTGTCCTTTATTATGTTTGTCCTTGCATGTTATGCGTTATGTTTGTCCTTTATAATATAGATATAGATAGGGTAGATATCTAAATCTTTATAAGTATTTCAATTGTAGGTTGTGAAATTTATCAGAATATTTTTGTGAAGATTAACATTTTGTAACGAAATGTGAAATCGTGTTATTCAAATGAAAAAATCTTATTAAGAGCGATTTTAACATTAAAAAGGGATACATTTGAGCGATTTTTTCATTTAAAAATATGAATAAAAAAATCGAATTAAAAGTATAATCATTTAAGGTTATTATCATACGGCCCGGGCAACGCCGGTCGGTTCTGCTATTATACATACATATATATAATAGAAGTAGATAATTTGCTGAAGGCGTGCGAATGGATTTTTCCGTGAGCTGTACCCAAGTTTCTTAGTTGTACCCGTCGATAGCTCTTTCTCAAATAATCATTGCACACAACTCACAATAATAAATCTTGCGGACTGTATTACTAATTACATTTTAATTCACAAAACAATAAATTGATCGAGAGCCGATATTTACACTACTCCTCGGATCGGCGTCTCGAACCCAACTCACAAGTTTCCAAACAAACCACATAGATGGCGCTTCTAGCGGCAACATACCGCCGGGCCTTGAATGTTTCAAACATTCAATACTATAAATACGATATCAATTTAGAATACAATCTCAATAATACAAATTTTTTCTCAGCATGTACACTAAATGAAATGTTAAATTTACAAATATAAACACAAAAATATAATAATACACTACACTACAAAAATTTTGCTTAATTAAAATAAAATGTATGAATTCAAGTATTTAATGTGGTTTCATTCACATGAGGCAAAACAACAATTTTTGTTAGTGGCCTTTTATAGTGCCATTTTTATATTTTAACGTTACAACTCTAACTATACCATCTTGACCTGGATGGATTTTAAGAATTCTTGCCAAATGCCATTTTAAAGGGCTATAATTATCAGGATTTTTTACTGAGACTAAATCTTTCTCTTTTATCTCTACCCTTCCTTTATGCCATTTGGGCCTATTTAAGTATTCTGATGACCATTTTTTCCAAAGATGTTGTGTCAATTTTTGAACTAATTGCCACCTGCTCAACCTATTCATAGGGATTTCAGTATAATTCGGTTCAGGTAAGGCCATTAAAGATGAGCCAATAAGAAAATGAGCAGGTGTCAAAGCTTCAACATCATTTGGATCATTTGAAAGAGGGCAGAGTGGACGAGAATTAAGAACAGCTTCGATTTGAATAATAAGAGTCAAGAGTTCCTCATAACTTAAAATAGTTTTACCTACAACACGCTTTAAATGATATTTAAGCGATTTAACACTTGCCTCCCATAAACCTCCAAAGTGAGGGGTTGAAGGGGGATTAAAATGCCACTTAATTCCTTCATTAGCTAAATAATTTTGAATTTCCTCCTCACTTTTATCCTTAAATAAAGATCTGAGAATTGCTCTTAATTCTTTATTGGTACCAACAAAATTTCGGCCATTATCACTAAAGATTTCAGAAGGTTTGCCTCGTCTCGCAATAAAGCGTTTAAGTGCTTCTAAAAACGCTGCACTTGTTAAATCATTGACAATTTCAAAGTGCAAGACCTTTGTAGTAAAACACACAAATAAAAACCTTTTTTACCTGTTTACTCCTACCTGTTGAATTTTTTATTTCAAAAGGACCGCAGTAGTCTAATCCAGTACGCGTAAATACTCTGGATACCGTTACTCTTGCTGCTGGCAAATCAGCCATCTGTTGCTGCGAATTTTTAGAATTAATTTTCTTACAAATGATACAATTAAAAATAATTTTTCGTACTACATTTCTGCCAGCTAAAATCCAAAATTTAGTTCGGATGAGGGACATTGTGGTTTCTGAACCTGCATGAAAATATAAAACATGAAAATAATTAATGACACAAAATGTAAAATTATGTTTTGTAGGGATAATCATAGGAAATTTTTGGTGATCGGATAAGTTACTGTTTTTAAGTCTACCACCAACACGAATGCAGCCGTCACTGTTTAAAAATGGACACAAGTTTATCAGTTTGCTATTGTTAGGGATAGCAGTACCCCTTTCTAAACACTGGATTTCTTTCACGAATGAAGTCCTTTGAATGTTCTTTACAATGCACAATAAGGACTGAGAGAGTTCACTGCTAGATAAAGTTCCAGCTGTAGGATATAAAGGGTTTCTACAGTTATATATGAATCTCTTACATCATGCTACTACTCGTTGTAGTTTGATGGACGAAGAACAGTTACTAATGATGTCTAAAGGCTCAAGAGTGTTAACTAAGGCACATACTTGAGTTACTGATGGGGATTTCAATTTACGCAAAAACAACTCATTGGTTTCAGCAGGATTGCTATCGGGATACTCGATCACCTTAGGCTGTTGTAGGAATGCTGGACCGAACCACCACAGTTCACACTGTTGAATCTTGATGGGATCTATACCTCTAGAAATAATGTCTGCAGGATTTTGCTTAGAAGGTACGTAATGCCACTGTTCAACCGAAGTTAAACTTTGTATAATCGATATACTGTTGGCTACAAATGTCTTAAGATCATTGGATTCTTTTTTTTAACCATGCAAGTACAATAGTGCTATCTGTCCAAAAATAAGTTTTAGAAACTTCTAGTTTTAAAGCACTTAACACCTTCGTCATTAACTTAGTTAGCAGGACTGCAGCAGAAAGTTCAAGACGCGGGATAGTGACATGCTTTAGAGGAGCTACTCTGGACTTACTAGTGAGTAGCTTAACAGCAGAATCACCATAAGAATTAGTAGATTTCACGTAAATGACCATAAGCAATTTCAGATGCATCGGAAAATCCATGTAGTTCTACACAAATAGACTGAGAAATAAGAATACATCTAGGGATACTGATCAGATTTACACTTTTTAAGGAAGTAAGAAAGTCATTCCACTCCTTATTTTCTTTCATTGGGAGATAATCACACCAATCTATTTTCAGCAACCATAATTTTTGCAGAAACACCTTGGCCCTTGTAATTATTGGACCTATCAAACCCAAAGGGTCAAATATTCTAGCAATTTGTGACAAGACTGATCGTTTAGTGCATAATTCGCTTTTCTCGATAATTAAGTTAAACCCAAAACAATCTGGTTGAGGCTTCCACAATATTCCCAAAGTTTTGGTCTCATTAGAAAAAGAATATTCAGATTCTGAATTATTACATAAAAGAGCAAAATTATTTATTGCCCATTTATGGAGATCCATGCCTCCTCTAGTTAACAAAGATATCAGTTGTTGCTGAATCTCCTTAGCTGAGGCTAAATCATCTGCACCTGTTAGGATGTCATCCATGTAAACATCCTGCAACAACACATTCACAGCTAAAGGAAATTCATTTCCTTCGTCTCTGGATAATTGCATCAAGGTTCTTGTAGCTAAAAAAGGGAGCACTAGTTGTGCCATAAGTCACAGTACATAACCTGTACACTTTTACTGGCTCATTCACCTCAGGTTTAAATACTATTCGTAATAAATTTCGTTGACTCGGATGTATGAATATCATACGATACATCTTTTTTATATCAGCTACGAAAACAAACTGGTGCTTTCGAAATCGCAACATTATAGAAAATAATTCATCTTGGATTGTTCCTCCGTTAAACTGCAGACTGTTTAATGATTTCCCTGTAGAAGTTAAGGAACTGGCATTATACACGACTCGTAATGGTGTACTACTTGATTCTGTACGGAACACGCAATGATGTGGAATATAATAAGTGACTTCTGGCTCTTCAGATTCTATCACTTTTTCCATGTGACCCATACTTAGATATTCTTCCATAAATGCTTTATAAGATCATTAACTTTAGGTTCTCTAACTAAGCGCTTCCATAATGAATTTAAAATATTCATTGCCTTTTGTTTTGATTCGCCAAGACAAGACGGATCTTCTTTTAGTGGCATTTTCACCATATATTGTCCATTTTCAGTTCTAGAATAATTTTTCAGAAAATGCTCTTCACAAATTTCTGCTTCCTTAGTTTTAGAAATCTCAGACTCTCTCTCTATGTTTTCTATTTTCCAAAACTCTCTAATTACTTTTTCTAATTCCAAATTATCTGTAATTAACCAACACGTCCTATAAGAAAGCCTTCGTACTGGGTGTCTGACGTCACAACTAGTCGTCCATGCTGGAGACTCGGTGGTTTTCTCCAGTGTTGTTTTTTAAACTTACAAAGGAAGAAAAAATATTATATATTCCTAAAAGAATACAGAAATTTACGTTTATTCCATTTTTACTAGTCACTAATAGACTATTAACAAAAAAATTAAAAAGAATGAAAGAAGGAATTAACTTAGTAGCAAAAAAAAAAAAAAAAAAAAAAAAACCTTTGTAACAATTACATAGTCTAAGATAAGTCTATTCTTATATCAACTATATTTATTTTACAATAATATGTTTTATTTACTTAATGGCAGTATGTTTTCTTTATTCATTTTTTATTTTATATTGGTAGAAATTTCAAGCAATCTTTCTTTTTTACAATATCAGAAATTTCATTAACCATTATTATAGATTTATTCATCAGCTTTAACTCTGTGAAATATTTTGTAACCCTCTCTCGAGCAGTCAGCCAGACTGCTTATGCGCCGCGAAGGATCACGTGACCTTCGAGAGAATTGATATTTGAAAACATTTTTTACTCTTTCTTTTTTAGTTTAGTTTTGTTGTGAATGTGAATCTTGAACGCAGCAGGTAATAAGCTGCGTATAGGTTTTTTCGTGGTCTTCTATTAGAAGAAATGTTTAATTTAAAAAAAGGGAAAAATTATTTTCGAATATTAAATCATGCTATTTTCTTGGCTTTTTTACAGAAGAATATAATTGCTGATATTTTAATATGATCATCTTGGATTCCACAGCAAGGAATAACAAATTATATTCAAATGTTTCGCTGTATATAATGTATATATTTTAAAGTGTAAATAGAATAATCAAAGTTTTTAATATTCCTGTGATTACTTATACTGAACAACACCAGCGCCATTTTCAGTTGTGAAATATGCTTTATTATTTTAATGTGATTTTACATGAATCGTGAAGTTTTCATCTAATAAGCTCTCCCAAATATGATTTAAAACGAATCGTAAATTCTACAACTATGCTCTCCCAATAAAAATATCTTGAATTGTGATAACGTGAAATTTCGTGGAATACATGAAGATTATTCTTTATTTTTTTGGTGCCTCAACAACCGGGAAAAAAGGTAAGAAATACCTTTATTATTCTGCATGACTATTGACTCTTGATTTATTGAAAATAACGTTTTCTCATGATAATTTATTTTGAAAATTGAAATAAATTTTAAACATGGATAAGCCTGATAAGCTTAAAAGTAAAAGAGCTACCGTTCGCGTGGCAGTTACAAAATTAATCTCAAAATGTGATACATTATTATCTGTTGATATTGATAAAACTGATTGCGATTATTTAATGGAATCATTAGAGCTCGTAAATGAAAAGGAAGCTCAACTAAAGGAACTAGATTCCGAAATAGATGAGCTAATTCAGGAAAAAACTGAATATGAAAAAGAACTAAAATCGGTAGAAGAATATTCTGAAAAAATATCAAGTTTGAAATTTAAAATTAAGATGAGGCTTAAAAAATGTAAAATCGAAACTGAACCAAAAGTTTTACTAGAATCAAATAACGGTTCAAAAATCGGAAGTAAACCAGTTTCGGCAGTGAAGCTTCCCAAACTTAACATAGAAAAATTTTCTGGTGAGCAAACCAGTTCTTAGGATTTTTTAATTTATTTACTAGTGCGATAGATTCAAACGAATCGTTATCAAAAATTGAAAAATTCCAATATCTGAAATCCTTGTTGTCTGGTCCTGCATATAATATTGTATCTGGTTTTGAACTGTCAGATCAAAATTATTCTACTTGTTTAAAATTGTTAGAAGAGAGGTATGGTAAGCGGGAAAATATCACAAACTGTTACATGAATAAAATTCTAAATCTTGAACCAGTGAAATCCACTAACAATGTTACTTCTTTAAGAAAGTTGTATGATAATATTGAAACGTGTATGAGAAATCTTGATGCGTTAGGAGTAACATCAGGCTCTTACGGCCATTTATTACTACCCATTTTATTAAGGTTATTACCAGAAAATTTGATACTAGATTTCCATCGAAAACGTGACCCCGATAAGGACTGTGAAGTCACCGATTTAATAAATTTTATTAAAACGGAACTAAGATGCCGGGAAGCTACTAATTTAGTAAATAATTCCCAAAGCAAGGCTTATGAAAATTCTAAAACTAAATATGAAAATTCTTCAAGTAAATATAAAAATTTTCCGCAAAAGAAAAATATACCTTCCGCTGCTGCTTTAAATACATCTACAAAACAGTTTTGCATATTTTGCAAGTCTTCTGATCATGTAGGACTAAATTGTTAAGAATTCACTGATGAACAAAAACGATATAAATTAAAGAAAGAAGGTCGCTGTTACAGATGCTGTTATAGGTCGCATTTATCTGCAAATTGTAGAACAAAAATTAATCCTTGTTCCAAATGTGGTAACAATACCCATAGTCAATTGTTTTGTTTTAAAGAAACAGCAAAAGAAAATCCTGAAAAAGAAATGAAAGGTGCAATTGTATCTATGATGTCGGAACAAAAATATAAACAAAATAAATCTACATTATTGCAGACTTGTACAGTTTCTGTGTCTGCTGGTAAACAATGCTTGTTGGCTCGCGTTTTATGTGATAGTGGTTCAGAAAAATGCTTCGTGAAGAGATCTCTAGTACAAAAATTCAAATTGAAGCCATTGCGAAGAAAAAAATTATTAGTTTATCCTTTTGGGCGGAGACGCCCTTATGAATCTTGTTATGAAGTAGTTGCTCTTGAATTATCCAGTGTTGTGCAAACTATTAACTCGATAAATATCGAAGCACTTGTGGTTGATAATATAACTGGAGCTTCTGTGAAAACCCTAGAACCAGAACTTCTAGACATAATGAGAACAAGAGGCTTTAAGCCTGCTGATACAGGTCTTGAACAGGAAATAAATATTTTGCTAGGGTCTGACTTTTTGTGGAAAATATTAAAGGGAATCGAGGGAAAATTGACAAAAGAATTATACGTTGCAGAAACTATTTTCGGTCATACGGTGCAAGGGCAGATAGAGTCAAATAAAAAAGAAGTAGCTTGTTTGCATGTTTCAGTTGAAAATATGAATACTCAGCTGAAAGCATTTTGGGATCTTGAATCAATTGGCATTGCTGAAAGCAATGAAAAGAACATTACCGATCATGAGGTAATAAAAGAATTTAAAGAAAATCTAAAATTCGTAAATGGGCGTTATGAAGCAAAATTATTGTGGAAAGATTCTCGCGAATTACTTAGAAATAATCTTGAAGTAGCAAAGAAGCGGTTTTCTAGTTTAGAAAATAAATTCTTGAAAAACGATTCTTTATTTAAAGAATATAACTCCATTTTGCTAGAGCAGTTTAATGAGGGTGTAATAGAATTGTGCACCGAGAAACATTCTAATAATTCCTATTACATGCCACACAGACCTGTTATCCGTGACGACAAAACTACAACAAAAATGCGCATAGTCTATGATGCTTCTTCCAAATATGGTGATTCTCTATCATTAAACGAATGTTTGAATCACGGCCCTAACTTAAATCCTAATGTTTTAGACATAATTTTGAAATTCCGTTTACATAAAATTGCCTTTACGGCTGATATTGAAAAAGCTTTTCTGCAAATATCTGTAGCCGAGGAAGATCGCGATTATCTTAGATTCTTATATTATGAAGATTTTGATAAGAATAAAAACATAGTACCCTATAGAATGACCAGGGCTACTTTTGGTGTCACCTGCAGCCCCTTTATCCTTGCTTGTACTATTAAGCACCATATTAATAAATATAAAAGCTCTCATAATAAAACATTTGAAATCCTAAATTCTTCTTTTTATGTTGATGATTTGTTTTCAGGAGAAAACGATGTTCTAAAAGCCTTTAATTTAACTAAAGAAGCTGTTGATATTTTGAAAGAAGGGGGGATGAAGTTAAGAAAATTTGAAAGCGAATTCTCAGGAACTTAGGAAAAAATGGGTTGACGAAAACATTCCTGTTTCTAGTCCCGAACCCCCAAATACTTCCTTGAAAATTTTAGGATTGATCTGGAACAATACAGAAGATAAATTAGGACTAGAATTACGACCATTGTTAGAAAATTTAAGCAATGATTCTTGTACAAAACGGAACGTTTTAAAAATTGCAACTATGCTTTTTGATTCAGTCGGATTTATTGCCCCTTTTGTTTCTGGTGAACTAGAAAATGATTGGCAAAATTGGCTTTCAGAAATCCTGGCTCTCGCTCACTTGAAAATTCCCTGGCAGTATTTTAGCAACCTGATCATGGAAAAGGAGCATCTCCAGTTGCATATTTTTCCTGATGCTAACCCTAATGTGTATGTTCCCGAATTTCTTTCCCTTCCCGAAAATCAGTGGGCTAGAGTTAAAATTGCTGCATCTCGATTACCTGATGTTTCTGAAGAGAAGTATAAAAAAGCAGCCACAATCTCTTGCGTTGTTCAAACAAATAAAGCTGATGAAATTCCCATTTTTAATCTCGAAAAGTATAGCTCCCTAAAGAAATTGTATCGAGTAACTGCATGGATGTTTAGATTTATTTCTAATATAAAATTGAAGGTAGAAAAAAGAGATTTTTCAGAATTATCAGCTGAGAAAATGTTACATGCTGAAAATTTTTGGTTTAAGCTAGTTCAGGAAGAAAGTTTTCCAGAAGTTATAAAAAGCTTGAAATGTAACAAGAGTATCCCTAAAGAATCGAATCTTCTACAGTTAAATCCTATGTTGTCAGATGAAGGTTTGCTGTTGGTACGAGGACGGTTACAAAAGTCTGATTCCTCATTTTATGAAAAATATCCTGATGTGATTCCTGCAAAACATAAATTGACTGAATTAATCGTGAAAGATGCACATGAAAAAGTTTTTCATCCAGAAGTGCCCAGAACATTAGTGCAAACTTGTGAAATGTTTTGGATTTCAAGATCTAGACAGCGCATAAAATCAGTCTTAAACAAACGTGCAATCTGGAAGAAATCTAACGCACGCCCTGGTGAACAAGTTAGAGCACCTCTAAAACATATCTTGTGTTTACCTACCATAAAAGTGAACGATTTGATTTTACTAGCAACCAAAGAATCTTTAGTGAAATGCTTCCGTTTACGTGAGACTCTTCTGAATCATTTCTGGAAGCGCTTGAAAAATGAGTACTTCTCAACTTACAATCTGCTCACTACACGGACCAGAATAATACTTCTGACTTTGAAATATATGATGTGATTCTTATGCATATGAACATTATATTAAAAGACTTATTAATTCTTGTGTATAATTTAGAAGTGAAAAAACTCTGAACTTTTTTATTAATAGAACTGAAAAAAAAAACTTTGATATTATTAGAGACTCAAAAAAAAACAAAAAAAAACTCTCACTGACATTTGACTTTTAAAAAAAATCTTGAACTCTTTTGTTTATTGACTTAAAAAAAAAAAAAAAAAAAAAAAACTTTTTTTTTTCACTTAAAAAAAATGTTTCTTGTTTGATAATATTTCTAATTTTTAGTTTAATTTTTTTTTTTGTATTGAATATTCTAGAAAAATTTGTATAGATTTAAATTGTTCTTTCTATTTTTAATAGCAGAAACTTGTTCTCAAATCTTTTAAATTGTTTAATTATTTTATTGAAGCCCAGTATGTAAGTATATATTTTGATTTTGTATTGTATTTATGTAACTGATGATTTTTTAGAATAATTTTTATTTCTACTTTAATTATTTGAATCCCCATTTTGATGAACCCTTGTTCATCGGGGGGGAGTTTGGGAAATATTTTGTAACCCTCTCTCGAGCAGTCAGCCAGACTGCTTAGGCGCCGCGAAGGATCACGTGACCTTCGAGAGAATTGATATTTGAAAACATTTTTTACTCTTTCTTTTTTAGTTTAGTTTTGTTGTGAATGTGAATCTTGAACGCAGCAGGTAATAAGCTGCGTATAGGTTTTTTCGTGGTCTTCTATTAGAAGAAATGTTTAATTTAAAAAAAGGGAAAATTTATTTTCGAATATTAAATCATGCTATTTTCTTGGCTTTTTTACAGAAGAATATAATTGCTGATATTTTAATATGATCATCTTGGATTCCACAGCAATGAATAACAAATTATATTCGAATGTTTCGCTGTATATAATTTATATATTTTAAAGTGTAAATAGAATAATCAAAGTTTTTAATCTTCCTGTGATTACTTATACTAAACAAAACCAGCGCCATTTTCAGTTGTGAAATATGCTTTATTATTTTAATGTGATTTTACATGAATCGTGAAGTTTTCATCTAATAAGCTCTCCCAAATATGATTTTAAACGAATCGTAAATTCTACAAGTGTGCTCTCCCAATAAAAATATCTTGAATTGTGATAAAGTGAAATTTCGTGGAATACATGAAGATTATTCTTTAAACTCTTCTTTGCTCTTTTTTAGAATTGATATTCTTTTTTAATATGCAACTTTTTCGTAATTTTAATGGCTACAAGAAAGCATCTAAACAATTTTGCCTTTAAATATATATACATTTTTTAAAATTTCACTAATTGTATAAGCATATTTATCAATTTATGCTTTCAAAGCAGACATATAAGTTTTTAATTTTTGTAGTCCAGTTCGCAGTAAAATTGAATATAATATTTCATAAGCATTTTTATTAAATAGGTATCATTTTCATGCTTATCTAACAACATAAATTGTTTATAGGGAATTAGTTAATTTAATTACCGTACTACAAATGCAGGGATCGTTTTTTTTTAAATAGAATGTTTCTGAAGAACATTTTTCATGCTAGACATTTACAACATTTGCAAGAAATATTTCTTTCCGGATAGGTTTATACAAAAATTTTAAGACAAATCTAAATAGATTATTCTTCGGAAAAAAAAATGCATAAAAAAAAGGACTGAGTTGGGGAGGCCTGGAAATATAATTCGGACATTGTATTTATTTATTTTATAATTTGATTTTCGCAGCAATATTTTCACAATAGGCTTCATAAAATTTAAATGTATGAGGTTAAATAAACCATACTCGATTATTAAAATCAAATAATCTTACAATGAATAACTACTGAAATAAGTGCATACTATAAATATCACAATCAAACATATATTACAGTTTTTTTAGATAAAGAGCTTTTAGTTTCAGAAATATTTCTGACTAAGAAAATCCAATTTATGTAAACAGTAATATAATAGCTCAAACGTAAAGAAAATCTTTTTTTCCCCTTGAAATTCGGACTTTAAATTTAATATATATTTTTAAAAAATTCTTTATTAGTTTTTTTTTTTATAGTGAACGGTTTTATTCTTTGATTATCTTTATTAAATACTGTTATTGAAATCATGGTAGGATTGAGCAGTTTTAATCTGTATTTTTAAATAATTTTAAAACACAGAAATATAATTTTCTTTTTGTTTTAGAATGTTTAAAATTTTTTTCTCCATACTTTAACCTTTTATGTCCCAAATTATGAATTCATGAAAATTTCATCTTCTAAAGTATTTTTCGTGAAATTTTTAAACTACATTAGAAGATTTACACAAGAATTTAATAAATTGTAGAAGGATTTTGCCAATTAAAAAGAATTAAATTTGAATTATTACGGATTTTGTACAATATTTACAAGGCGCTCAAATCTTTCATTTATAATTTTAGTATTTTGTAGAATTAGGAAATATAGAAATATACTGTTCTTACAATAAAAATATAGAAATATTTCCGGACTGAAACCCCCTCCCCCGAATCTTTCAAACTCAAGAAAGCTGAAAAGTTGCAAAGATAAAAAATCATCCTTTTAAAAATATTTTCATTTTGTGCTACCAATAATGCTTTTGGAACAAGATAAAGTAAAGTATCTAGAATTCATTTTAAACTGTATTACTACTAATCGATGTATTAAGTGAATTTTATAACAAGTTATTTAATGCCTAAGATTATTTTTTATTCGTTGATGTACATGTGGACGAGATCTCTTTCAACATTTTGATATTAAAATTTATTAATAACTGAAAACTTTCATCCAAAAATAAATGTAAAATAGAATAAAATAAATAGATAATAAAATAATAAATAAAAAGGGTCTACTCATCTCAACAGTAATTTAATAAATAAATACTTTATGTCAACGATATTATTTTAACTTATAACAAAACGTACGTTAAAAAAATTATATAGTCCTACAGAAAACCTCAACATAGATTTAAAGCTGATAAATAAATAACTCGAAATAACAATTCTTATGGCTTATAATATATAACGTTTCAGAATTCATGTTATAAAATGGTTGAGAAATACTGCCATAAAAAAACTTAAACGTACCAATTTAATAAAAAAAAAAAAAACATAGTTGAAATAAAAACGGGACTCACCTTAGGATATTTGTTTGACTTTACATAAGTATTTCCATGTTCCAGATCCAGTTGATATCCATAGAAATGAAAATTCAATAACTATAAGGACAATATTTATACACATTTATGATGTATTTTTTGCACTTTTCAATAATGTTTTTGAATTATAAATTCAAGATCATACACTATAAAGACGTGTTTTTTAAGATATATGCATCCCTATCAAAGATATTTTAATTAAAAACTGTTAAAAAATGAAGCGAATGAGCGAACACGTGCTTCTACATACTCGCACTAACTGCTACTAATCAATCTAGGTAGGGAAGCTACTAGGACGACTGGCAGTGACGTCACTATCCAGTTTGTCGAGTGTCCGTTGGCTTTGTTATAGGACGTGTTGAATTAACCCACAATGTATATTACTTTCACCCCTAGCCGGAAGGCTTCCACTGACAATATACCCGAAAACACTGTTTTGTAACACAATTTTAGTATTTAATGTTTGCGGATAAATTTGACCTGGTCTTAAAAATTCATAGAAATTTTCTGCACCTGAAAGCAAATCAATCGGACCTGGGACATTAAATTTTTCATCGGCTAATTTGATGTTATTTAACAATGGGATAGAAGTCTCAAGCTGCCTAGACGGCGTAAATTCTGTAATTTTCGGAACGACTAAAAAGTCTAATTTTAAATGAAAATCCTTATCTCTATTTGAAACAGTTGTGTTAACCCTAGATCTAACATTCAGCGATAAATTATTTATGCCTGAAATAGAAATGTTAGTCTTTTCTCTTTTCAAATTTAGTTTATCTACTAACTTTTTGCTCATAAAGTTAGAGTTTGCGCCAACGTCTAATAAACCTCGTACTCCATGAAAATTACCCAATTCATCTTTTATTAAGCAAACAAATGTGCTAAGTAACACAGCTTTTAACTCATTAGCCAAATTACATGTCGTTGAAAATAAGTTGTTTTGATTATTAGCTGGGAAAGGCTGAAATACTGGAGCCGAAACATCCAAATTAGATTTATTACCTCCTTTGTTTATGTGACTCATTTCCTGTGAAATTACCTCTTGGTTTTCAACTTTATTTATTTTTTGTTCGCGAGGAAAATGCAAAGTTACATTGTGTCTTTTCCTAGAAATAATACACGAGAATTTAGATTTACAATCGACTACTTTATGATTCATAAGACAGTTAAAACAAAGATTTTTTGCCTTTACCAGTTCAACTCTATCACTCACTGACATATTTTTATAAACAGGACATTTATGCAAAGGATGATTTTCATTACATGACAAAATACATTTAGAATTTTTTACATCAGTTAGAAAAACTTTAGAAACTGGCCTAGAATAATTATTTTTATTATTCGACCTAGAATTATCAACCACAGGTTTTCCCTTTGATGTGTAATATAAATCTATCTCCCGAGATAACTCAATTGGGTGATACCAAGAATCTCCTTGTCTAACATTTATAAAACATGTAACATCCTTATCAAGCGTCTGATAAATTTTATCAGAAATCACTAACTTTTTTAAAGTTTCAAAATCCGTCACATTTCTCAATTTTAAATAATAATCCCAACTCGTTGTTAATCGGGATGCAAATTGTGCATACGTTTCATTGGGTTGACGTTGTGCTTTTCTAAAATGTTCTAAACAAGTTTGGGGAGTTGGCTCAAATTCTCTAAGAACTATAGCTTTCACCTTTGAATAATCTTCTAATTCCCCATCTTTAATGTATGTAATAACATTTGTTGCCCTTTCCCCTAACAGATTTAGAAGAATTTCCGATTTATACTTTTCTGGGACATTTTTTGAAATGAAGGCCCTTTCTAAAGAGGAGAAAAAATACCCCCAACCTTCCGGTCTAGACGGAATTTTGATTGTAAGTGTTCTCATACTTTTAATGAGAGCGTCTAAAGATTCTATGCTTTCTCCCTTCTCGAAATCATTTAATTTTTCACTTTTGGTTTCTGCACGGGCCTTGGCCAACTCAAGCTCTAATTTTGTACGTTCAATTTTTAATTTTTCAAGTTCTAGTACCTTCGCTTCCTCATTTTTTCTCTCCTCTATAATATTATTGGCTATTTCTTCTACCAATTTAGAATCTGCTTTATATTTTTCACTTTCCTTTATTAAATTCATTAAATCATAATTAGTTAATTTTATATCAGAAATATCAATCCCTAATTCAAAAGCTATCATCTGATAGTCTTCCTTTTTCGCGCTTTTGAACATTTTAATAATTAAAGTTCACAATAAATAAATAAATAAATGTCACATACCTCCAAAAATAAAGGTGAATCACTTTTTCCAAACTGGTGAGCCACGACAGAAAGATATTTTGTTTCTTTCATTTCTTTCATTTGTCTTCTCGAAATAAGCATTTTTAAAGAACTTTGTTTATTCTCTGCGTTAAATGATCACTTATGATTGCGCAACAGCACTGAAAGAACATAGTAATCAAGGTTCTTCTACATAAGGTTGCAAGGGCGTAAACCACCCTGGTCGCGTAGTGGGGTGTAGACTCATAAATTTCCGACTCCAAGAAGAAAAATTTCCGAGTACTATTGCCAACAAAATGCCGACTTATATATATATATATACATATATATATATATATATATATATATATATATATATATAAAACCATTAATTAAACATTACCGACCATCATCAAAAACCGCATTATTGTGAATGATTGACAATAAAATGGACGCCACAAACCTATAATATAGAACTGCATGTATAAAATAAAGTACCTTATACTTAATTTCAAGAATTAATAAGGAAGAATAAAAAAGAATATGGATTCCGAAAAAATGAAAAACTTATATATTAAATTACGTTTTCAAGAGTACAGAATTCAATGATATAAGCAAATCGGTTGTTTTCTGTGAGAAAAAGCTTAAAGCTGAAATTTTTTTTCTCCTGTACTCGAACAACCAATAGATCCAAAAGAATAGTCTCAAGATGAAAAACAGAACATTATCAAATAGTATGAAATGGAAAAAAAAACACTACAACCCATTAAATATTTAATTTATAGCAATAGAAATCTTACACAACTTACCGAATAAATTCCCAGTAGATTTTCAAAATAGATTCCCGCACATGGAATCCATAAGCATGATAAGATTAAGGTGAATAAAACAGTTAAGTTAACACAGAAATTAAAACCTATGGATTCAGTTAATTCATTTTGAAATACCGTGATAAATACAATTAATATAATATAATATAATATAATATAAATAGAAAATAATATAATATAAATAGAAAATAATAGAAAATAATAACATTATTTAAATACCTAAAAAATATTTTAAATTGTTTAATAACAATTTTACAATATTGCCAATATACAGCGTTAAATACCACCTGGCGAAAAAATTAAAAATATAACTTTAATAGAAGCTTAAAAAAAATTTTTTTGGTGCTGCCATCTATTATTTTATTTTAAAACTATTATTATTATTATATATGTATATATATAGATACACTCATGTCCAAAAGTTTAGCATATATGATAAAAACGAAGAAAGGATATCGTAAATATCTTACGAAATTATCAAACTTTATAGATGATAGATGAAAGTCTCAAGATAATTATGACTGAGCGTATCGAGATAGTCAAATAGGTTTTAAAGCGCTGATGTTGATTCCTTTTGAGTTATTAATGTATGTCTCTAAAAATTAGTGGTGACGTACTATGATTAATATGTGTAGAAAATTGCGGTTTGGAACTCCAAACTGCTTTGTTTGATAGCGATATATCTTGTTTCTAAATGTACAAAATTTGATGAAACTGGATGATTGAAGAGCTGGGGATTCGATGCCCATATTTTTACCAATAAAGGGCTTACTGCATTTTATTTTTTCTGTGTATGGCATATTTATTCACATAGAATCCACTCCAGATAGAAATTCAAATTCTGAATTAAGCATAAGGAATCCTGTTACCAATGTACAATGTACGTCTACAACATAAAAAAAGTCAAAATTTAAAAGATCGAAAATTTTCGAATAAACAAAACTTATATCCATTTCTTAGTATTTATATAAAAGTTAATCAAATTTTGTACGTTTAGTAACAAGATATATCGCTATGTAACAAAGCAGTTTTTGATTCCAATCCGCATTTTCCTATACATATTAATCATAGACTTTCTCCCCTAATTTTTAGATAAATTTATTAATAATTCGAAAAGAATCAACATCAGCGCTTTAAAATTATTTGACTATCTCAATACGATACGCGAAGTCATAACTCTCATGTGAATTTCATCTATAAAATTTAATAATTTCGTAAGTAATCGGTTAAAATTGTTTCTTTCTGAGTAAAATTGAAATATGTTTGCTTGGAAAATATTTTAAAGACAAAAATGTGCCAAAAATACGTGTAAAGGACGACCGGATGGTCGCGTGTGGGCTTTTTCTATAAGGATTGGCCAATTATCAAAACAACACAAACGTTTATTATACACATAGGACCGGACGGTGAACACAGACTGGCACAAACAAATGTACACATGACACTAAGTCATATCAAACAAAACTTATAGTTTCATCTTGATTCTTTACGGCTGGCACTAGCCAAAACCGTTCTCAGTAGTTTCGGATCACCTTCTTAGGCGAAGCCATCCCAGATTCTGCTCTGTTTCTCCTCTTTTGGCCACAGATGGCGCTTCTATAGGTGAGAGGGGTTGTACAAACATCACACCTCCCCCATTCAAAGTTTTGATTTAGTCTTTAAAGACTAATCAAAATCTAATGGAATCTCTATAAACATTTTAGTATACACACTATTAATAAAAATCAAAATTACAATACTTACTTAACATAAGGATAAATAAAAAGAATAAGATACATTGCAATATGAGATTATGATACTAGTACTAATACGTTATAGTTCTTGAATAAATATTTTAAAGTTCAAGTAATAATGTTCAATCAATTAATGTCCACAAAAGTCATATTCAGAAAAGTCTTGAAGGAAACATATAATCACAAACAAAATAAATCAAAAGTTTATCGTGAGTTTTTTTTGAACGGCAAAGTCTCTTTCGTTTAAGTCCAGTGTGAGGCATATAGTCTGCTTAAGGAATCTGCATTAGTGTGGAGTTTTCCACGTCGATAGGCTATCTGGGCTTGAAATCGCTGCAATGCCAGAGCCCACCTCTGAAGGAGCGCACTTTGGGATGCACAATCGGTCAAGAATTTCAAAGGGTTGTGGTCACTCACAACAGTCACTTGCGAGCCATATATATAATGTTCAAACTTTTTTAGAGCGAAAATAACCGCGTAGGCTTCCTTCTCTATAGTAGCATAATTTTCTTGGCATTTCGATAGTTTTTTGCTAATGAAAGCAATGGGATGTTCTTGGTCATTTTCATCTTTTTGAGATAGGCAAGCACCTATCGCGTACGATGAAGCATCTGCATGTATGATGAAGGGTCTTGTAAAGTTTGGTGAATAACAAATAGGCGTTTGGCTGATTGCCTGCTTCAGATCACGGAAAGCTGTTTCACACTGCTCAGTCCAGGTAATTTCATTAGGAGCACGTTTTTTTGTAAGTTCAATTAATGGTCGGGCTATTTCAGAGAATGTCGGGATATAGGACCTATAATAGGACAGAAGGCCTAATAAACTTCTGACACCTTTCTTGGATTTCGGCACTTCTAAATTTTGGATGGCTGCTACTTTCTCTGGATCAGGAGCATGTCTGCCTGATCCTACCACATGTCCTAGGAATTTTATCTGGGATCGTGCAAAGACACATTTCTGAAAATTTACTGTCAGGTTTGCTTCTTCGAGGGTTGTCAGAACAGCGTCTAGGTGCTTGAGATGGTCAGTCCAGTTATTAGAAAAAACTACCACATCATCTATGTATGTTTCGGCATATTCTTTATGTTGGACTAAAGTGCGATTCATGGACCTTTGAAACGTGGCTGCCGCGTTACGTAGCCCGAACGGCATAACTACGAAGGAATACTGTCCTCGGTGTGTGACGAAAGACGTTAAATGTTTAGAGTCTTCACTTAATCTTATCTGTCAGTACCCTTTCAGTAAGTCCAACAGGCTGATGAATTTCGCTGGAGCGACTTTGTAGAGCAAGTCGGTAGCGTTAGGCATAGGGAATGAGTCGACTTCTGTCTGGGAGTTTAAATATCGATAGTCCACACATAATCTAACTGAGGAGTCCTTTTTGGCTACACATACGATCGGATGAGCATATTCACTCTCCGAGTGCTCGATTAGTCCTAAACTTAATAATTCTTCGATTTGTCTGTCGACTTCACTTTTAAGTGCCTCTGGGATTCTGTAGGGCTTCTGACGTTTTGGTTGGTTATCAGGTTTTAATTTAATTTTATGTTCTCCTACATTCGCAATTTTAGGGATTCCCGACTGAAGGTTGGAGTGTCTACATAATATGTTGATCAGTTGCTCCCTCTTATCTTCTGTTAAATGGTCCAAGTGTAATTTTTGGTGGAGGTTATTTGGATCGTCTTTACTAATCTGCGGGATGTTTTCGATCTCACCGAAATCGATATCATCATCATAGATGACGCCTATGTGTGTTGTTTGAGCTTTTAATTCTCTGATTTTATTCGCGTGTAAATGCTTTATACTATTATCTGGCAATTGTACTAAATAACTATAGGGAGACTTCTTTTCAAGTATCGTAGCTGGTGCTGTCCACCTAGCGTATATTTTGTGATTACTGTCCGGAATTAATACAATAACTTGATCATTCGGTTTAAATTCTTTATGTCTAGCTTTCCTGTTGTGATAATAAGCGTAAGCCTGCTGCTGATCCTTGCAAGAAATTCCGGCATGCTCGGCTGCTTTTTCCAACTTTATTTTCAGGTCATTTAAGTAATTGGTAACTGAGCCTAACTGGCCAATTGGTAGAGGTGTTTCGTTGGTCCATGATGACTTTAATATGGAAAGAGGACCAGTTGGACGCCTACCATATAACATTTGGAATGGACTAACGTTCGTTGCAGCATTTGGTACCTCCCTGTATGCCCACAACAAAAAGGGTATGTGTTTATGCCAACTTCCGGCATTTTCTCTTATAACATGGTGTATCATCCCTTTAAGTACCCCATTCCATCGTTCCACCAATCCATTCGACTGTGCGTACCCCGGAACGGAAAAACGCGGGGACGTCCCTAAACGTTTCATAGATTCTTTCGTGAGGGCCGAAGTGAAGTTTTTACCCTGATCTCTAGCTATTAATTTAGGAATTCCGGTCCGTGAAAATATCTGTAAAAGGGCATCGCATGTGGATTTTGCAAAAAGATTTCGTAAACAGACCGCTTCCGGCCAACGCGTGCACTGGTCTACCGCGGTTAGTACGTACTTGTACCCTCCACTAGCCGGTTCTATTGGGCCTATTACGTCTATATTTACAATCTGCATTGCCTCGTCAGGACGAGTAACTGGGGTTATTGGTACATCATCAAATTTATTTGCTTTCGCTCGAAGCTGACAGGACAAACATTTGTCGCAAAACTCGCTCACATCTGTCTTAATCCCAGGCCAAAAAAAGAATATTTTAATCTTTCAGTGGTCTTTCGTTTTCTTAAATGTCCACCCCAGGGGCTTGAATGAGCGAGCTCTAGCAACTGCTTTCTACGCGGCTCGGGCACGAGCAATTGATATACCGTTTCCCCTAATATTTTGTCACGATGGTATAACAGGTTGTCCTGAACAAAATAATTATTACGCTCATTTTTGGCATCTGTCCAACACTGATTTAGTGATGCATCCATCTTTTGTTCCCATTTAAATTTTTCCGAGTCGTTCGTAAAATTTCTGGTATTTTCATTGCCATCGTTATCAATATTCTCGTTTGCATTTCCTATTTTAACCTGCTCGGCCTCCGTAGCAGCGCAAGCTAAATCTAAATCTACCGCGTTGTTTTCACTCGTACGGGGCAAATTTATAGTACTAAAATCATTTATTGTGGTGTCGGGTTCGTTACTTTCGCTTATTGTGCTTAATTCCTTATAAGCATTTAAAGATAACAGTAAATCATTAATTAAATTATCAACCATCGCGCACGTTATTACTATTTTTGGGAACACCCTGCAATGTACTTTATCTGCAGCTATGCTTAATGGAATGTTTATTAACGGTGCTCTTAACTCGTGTCCGAAAGCTGATTTAAGTATAATTGAACCACATGGTACTTTAAAATGCTCCGGTACACAATCGCTCTTTATAATTGAAATCTGAGTACCGGTGTCAATGACCCCTCGTAAAATTTTATTCTCAAATTCTAAGTCTATAAATTGGAGTGGTTCAAATAATTTTTTCTTTTCTCGCACCCGTTCTAAATCAAATACATTCCGCGACATTACTCGGGCTGTCAGCGCATTTTCATTCGTATTTTTTTCTGATTTATTACCCTTCCCAACTAAAGAATTACAAATTGACACGTGATGTAATTTAAAACACAGCCTACATTTAGTTTTTCCCGTACAATATTTAATTACGTGTTTTCGCTTCAGGCAATCGAAACATCTACCCTCAGCTTTTAATTTATTAATTCTTTCCTGAATTGAATATCTGTCACATTTTTCAGTTAGATGATTATCTGACCTGCAAAACAAACAAACATTCTCTAAAGCAAACACTTCAGCTACGCCAGATGTTTTGTTAATCTGTTTACATTCCGGTAATATTCCTGATAAGTACTTTGCCCTTGAATGGTCAGAAGATAAATTTATAATTTGAGTTTGCTTTTCCCTAGCCTCCAAATCATTTCGGATAAATGATAATAATTTATCCAAGCTGTAATTCTCTTCAGAATTTTTGACACTTTGTCTATTGAACTCAAGCGATAAATTATACGGTAATGCTTTTAATATTATCGGAGTCAATAATGCATCAAAACTGTCTGCTTCCATTTCTAATGACCTTAGACTACGAATCTGCGTTTGAATAGCGTCATATAATTTACGTAATGACATGACGTCATGCGATTTTGTAACCGGTTTTAAAGTTAACAGCGTATTAATATAACTGGTAATAATTAAATCTTTCCTACCAAATTGTCTTTTAAGTAAGTCGACTGCTTCTATGTAATTTTTATCAGATAACGCAAAACCCGATATAGAATTATACGCACTCCCTCCTAAATAACTGAATAAATAATTCATTTTCTCAATATTTGAGAGGTGTTCATTGCCATGTACCGCTGTTTTAAACGAGTTCCAGAAATTCTGGAAAAGTTTAATATCTCCATAATATTTCTCAATTTTAAGTGTCGGTAGTTTGACCGTGTCAGGAAATTCTACGCACCTATTTGCGGGACATACAGGGGGTGGGGGTTCTTTTTGTTTTAACTTTTTATTCACTCTGAACTTCCAGAGCGTAATTTTTTCCTGGTACTCTAGAGACGCTTTGGCATCTTTTTCGACTTCAGATAAATCATCAATTAATGTTAGGATTTCGTTATCCTCTTGTTTCAAATCACTACCTTTCTGTTCTAACATCGCCAGATTTTCTTCAAGATCGTCTAAGTTTGGCGTGTCGGACACAAAATTATCTTCGATTTTTTTAATTATTGACGTAATAGAACTTTTAGTGACTCCGCGAGCTTTTTTTAATTTTGATAACTTATCTGCCATACTTAAAGTAATGTAATAAAATCTTACCTCCGTAAAAATATAATCCGAAACGGATAATATAAATCAAAAATAATCCGCACGTCCAGGGAAAAAATAATCCAGGAATAGGGTATCCTTAATGCACATTAAATTCACTTGTTGAATTCACTTTGGCCAAATCCCACAATTATTCTGACACCAGTGTAAAGGACGACCGGATGGTCGCGTGTGGGCTTTTTCTATAAGGATTGGCCAATTATCAAGACAACACAAACGTTTATTATACACATAGGACCGGACGGTGAACACAGACTGGCACAAACAAATGTACACATGACACTAAGTCATATCAAACAAAACTTATAGTTTCATCTTGATTCTTTACGGCTGGCACTAGTCAAAACCGTTCTCAGTAGTTTTGGATCACCTTCTTAGGCGAAGCCATCCCAGATTCTGCTCTGTTTCTCCTCTTTTGGCCACAGATGGCGCTTCTATAGGTGAGAGGGGTTGTACAAACATCACAATACGGGATTTCTTAATTCTTTCTAACGACATACTTTAAAGCAGGGTAAAAAATTGTTGTCACCCCTGTTTTTTCCAACCAAACAAAATTCAGTAATAATGATAACATAAAAAGAAATCGAATACAATTGAGAAAGGAAAAAGAAAACGAAAGTATTATTTCTGATAGAAGTTAACTCGTATAGATTGTAAAATATCCAGATTATTTCGAGATAAAAATTCAAAGTATTTGGGTGTTTTCAATTTCATCCGGTATCATATAAATTTCTTGAAACACATTTTTAAATCAATCTAAAATTACGCAAAAAAGTGAAAATAAATTAACATCTTTTTTTAATAAAATAAAAAGAAAACACAAAATTAGTACCATAATTATTTTCGATTAAAGGTAAAATTCGTGTAGAGTGGAAAATATCCAGATTTTGATAGGGTAAAGTACTAAATATTTGCAATTCAGTTTTGAATTTTCATCGGATATCACCTAAATTCCGCAGGGCTCCCTCTCGGTCCGTTTTTTGAACACCACTTTTATTTAAATAAAAATCTTCTTTATAAATTTCGCAGCAATCTACCGGGAATCGCGTTTTTCTTGCAATTGTTGCAGAAACCCTCCACGAATTTCTTTCTAAAAAATTATTGGTTTTCAAAAAACGGACCAGTGGGAGGCCTGATTCCGTGATACACGTTTCTAACTAAATTTTAAAAAAATAGAAGTTTCTTCACTTCAATCAGTATGTCTTAAAATTTCCAGACTAAACTGAAAACTTTCCGACTATAAATAAATACAGCTGGATCTCGATATATCGAAGTCAAAGGGGACAGAAAAAAGTTCGGAATATCAAAGTTTTCGATCAAAATATCAAGGTTACAATTAATATTAACATTGCTGGAATATGTATATAAATATTTTGTTTCTTCATATCAAGGTTTTCGAGTTCACAATATTTGACAAGTCAAAGTTTTTCTGAATAGTTTTAATCACAAAAATAAAATCCGTAATATTTCCAACTAAGTATATAATTTATATAGGTTTTCTTCGTTCTAAATTGTTTTTTCTAATTTTCTAATTAAAAAATACAAGGGAAAAAAATCCGACTAAGAATAAAATTTTATAGGTTTTCTTCGCTCTAACTTGTTTTCCTTATTTGCTAATTAAAAACTACAAAAACATTTCTCCAATTTATAAGTTTTTATAGGTTAATGCCATTTTTTTTTTCGACTAAACTTACTTTTTTCCGATCGAATGGGAATTTTTCCGACTGATTTTTTCATTTTTCCAATTTATAAGCTTTTATAGGTTAATACCATTTTTTCCGACTAAACGTACTTTTTCCGATCGAACGGGAAATTTTCCGACTGATTTTTTTCGTAGGGGGGATGTTGCACCCCCCGTACTCCCCCAGGATTTACGCCCCTGTAAGGTTGTTCCATTTGAAGGATAGCCAATCAGAGTAAAGCAGGACTGAAACGTCACGTGGCGCACAAGATCCGAGATCGCCGGCTGTGAGAAAGTATATAGATGGGTAAAAGAACGGAATATGAAGCAAATAATTTTTTTAAAAGGAGATCCTCGAAAGTAAATTGAACGAAATCACTTTCCTTAAAATAATTTGTTCAAACACTGATTGGAGTTAATTAAATATAAAATACATAATGGTTAAATGATATCGCGATACATTTGTTTACATTCAAATACTTCAGTAAATTCGCGAAAAAAAAATAAATGTTTAATGCGTAAAAGTACAAATTTAAACTTTTAAACTATCGTAAAATGAAATGAATGGATGAATTATATGAATGTGATTACACAGCAGAAATAAATAATAAAAAGACTAGAATTATCAAACAGAATAAATTAAACAAAACTCACACATTAAAACTTTTAACAATGATCCATTGTCCGATTACTAGATATAAGTTTTCAAAAAATTTCGAATGTCACTATGCTTATTCAGGATCAAAATCAATATGATTCAAATATCTGTAACAATATATATATATATATACAGGGCTTAGTTTCTAGCGGAAAAAAAAAAAAGTACCGGAGCTCTAATGTTGTGTAGTAATAACAGCAAAGTGTCTACCCCCCCCCTCCCCCCACACGCATATGTATATTTCATACACTATTTGCAAATTTTAAAGTAATTTCGTCTTCCTCAAAAAGAAATTTTATATTTTTGACATACCTTTAGGCATTAATATATAATAAATTCTAATAAATGAAGAGAGCAAAATCATTAAAAACGGGTTGGTTGGTTGGTTGATTTTTGACGGCCAATTATCTGCACGAGGGATATAGGCCCAGGGGAGGAGTGCCCTTCGTGGGGGGGGGGGGTCTTTCTAAGGGAACCTAACCCGTATTTACGCATGGAAATCCATGGCTCGAAGAAAACCACGAAAACTCCGAACGATTAGGCCGACGGGCGCGATTGGGTTCGAACCCAGCGCCTCTCGTCTACCAGCTTTCAGAGCAGAACCTCTCAGCCACTGGCAGTAAAAACAGGAGAGGGGAATTTTCAGAAAATCCTAATCGTCACGGACTTCTTTGTATTAGTGCGCAGTATTTATAAACTCTGCTCTGTTCTGACTAAAATTTAAATATTCACTAAAACTAAAGAAGTACTGGAGCTGCGCTCCTGTGATATTCGGAGCAAATTAAGCACCGCGCGGAGCTAGAAAGTTAATCAGAGAGAATATTTTAAAAACACGAACAAAAAGCAGCGAGTAAAAACGGCAGAAACAGTTGCGACTAAATCTGACATTCCTCATCGTCGTTCTGAAACCATTGAAAACAAAAACCTACACAGGACACACTATGTCACACACGTAAGCGCTTTGGTAGGAAAGAACGTACAAGATTTGAGATGGGAGGGAAAGAAATAAAAATTTAGGCTTTGGTTTTTTAGAAACGCTATTTCCGCTGAATTCCGGAGTGAGCGCCGATGATTTCAGACCAATATTTAAATTTCCACTAAAAACAAAGAAGTAGCGGAGCTGAGAATCAAACAGAATATATTAACGATAATATCCAACGCAAATTAAGCATTGCTCATAGGTTAATACTTCAACCCTACATTAATTTTCATCTTAAATTTCTGCTTCATTTTATTAAACAAAGTAACACAAACATAATATTTAATAAAATAAATATTATCGCTATTCGATATTATTATTATTATATTATTGTTTGCGAATCGCCGGGATAGCTAGATAGAAGTGCATGTCGCTGCATCAGCAGTCGATGAAAAACAGAACTACGAAAAATCGAGAAAATCGCACAAAAATCGTTATCACAGCGCTTCCTTCCAGAGTTACATACCCATTTTCAACTGGGACCTAGTGTCAATAGTCAAAAATATATGTATGAAGTTAGGTTCAAATCTATGTCTAACTTTGTATGCTTTCCGATGAAACAATAATGAAAATGACACAAAAATCGCTATTACAGCGCCACCTCCCGGCAGAATATCCCCAAATTGAACCTGGACCTGCTGGCCATAGTCAAAAATACATAACTTCGTATATTTTCCGATGATATACTGAGACATACATATATACGGACAGACAGATATTTTGCAAAAACATGTTTTTTCGGGATCTCTGACCTTTAAAACGTATAAATCCGTTGAAAACTGGAAGTCGAACGAAAATTTGACTACAATAATTTCTTCTGTTATAGATAAAAGAAAGTAAAAAAAGATAATGCTAAAGCAAATATTTTAATAGAGGATTTTTTTTAAAGGTGAAAAAAATCCCAATAACAAAAGAAAATTTTTTAATTTTTGTATGCAATTTTTGACGTTTTATTATTATTTTTTTTAATTTTGCGGCGATTTTTCCATAGGAATAAAAGGAATCCGGCTTTATTTTTTTTAGCCCACTATAGTATTAAACCTTGTCATTTTTTCAATAAAGTTTATTCGGAGTTCGTGCCGAGATTTTCGCATTTTTCTCGAATTTTTTATGCGATTTTTATAATTTTGAGATTTGTAAAAGGAACTCTGTTACCAATTTTTAGCCAAATATAATAAATTTTCTCCTCTGCGAATGTTGAACTTTTTTTTCCTCACTTCATGGTGATTTGTCTGCATTTGTGAAAGAAATCTGGTTGTAATCTTTTAGTCTAATATAGTAAATGCTGCCCTCTTTTTTTTTTTTCTTCTTTCGTTAAAGTTTATTCTGAATTTCTGGCGTTTCTTTTATGCAATTTTTAGAGATTTTCGCGTTCTGCAGAAATTTTTTGACGTTCGTAAAAGTAATTCGGTTTTGAAATTGTAGCTTAATATAGCAAATTTTGTCCTTTGCGATTTTAGTGTTTTTCTTTGCGATTTTCCAGAATAATAATCGTCAGTTTAAAAAATGCTCGGATTTTGAAGAATTCCGAATTTCGACGTCAGGATTTTAGACTCTGTACTGTATTGTTAAATCTGTATACGTGTTCTCCGAGAGTTATTAGAACACGTTGATATAGTGCATTCACTAGGTTTTTTTAAAAAAAGGTTGTTAAAATAATATAATAATTAAAATAATTCACAGAAAAAAAATTCCAACGCCGAACAGCATACAGAATACTAATGAAACGAGCTAAGCGAGGCGAATCTGTCCGCCACGTGATGTAATACGCGACCACTTAAGAAATCTTTACAGTTGGCGCATCGCACGAATGAGCAGGGGCGGATTTATAAAGTGAGGGGCCCCTCTCACTGGAGCTTTTTGGGGCCCTTCCATTTTGAAAAATTGCGTGTATATTTACAAAGCTGCCAGCTTGTACGGATTTTTGTTTCCACTAAAATTTAACAGAAATTTTTGTATTGTTTCATCATTAGAAAAAGTCGAATTTCAGCAGTTATGTTTGATAAAATTTTCTGTTAAATTTTAGTGGTGAGAAAAATCCGTACAAGTTGGCAGCTATGTATTTATAATCTATACTAATAAATGAAAATTTCGCTCTGTGTGTATATTCGCGATGGCTAGCGAAATCTACCGCACATACAAAGCGAAAAATTTTTTTGAGAGTAGTCAAAGGCCTCTCCTGATACATCTGAGACTCAGAATTCTAAAATATCTACTTATAAGCTGGGTTACTCATTAACAATCGCAACGCACTCTCATTAAAAACTCAACTCGGTCAACTAGAGGGAAAAAGGAAGCCTTATTTACGCATCATGAGAAAATGAACATCGAAAAGAAGGAATTCTGGGGATTGGGGGGAAATTTGTAATATTAACTTACATTGGCCAAACCGCTTACTAAAGTTAAGAACGGAAAACATATTCTAAAAGATCGTACCCTTACGTCTCAAATCCCGTAATCAATTAAAAATATATATATATATCGCAGATAACCCTTTGAAAAAGAAAATTCAAGGAGAATCGTTTTTCCAAAAAAACTTTTTTCTCTCTTATGGCAACGCCCCTTCAGAGTCCAATTTTAGAGGTACCGACAAAACAAAAATATGTTCTTAAAGATAAAACCTTCTTCTAATCGATGGTGAAATCGGTTTTTAAAAATATGAATTTTAATTCTTTCAAATAATCAATGAACTCGGGTCACTTCGCGCCTCACGGAGACGATATTTTTTGTATGCTAAAAGTAAATAAACATCCATATGTACTTTAACGCAGTTTTTAGAGAATCTCAATAGACTAGATTTAGATCACCTACAAAAATTATGAAACGCTCGGACGGGTAGAAATATTTTTTACAAAATAAAATGGTGTGAAAATTTCGGCGAAATCTGTAGAAACTTTAGTGTTTCGTCGTGGTATCACCCCCCCCCCCCCCCCAAGGCACAATTTTAGAGGCACCGACGAAGCAAAAATGGGTTCTTAAAGCTGAAATCTTCTTCTAATCGGTAAAAATAAAATGCGTGAAAAGTTCGACGAAATCAGTCAAACCCTGAGTGTTTCGTCGCGGTTTCGGTCGCTTTTGTTAGACATAGACTCCAAAAATCAAATTACGCAGAGAATAAAATACCAAATAGTATGTACTTTTAATTCAATATTTCTTCATTTAAAAATATAAATTCAGACAAAATGGAGTTAAAGATATAAAATCATACAAATTTGAGGTTCTCTTAAGAGTCATTCATGACGGACCCGGCCAGTGCTGGGCGGGTCAGCTAGATTAAAAAAAATAATAGCTATTCAAAACTTAATTACAATAATTACTAACAAATAAATTAAAATGTATTCAAATCGTTAAGGATTAATTACACGAAATTCATTTCATATTCAAATTACATCAGATTATTTTACACGAACTTAGATTTAGATACTGTGACGGATAAAAGGGTTAAAATTATGAAATTTATTTTCCTTTAAAATTTTTACGAACATAAATTGTTAATTTAAACCAAAATTAATCAGAAACTAAGGAGACAATATTTTAGCATCTGCTGAGCTATAACTCAAAACCTCTTTTCGCTGCTTTTCGTTTTTGGCTTATTTATTTCATGAAATAAGATAGAAATCAAATGCATGGGACTGCAGCGGCATGCACTACAGGCCATTATATTGCTTGCAGTTTTAATTTCATGTTTTAATAAAACAATTTCAGAAATCAAATAAATTCATCAATTATAACCAAATTAAATTATATTTTTCTCCTTTTCGTTACACATCTGGGATCAAAGAATGGTAAATGCTTTATGGATATAAAAAGAATTCGAAGCTCCACAAGTTGTTTTATAACCATCTGCACTGCATTTTTATATAAATACAAGGAAGCTCTGTCCCCTGCAAACGTTTAATAGTCACGTGCAAATAAATTTTTAATTCAAATGAAATATTATTCTTTGTGCTTTTTTAAAAATTGGCAGCAATATAAAATAGTAACTTTTTCTAAAATATGAAAAAATATATCTTGAAATGAGGAAAATTTGATTAAAAATGTATATATTATTTATTTAATCGTATTATTATTATTATTATTTAATGAATTATTTTTCAAATTTTCCTGAAATATATAATTTAATCACAATATTGTCTTCACCTTCGATTGAAATAAAAGATAATTTCAATTTCAATTTGAAAATGATGAAAAAGAAAATAAATCTAATAATCCTTCTATTTTTACCTTTCCTTCCTTTTTTCCATAAAAATGGGGTCATTTAGTTGCCATAATTACAAAAATATTGTTACAATTAGAAAAAAAATGAATACCTCGAAAACTAAATCAAATTTAAAAATTCTAACACCATTTATGACATACACCGATCAATACAGACAACGGGTGCCAATTTCACCGCCAAAGGTTCCATATTTTAGGAATAATAGGTGTGTAATACAATCAGTCGTTTCATAAATTCGTTTCATTAGGATTTTGTATATATATGGTAGATATTTTTTAAATATCAATTTAATTAACTAATCTGCATATAGGTTTGTAATTGTGTATGTCTTAATAGCAAATGTCATAAAAAATGGTCCCAAAACTGTAAAAGTGCACTTTCACAACTGCAATTAGCAAAACATCTGCTAACATGGAAAATCATATTTTGGAAAAGTATGGGTGACATTGTCATTGACAGTCATGATATATTTGATTGTCGTGTGTCATTTTTGATCTGGATGTGGAGAATTTTATGAGAGAAAAAGTATGAACATCTACGATGCAATAATAAAACTTGTGCAATAATAAAATATTGATTACTAGCTGACCCATCCGGCGTTGCCTGGGCCCGTTATAATAACCTTAAACAAAATTTAAGTTTGTATGATTTTATTTCTTCGGAAAATCGGTGCCCCAATGCCTTTGGCATCATAGAGGATTTGAAATGAACTTAGGTTTTCGGGAGCTCCAATGCCTTTGGCAGCGTCCAGCGTGATTTCAACAAACCTCTTTCCAGTGGTGTAGCCAGGGTGTGGGTCCAAATGCTCTGGATACCAGTGATTTTGTAAAGTTCAGTTCGCCTTATCTATTCGGAGAATTTTCTGCTATTAATCAAGACGAAGAAAACTTTAAAATGTTACTGGTATCCAGAGCATTTGGACCCCCCTCCCTGGCTACGCCACTGCTTCTTTCTAAACGAAACCGTGACTTAGGTTGCGCTGTCTGAGGCAACTTATACCCGAAGTGAACAAAACTTTTTAGTAGTTTATAAAGTGGCAAAAGGATCCTATAACTATGGTAAAGGAAATTGCAAGAGAATCGAATCATTTTTAAAGAAGCTGCACCAAGGCCTCAAGAAGGCGATTAATATTCAAAATTGTTGGTAGCTGAAGTCTGAGAAATTTTTTTGTCGTTAATGGAGTAGCTGAAGGACGTAACAAGTTGTTAGAAAAGAAAAAGATAGTGAATCGAACTATTTTCAAGGAGTTATAATAGAGGGATCAAAAGATGTCAAGGTGATAGTTGAGAGCAGGGTTCTAAGATGAAAACTTGTTAAAAGGTCCTAGTATTTAGCTCTTTAGATCTCCAATTAGTCGAAATTAAACATAATGTACAAATTAAACATTAGAATAAAATTTTAAATAAATACGCAAAAAATAAGGGGAAATACTTAAAAAAAGCCCTAAGCCCCAATAAAAATATGAGAGGTAGCTGGAAATCCTAAAAAGTTGTTAGAAAAAAGGCTAGTGAATCAGACCATTTTTAAGTGGCGCGATAATAGGGGGCCCAAAAGGGTCCAAGTGATAGTTGAGAGCAGGGCCCTGAGGAAAAAAAAAACATGTTAAAAGGTACCTAGCACTTTTGAATAAAATATTAAAGAAATGCGCAAAAAATGGGGGGGGGGGGGATGCTTAAAAAAAGGCCATAGGGTTCCAATAAAAATATGAGGATGTTGACCCGGGGACAGGAGTCCAAGACTCCTTTTTTAATTTATGCATTGAGAGAGGGACAGAATTAGGGGCCGAAAAATGCGTGGCGGACAAAAAGTTCAAGGGTTTCCCGACCGGGCCCCAGGGAGCCAGGGCCTTAACTGGAATGTAGAAATGGGGGAATAACTAAATGAAAAAGTTCAAAACAAAGATCGGATTAAAAGGGTGCAATGTTTTAGCAATTAAAGGCACAAAAACTTCAAGGGACACTGTACCTCGTCCCAGGGGATCACAATCTTAACTCGAATGTAGTTGGGTATAAGGAAATTGTTTAGTAGTTTATAAAGTAGCCGGAGGACCCAAGAACTATGTAAAAGAAAATTGCAAGAGAATTGGTTTTTTTTTTTAAAGAATGTGCAGCAAGGGCCCCAAGAAAGCCATTAATATTCAAAATTGGTGGTAGGTGAAATATGAGAAATTTTTTTCTAGTTCATGTAGTAGTTGGAGGACAAAGAGGTTGTTAGGGAAAAAAAAAACAAAAAAAAAAACTAGTGAACAGGACCATTTTTAAGGAAGCTATAATAGGAGATGCAAAAAAAGGCCAACTGATAGTTCAGAGCAGGGCTCTTAAATGAAAACATGTTAAAAGTCTCTAGTACTTTGCGCTTTAGATTTTCAATTAGTCGAAATTAAGCATATGAATTATTATAATAAAATTTTAAAGAAATACGCAAAAATGGGGAGAAATGCATTAAAAAGAGCCTAAGGGCCCCAATAAAAATATGAGAGTGTTGGCCCAGGGACTGGAATCCAAGAATCAACTTTAAAGTTATGCATTGAGAGGGCGACACAATTAGGGTGTGAAAATGTATGGCAGACAAAACGCTCAAGGGCCTCTGGACCGGATCCTACGGGGCCAGGGTCTTGACTGGAATGTAGAATCTGTGGAGTAACTAAATTGAAAAAGGGCACCAAAAACTAATATTGGATAAAAAAAGGGCAAGTTATTAACAATTTAGGGCACAAAAACTTCCAGGACCCTGTATCGGTCCCCACGGAGACAGGATCTTTACAGAAACGTAGAAAGGTGGATAACTAAATGGCAAAAGGCCCCCGAAAGCGAAGAAAATCGGATAGAAAAGAGGCAAGTTATTAAAAATTTAGGGAATAAAAACTTAGAGGACTCAGGGGGCCCGGGTCTTTAAATATTAAAATTATGAACCTCGTGTGCATCAGGAAATGGCTATCAGTTTTATGAAAACTGCATCCCAAGTGTGGGGCCCCCAAAATCAGAGGCCTCAGGTTGACGGCCTATGATTTAATTAATCTCTCAATCTGTATAATTAAATCGTCATAGAATGTCTCTAACAGTGTTCCTTTCGGCTTAGACCCAAGTTTCCTTTGAATCTCACCCTATCCGCCCACATACGATCATAGTCATAAAGGAAAAAAAGATAAGTGAAAACTAAAACATTTCTGGTAGTAGCAAATGATAGAAAAAAATTATTACTTATTACATGAAAATGATATTGTAATATTGACTGAAAAATTAAATAAAGAACACTAAGAAAATCCTTTTATCAAAACTTCACATTTCTCTTGGAACTCAAAAGACGATTTGGGGGCCCTTGGGATGCGGGGCCCCTCGCGATTGCGACCATCGCGACCCCTTAAATCCGCCTCTGCGAATGATACCCCCCCCCCCAAGAGTAAAGTTACTAATAACAAGCAGGAAGCAGGAATTTTGTTTTTTCAGAATTTAGTGTTGCTCTCGATGAGGGGGGAAAAAATATTATTATTACGAGATCGAACCCGTAGAATTTCGATGACAGAGAATGTTTAAGGAGGAACTGTTTCATTAATTTATAATAAACATACAAAATTAGTTACAATAAAAAATGCATCTTATATCGGTTAGTCTAACTCTCAAACAAATATTATTTTAACCTAAAAGTCACTGCTCTTCTAAAAAGACACTCTAAATTTTTATAAAACTTTGCGTTTTATAAATATGTGATTTCAATTGCGTTATTTTCAAAAGTGAAGCATTTCCACCTGTGAAGAATTTCAAAGCCGCTGGAATGAAAAAGATGCCCTTCTATAAAACTTATTTCATTTTTAAGACTTAAAATACTCGCTTTTATTTTATACTAGAAAGATAGCCCGTCAAAAATGATGGAGAAAATGAAATATAAAGATATATAAAAGAATGTGCAAGAATGTGTTTATCTCGCTTGTTCCGCAGTGATAGGTGAAAATAACACACTTTAAAAACGAAACACATTTCTGGAAAACTATGTACAGTAGAAGACCACTAATCCGCACAGCTAGGTTCCGAGTTTTGTGTGGATTTGAGGCATTTCGCGGATTACAGGTCGTGTCTATTCAATCTTTGTTTAAATTTTTAAAAATCCCTATTTTGGACAATTTAGATTGTTTCTCCACTCCTCCTCGTCCTCCCCTCCTGCATAGTACAAACTATGGTGCGGATAGTTCAAAATAATAGAGACGTTGGTACTTTTCCACTACAGGGGCCTTGACGTTTTTTTTTAAAGTTTGGCGAAATTCGGGAATCAGAAAGAGAGATTTGTTGAGAAAGGATATACAGTGGGTTGCCAAATTATTAGGGACAGTCATATTTTTTGCTAGTTTTATACATTGGGTGCACATTACTGCGGCTCTAAATGGTTTAAGTCTTGCAGAAATGTATTTTACCGTTGTCAACATCTCTATAATTCAACTTTTAAGTACTTTTGGTATGTTAAAAGGTTTGTTTGCTTTCTATAAATATTTTAATAACGGGAGAGACGCTGAGTCTTTTACACACGCAATAGTGGAAGACGCTTTTCTTTAATTTAAACAAAATTCTGTGGGGTTTTTTTTTGAAAAGTTAAGAGTTATATGTGAGTATTATCTTTCTTTTACTGATTAAATATTTGATTTTTGCGAAATTATTTACGATTTTAATTTATTTTTTATTTTTATTGATTTCAGTATGAGTCGATGGGTTGATTTGTCCCCTAAGAAAAAATCTGAGGTAAAAACCCTTCTTCTCCATACGAGTCATTCCCAAAGGAGGATAGCAGAACTTGCTGGAGTTTCCAAGTCAGTAGTCAACAGGATAAAAATAAATCTGGACAAAAACCAGCCACTTTCGCCCAAACGAAAAGGTAAAAGAGGAAGAAAACGCATAACACCTCCACGTACCAATAGGAAATTCCGGGATATCTGTTTAGGAAACAAAAAGAAAAGTGTGGGACTCCTTACTCAGATCGTTCAAGAATCTGGAATACCAGTTTCTAAGAGAACTGTGCAGCGGATATTAATGGAGGAAGGGTTGACAGGTCATCGTCCACCCAAGAAACTTCGGTTCACAGAAGCGATGAAGAAGAAGCTCCTTGCCTGGGCTCGTGAACACCACCAGAAGACAGTTGATGACTGGAGTAAGGTCAGTGGCTAAGATTATGTCATTTAAAATCATTTATTTCTAAATTATTAACATATTAAACTTTTTCAGGTGTGTTTCTCAGATGAATCAACCTTTGAGATTTTAGCCGATAAAAGCAGCTTTGTCAGGCGACTCCCAGGCGAAAAATACTGTCCTGACTGCATCGTGGAAAGTGTTAAACAACCTGATAAAATAATGGTGTGGTCTGTCATAAGTGCTAAAGGGGTTGGACACCTCTACATTGTCCAGGGAATCATGAGACAAGACCAGCACAGGCACGTTCTGGAAACTCGGCTCTTGCTGCATATTGAAGAATGGTTCCCAGGTGGTGAAGAGTTCATGTTTATACATGATTCAGACCTTGTCATAAAGCTAGAAGCGTTACAAAGTTTTTGGCAGACCACAATATCCTAGTTTTACCTTAGCCTGGCAATTTTCTGACTTGAACCCCATAAAAACTTATGGGAGATCACCAAGGCGGAAAACGCCAAAGATATGATTACAACCAAAGTACAACTCATCGAAAAATAATTAAATGTATGGCATCACTAACCTAAAATAAAAGAAATTGCCAGAAATTGCATAGAAAGAACGCCAAGACGCATCGAAGCACTCCTCGAAGCCAAAGGAAATGTCACCAAATATTAATATTCTTTACTTAACATCAGTAAATTGACTGTATTATATTTTTGTTGGGTTTTTTCATATAATATTGCGTAAATACTTAAACTAGTATGACAACAAAGCTTTTAAAATTTAAAAACAGTGTTTGTTTTCAAATTATATCCTAATATTGTACAAAAAACCCATACTTCATGACTGTCCCTAATAATTTGGCAACCCACTGTAAACAACTATGAAAACAACATTGATGAAATTATCTGTTTGTCTGTATATGTATTTTAATGAAATTTATATATTTTTTTTTACTTTCTTCTATCTTCAGTAGAAGAAAGTATTGTAATCGAAATTTTTTTCGACTTCCGGTTTTCGACGGATTTACACGTTTTAGGGGTCAGAGATCCCCAAAAACATGTTTATAGAAAATGTCTGTCTGTCCGTGTGTCCGTCGCCATTGTACCATCAAAAAGTGTATGAAGATATGCATAGAATTGAACCAAATTTTTATTTTAAGTTTCTGGCTATGGCAAGCAGATCCTCCCTGAATTTGGAAAAAAATCGCCGGTAGGGGGCGCTGTAATAGCTATTTTTGTGCGATTTTGAATATTGTACCATCCAAAAGTATATGAAGTTATGCATAGAATTGAACCAAATTTTTATTTTAAGTTTTTGGATATGGCAGGTAGGTCCTCCCTGAAATTGGAAAAAATTCGCCGGTAGGGAGCGCTGTAATAGCGATTTTTGTGCGATTTTGAATATTGTACCATCCAAAAGTATATGAAGTTATGCATAGAATTGAACCAAATTTTTATTTTAAGTTTTTGGATATGGCAGGCAGGACCTCCCTGAATTTGGAAAAAATTCGACGCTAGGGGGCGCTGTAATAGCGATTTTGCATATTGTACCATCAAAAAGTGTATGAAGTTATACATAGAATTGAACCAAATTTTTATTTTAAGTTTTTGGATATGGCAAGCAGGTCCTTCCTTAATTTGGAAAAAATACGCCGGTAGGGGGCGCTTTAATAGCGATTTTTGTGCCATTTTGAATATTGTACCATCGAAAAGTATATGAAGTTATGTATAGAATTGAGCCAAATTTTTTGTGTTTCTTTTTGGTCATGGCATGAAGGTCCTCCCTGAATTTGGAAAAATTCCGCTGAAAGGGGGCGCTATAATTACGATATCTGTACCATTTTCTTTATTGTACAATCGAAAAGTGTATAAAATTATGATACAATTGAACCAAATTTTTTGTGCATGCTTTTGGCTTTGGCCGACAGGTCCTCCTTGAATTTGGAAATATCGCGCGGTAAAGGGGCTCTGTGATTGCGATTTTTGTATACTTTTCTTGATTTTTCGTAGTTCTATTGTCCATCGGTGTCTCATGCAAAGGGGGGAACTCACTTCCTGCTAAGCCAGCTATTCGCAAACATCTGATAATAACAGAATAAAACTATTAATTTTAACAAATATCATGATATAGATTAACTCGTTTTTAGTTCATTTAATTGACTGAAGCAGGAATTTAAGATGAAAATCAAAGTTGGTATAGTAATGAACTAATAATATTGAAGTATTAACATGTGTAACTAGTTTTTGAAATATTAAAATGTATAAGATAGAAGAAAGTTTTGGGATATGCACATCCAACTAGTTTACTTCTGTTTCTGAATAAAATTAGATAAATGGCTTTTTAATGTTAAATAAGTTGCATAAATGTTGAAAAAATGTGTCTGTATATGACATGAAACAGTGAATAGGTTATCAGAAAATATGATACTAATTTCCTTCTTTGCCAAGGCAGTTTTCTCTATTTCGTCAAAGGACCCTGTACTGGAAAAAAACCGAGAACTTAGTTTTTGTATCCGGTAAAGTAAAGCACATTAAAATCGCGCAGTTAAGAGCTCAGATAATACAGCACCGTCTAGTGACGGTTATTTTATTAGTAACATCAGGATAAAGATGTAAAGACGTACACTTTCATATATATACAGGCCCTGACTATCGCACGGGCATCCGGGTCCCGTGCCCTGGGCACGTAATTTCTGAGGGGCACAAAATTTCTTATCATTCGTCTAAATTTTCATTCAAGAAATCATAATTGTGAAAAAAAAAATGTGATATTTGAGATATTAATACGATGCAATGACAAAAATATTTCTCAATATATGGTTAAAAGCATATTTCAATAAATAATAGAAAAAACATTTTATTTTTATTCCTGGAACTGTTTTTAAATTTTCCGGAAAACTTAATTTTTTGAGTTGACACTTTCTAATATGTAAAAAAAACTAGTATCAGTAGTCCAACCAATCTAAGGGGGCACGAAAAATAGACAGTGCCCTGGGCACAGAAACTTCCTAGTCGGGCCCTGTATATATACACTTTAAATTCTGACTGATAAATTTTGAAAAAAAAAAACCTTAAATGCGCGGAATTTAAATTAAATTTCGGCGAGCTCGATTATGAAAGTTTAATGGGTTTCAATGGGAATTCCGCCAAATTAGCCAGCTATCGCCAGGTTGGCTTCATATGTAATAACTTATTTTTGTTGCCAAATTTGGCGATATTTAGCCAAGTTGGTAAAAATTTGGCGCTATTGTAGTAACCCTGCATTATTACTTTTCAACAATTACTCATTGTTGAAGCTGATACAAATTTCTCCATAGGAAGTTTAATATAGCTGCGATCATTGAGGTGGTCCTGCCGGAATTGTGAGGGACACACAGAGACTTGGATTTTATATAAATAGATAAAATGACGTCATTTGCATCCGCTGAAGAATTCAACATTTACGACCCAATCTTAAACATGTATAGAAAAGTATGCAGAGAAAGCCACTATCGCGGAATAATACACAAACCCAGCAAAAAGCGATGTCGTTAACTCGACAAAAAAAAAAATAAAAAATAAAAAATAAAAAATAAAAAAATAAAAAATCGACCACCTAATGATTCATATGCCTTCATTTGTTTGTAACATTAATATGGATACTTAAAATTAAATATAATTTACAATAACTCCATGTTTAATCAGAAATTATTCATTTATATTTTTTCAAAACCGCATGTTTTTGAATTTAGCTTGTTATTAGAAAATGGCAACAAAAATATATAATAATCTACTATTTTCCGACTATTTTCCCTTTACTTTTTACAGAAATGGAGTACTTCAGTTGCCACCTTTACAGAAATGACAATAAAAACTACAAAAAATTAACTCTAAAAAATAAATTGAGATGCAGTTTTCAATCAAATTACAGTTAAAATTACCTTTTCTCCCTATACGATGGAGTAAAAATTGAGAATGTGCGATGCGTAGAAGTTAAAAAAATTGCAGTAGAGATTATCAGTATTTAACCGTACAATAATACATTTGCTTCGTTTTACGGCTGTCTTATGTAACGTAATTTTATTTTTTAGGGACGACGCTTTAGTTGTGCCTGAAAGAAATAGTATATCAGGGGCTAAAAATAAAAAGCCTTGTAAAATACGCATTGTGTGTGAAGTAACTTTAAAAAGACACCATCAAATTGAAATAAATTATGATGCATTTTTCAAAAGCATAGTGCAACGTTTCTTCTTCGAATATAATATATAGTAGGTAAGTTTTAACAAATAAATAAATAAAAACGACTTTTTTTAGCGACTTTGTATTTTTATCCATATTACAATCTCGACTCGGGATGCAGTTTTCAAACAAATTGCAGTTAAAAGCACTCCCCCCCCCCCTCCCCTATACGAAGGTGTAAAAATTGAAAAAGTGCGATGCTTAGAAGTTTTAAAAATTTGCAGGAAAGATTATCAGTATTTAACCGTACAATGATGCATCTGTTTCATTTTACGGCTGGCTTATGTAACGGAACGTTAGTGTTTAGCGACCACACTTTAATTGTTGCCGAAAGAAAAGCATATCGGGAGCTAATAAGAAATCGCTTATAACAAGTAATTTTCATGTTCTCTTTAGCTTCTTTGTGAGTTTTTGCTGTATAATTTCGTCATTTTAAACTTTAATGGATTTTATAATATATAAACTGTTGTACCTCAAAAATATAAATCATACAACGTACAAAAATAACGGAAAAAAGGGAAAGAAGATAAGACAAATTAATCTTACTTACCAGTCCAAAGCCCGGTGAAGATGGCACAACACAACTGATTCTATTCCAGACTATCAAAATGGAGGAATTGTCATTTCCAGAATGCTGACAAAACTTGAGATTAATGCCGGATACATTAGAATGTAATCCTCTTTGGTGGGATATAAACAGCATGATTGTGACATAAACTAAAAACCGTTTCGCAGAAATAGACTATGTGTTGTGGGGGAAATCTAATCTGATGGGGGGAAATGAGCCCCGATTACTGTCTATCTCTAAGGCACTGACTTTTATCAGTTTGATAAAATTTGTAGATTAGAAACCAATAATCTAAAAATCTCCCAGAGAAATTTTCACGTAATTAAGACAACTTCTACTATGACACAGCTGATAATATTCTTGTAATCTGTAGATTATTTAGAAAGTCCTTTTCATTCTTGAAGATGACTGTAAGCAAATCTGTTTCGTACATGGATGTAAATATTATTATCGAAGACTTTTCTTTTCTTTTCTTGTTTTCCTCGAAAATAGACTTTTTTCAAAAATCAAATGATCATATTTTTACGAACCTTTGTTTAAAAAATACAGGTTATACAATAATTATATATATATATAGCCATTAAATAAACATTACCGACCACCAACAAAAATTGTGAAATTATGAATATGACCATTAAAAAAAAATTACAAATTACCAACGAGGAAAAAAATAATTAGCAGAAAAAGAATAATGGATATTTGTAGAACGTAGACAGAATCTTCAGGCAGTGGCGTAGCTGGGATGGGTGACACCCGGTACGGATGTAAATGGTTTAACCCCTCCCCCCGAACCCCGTAAAAAAAGGTATGAAAACTCAACACATGAAACGTACTTTGCTTTTTGTTTCATTTTTACTTTTTTCTTTCTAAAGAAGAAAGTATTGTAATCGAGATGTTTTTCGACGGATTTACACATTTTAGGGGTCAGAGGTATTTATACAAAATGTCTGTCTGTCCATCCGTGTGCCCGTATGTATGTATGTCCGCTTTGTATCATCCAAAAGTTAGTGAAATTATGCATAGAATTGAACCAAAGTTTTTGTGTAAGTTTCTGGCTATGGCCAGCAGATCCTCCTTGAATTTGGAAATATTCCGCTGGAAGGGGCGCTGTAATAGCAATTTTTATGCCATTTTCAATGTTGTATTATCGAAAAGTGTATGAAGTTATACCTTGACTTGAACCAAATTTCATGCGCATGTTTTTGGCTATGGCCCACGTGAATTTAGGAACAATCCGGCTGAAGAAGGCACTGTAATAGTGATTTTTCTCGTTTTTTCATAGTTCAACATAGTTCATCATAGTTGTACATCGGCTGTTCGTGCAGCGAAAGGCAATTCGCAACCAGCTAATCCGGCGATTCTCCAGCAGCTGATGTACAACAGAATAAAGAAAAATATTGATTTTATTAAATATTATGATTGATATTAACTCCTTTTTACTCTGATTGGTTAAATTAAGCAGAAACTTAAGATAATAATAATGCTGAAATAATTAATAACACTGAAAAATTAACATGTATAACAACATTTTGAAGTTTTAACATGTACGAGAAAGAAGAAATTTTGGGACTGGTACATGCATCTAGTTATGTGTCTATTATAAAACAGTTAGGCGTCTCAGAAATTTTAGACCACATTCGTTTATATTGAGTTTTTCCATTCTAAAGGCAATTTCTTTTCTAGTACCAGCAAAATAAAAATATTTTTAAGGCATATGTTATCACTAACACCATTTAAAATGTGTATTTATATTTTCCCACAATAAAAATTTTATAAGCATAACGTATATGCACATAATTTTATTTTCATTCTGCATCAAAAGGCTATAACTAGCCAAATAAGGTAATCCTAAATCAAATCGCTTTTTGGAAAAGTTCTCTTCCCATTCCTCCGTTCGCTAAATTGCTGAAATAAACTTTTCTGACCACACGTGACTCATACGTCACAACCGCCTTCTCCTGAAGGTTGAATATTACAATGTTTGTGGCAGGGTTTAATTTCTAAGTGTACCAGAGCTCTAATATTCTGTCCTCTCCACCCCAGATTTATATTTTATACATTATTTACAAAATATAAAGCAATTTTGCCTTCAGCAAAAGATTTTTTTTATATATTTTGACAACCTTTATATCATTTATTTATAATAAGATATAATAAATTAACAGGGCAAAAGCTTTATTATCAACACTGGAGAATTTTCAGAACTACTATTCGCCAACGATTTCTTTATAGAAAAACACAACACTCAGCCCTGCTATAGCGTTTAGAATAGATAATGTGAAAGTCGGCTATCCTAATAATACTTAAAAAAGCGCTAAAATGGAAGAAGAATGTAAGAAAAGAGCCAATGTAAGCAATATCTTGCAGTTGTAGAAAATATCCTGCAGATGTCGCTGTGATCTTGATATTGCAGCAGCATCGTTGCACATTTAAGGGATACAATATTTTAGCACCTTTTTTAAGTGTTACAGGAATAGCCGATTTCCACACAATATATTCTAGAGACGCTATATTGTAGCCCTGCTCCGAAGAGCTTCCGTATTTAAAAGCTCTTGTGTGTTCCAATAATATTCAAATATTTATTAAAAATAAAGAAGTAATAGAGCTGTGCTCCACTGAGCTTCGGCGCAAATTAAGCACCGCGTCGAGCTAAGAAGTTTATTGGCAAAAATATTTTATAAACACGAACAACAAGCAGCGTGTAAACATAACACGACTCCAAGTAAAAATAGCACATAAGTTTGTAATTAATTCTGGCATTATTCGTCGCAACCATTCGGGAACCATTAGGACACTACTAGAACAAAAAACATCGATTCTACACTTACGAGCGGCAGATAGAACTATTCTCCTGCGTGTGTTACACGCGCTACATACCATACGCAAGAACTGCTGAGAAAGAAAGTAAGTGGAGATGGTTGGGCAAGGAAAAGATACTGAAAGTGGTTTTCCAGAAGTGTTGTTCTGCTGGGCTCTGGAGAGCAGTATTTATGAGCTCCGGTGAATTCTAATCAATATGTAAATATCCTCTAAAATCAAAGAAGTAGCAGAGCTGAGCTTCGGCGAGCTCCGGCGCAAATTAAGCACTGGTTTGTGGGCAGGAACTACACTAGTTTACAACTAAAATATACGCTTTCCTGGAATTCAATGGTGCAATCACAGACTACTATACACTGCTAAAAAAACCATTAAAGAATGTTGTAAGTCTTATATAAAATAACGGTACACGCGAATATATTTATTTATTTGCAGAAAATGGAAGAAGAGAGTCACAAATGCAAATTTTTCTCATTTTCAAACTTCGGAGTATGTAAATTTTGAAATTGACGTCAAAAACGATGCTTTAGCGTAGGGATGCACAACCTGTGGCCCGCGATGGGTTATCGTGTGGCCCGCGAATTTCGTCAATTTATAACTGGAAAAATTTGTAGTTTTTGTCCACATGGTTGCAGAAAAAAACCATGAATTTTCACTCGGTTAAAAATCGCAAATTTCGTTGATCGGGCGGGGAAAAATTGCGAATTTCGTTGATCGGACACGGAAAAATCGTGAGTTTTTCGATCAAGCTCGTAAAAATAGCGAATTTCGCTAGTCGGGCAACGAAATATCGTCAATTTTGTCGTTGAAGCGCGAAATAAATCGCAATTTTCGCCTATCGGACACAGAAAAATCGCGAATTTCGTTGGTCGGGCACGGAAATAATCGCAAACTTTGTCGATCAGACGCAGAAAAGTCGCAAATTTCGTTGATCGGACACGGAAAAATCATCAGTTCTCTTGATAATGCGCGGAAAAATTGCAAATTTTGTTGATCGGCTGCGAAAAAAGCGTGAGTTTTGTCATTCGCTTGAAAAAATCGCCAATTTAGTCAATTTGCCAAAGGAAAAATTGCATATTTCGTCAGTCAGTTAATAATCGCGAATTTCGTCGATCGGGTGCGGAAAAATCGCGAATTTTGACGATTACGAACGGAAAAATCTCAAGTTTCGTTGATCGGCTTCGGAAAAATCACGCATTTCGTTTGTTTATCACGAAAAAAAAATCGCGAATTTCGTTGATCGGGCGCGGAAAATTCGAAATTTCGTCGATCAGGCACGTAATCATCGCAAATTTCGTCGATCGAGCACGGAAAAATCGCAAATTTTGTCGATGATGCGCAAAAAATTGAAAATTTGGTCGATCGGCTGTGGCAAAATCGTGAGTTTCTACCGTTTATCGCGAGGAAAAAAATGCGAATTTTTAATCAACCAATCAAATCAATTTGCCGAGGGAAAAAATTACAAATTTCGGCAGAGTCAGTTAGAAATTGCGAATTTCGCTTATCGGGCGCGGAAAAATCTCGAATTTCGTCGATCATGCGCGAAAGAATCGCAAATTTCGTCGATCGGGCGCGGAAAAATAGCAAATTTCGTTGATCAGGTAAGGGAAAAATCTTAAATTCGTTCATTTGGGTCCTCCTGTCCCCTTCGTTCATAAAGTTCACTTTTTTTTAGGCACTAGCTCCTTTCATGCCTATATTTGTTTTTTTAGCACTTTTAATAAAACAAAATTTACTCCCCCGAATAAAGTCAAGGAATATTATCACTCCTTGAAAATAATCCTTGCTATATCTCTGTTATGTATAAAAATGTACTGAACTGGATATGTTGACTGGGTAGAGGAACTAGAGGGGTAAAACTTCCTCCCTCTCCTCTGAAACCATATTTTTTATCTGACTATAGGCCACAGATCCCCTCTCCGAAACAGAATTCTCTCCATGTTACTGATGTGGCCCTCGACAACCCAGATATTTTTGTAAGTGGCCCTTCTCTTAAAAAGGTTGTGCACCCTTACTTTAGCGGCAACAAATGAAATTTGTCTTTCAACTTACTAAAAGACAAAGCGGAAAACAATGATCGACATTCAGTAAGTGTTTTATTTCGATGAGTGAGATGTCTCAATGAAGTCATTTAACAAAATCCGGAGCTTGGAGAGTTGTCGGTCGGTTAGAGAAGGGCTAAAAACAAGCCGAAGTAGCAGAAGCCAGTGGAGTTTCATAAAGTATGACTTCCAAGTTCTGGAACCCCCCCCCCCCCCTTTTTTTTTTTGGAGACTGGAAATGCAGGCCGAAGAGCAAGGTCGTAGATGTGCAACAACGCCCAAAGATCGATATTTAACGCTAACGGCTCAGGAACTGAAATATGGATGCCACTTTTCTTCAACAATACCTTTGCTCGGCTCATGGCACCACAATTTCGACTCAAATTGTCTGAAACCATTTCCACGCTGTAGGTTTGTATGTTCGCAGACCAATGGTATGTGTTATGCTAACAGCAAGACACCGTGGCGCCCGCAGGGAATGGGTAACAGAGAATCTGAACTGGAGGAGAAATGAATGGCGCAATGTTTTTTTCTCTGACGAGTCCTTCAGCCTGATAATAGGCGTATTTTCATCTGGAGGGAACGTTGCACTAGAGACAATTCTGCGTTCGTGCAAGGAAGTGTCAGATTTGGCGGTGGGGGAGTGATGGTCTATTCTGTCATCACCAGTGGTAGGCGCAGCAACCTCCACATCATTTGAAATGGAGCTCTAACCAGTCAGCAATATAGGAATGAGATTCTCAGACCTATTGTAGTCCCTTACGCTGCAGCAATCGGAGGTGACTTCATGTTAATGGACGATAATTGCAGGCCACATCGTGATCACTTGGTGGATGATTCCCTTTTCGAGGAAGGAATCATACGACTGGAACGACCAGCGTATTCTCCGGACATGTTTGGAGAGAGCAATGTAGCATGTTTGAGATATTCTAGGCAGACGAGTTGATGGTCGCCTACCAACCTAACATTGTCTCCAAGAACTGGAGAGAGCTCTTCTGGAGGAGTGGGACAGAATGTCCCAGATCCTCATTAATAGCCTCATTGACCCCATGCTTCAAAGGTGTTCAACGTTGCTGGCCGTCCGGGAAAACCATACCCCCTACTAAAAACGATTTTCTTTGAAGAAAACACCATTTTTTATTCGCTTTTTCTCACATGCACAAATTGTGTTTTTTTTTTTTTTGTTGTTTTTTTTTTTGTTTTTTTTGTACCCAAATGCTCAATACAATGCATTTTTTTCTGCCAAACACGTGTAATTGTTTTCTCTTATAGCCTAACACGTCTGTCGATCATGTTTGAATCATCTAAACAATTCCCCAGCCGCAAAATCCATCCACAACTTCAATATACTTTAATTGTTTTAAGCAGTGTATATATTCTATTGTCTTTGGGTCTGAGATGTTTTCTCTTTTGAAGAAGAAAAGGCAAAAGAACCCACGGCAGCAATAGCACTGAAAATGACCATACCATTCTTTTTTTCTTTTTGTACTCCCACATAAGAAACAACAGGGGTGACTCCTCACTCATCCCATAGTCCGCAAAAGTCAATGCGGTGCCTATATGTAGTCTAAAATTCTTTCTATTCAAGTTTTTCTGTTGCGTGGTGCGCTAGAAATTTCATTTTACGTCAGAATTATTTTCCAAACTTTTATAAGATTATATATTTTTTGCAAATAAAGATCGGGTGTCACCCCTTAGAGGGTGACCGCCATGCGGACCGCCCCCCCCCCCCAGCTACGCCACTGCCTTCAGATCCCAAATGCCTAAAGTTCCACAAATAAAGTGTGTGGTTTCATCTTCATATTAGAATTCCATTAAAAAAGCTAAAGAATGTGAATTTGGGACTACCACACACATAAAACCGAGAAATAAACCATTGAACACCAATTAAGTTCATAATGAAACAATATTAAAAAGGATAGTGGAAATAAATAAAAGAACAAAAACAAATTACCAAATTAAAATCCTTATTGTCATAGTATTAGTTATAGCAAATGCACTCATTATGCATTTTATTCTCATTTAAGAGAGTATACTATTAGAAATTTATATGATATTGTCCTGAGTAGGCTAAAATTTAAATACAAGTTAATCGTTAACTATATTAGATATTAATGAATATGAATTAATTTTATATGAATTGATAGATATATAAATATAACTGCACCATTATACATATAAAAGTATCGAATCAACATCCATTATAAATTGTGTATTAGCAACGTAGTTATAAATCATATGTCCCATTAAAAAAAAAAATAAATTAGCCATTGCGTATTATCCAGACAACGCCATCCTCCTTCGTGCTCTAATATCTACCCACCCAAACGTCCTATAATAATTTTTTATTTTTATTTTACAATTTTTAATTTTTATAATTATTTTCTTAATTTATATATATTTTTTTGTAATTTTTTTTACGCATGTGTTAATTCGTTTTTTAAGATCATTTAAGTATTAATTATATATTAAACAATATATGTTTTTTTTTTTGGAAAACCATGATTTAATGCATCATAAATTAGTTTTTTAATATTATTTTTAACTAGCAGACCCACCCGGCGTTGCACGGGCCCGTGATGAATGAACCTCAAATTTGTATGATTTTGTACCTTTAATTCCATTTTGTCTGAATTTATGTTTTTAAATATAAAAAAAATCGCAAGAAAAATGTTAAATTGAAGATACGTAATATTTTGCGTAAGTTGATTTTGGGAGTCTATGCGTACCGAAAGCGACCGGAACTGCGACAAAACACTCAGGTTTTTACTGGTTTCGTGGACATTTTCAGACATTTTGTTTTGTAAAAAATATTTCTACCCCTCCGAACGTTTCAAAATTTTTATAGGAGTTGTAAATCTGGTCTATTTAGATGCTTCGATAAACATTGTGTTAAAATAAGGACGTTGACTAAAATAATAAATTAAGAAATTTGCTTAATTTACTATTCGAAAATAGTGGGTAGTTACAACCTTCCACCAACAGGGAGCGCAATATGTTCTATACAAATATTACTCTACGAAACAGTGGTCAAAGGGCAGTTATAACTTACGTGAAAATTTCAAGTCGATCGGTTTGTTCGTTTTCCAAATTTTAACGAATCCGCGTTCATTCTCTATTAAAAAAAAGCGTTTCTTTTTCTTTTTAAAAGTCGATTTTTTTCCATTTCGAACAAAAAGTTCTGAATCAATATTTTTAATTTACATACTCTTAATTAGTCTACAAATATAGGCAGAGAAGCTAAAGTTTAAAATCTGTAAATGCTGTATTTTTAAAATTTTGGTTTAAATTTGAACTCCTATTAAAATTTTATCCTATGGTTTTTATCTACTCTCCAAAATAAAAGTAGGTGTTTTTCAAAGCAGAGATAATGTCTGTAACTTTTAATAAGTACCATATATCTCATGACTCCCTCAAAAAACGGCATATAAAAAGTCAGAAACGCTAATTTTTTAAAAAGAAATCTAGAGCCCCTCCCTTTCATCCTGGAATTTCACGCACCATTCTTTTTTACATTTTATCTTTTGTGTTATAAACGTTCTTAAAGTTTCAAACAGATCGCCTTGCTAGATTTCCTAATTTTAACAAAATCGCGGTATGTTAGTTCCACATTCCACCACCAGGGAACACACTCTATTTTTAACAAAAGCTACTTTACACAACCTATCAGTAGATATGTTACTCGAGGAGGTGGCGGTCTTCAGCAAGAATTTAAGATATTTGTTGAAATTACTATTCGGAAATAGTGGTAACTTAACTTTTGTCACATTTATACGTACTAAGTAGCATTTATGTGAGGACTCCGTCAAAAAACCGCACCTGAAACGGTATGAAACGCAAAGGTAAAAAAAAAAATAAATATTTCGCCCCTCCCCTCCCCTCACCCACCTGCCCGAAATTTCACGCGCCATTTTTTATAAAATTTTTCTAATGTGTTATAAACTATCTTGAAGTTTCAAGCAGATCGCTTTGTTAGATTTCTTACTTTAAATGAAATCGCGGTCTGTTAGTTCTACATTCCACCACCAGGGAGCGCACTGTCTTTATAACAAAACTGTATCTGAACGTAACTTCGTTACACAACCTATCAGTAGATATGTTACACGAGGGGGTGGAGGTCTTAAGCAAGAAATTAAGATATTTTTTAAATTACTATTCGGAAATAGTGGTAACAAACTTTTGACATTTTTATATTTAATAAGACTCATTTATCTCAGGACTCCGTCAAAAAACTGCACCGGAAATGGTAAGAAACGCAAAAGTAAAAAAAAAAAAAAAAGAAATCTATCGCCCCTCCTCCTTTCCCCACCTTCCCGAAATTTTACGCGCCATTCTTATATACACTTTTTCTAATGTGTTATAAACTTACTTGAAGTTTCAAACAGATCGTATTGTTAGAGTCCCTATTTTAAATGAAATCGCGGTCTGTTAGTTCTACATTCCACCACCAGGGAGCGCACTCTATTCTTAGCAAAAGCGTATATGAACAAGACCTCTTCACGCAACCTACCCGTAGATAAATGGATGGGGGGGGGGGGGTGCGGTCTTAACCAAGAATTTAAGATATTTGTTGAAATTACTTTTCGAAAATAATGGTATCAAGACTTCTGAAATTTTTATCTCGAATAAGTAACATTTATGCTGTATTTTTACAAATCGCAAGCCGTTCTGAAGGATACTACAATAAAACGTAACGTGACTACCGTTTAAGATAAGCATATAAAAGAAATAAACCAATTAGTGAAATTAGCGCCTCCTCACTCATAAATTAAGGGTGCAAAAAGTTCTGTACAAGCATCCGACATGAGTTCCCACTGTCTGCGGCACTGTATAGTAGGCGGGCGATAAATTCGGAACATTTTCCTGTTTTAAAAAAACATAAAAGAGAGCAATTAAAAATGCGTTTAAAAATCTCTCTATTCTAAAAAAAAGTAACTACCGCTGTCACTGCCGCCGCCGCCGCCGCCGGTTTTGAATTTTTTGTGACCGGACGTCTTTCTTCGTTAATATTAAGAAAAATAATGCATACAAAAATATGAAAATCGGTAGTGTTATACAGAAATGTTTGATAAACACGCTGATGCAGACAGTTTTCAAATCGAAGAATTATTTTAAGAGATATTTAATGCTAAAGTTGGACAAAATCGTTCCACTAAAAAAGTTTTATAGTAGCAAAAACTATACATCGGAATTTAATAATTTTTAGTTCATTTTATACGTTATAATTTCCCGGTGTGCAGAATTGATTTATTTTTTTAATTTGACTCATTTTTCGAGGTTTTATATCTATTTTAAATTCAAATTTTCAGCATTTCGAGAGATATTTTTTACAGATTTTAGAAAGTGATATTAATTTAAACTGTTGCCAACTGTATAAACAGAGGAAACAATAATGTTTGCTTAAAAAAAATATATATATTTATACGTGTAATAAATTAAAAATTTATTTACACGTGACTATTATAAACATAAAAAAACATTTGGAATTAGAATTAAATAATTATGTACAAAAAGCAGGAACTTATTAAAAATTACGTCATAAAAACTATAATTACACGTGAATTTTAAGAGAGAAAGGAATTTGTAAAATAATAAATTTATTAACATGCGTTAGAAGTCTTAAATAGGAGAAATTACGTCATATTTACGTCACATTACAGTTATTATATAAAATGAACACAAAATAATATTGCAAAACGGTTTAAATTTACAAATTGCGCTAGACATTTATTTGATATTTTGAGAGGATACTTTTCAACTATTTTTCTTAGGAAAGCGCAAATAATATTTTATTTCTAACACAAGTATTTTCACGTGAATATTAAAAAGAGAAAGAATAGTTTGGTCAAAATTACGTCAGATTAAAAACGATTAATTTAAAATGTCTTATTTAAAAGAACTTTCTTGTCGCTTTGTTAAAAAATACCGGGAGACAAAGATACTGTTTACTTAATTCCTTTTATATTAGCTTATTTTGAAATGTTGTTACACGTGTCTACGTCATCAAGTTATTTTTATTTCGACATTTTATTTGTATTTTTATTAATGTTGTACTAATTTATTTGTTCTTTCGTTATTTAAAATAAAAATTATGTCAATTTGTATAATTTGGCGAGTGGTTTGGCGATTTATATAATTTGGCGAAATTAGTCGACGGGATAATCAAGTAGTACCGCAGCGGATTTGGCGTTAAATTTTCCCAATCAAAGAGAAATGAATAGAAATCCGTTTATAGGGAGATCGCCACTGTTTTTTAAATTATAATTCAATCTTTCGAAATCTTTTTAAAGCCGATCACATTAGCGTGCATTTAGAGTCTGCGGTGTCTGGACGGGGGTTGGCGAGCGTACCTCGTAGGGGGCCGAGCCCCCTAGTGTCTTTAAAAAAACACTTCTGAAAAAAAATCATTATCAGCATAAAAAATGAGAATTTAAATTCTATTAAAACTGTTGCTACCAGCTACAGCAGCAGAAAGCATTAGAATGCAAGGACTTATTGTTGCCAATTTCTAATTTCTGGTAGTAAAAGAGCCAGTAAGGAGTATTCTAATCTTTTATTTAACGTTTAAAAAACACATTTCTTGCTATCTAAATAAATCAGCATCAAACAGGCACCTTCAATTTTCCGTAAACCAACCAAAATCGCCAATTTTTTAGTAGATATTATCGCTCAACCAATCAAAGTAGAAAAAAAAACAGAAAACAGAGTGGCAAACAAAAGCCTGCCAGGTTGTCAAGATGGTTGCTAGGTTGTGACGTCATTTGAAAGTAACCCCTTCTCTTAAACGCTCATCATTATTAAATATGTTTTCAAAGCATGTGTTTCACATTCATGCTAAAATTTAATGTTTAGTTGAAAAAACAGTCCCTCTTGAAACATTAAGCACTCAAATTGGTTTATTTAATTGTATCCCGGTTTACTTAATTATTTCTGCGAAAGCTTTATATAACCAACCAACCGAAAGCAAGCGGAAAGAAAGAAACGTATTTTTGATGATGCGATGCTTTATGAACCAACCAACCGAATGTAATCTGAGGGGGGGGGGGGAGGCGTACTTTTGATGAGAGTGATGTCCGAATATTAATTAATTACTCAGCTAATAATTAGAATATTAAAATTCTGAGGATATGGTGCATTAGAAGAGGCCTTGGACTCTTTTCAAAAACATTTTGAACCTCGTACGTGCCGTAGATTTTGCTAGCCATCGCACACAGACAGACACACAGACAGACGGATAGACAGACAGACAGAGCGATTTGTTCTTTTATTAGTATAATAATATATAAGATAGCCCGTCAGAATGACGTGTTTGCACTTTAAAAGAATGGATATAACATTGCATTATAAGAAGAATTGTGAAGTAATAAATTTTATCTTATCTGACTAATAGGGACAGGTGGGGTAAAATAATTATAAAAACAGCCCATTTCTCATTCAAACTTAATTTCGAAGAACATTATGGTACTTTTCGGTTAGCCGGGCGCCAGTGTTATATATAAATATACAAGTACTAGGGGGCTCTGCCCCCTGCAAGCTACGCTCGCCAAACCCCGTTCAGACACCGCAGAATCTAAAAACACGCTAATCTGATGGGTTTTAAAAATATTAGAGAAGATTGAATTATACTGAAAAAAGCTGTGCAGATCTCCCTGTAAACGGGTTTCCATTCAATTCCCTTTGATTGCAAAAAATTAAGGGCGAATCAGTTGCTGTTAAGATATCCAATGGTTGTTTTCGTTTTTGATTAAAGAGGATCATATTAGATGTAAATTTCCAACTGGGAGAAAAATGTCCGGACCAGGATTCGAACCCGGGACCTCCTGGCTGAAGCCGCCAGTGCTCTGCCATCTGAGCTATCCCGGACGATTCTGGTCGAACTTTTTCACCCAGCTAACCTTGATGATTTCGTCATCTGATTTTAATATTAATCTAGTGTAAAGAGGGTCAGTTAAACATTTGAAAAGAAGCTAAAATAAAATAAATTAAGGATACAGAGTCTTTGTCTCCCGGTATTTTAAAACAATCTCTATAACAATAGCCTAAGTCATGTGACTATCATCAACAGTTCCAGGCGGACCACTTCGCTTTTTATACTCTAGGTGCTACTTTGGTACTTTAATGTTAGCCAGGCACAGGTGATAAGTCGCCAAATATTATTCTATCGCCATCATTTCATCTATATTATAATAGTTCAAGTCATCAACTGCCATAAACAAATGCGGTCTGATCCCTTCGCCGTTCATATGAAAGTTTGGCACAGTTGTCATGTACGTCCCATATTGGCGCGATTTTTTAACGACGCCAATTTGGGGAACGCATCAACAGCATAAACAACAACATCCGGCTTACCATATCAAGCAAAATAACGATACTTTGGCGCCAGTTAAGTGCCCGTTCCGTATATGACATTGGCCTCAGAAAAAAATCGCGCCAATATGGGACCGTAAGTTTTCCATTTTGATTAAAAAATCAATTTTTTTTTTCGAATAGAACTACATAAAATTTGCCATGGTTGCAAAGAATTCTTGGTACTGTTACGCTAGCCGGATGCAAATCTCGCCAATAGCTTTTTTTCAACACGCCAGTTATCATTTTTTTTTTTTTTTTTCGAGTGGTAATATTTGGCCAGATGTCGTATACGCACAGCGGGTTTGGCGTGATTTTTTTTTCTATTTTTTACGAAAATTTGGAGAAAACCTGGTTTTCAAATACCAGTTACATATGCATTTTTGGTATTACTTAGTTATCCCGTCTACCAAAAATCTATCGCCAAACTATAAGATTAAATGCCAATAATGGTTGATCGTAAATGTCACATTCACTTGAATTTAAGCAAGTTAAACGTGTTTACGTCATCAAGTGATTTTTATTTCGACTTTTTATTTGTATATTTATTAATGTTATACTAATTTATTTGTTCTTTCGTTATTTAAAATAAAAATTATGTCAATTTGTATAATTTGGCGAGTGTTTTGGCGACTTATATAATTTGGCGAAATTGGTCGACGGAATAACTAAGTAGTACCGTATTTTTTAATTATTTTCTATTATTTTCTAAAGGAAATATAAAATATAATTTATACAATTTATAAACAGAAATAAAAGTAAATAAACATTTATTATCAAATAAATAACAATAGCCGGGTTACCATATCAACCTTTGCTGAAATAGGAAAAAAAAATATATCTGTTTGATTCAAATTTGATTCGCCATCATTAGAAAAATGTATATAAAATTAGAAAAAAATTAATATTTCGAAAACTAATTCGAATTTAAAAATTCTAATACCAGTTTTGAGATCTGCGAATCAATGCTGTTTTTGGTTGTTAATTTCATCGCAAAGTATCCCATATTTTAGGAGAAATCACTTCAAATATAATCAGTTGTTTAATAAGTCGATTCATATATCCGTTTCATAAAATCGTTTCATTAGGATTTTATATATACTAGGGGATCGTACCCGGGTTTCCCGGGTAAAAGAATATAGGTGAAAACATTTCTTTTAATTGAAAACTAATATTTTTTTTAGATTAACAACATACATGAAAAAAAGCATTTTTCATATGGAAAATGCGAATTATAGAATCAAATAAATATTTGAAATTTATCAAATGGGATGTTTTATTAGCCGCATGCTAAGAGTTATTTGCCAAGATTTTGCTACTTATGGCATCCTTTTATATTCTGATAATTTCAGAGCTTATACATGTCTGGTAATTTTGTGTTTTATTTATGTTATTTTATTTATTTATTCATAGGGAAGTTTTTTTTAATGAATATTATCCGTAAGAAAATTAGGAACTCTTTAATTTGTTTTAAGGGCAAACGGATTAATCTTTCGTAATCGAGCTCCGCGCGATATAGACAAATTAAAAAAATATTTCATGCTTTAAAACTATTTTTAAAACCATAGACAATCAGTAAACTGAGATGAACTTTGCAAACCAATTCCATTTGAAAAAAAAATCCTATTTGGTGATCTAAAAATTTAAATTGTACGATTACAAATATGTTAGATTTGTGTTTTTTCAATATTATTCTTTTATTCGTTTATAAAATAAGTATTAATTTCGTTAATTTGTCTTCACAATAATTTAGATTGGTGGTTTTTTAAATATGATTCTTTTATTTGTTTATAAAGGAAGTATTAATTTCGTTATGCAAAAATAGTCAGAAACAAATGCTGAAAAATGTTTGTTGCTTTATGTGCAAAATGTTTATTATTATTATGTATTGAAACCGGCACGTGATAAGATAAACTTAAAAAAAATCATGTTTAAAAATTATTTTAGAAAATATAATACATCAGTCAATGAATACAGTTTTTAAACAAATTGCATTTGAAAGTAATTTTGTTTTCCCTATGCGACGAAAATTAAAAATTTACGATGGTCAGAAGATTAAAAAATTGCAGTAGCGAAAATTTCAAGACCGAAATTTGATCGTGAAGTGTTGCCCTTCGCAAAATGACGTCAGCTTTACGCACAGATACGTTTGTTCTTTATAATATAGATACTTAATCAGTAAAATATAATAAAGATCAGTTATTAGGATGTGGCTATCAATTGAGGCTCTTATGCTTGGATTTCCGGAATGAAAACAGCAATTTTCACGTTCTCAAAATTTGTATACGCACTTCTCATATCCATATTCATCATTTTTAAAAGATTTGTATTTTGTTTGATCATTTAAAAATCATTTTAACTCAAAACTTGAAGTTACGATTGTCAGCAACATCTTTTATGTGAACAGACGCACTCTTTACTTGAGATTCTAATCTCAATTCCGGAGAGTAAAAATTTCCGTAATTTATGTTTTTTAGACGCATTTGTGTTAAAATAATTAGTTTTATCTAAGAAAATGGTCATTTTCTTTTAAATACGACTTCATATTCACTTAAATAAGCATTTCGCCTAGTGTCTGAAACTTAGTATCAGTACACATGCAAAAGGAAAAACAATATAGAAAATTTATGAGGAAAAATGCGTGTTTTCAAAAGCAGTATGTCATCTTCCGTTATTATGCCCGTAATATCATATTCTGCTCCTAATGGGATTTTGCGCCACTAAACTCTATACAACAATTTTAATCAATAATTTTGAATTTTTATCAGAAAATAGCATGAATAAAGTTGAAAGTACCGCATTATTTCTCTCTTGTCTGCAATAATGAAAGCTATCTAATTTTCATCATTTTGAAGAAATTTCATAAAATGCTTTTAAAATTAAAATATAAAAGTGGGGATATTTAAAAAAAAACAAAACAGATTGTGATATCACATCTACAAAGGAAGAGCTTCAGTTAAAAAAAAAAAAAAAAAAAAAAAATAGTAAAATTGGTTCAGCAGAAAGATCAGAGCAGATGACTAAAAAACACACCTGTGTTTTAAATATATAGATTATATAAAATTAGGAAAAATTAACTTAAGCAAATTATGTTATTTTGATAAAATTATAGTAGAATGCCCTAAAGAATAGCATTAAAATTTGAGAGAATTTTCGGCAAAATCTACAGGAACACGATCTTATTTTAAACCACGAATTATTTGTTTGCTTGTCTAACTCGGCGAAGCAAATCCATCCAGGCGAGAATCATCAATTTCTGTAATATAAATCGCTATTATTTGCAGGTCACCTCTCTTTTATAAAGACACTCTAAATTTTTGTAAAACATTGCGTTTTATCAGTGTGTGATTTCGATTACATTATTTTCAAACGTGAAGCATTTTTACCCGTGAAGAATTTCCAAGCAGCTGGGCTGTGAAAATGACGCACTTCTACAAAACATAATTCAGGTTTAAGAATTAAAATACACGCTTTTTTATAGAATGACGTCATTTGCATCCGCTAAAACAATCCACTTTTACAATCCACTCTTAAACTTCGTTTATAGAAAAGTGTGCATATGACTCATTATCACGGAATAACAGACAAATATTATTGACATAGCCCATATTTTAATTTCAACTTTTTTTTCAGGTTTTATGAAAAAATGACAACAAAAAGATACAGTATCTCCTATTTTCGACTATTTTCCGTTTACTTTGAATGACTTTCAATAGAAATGGGATACTTTTGTTGCCACGATTAGAAAAATGGTATTAAAAACTCCAAAAAAATAATTAATATCTTAAAAATAAATTGAGGTACAGCTTTCGAACAAATTGCATTTAAAAGAGCATTTTTTTCCTTATACGACAATGTAAAAATTTAAAATGTGCGATGTTTAGAAGTTTAATAATTTGCAGTAGAGACAATTGCAAAACCAAACTTTTATTTCAAATTTCAAAGTGTTGCCATTCGCAAAATGATGTATGCGTTACGCACAGATATGTTTGTCCTTTATAATATAGATAGATAGGGTAGATATATACATGTATGTGCATATACATACACACACACACATATATATATGCACATATATCTGTGTGTATATATACAATATATGTACATATGTATACATATGTATATTTACATATATGTATATATATAAATGTGTTTATATAACACTGGCGCCCGGCTAACCGAAATGTACCAAAATTATTAACTGAATTGGTAAAATAATGACAAAAATCTATAACCTTCAATTTCTTATTTAAAAAAAAAAAAAAAAAAAAAAAAAAAAAAAAAAAAAAAAAAAAAGGTTTCAATTTATAATTCAGGTTTATAATTTAATAAAAACAAGTTGGAAATTGCTCGTCAAACGTGGCAAATGAGGTGCGTTCGTACTATAGCTAGTTTTATAATTATTTTTTGCACCCCATATTGTACTGAATGTATACTTTTTTTGCACTTCATAAAGCGCATAGTCTGATACATCATTAAAATGCACTTCCAATAATTTTTTCCCATTCCCCGTAGTGTAACGGAACACTTTTGACTGTCCCTGTAATTAAACTATACATCCGATTTTCCTAAAATTTGAAACAGCTCAACAAAACTTTGCAACAATTATATCTTTAAAATTTCAGACCATTCGGAAGGCTGTAATATCATTAAAATGCACTTGCAATAATTTTTCCCATTGGCCGTAATGTAAAGAAAAACTTTTGACTGTCCCTGTAATTAAACTATGCATCCGATTTTCCTAAAATTTGAAATGGCTCTACAAAATTTTGCAACAGTTATATCTTTAAAATTTCAGATCATTCGGAAGGCTCTAATATCATTAAAATGCACTTGCAATAATTTTTCCCATTGGCCGTAATGTAAAGAAAAACTTTTGACTGTCCCTGTAATTAAACTATACATCCGATTTTCCTAAAATTTGAAATGGCTCGACAAAATTTTGCAACAGTTATATCTTTAAAATTTCAGATCATTCGGAAGGCTCTAATATCATTAAAATGCACTTTCAATAATTTTTCCCATTGGCCGTAATGTAAAGAAAAACATTTGACTGTCCCCTGTAATTAAACTATACATTCGATTTTCATAAAATTTGAAATCGCTCGACAAAATTTTGCAACAATCATATATTTGAAATTTCAGACCATTCGGTTGGGTAGTTTTTGCTCTGTTACATGCGGACAGACGGACGGACGGACTGAACGACGACTATAGGTGCTACGTATTTATATAATTACGAACGCACCTAAAAAAGGTACCTACGTATTATCCGGGCCAGGAGGTAGATCGCCAAAAATGTTTGCCATTTGTCAATCTTGTTTACCGTTGCCAATCGTGTTCAAAACAGTAATTTAACATTATTTAACACATAACATTTTAAACAAGTAATATAAAAATTTTGTTTTTAAAGTCAATTCCTACTTAGGTCATCAAAGAAAAATTTAATATGATCCCTTAAGCTAATATTAGTTTTTGTTGCATTAAAATATCTCAATTTGTTGATTTTCTATAAGCAAGTAGGTTTACAATGGAAGTCTATGGGAATTTGGCGAAATATTAGAGATATCACCAATTAAGTTGGCGTCACTTTTGGCGACTCATTTTGGCCGCCAAATTTGGCGATATATCGCCAAGTTGGCAACAAACTTGGCGGTATTTGGCGACAGAACAGGGTCCCCCCTATGGTAACCCCTTATTGAAAATACTTTCATTGATCTTCAATAACCAATGGCCGCCATTTTGTTTCCCATGCAAAACTAAAATTAATTAATTAAAATTTAATTAATTACTTAATATTTGAAAAACTGTATTAACATCAATTGTCATCCAGTACAAGTTTAAAAAAATTTATTTCAACTTGATAGGATGAATAATGAGTAATTTATTAACGATTGAAAATTTGAACAAGATAAATAAATATATAAATAAATGTAGGGAGAGTGTGAACTAATAGTAGGAATTAAAAAAAAATGATAAATAATCTGTGAGCTTTGGGTCACTCAACTTGGTTTTCGATTGTCTCCAGCACATGCGGGGCACTTCCGGTAGATACTGCCATAGGTAGCGGGGACCCATGTTACAGGCTCGTTGCGAAAGAAGTTTGTTGGAAAGACAACCGACGCTGCGGAAGCCATGGGCGTACCCAAAGGGGGGGGGGCTGATGGGGCTACAGACCCCCCCCCCCGAAATTTTTGAAAGTGATATGAAAAAGTGCTGATTTTTGAGTTTTTCTTTTGTGGATTTTTTTTTTAATTTTTTTAATCATACAGCGGACTAGCCATACTCATTAGTGTCATATTAGCCCACATCGACAACAAAGAAGAAAAAGGGGGCTGACGGGGTTACAGCCCCCCCCCCCCCGAAATAGTCGAAAAATTAAATGAAAAAGGGTTTTTTTCTTACTTTTTTTAAGATAAATCTGTAATTTTTTCTCCTTCCACATAGCAAAATAGGCATTCTTGTTAACGCCATATTAGTCCACATTGACATCACATATCCAAAAGTGGGGACGGAGCTGATGGAATTTCAGCCCCCTCCTCTTGAAAATGAAATGAAAAAATAGTGCTGAATTTTTTCTGTCTGTTTAAGATAATTTTGCATTTTTTTCCCCTATCTTTCAACATACTATGCACTTCCTTCGCTTTAGTCCCATGTTAGACCATATTGACAACAAAGAAGAGAAAGGGCGTTGATGGGGTTACAGCCCCCCCCCCCCCTTCCCCAACCAGAAATAGTCGAAAAATTAAATGAAAAAAGTGTTTTTTCCTTACTCTTTTAAGATAAATCTGTAATTTTTTTTCTTCTGCCATATACAGCAAAATAGCCATTCTCATTAACACCATATTAGTCCACATTGATATCACAATCACAGCATATCCAAAGATGGGGAGGGGGCTGGTGGAATTACAACCCTCTCCTCTCGAAAGAGTCGAAAATGAAATGAAAAAATAGTGCTGATTTTTTTTCTGTCTGTTTGAAATAAATATGCCTTTTCTCCCTTATCATTCAACAGACTAGCCGCTCCCTTCGCTATAGTTCCATATTAGTGTACAATGACATCACATTATACCTAAAAAGGTAGAAGTGGGCTAATGAGGTTACAGCCCTCTCCCAAAAAAGTCGAACATGAAATGAAAAAGTGCTGATATTTTCCTTTTTGTTTGAGATAAATTTGTATTTTCCCCCTATCATTCAACAGACTAGCCGATCTCTTCTCTTTAGCTCCATACCAGTGCACAGTGACACCACAGTATACCCAAATAGGTGAAAGGGGCTAATGGGCTGCCCCCTTCCTAAATTGTCGAAAATGAAATGAAAAAAAAGCCTGACATTTTCTTCTTGTTTGAGATAAATTTGTAATTTTTCTTCTGCCATACAGCGAAATAGCCATTCTCGTTAACCCCATATTTGTCCACAATGACATCACAGCATATCGAAAGAAGGGGAGACGGCTGATGGGCTTACAGCCCCTCCTCCCGAAATAGTCGAAAATGAAATAAAAAAATATTGCTTTTTTTCTTTCTGTTTGAGATAAATTTGTATTTTTTTTCTCCTATCATTCAACAGACTAGCCGCTCTCTTCTCTTCAGTTCCATTTTAAAGCACAGTGATACCACATTATACCCAAAGAAGTAGAAAGAGGGTGATGGTCCAAAATAGTCGAAAATGAAATGAAAAAAGTGCTGATTTTTTTTCTTTTTGTTTGAGATAAATTTGTAATGCAATTGTTTTCTGCAATACAACGAACTAGGCGTTCTGGCTAGTTTCATATCAGCGCACAGTTACATTGCAGTATACCCAATGAGGGGAAGGGGGCTGATGGTTTTACAGGCCCCCTTTCGAAATAATCAAAAATGAAATGAAAAAAAAAACCCTCCTGTTTTTTTCCTTTCTTTTGAGATAAATCTTTAATTTTTTTTCTGCAACGCAGCTATTCTGGTTAGTCCTATATATTAGTGCACAGTGATGCCCTAGCATACACCCAAAAAAGTCGATGGCGACAGGGGTTATGAGGTTACAGCTCCATTCCACCTCCGAAGAGATCGCAGTGAAGTGAAAAAAGCTGAAATTCCTTCTTTTTCAGATAAATTTGTTTTATTTTATGGCATGCCACGAATTTGTTTTTCTCGATAATGCAATATCCTCCTCAGTCCTGCGGCCAAATTTACTTGAGACCACAAAATCAATTTTCAAATTACTAAAAAATAGCTCCATTCCTGTTTTACTGGATAAATGAAAACATATATGTTCAGTTCAAGAGATCTTCAAGTAAATTCGACAAATCTAAAAGTAGTTTTTTAATTTCTCTCATAGTCGGCGGGTGCCAAGATTGTCAATGAGGAAGTATATTAATGCACAGTAACACCACAGCTAATCTCAAATCGGAAATCCGGTACAGAAGAGTTGACTGTAAAAATAGCTTATTAATTTTCATTTTTCAGTCGCATCTCTATACCATATCGAAATATGAGGGTAGAAAGGGTTGAAGGGACTAAGCCTCTTTTCCCTGCCAAAATGGTCGGAGTTAAATGGTAAAAAAATTTCCTACTTTTTTGATCAATTCAATTAGATATATATTTGTCATGCATCGCACTTGTCTTTCTTTTTAGTCCCATATTTGTGCATAGCGACACCTTAGCTAATATCTTCAGAATTTTGGCTAAGTCGGAAATCAGGCACTATATATGCGCGGAAGAGCTGACTGTGAATGATATTCATTAACTTTCGTTTTTAACACTCGATTACTTCCTCCTATCTGTAAGATACATAGTGACTTCTTGTTTGACTGCAAAGATATCGTTAGAGTTCGGTAATGTCCCCCCCCCTTATCTTATTCTGCCCTAACTTTGCAGCCACTATTTTTCATCTGGAACGATTTAAAGTCCTTATTATTACTTATGAAATGCACAAATAATAAACAAAGTCGTTATTTTATATATGTGTATAAAAATATTTTGTGTTTACAAAAAATATTTTGCGTTTGTTACAATATTAATTTATTGCTAAACAAGAACCGTAGCCAGAATTTAGTTTCGGGAGTTGAAAGAAAAATTTTATAGATTTTAAGCTATAATGACTTTCTTTTAAATGAAAGTATATATATATATATATATACTAGGGGGCTCTGCCCCCTGCAAGCTACGCTCGCCAACCCCCGTTCAGACACTGCAGAATCTGAAAATCTAAAAATCTAATGGGTTTTAAAAATATTAGAGAAGATTAAATTATACTGAAAAAGTCCTTCCGGCCAATGCCGGGAGGAAGAGGTGGCTTTCATAATCCTTATTTTAAAAAAGCCAACTTATATCATGCAAACACACGAAGCTCAATTTAGTGGAAACCGAATATAGGAGATTCAATATCAAGATCAAATACTTAAGAAAGAAACCTTTTTCAATTTCTAATTTTTTTGCACCTCACTTTAAATATATATGTATTTTTTTATTTAATGGCCGCCATTTTGAAACAAGATGGCTGATGAATCTGGCCAGTGAACTTGGTCGAGGTGTTGATGTATACTATCCACATGCCTTCTTACATCGAAATAGGCGAATACGTGTGTTATCGCGTGACAAATACAAGATCGTTTCAAAATGTTAGCCATGCTAGAAATTCAAAGTGCTATAAATGAACCATTTTTTAAGATATCAACAAAAGAACAAATTTTCAGAAACAAAAACTGCTCCGGAATCTTTGTATCAAGGCCAAACACATAAAAAAATCTTTTTCATTTTCCAATTTTTTAATACCTCATTTTGAATTTTAAATTTAATTTTTTTTTAAATGGCAACCCTTTTGAAACAAGATGGCGAATGAAGCTGGCCAACGAACTCGGTCGAGACATTGGTATGTACTATGTACAGACCAAGTTACATCCAAATATGTTCATAAATACGCCTGTTATCGCGTGACAAAAATCAGGTCGTTTTAAAATGTCAGCCACAAGAGAAATTCAAAATGCTATCACTCAGCCATTTTTTAAGATATAGACGAAAGAAAAACTGTTCCGGAATCTTTGTATTAAGGTCAAACACATACAAAAAAAAATCTTTTTCATTTTCCAATTGTTTGGTATCTCATTTAAATTTTTTTATTTTTTAATTTTTTAAATGGCCGCCATTTTGAAACAAGATGGCGGATGAAGCTGGCCAACGAACTCGGTCGAGATATTTGTATGTACTATGTACACACCAAGGTACATCCAAGTCGGTTCATAATTACGCCTGTTATTACGTGAGAAAAATCAGGACGTTTCAAAATGTCAGCCACGCTAGAAATTCAAAATGCTATAACTCAGCCATTTCTTAAGATATAGACGAAACAAAAACTGCTCCCGAATCTTTTTATCAAGGTCAAACACACAAGAAGAAAATATTTTTTCAATTTTCAATTTTTGGTACCACATTTCAAATTAAAATTTTTCTTAAAAATTTAAAGGGCCGCCATTTTTAAACAAGATGGCGGGTGAAGCTGGCCAACGAACCTGGTCGAGACATTGGTATGTACTATGTATAAACGAAGTTACATCCAAATCGGTTCATAAATACGCCTTTTATCGCGTGACAAAATTCAGGACGTTTCAAAATGTCAGCCACGCTAGAAATTCAAAATGCTATAACTCAGCCATTTTTTAAGGTATAGACGAAACAAAAACTGCTCCGAAATCTTTGTATAAAGGTCAAATACATAAGAAAAAAATATTCTTCCATTTTCAATTTTTTGGTACCACATTTCAAATTTTAAATTTTTTAAAAAAATTTAAATGGCCGCCATTTTGAAACAAAATGGCGGATGAAGCTGGCCAACGAACTCGGTCGAGAGATTGGTATGTACTATGTACACACCGAATTACATCCAAATCGGTTCATAAATACGCCTTTTATCGCGTGACAAAATTCAGGACGTTTCAAAATGTCAGCCACGCTAGAAATTCAAAATGCTATAACTCAGCCATTTTTTAAGATATAGACGAAACAAAAACTGCTCCGGAATCTTTGTATAAAGGTCAAATACATAAGAAAAAAATATTTTTCCATTTTTAATTGTTTGGTACCACATTTCAAGTTTTAATTTTTTTTAAAAATTTTAAATGTCCGCCATTTTGAAACAAAACGGCGGATGAAGCTGGCCAACGAACTCGGTCGAGACATTGGTATGTACTATGTACACACCGAGTTACATCGAAATCGGTTGATAATTACGGGAGTTACAGTGTGACATAGGTCAGATATATATATATATATATATATATATCAATTTTGAACGGAGGGTGGTTTCGGGGTCTGGGGGTCATGATCGATGAAAATATACCAAAATTTTTTGAAATCGCTTTCCTCCGAACGGCTGCAATAGGTAGCTTTTTTGTAAAGAAAGCTACCTAAAAGCTGTGCAGATCTCCCTGTAAACGGGTTTCCATTCAATTCCCTTTGATTGCAAAAATTTAACGGAGAATCAGTTGCTGTTAAGACATCCAATGGTTGTTTTCGTTTTTGATTAAAGAGGATCAGTTAAACATTTGAAAAGAAGCTAAAATAAAATGAATTAAGCATTCAGAGTCTTTGTCAACCGATATTTTAAAACAATCTCTATAACAATAGCCTAAATCATGTGACTATCATCAACAGTTCCGGGCGGAACACTTTGCTTTTTATACTCTAGGTGCCATTTTGATACTTTAATGTTATCCAGGCACAGGTGATAAGTCGCCAAATATTATTCTATCCCCATCATTTCATCTATATTATAATAGCTCAAGTCATCAAATGCCATAAACAAATACGACCTGATCCCTTCGCCTTTCATATGAAAGTTTGGAACAAATGTCATATACGCCCCATATTGGCGCGATTTTTTTTTCCAACGCCAATTTGGGGAACGCATCAACAGCATAAACAACAACATCCGGCTTACCATATCAAGCAAAATAAGGATACTTTGGCGCCAGTTAAGTACCCGTTGCGTATATGACATTGGCGTCAGAAAAAAATCACGCCAATATGGGGCCGTATATGACATCTGTGCCGAAAGAAAAAAAAGCCGGGTGCAAATCTCGCCAATATCTTTTTTTCAACTCGCCAGTTAGCATTTTTTTTATTGTTCGAGTGGTATATTAAAACATTGATTTGAAGTTGAAATTAAATGTCACGGTTTGTTACATAATTTAATATTTCGCCAGATGTCATATACGCATGTTTGGCATGATTTTTTTTTTTTTTTTTTTTTTTTTTTTTTTTTTTTTTTTTTTTTTTTTACGAAAATTTGGCGAAAGCCTCGTTTTCGAATACCAGTTACATATGTATTTTTGGTACTACTTAGTTATCCCGTCGACAAAAAATCTATCGCCAAACTATAAGATTAAATGTCAATAATGCTTGATAGTAAATGTCACATTCACTTGACCTTTAGCAAGTTACACGTGTTTATGTCATCAAGTGATTTTTATCTCGACGTTTTATTTTTATATTTAATAATGTTATACTAATTTATTTGTTCTTTCGTTATTTATAATAAAAATTTTGTCAATCTGCACAATTTGGCGAGTGGTTTGGCGATTTATATAATTTGCGAAATTGGGTGACGGAATAACTACTACATTGTACCGTATTTTTTAATTATTTTCCATTATTTTCAAAAGGAAATAGCAAAAAAATAATTAATTACTATAGAACAAAATAATTTATATAAATTTAAAAAATAAATAAAAGTAAATATACATTTATTATTAAATAAACAACAATAGCCGGGTTACCATGTCTATCAAAATAATTCCATTTGTGCGCCAATTAGGTACCCCGGTGCGTATATGACATATGTGTCTAATATTTTTCTTTTCATTTTGTTAAAAAAAAAAAAAAAAAAAAAAAAAAAAAAAAAAGAAGTGAAAACCATCAATTTAAATGTTTCATTTTTAAATGAAAGTTTTGTATTTAATAAAATGATAACGAAATACAAAAAAAGCATTGTTCTTAGCATATATTTAAAGGAGGCCCAACTGTCGCCAAATTAATTTAAAATAGTAACCTTTTCTGAATTATGAAAAAAAAATTTCTGTTATTATTAAAATTTGAGTTGCCATTATTAGAAAAAATGTATTTAAAATTAGAAAAAAATTAATATTTCGAAAACTAATTCGAATTTAAAAATTCTAATGCCAGTTTTGAGATCTGTTGATCAACACGGATTTTTAGTGTTAATTTCATCGCAAAGTATTCCATATTTTAGGAGAAATCGCCGTGAAACAAAATCAGTTGTTTATTCAGTCGATTCAAAGAATCGATACATTTCAGGCGTTTCATATATTCGGTTTCATAAATTCGTTTCATTAGGATTTTATATATACGCGGTGGAACCCGCCGAATTTCGACGAAAGAAAATGTTTACAAAGGAACTGTTGCATCAAATTTATAATACATCGACAACAATGATTAGAATAAAAAATTCATTTTGCACTTGTTAATTTAACTCTCCAAAGACATATTTTAACCTAAGATTAACAAAATACTTTTTTCATAAACTTCAACTGTTAAAATTATTGAAAAATTAAACTTTATTCATATACGTCATCAGTAACATATAATCAAGATAAGTAATTTTGATTAAGTTATTAATTGATGCTTGGTATTACGGAATGAAAAATCCGCAAAAATGATTTCACCTTGACATAATCATAGAATTTTTCTACCTTTACATCTAAACCAAATCAAGTCATTTTCCACGTTTCACATCCATATTAACTATTTAAAAACATTTTAAAGCGCAATAGATTATTAATAAATATATTTTCACGCTTGAAGTCACGTTTGTCAACTATTGCAACTTTCCATGTTAAAATTCCCACTCGTGATCTGCGGTCTTAGTATAATCTCTGTACCTGCGCGTAAAAATTCCAGAAATTTATAACTTTTAGACGTATTCAAGGGGAAATATCTCGTTTTATCAAATAAAATTATCGTTTACTTTTAAATATGACGTCATTTTATGTCGCTGAAATATTTTGCCGATTGACTCAAACTCAATATCAGCGAAATGAAAAAATAGTGAAATATAACAGCATCATCAGGGAAATTGTGTCTTTTTTAAAGCGTAATGTCATTTTCTGTTCAATTTTTTTAAAAAGATATTTTTTAATTGTAATGAGAAAGTGGCATCAGTAAGAATATAATCAATAAAGATAACTAATCCACTTTTAATAGAAATGAAGTACTTCAGCTGCCACGATTAGAAAATTGGTATTAAAAACTATAAAAAAATTAATATCTCAAAAATAAATTGAGATACAGCTTTCAAACAAATTGCATTTAAAAGAGCAATTTTTCTGCATACGACGGTATAAACATTTAAAATGTGGGATGTTTAGAAGTTTAAAAATTATGCAGTAGCAAAAATTGCAAAAGCGAAATTTCATTTCAAATTTCAAAGTGTTGCCATTCGCAGAATGACGTATGCGTTACGCACAGATATGTTTGTCCTTTATAATATAGATAGACTAGGGGATCGTACCCGGGCTTCCCGGGTTAAAGAATATAGGTGAAATCATTTTTCTAATTGAAAACTAATAATTTTTTTATATGCAATAATTTTTTTAGAATGACCACTTACATTAAAAAAGCATTTCTAAATATGGAAAATACGAATTATATAACCAAATAAATTTTTTAAATTTAGCAAAAGCGATATTTTCTTATTAGCCACATGCTAAGGGTTATTTGGCAAGATTTTGCTACTTATGGCATGCTTTTATACTCTGATTTCAGAGCTTATACATGTCTGGTAAATTTATGTTTTATTTATGTTATTTTATTTATTAATTCATAGGGAAGTTTTTTTTTTCTTTATGGATATTAGCCGTAAGAAAATGATGAACTCTTTTTTTTTGTTTGTTTTAAGGGCAAACGGATTAATCTTTCGTAATCGGATCAGCTCCACGCGATATAGATAAATAAAAAAAATATTTCATGCTTTAAAATTGTTTTTAAAACCATAGACAATCAGTAAACTGAAATGAACTTTGCAAACAAATTCCATTTGAAAAAACAAATCCTATTTGGTGATCTAAAAATTTAAATTGTACGATTACAAATATGTTAGATTTGTGTTTTTCAATATTATTCTTTTATTTGTTTATAAAAGAAGTATTAATTTCGTTAATTTGTCTTTCACAAATTTGTTTGATTGGTGGTTTTTTTAATATTATTCCTTTATTTGTTTATAAAGGAAGTATTAATTTCGTTATGCAAAAATAGTCAGAAACAAATGCTGAAAAATGTTTGTTGCTTTATGTGCAAAATGTTTATTATTATTATGTATTGAAACCGGCACGTGATAAGATAAACTTAAAAAAAAAATCATGCTTAAAAATTATTTTAAAAAATATAATACATCAGTCAATGAATACAGTTTTTAAACAAATTGCATTTAAAAGTAAAATTTTCCCCCTATGCAACGAAAATTGAAAATGTACGATGGTCAGAAGATTAAAAAATTGCAGTAGCGAAAATTTCAAGACAGAAATTTGATCGTGAAGTGTTGCCCTTCGCAAAATGACGTCAGCGTTACGCACAGATACGTTTGTTCTTTATAATATAGATACTTAATCAGTAAAATATAATAAAGATCAGTTATTAAGATGTGGTTATCAATTGAGGCTCTTATGCTTGGATTTCCGGAATGAAAACAGCAATTTTCACATTCTCAAAATTTGCATACGCACTTCTCATATCCATATTCATCATTTTTTTTTTTAATTGTATTTTGTTTGATCCTTTAAAAATCATTTTAACTCAAAACTTGAAGTCATGATTGTCAGCAACATTTTTTATGTGAACAGACGCACTCTTTACTTGAGATTCTAATCTCAATTCCGGAAAATACAAATTTCCGTAGTTTATATTTTATAGACGCATTTGTGTTAAAATGTTTAGTTTTATCTAAGAAAATGATCGTTTCTTTTAAATATGACTTCATTTTCACTTATCACTTTTTCATTTTTTCCTAAGCATTTCGCCTAGTGTCTGAAACTTAGTATCAGTACACATGCAGAAGGGAAAACAATATAGAAAATTTATGAGGAAAAATGCGTGATTTCAAAAGCTGTATGTCATTTTCCGTTATTATACCCCTAATATAATATTCTGCTCCTAATGGGATTTTACGCCACTAAACTCTATACAACAATTTTTATCAAAAATTTTGAATTTTTATCAGAAAATAGCATGAATAAAGTTAAAAATACCTCATTATTTCTCTCTTGTCTGCAATAATGAAAGCTATCTAATTTTCACCATGTTGAAGAAATTTCATAAAATGCTTTTAAAATTAAAATATAAAAGTGGGGATATTTAAAAAAAAAAAAAAAAACAGATAGTGCGATCACATCTACAAAGGAAGAGCTTTCAGTTAAATATATATATATATATATATATTAGTAAAATTGGTTCAGCAGAAAGATGAGGGAAAATGACTAAAAAACACATTTGTCTTTTAAATATATAGATTATATAAAATTAGGAAAAAATAAATTAAGCAAATTGTGTTATTTTGATAAAATTATAGTAGAATGTCCTAATGAATACTATTAAAATTTTATTATTCGAGATAATTTACGACAAAAACTTTTGGAACACGATATTATTTTAAACCACGAATTAATTGTTTGCTTGTCTAATTCGGCGAAGCAAATCCATCCAGGCGAGAATCAAATTTCTGTAATATAAATTGCTATTATTTGCATGCCACCTCTCTTTTATAAAGACACTGTAAATTTTTGTAAAACATTGCGTTTTATCAGTGTGTGATTTCGATTACATTATTTTCAAAAGTGAAGCATTTTCACCTGTGAAGAATTTCAAAGCACTGGGCTGTGAAAATGACGCACTTCACTTCTACAAAACATAATTCAGGTTTAAGAATTAAAATACACACTTTTTTATAAAATGACGTCATTTGCAACCGTTAAAGCAATTTACTTTTACAATTCAGTCTTAAACTTCGTCTATAGAAAAGTGTGCATATGACGTCATTATCACGGAATAACAGTCAATATTATTGACATAGCCCATACTTTAATTTCAATTTTTTTTTCAGGTTTTATGAGAAAGTGGCAACAAAAAGATACTGTATCTCCTATTTTCGACTATTTTTCGTTTACTTTCAATGACTTTCAATATAAATGAGGTACTTTTGTTGCCACAATAAGAAAAATGGTATTAAAAACTACAAAAAAATTAATCCTTCTATATATAAAATATTAAAAAAAAGTTTTGATTTGGAAATGGACCAATGAGAATCTGCGTAGATATTCCGGGTAGATCGGCATCCAATTTGAATGCTTAAACATGGCCTTTCATCGTTAATATTAAAAAAACTGTTGCATACAAAAATATGAAAATCGGTGGTACACATCTGATGCAGACAGTTTTCAAATCGAAGAATTATTTTAAGAGATATTTAATGCTAAAGTTGGACAAAATCGTTCCATTAAAAAAGTTTTATTGGAGCAAAAACTATACATGAGAATTTAATCATTTTTAGATCATTTTATGCGTTATAAGTTCCTGGTGTGCAGATTGCATTTATTTTTGTTATTTGACTCATTTTTTGAGGTTTTATTTCTATTTTAAATTCAAATTTTCGGCATTTCGAGAGATATTTTTTATAAATTTTAGAAAATGTTATTAATTTAAACTGTTGCCAATTTTATAAACAGCGCAAACAATAATGTTTACTTCAAATTAAAAATTTATTTACGCGTGACTATTACAAACAGAAAAAAAAACTTTAAAATTAGAATTAAATGATTACATGTTAAAAGCAGGAAAATTACGTCATAAGAATCATATTTACACTTTAGACCAGTGTCAAACGGGCGTCTTTTTTGCTTGTGTATTATCCATTCACAATGCTAGCATTGTGAATGGATAATACGTAAGCAAGAAAGCAGCAAAAAAGACGCCCGTCTGACATTGGTCTTAATTTTAAAAGAGAAACAAAATCTTAAAATAAAAAAATCATTATTATGCGTTAAAACTTGTAAATGGAGGAAATTACGTCACATTTAAAATGGCGGGGCTAACGTAGAGGGCTCCCGCAGTTGAAAGTCACGTGACAGTCGCGGTCTTAACCAATTACGACGGGCAGCTTTTAACAAAGGAATTCTACTACTTTATTTTAAGTGCTGTAAATACACTTTTTGTTGTGAATAAGTTACTTTAATTTTTTTAAAATTGACATTACTTAACTATGTTTAATCAATTTGTAATACGACGAGAGCGTGGATACATCATTATTCTAATCTGTCGAATGTAAGTAATCCATTTCACTGTTTTAGTGTGATTGATGTCTGATGCATTCATATGATTGTTTGTTTTGTATTCTTTAGGTAAACATAATTTATTTTAAATGAATTAATCTTTACATGCACTATTTATACTAAATGTTTTTCATTTTCAATATAAGCAGGAAAAGAAAAAATCATTAATAACATTCAATAATCATTAATAACATCAATATTATTTGCTCTGAACATTAAGCTCGTGATATTACCCTGTGGTGTTTTTACGTTTTGGTTTCATTAAATGATTCATATATTTTTTATGTGTTCATCGAATGAATGTTATTTTCATTTATTTATTTGCAATTTATTTATTTATTTATTTTTCCTTTCAAGAAGATTTTCTGTAGATGAGATTTTTATGTTTTCTTCAGGGATAAATACAAGGATTTTTTACGTTCTGCAACCTTCTGTTAAAATATTAAATTTTGTAACAAAAGATGAAATCTGAATTAAGTATTTATTAACGCTAAATTATATAAATCCTCCTGGTAAAGCTTTCCTTCTAGTGAATTTGTTTAGTTTACTAGCACATTGCCGATAACTTTTATTTTTGCAATAAAGTAGTTCGTATCTCGGTAAAATTGTAATCTAGAAGATCTAGCAAATGTTTTAGTAGATAATAATATACGATTCTGGTGTAATTTTCCCAATAACTTAAAATTTTTCTACAGCTGTAAAATGTTTATGTGTTAAAAAATCATTCTTAAGTAGTGTATGGTGTGTTTACAATGATTTCTAGCTGACAATTAGCTCAGTTTTTTTTTTTTTTTCACTTTTGATAACTCATACCTATAGTTACAAATTATTTTACATAAAATTATGTCAGTGTTTTGAATTTTTTTATAAGATCTGAGAATCATAATTCTACGTCTTGGGGAAAAAAATTCGATGCGAAAATATTAATTTTTAGATATTCTTGTGTGCTAAAATTGTTTTACTTCCGTTTTTAACTATTATGCTGAAAAATAAATATCGAGCACATTTTTTAAATACATAGTTTTGTATTAAAGTTTTTAAAATTTTATATAATAATTAAAATATGTATCAGACGATCATGTATAATTTTTGTGCACAATTAATATTTAGTGTATAAAGATCCTGTTTGGAAAAAAAAAAAAAAAAAAAAAAAAAAACCTCTTATTTTCTTTTTTCTGTCAACGATCATATTTTTTTCAATAACTTAAAAGTGTACTACATCTTAAAGATTTTTACTAATTTTTTGTAATTTAAAATGTTTATATCTTTGAAATTGTTTAAATCATTATTAAGTAGTCGTGCTTAATTTTGAGGTATTTACAATGTTTATTTATAGGATTAAAATGTCCAGTCGATTGTTTCCCCATTTTTGACTACATGATTATCTCCTTACAAATTATTTTGTTTGATATACTTAAAATGATGCTAGAGATTGAACTTTTTATGAAATTTTACAACCATACTTTTACTGCTTGAGAAATCTTCTGGTTAAAAGATTCTAATTTTTAGAAGTTTAGTGTGCTAAAATTGTTTTATTTTGGTCTTTAACTCTTATGCCCAGAAATAAATATTTGAACACATGAAATTATTTTTAAGTACTTATTTTTATACCAAAGCTGTTTAGATTATATATTAAATTAAATATATGTATGATGGCCGTGAATAATTTTCGTGCAGACATATTGATATTTAAAGTATAAAATGCTGATTTGAAAAAAAAAAAAAATCTCACTTTTTATCTGTTTTTGACAATTGCATTTTTTTAATAACATAAATTTGTGTTAAAGCTTTGAAATTTTTATATGTTAAATAAATCATTCTTAAATAGTCAGTCTTCAATTTACGTTTATTTACAATAATTATTTCCAGAGTATAAAAAGCTCAGTTGAGTTTTTTACTTTTGACAACATTATGTTTGTTTATAAATTATTTTATTCGATATTCTTAAAATGATGCCAGTGGTTTCGAATGTTTGTAAGATTTTACAATTATAATTCAGGTGTCTGGAAAATTTTTTCGTTCTTTTTTAATTTTTAGGTATTTTGTGTGTTAAAATTGTTTTATTTTTGTTTTTAACTATTCTACCCAGAAGTAAATATTAAACACATTTAATTATTTTTAAATACTTATTTTTAGACTAAAGTTTTCAAAATTTTAAATAATTTAGAATTTTTTTTTCAAAATTTTAATCTTTTTACAAAAAGATTAAGTAAAATATGTTTTTGATGACCATGTTCATGCGGATATACTAATATTTAGCGAATAAAGATCCTGTTTGAAAAAAAAAAAAATCTCACTTATTTTTCTCTTTTCTTTCGACAATCATTTTCTTTCTTTATTTCAATAACTTAAAATTGTGTTACAGCTTTGAAATTGTATGTGTTAATTAAATCATTCTTAAGTAGGTTTGTGAATTTGGCCTGTTTAAAATAATTATTTTTAGGCCATAAAAAGCTCAGATGATTCTTTTTCACTTTTTACAACATTATAGCTGTTTACAAATGATTGTATTTAATAAACTTAAATTTATGCTAGTGTTTTGGAATTTTTATAAGATGATTGATATCATGATTGCCGCTGCTTGATAAAATAACGAATTTTATTGAATTACAGAATGGTTTTGATGAGATAGTAAATTAAAGCCGGGAGAATAATATATTTTGTCGATTGATTTGCGTAGCGCAGCTGAGACCGGGAACGGCACGTGACTGCTCTAAATTGAAAAAGCGCGGTAGCCCGTCTTTTTCGTTAGCCCCGTAAAATGGCCAAAAAATATGGCAAAAAAATTTAAATTGAAAAATCTATTTGCGCGAGATATTTTGAGATAATCTCTTCAACTATTATCGTGAATTCGAAGACAGCGCAAATAATATTTCCTTCTAACAACAAAAGTATTTTCACGTGAATATTAATAAGAGAAATAATACTTTGGTGTAAATTACGTCAGATTTGAAACGATACATTTAAAATGAATTATTTAAAATAACTATCTTATAGCGCTGTTAAAAAATACCGGGAGACAATGACACTGTTTACTTAATTCATTTTAAATTAACTTATTTTCAAATGTTTAAGTAAGTGATTTTATTTAATCAAAGGCTAAAACAGACATTGTATCTTTTAACAGCAGTTGATTTGGCCTTAAAGTTCCCGAATCAAAAAGAAATGAATAGGAACCCGTTTGTAGGGAAATCGCCACTGTTTTTTAAATTATAATTCAATTTTCCGAAATCTTTTCATAGCCGTTGAAATTAGCGTGCTTTTTGGATTTTGGTGTGCCTGCACGGGGGTTGGCGATCGTAGCTCGTAGGGGGCAGAGCCCCCTAGTATCTCAAAAATAAATTAAGATACAACTTTCAAACAAATTGCATTTAAAAGAGCATTTTCTTTTCTTATACGACGATGTAGAAATTTAAAATATGCGATGTTTAGAAGTTAAAAAAATTGCCGTAGAGTAAATTTCAAAACCAAAATTTTATTTCAAATTTCAAAGTGTTGCCATTCGCAAAATGACGTATGCGTTACGCACAGATATCTTTGTCCTTTATAATATAGATAGGGTAGATATAAGTAACACTTTTCAACATATTTCGGCATGTGACGGCCTCAGGATCAGACCCGTGCCGCCCCCCCTCCCCCATTCCCCGCAGATTTGATTCTGAGTAAAAAAAATTCTGAAATTCAGAGCAAATTTTCTGAAAGGTTACAGCAGAGGGAAGTAGGGGAGGAAATCCCTTCCTGCCGCTAATTATTTTTGCTGCAGTTTGGCTTAATTCTGCTTTCATTTCAGGTCAATTTTAGGCTGAGTGTAGATTCCTTCAAGTTGGGTTCGGGTTAACCAGATTTCTAAAATGTTAGTTCAGTAGATTATTTCAGTTTAAAAACTATACCTATAATAATGAACATAGATATTTATATGTGTTTTTTCCGCGATCCTTTGACGAAATTCGGGTTTTTATCACGCCGCTTTGACGAAATTTTCATTTTTCCGCGTTCTTTTAACGAAATTCGCTTTTTCCACGACCCTTTGGCGAAATTCGCGTTTTCCGTGTTTCTTTAACGAAATTCGCGTTTTTTTCGTGATCCTTTGTCGAAATTTGTGCTTTTTCCGCGGTTTTTTTTATGAAATTTGCGTTTTTCCGCGGTTCTTGGAAGAAATTTGCGTTTTTTTACTCAATCCTTCGTCGAAATTTGCGTTTTTTCCGCGGATCTGTGATGAAATTCACGTTTTTTTTTCGTGATCATTTGAAATCTATGTTTTTCCCGCGGCTTTTTGACGAAATTTGCGTTTTCCCACGGGTTTTTGATAAAATTCAAGTTTTTTTTCGCGGATTTTTGCGAAATTCACGTTTTTTTTTTTTTACGAAATCCTTCGTCGAAATTTGCGTTTTTTTTTCTCGTCTTTTTGATGAAATACGCGTTTTTTCAGTGCTGTTTGACGAAATTCGCGTTTTTTTTTTTTTTTTTTTTTTTACGAAAATAGCATTTTTTCGCGGCTGTTTGGCGAAATTCCCGTTTTTCTGTGGCCCTTCTTTGTGACCCTGTTTTTTCTTTTTTTGCGATTCTTTAACGAAATTCGCGTCTTTTTCGCTTCCCTTTGACGGAATGCGTGTTTTTTTTTAGCGATCCTTGGTCTAAATTTGCGTTTTTCGGCGGCCCTTTGACGAAATTCGCGTCTTCTGAGGTCATTTTCCGATATTCGCGTTTTTTTACGCAATCCTTCATCGAAATTTGCGTTTTTTTCCGTAGCTGTTTGACGAAATTCACGTTTTTCTGTGGCCCTTCTTTGTGATCCTGCTTTTTTCTTTTCTCTGTGACCCTTTGATGAAATTCGCATTTTCTCTGAGGTCATTTGCCGAAATCCACGTTTTTTAAATGCAATCCTCCGTCGAAATTTGTACTTTTTCCGCGGATTTTTCACGAAGTTCGTGTTTTTTTATCGTCTTTTTGATGAAAGTTGCGTTTTTCTGTGGTCTTTTGACGAAATTCACGTTTTTCCGTGTCCCTTTGACAAATTTCGCGCTTTTTCCCGATCCTTTACGAAATTAGTGAAATTACAAATTTTTCGCAGCCCATTGACGGAATGCGTGTTTTTTGCGAACTTTTTCGAAATTCGCGTTTTTCCGTGACCTTTTGATGGAATTTGCGTTTTTTCGGCGGTCCTTTGACGAAATTTACGCTTTTTTAGAGATCCTTTGTCGAAATTTGCTTTTTTTCCGCGGGTTTTTGACGAAATTAGCGTTTTGTTCGCGGATTTTTGACGAAATTCGCTTTTTTCTGCAGCCTTTGGACGAAATTCACGTTTTTCTGTGGCCCTTCTTTGTGACCCTGCTTTTTCTTTTTTTGCGATCCTTTAACAAAATTCGCGTTTTTTCCGCTTCCCTTAGATGGAATGCGTGTTTTTTTTAGCGATCCTTTGTCAAAATTTGCGTTTTTCTGCAGTCCTTTGACGAAATTCGAGTTTTTTCTGTTGTCATTTGCCAAAATTCGCGTTTTTTTATGAAATTTTTCGTCGAAATTTGTGTTTTTTCCGCGGCTATTTCACGAAATTTGCGTTTTTTTCTCGTCTTTTTGATGAAATTTGCGTTTTTCTGCGGCCTTTTTGACGAAATTCACGTTTTTTCTGTGTCCCTTTGACGAAATTCTTGTTTTTCTGAGGTCAGTTGCCGAAATTCGCGTTTTTTTTTACGTAATCATTCGTCGAAATTTGCGTTTTTTTCGCGGATTTTTGATGAAATTCGCATTTTTTTTCTCGTCTTTTTGATGAAACTTGCGTTTTTCTGCGGCCTTTTGACGAAATTCTCGCTTTTTCGTGTCTCTTTGAGGAAATTTGCGTTCTTTTGCGATTCTTTACGAAATTAGCTTTTTTTTCGCAGCCCTTTAACAGAATGCGTATTTTTTGCGATCTTTCTTCGAAATTCGCGTTTTTTCTGCGGCCTTATGACAAAATTCGTTTTTTTTGTGCTCATTTGACGAAATTAGCGTTTCCTCGGGGAACATTTGACAAAATTCGTATTTACTCTGCGATCGTTTGACGAAATTCGCGTTTCCTCCGCCAGCATTTGACGTAATTCGCGTTTTCTCCGCGATCGTTTGACAAAATTTGACTTTTTTTTCGCGATTCTTTGACAAACTTCGCATTTTATCGGCGGCCCTATGACAAAATTCCGGTTTTTTCCTTGATTTTTTAAGGAAAATGGAGAATTTTTTTCTGCGAACGATTGACGAAATTGATTTTTTTCGGCGACCATTTGTAAAAACTCGCGATATTTTTTTAAGTCCGAATTTTCGGACTAATGACCGAATTTTTAAAACTTTCGAAAAATTCGGAACAAAGTCTCCCCTGCCCCTTCCCTCCCCCCCCCCTCTCTCTCTGTCTACGGCCTTATTGGCAAAAATATTTCTGTGTAAAACACAATTCAACGTGTTTCGTAAGATTTAGAACATTATGGAAATTTAAGTCAGCCCCCCCCCCCCCCCGAAATAAAATTCTGGGTACGCCACTGGCGGAAGCCGAAATTAATTTCATTTAAAAGAATTTCAAAAGATATAAAATCATACAAACTTGAGTTTTGTTTTAGATTATTATTTATAAACCCCGTGCAAAGCCAGGCGGGTCTGCTAATTAATAAATAAAATAGAATAAATAAGTAGAAAAAACTGCAAACAATAATTAAAAATATAAACTACTAGCAAACTATTGTCAACAGTTTAAATTAATACCATTTTCTAAAATAATGTAAAAAATATCTCTAGAAATGCTGAAAATTTGAATTTAAAATAGAAATAAAACCTCAAAAAATGATTCAAATTAAAAAAAAGAAATACAGTCTGCACACCGGGAACTTCAAACGTATAAAATGATCTAAAATGATTAAATTCCCATGAATATTTTTTGCTCCTATAAAACATTTTTAGTGGAACGATTTTGTCCAGCTTTAGCATTAAATATCTCTTAAAATAATTCTTCGATTTGAAAACTGTCTGCATCATCGTGTTTATCAAACATTTCTGTATAATACCACCGATTTTCATATTTTTGTATGCATTATTTTTCTTAATATTAACGAAGAAAGACCTCCGGTCACGAAAAATTCAAAACCGGCGGCGACAGCAGTAGTTACTTTTTTTAGAATAGAGAGATTTTAGAAATTGGTATTAATTTAAACTGTTGCCAACTGTATAAACAGCGCAAATAATAATGTTTGCTTCAAATTAAAAATTTATTTTACACGTGACTATTATTAACAGAAAAAAAACTTTCAAATTAGGATTAAATAATAACGTATGAAAAGCAGGAACTTATTGAAAATACTTCATAAAAACTATACTTACACGTGAATCTTAAAAGGGAAAGGATATTGTAAAATAATAAATTCATTAATATGCGTTAGAAGTCTTAAATAGGAGAAATTGCGCCACATTTACGTCACATTACACTTATTACGTAAAATGAACAAAAAGTAATATTGCAAAACAATTTAAATTAAAAAATTGCGCGAGACATTAATTTGATATTTTGAGATTATATTAATAAGATTAATATTAATTTTATTGAACGCGTTTAGACTGCTTTCGAGCGACTATTTAGTAATTTAATAAAAATAAAAAAGATTACAAGCTTAAAATGAAGTGTTATCGACAAAAAATATGATTTGAAAGAGTAAAATCTGTGAAGCAGAAAATAAAGAAATTGCTTAAATGGTTTAGTTAAGATTCGTTAACCTTCTGTGTCGTTTCCGTCAAAAGAAGGCATTGGTATTTGTGAAATATATTTGCATTTTGATGCAGATTTGCTTATTATATTAGCTTATTTTGAAATGTTTAACTGATTTAATTTAATCAAAGACGAAAACAGCCATTGTATCGTTTAACGGCAGCTGATTTTTCCTTAAAATTCCCCATTCGGAGAGAAATGAATAGAAACCCGTTTACAGGGAGATCACCACTGTTTTTTAAATTATAATTCAATCTTTCAAAATCTGCTTAAAGCCGATCAAATTAGCGTGTTTTTAGAGATTGCGGTGTTTGAACGGGGATTGACGAGCGTAGCTCGTAGGGGCCAAGCCCCCTAGTAATGTAAGAAAAAAAAATTGGCCCATGTTTCTCTCTCTGTGTTATAATTCACCTATATGCAAAGGCATTTTACCATTCGTCTTAACCCTGACGTCACGCAAATGTTTTTACACTTTAAATTTACAATATCATTAGAATTAGTAAATAATAAAAAATGAGTGGCATCAGGGACAAAAGGTGGGAAGAAAAAATGAAAAAGTTATGATCTCCATAGGCTTTTCTATGTTAAATTAACATTGAGAAGTGACACTGGAAATAAATAAGTATTGCGCTACCGCGCAATACTTAAATAATAAATAAATAAACTATATTACGCATTATTATTATTATTATTTATATATCATAGCTCTTATTATGTATGATACGCTATAAAGCTGTCCAATTACGTACGCTATAACGTCGCGAATGTGTCGCTATAAGGTTGGCGCAGATGCATTTGACCAGGCCCGGATAAGTACCAAATAAATTAAAAAGTGCCCAGTTAAACTGATGGCATTGAGCTCACAGGCTATTCACACTAATTGCATATTCTACTCCTAATTCAAAGAACAATGCCCTCGAAAAATAAATTAAAGGGGATTAGCTCCCACCCCTCAGTTTCCCATCTTTATACTTGTTACCGGCCAAACCCGTTAGGATAAACTAGTTTAGCCTAGGCCAATCTAGTTTATCCTAACGCCCATAGGATAAACTAGTTTTTCCTAGGCCAAACTAGTTTATCCTGACGCACGTAGGACAAACTAGTTTTTCCTAGGCCAAACTAGTTTGGCCTCATGCTCATAGGATAAACTCGTTTAGCCTGCTATTCATTGGTCTGAACTAGTTTATCCTAGGCCGATCTAGTTTGTCCTAGGCCAATTCAATTTGGCGAGCTTTTATTGATCGCAAAGACCTCCTCGGCGCCAACCTTTTAGTTTGTCCTAGGCCAATCTAGTTTATCCTAGGACAATTCAATTTGACGTGTTTTTATTGATGCCAACCGGTGTTGGATACACACAAAAAAAAAATGAACTAATGCAAACTCAAATTAAATTTTTCAAAAATGAGTCGAGTTCAGGCTCACATTCAAAATTTTTCTCACGAGTCCGCTCAACTCAAACTCATCTATGAAGTGAGCAAAGTTCACTTCATACTCGTTTTTTTTTTTTTTTTTTTTTTTTTTTTTTTTTTAATATAAGAGAACTTTAGCGTCCTAATTTACAAAATTTTGTGAACTAGTCTTTTGGTTATTGGATGTACGGGTCTGTACGGGCCCACCCAATTTCCCTTCCTGACACTCGGTCCGGTCTTGTTTTGAGAATTACTTTTTTCGAGAGGTTCGGACCGAGATGGACCGTGACTCAATTTTTTTTTCTGGCTTCTGTCGGGAGTTGACTGCATTCTTCTTGAGGTCTGATCAAGCAGGAATTTTCAGTCGGTAATAAAATAAAGTACGTTAAAACCTGAGAAAAATAACCTGCCTATGACGGAATCCCGTGTTTAAAAAAAAAATAAATGTTGATCTATGTAAAATGAAGATACTAGAACTTGTGAAAAGAATATAATGCATTTACAACAGACAATGAACCTGCTACTAAGGGAATCTGCCTATAACGGATTTTTCTTCTTTCCTATGTAATTCCGTCTTAGAAGATTTTATTGTATAGAATTTTAACAATTTTTAAATCTCCAAGCAATAATAGAATGTAGATTGACGATATTAATGATTCTTTTGTAAACTATATTCATTTTTTAATGAATCTCTATTTGTATGTAAATATCCGAATTACTACTAATACCGTTAATGCTTTTACACGGAGACTTGAAAATCTGAAAAATTTTATATAGAAAAACCATCTGAGCCGGAATCACAAAGGAGAGGAAAAAACTTCGATTTTGTTAAGTTCCTTTTTTAGCAGGCCCGTCGTCTTTAGCAAATGTATTATGTTTTTTTCAAACGGATTATTATATCTAATTTGCACCGGTAAAAAAAAAAAAAAAAAAAAAAAAAAAAAATCCGTTTAAAACAGGATTTTGTCATACGCAGTTTCTACTAACAGGTTTTAGAGTACTGTATCCCCATCCGTACAAATGTATATGTAATATTCTGTAAAGAGAATTTTATTTGCTGAATAATTTTTTCCAGTTTGGTAATAATCCTTAGCTTTACTAATTTTTAAAGTTTGAAGAAATTTGATAACTTATTTCTAACACACACACACACTCACACACACTCAGTCACACTCACAAAAAAAAAAAAAAAAAAAAAAAAAAAAAGAAAAAGAAAAAAAAAGAAGTAAAAATTTTCTTATAATAAATATTATTCTATTAATTGAGTGATTTTATTTACAACACAAATGAGCTTCGACAAACATTATTATTACTACTAGTAATGATTTAAGATTTTTTTATAAGCAGCATAATTGTGCAGTTATGAACATCAGTCAATTATATTTTTATTCAAATATTAAATTTGTTTTTAAAAAACATATGTGTATTTGATTTAATAGCGATTAAAGATTAAAAGCAAGCTGCAACTAATTAAAATTCAATTGAATTCAGTTACAATTAGGCTCAATTACAAATAATGTATTTTAGTTGTATACTACAATTAAATGAATCACAGTTAAAATACTTTCAATTAAATTAAGTGTGATTTGAAGCGCGCATTAAAATTTTTATTAAATAAAAATCTGCCACCCGCCCTCTCACAGCACACAAAATTAAAAATCTTTAAAATTTTGTAGTTTCATTTTTTTTTAATTCTGCCGATTTTATTTTATCCTTTTTTTTACTTTTAAATACTAATACATTGTGACCTCGAAAATCTTGCATTCAGAAATAAGGCAACTTCAAAAATCTGGGAACGAAGGCCAGCTCTCCCAATTTTTTTTTCTTCCAACTTATGGGACAAAGAAAAATAGCAATTGTTTACGAATTAAAAATTTCGAGATCGAAAGAGATGGATTAGCGGACACTGAGATCGCTCAAGCTGTGCTAAATAGAACCGCCGATAACGCTATATTAGCAGCTCATAGGAAGGAGAAAGAAAAACTTGCAGAAGAAAAGATGTCACTTGAAAAATGTATATGTTTCACTGGAAAATCACTAAATGGTTTAGAGGAACAATACTACATTTCCGAAATCGATATTGTTCACTTATAAAATCCAAGAAAAACTTGTTAAAGAACGGCAGAAACTATAGCAAATAAAATTTTATCCATAAACACAAGAATTGATTTCACTGTTTATTAGAATTTATGTACCATAGAAAAAATCAATGTTTTTTTTTTATATTTATTTTTCCCACATAAATGTCACTTGGTTTTGAATTAATTATGAATAAAATGCACCATTAAGATATCAGAAGTACATTTGATATTCTTTCAGAAATCTGGAATTTTCAAAAATCCGGCGAAGTGCTGGTCCTGACGATGCCAGATTTTCAAGGTATAACTGCACATAATTAATCAATTCTCCAAATTATTCCTCTACTAAATTTTATGATAGCCACGCACCCCATTCTTGGTCCTCCAGCACATAATTTGTCATATGGAACATATTTTGTAACTAGCGATGGCAGTGAAATGGGAAAGGTAGGGGAACCGTATTCCATTCTCCATCGAATAAAATATATTATACAGCGGTGACAGCAATACTACTTTGCACAAGGTTGATGCCGGAGCGGTAGTTGGGATCAATAAAAAGGCGTCAAATTGCATTGGCTTAAAATAAACTAGAATGGCCTAGGACAAACTAGAAGGTTGGCGCCGAGGAAGTCTTTGGGATCAATAAATGCTCGCCAAATTGAATTGGCCTAGGATAAACTAGATCGGCTTAGGATAAACTAGTTCAGACCAATGAATAGCAGGCTAAACTAGTTTATCCTATGAGCATTAGGCCAAACTAGTTTGGCCTAGGAAAAACTAGTTTGTCCTACGTGCGTCAGGATAAACTAGCTTGGCCTAGGAAAAACTAGTTTATCTATGGGCGTTAGGATAAACTAGTTTGGCCTAGGAAAAACTAGTTTATCCTATGGGCGTTAGAATAAACTAGTTTGGCCTAGGAAAAACTAGTTTATCCTATGGGCGTTAGGATAAACTAGTTTGGCCTAAAATCGGGTTTGGCCTGTAACATACTTAACCAATGTGCCTCCAAATCTCATCAAGGAAGCGCCTTATCAGAATAAACCGGTATACTAAATTTCAAGCTAATCAGACAGAAAATCCCATTTATCTAAATTAAGGGGGAGATTAGACCCCCTTTTCCCCTTCATACTTAACCAATTAATCCTCAAAACTAGTAAAAATACGTTATCAAAATGAACCTATTTGCCTAATTTGAGGCAAATCGGATAATTCTGCCAACCAACCTCCATTTTTCTAAAATAAGGAGGATTAGCCCCTCGACCCCCCCCTCCCCTTTATACTTAACCAATGAACCCCCATAAGTAATCAGGGAACAGCCTTATCAGAATTAACCTATTTACAATTTTTTATGCCTTTTAACTCTGCCTGAAAAAACCATTTATCTAAATTAAGGGGGTTTGGGGGTGGGCTCAGCTTTTTGTTCCCCCTTTAAACTTAATCAATGAACCCCCCAAAAGTAATTAAACAAGAGCATTACCAGAATGAACCTATTTACAAAATGTTATGCAAATCGGAAAGTTTTGCCTGAAAAAACCATTTATCTAAATTAAGGGGATATTTGCCACCCGCTCCCCCCTTTATACTTAACCAATGAATCCCCAAAACTAATCAGGGAAGCGCCTTATCAGAATTAACCTAGAAAAAAAATTTGAAACACATCGGATATTTCAATCAAGAGTTATCGCGTTACGTATAGTGATGGGCGATAACGAGACGTTTTTCTCGATTCTCTTGATTGTATGGACATCTCGATAGTTTTCAATTGTGTAAATATTTTCTCGATGACTCCAGTTTGCCAACTGCTTTTATACTTCATAAATTTATCAAGAATCGTCTGCAGGTAAACTGGAATGAGCCGGCGTTAATAAGGACTAAGTGGTTTCGCCCGCTAGCGGGCCCTTCCTTTAGTCGGGGCCTCTAATTTATACGTAATCTTGTAATATGACATCTCGAACTGGCTTCCCGCTATATAAGGCACTGTATAGCAGGCGTGGTGTGCACGGACTATAAAATGTTGTAAAAAAATAATCTCGAACCGGAATCCTGGGGGGGGGGGGGGTCAAGGTGAGGGGAGGAGCACAGCAGCAGCATAATAGGAATAAGTCGTCATGGGGCATTAGGCCTTTCCAACTATATGTCACATGGCACATGAGGGATCTCGATCTGAATTTATAAAAATGCCCTCCCAGTGGGGGCAAAGTGGGGGGAGGGGCGAAGGAGGTGCATAACGTGGGTAAGTGGTCGCAGACCTTTCCGACAATATATCACAAGGGGGTCTCTGGTAAATTTAGAAAAGTCACATGAAAGTTCCCGGCTAAATTTATAAAAATGGCCCCCGTGGGACAAAGTTGGGGGGAGAGGACCGCGGGAGGTGCATAAAATGAGTAAGTGGTCACAGACCTTTCCAACAATATGTCACATGAGGGGTCTCGGCTAAATTTAGAAAAATATCCCCATGGAGGCAAAGTGTGTGTGGGGGGGGGGGAGTGGTTACCGGAGGTGCATAACAGTAATAAGTAGTCTCAGACCTTTTCAACGATATGTCACATGAGGGGTCTTGGCTAAATATAGAAAAGTACACCCGTGGGGGCAAAATGGGGAGGGTGGATACCGGAGGTGCATAATATCAATAAGTAGTCACAGACATTCCAACGATATGTCACATGAGGGGTCTTGGCTAAATTTAGAAAAGTTCCCCGTGAGGGCAAAGTGGGGGGGGGTGCATAACATGAATAAGTGGTCACAGGCCTTTCCAATATGTAACATGAGGAGTGTCAGCAAAATTTAGAACAAGTGGGTATGTGTGATCACTGATCGCACAAAGGGTTCCGTTTAATATTCCTTTCAAAACACTTTTTCTTTTTGAAAAATCTGTTAGTTCCACATTTCGCAACCAGGGGGCACACTCGATTCTAAGCAAACATCTATCCGAACGAAAACCCGTTTTACATACTATCCGTAGATATATTAGTCGAGGGGATTGGGCCCATAGCACCCGAGATCAGTAGGCGCACCTGGCAGTACAAAATGGAACTAAAATGTGTAAGGCAATGGTGCATAATATGAAAGAAGGTTCAAGTGTCGGCAAAAGTTGGAAAATTTCTCCCCGGGTTAAAAGGGCGGAGGTTAGAAAAATTACTTAAAATACACAAGTTAGAGCCCGGAGGGGTTAATTATTATATAAAACTTTTTAAAGATTTTATGATTTGTCGTGTGGTCTGAGGTATTCAACTATACGTATGTAAAATTTCATGTCTCCAACTTAATTAGGGGCTCTCTTAGAAAGAATTGCTTCAAATACATGTGTGGTAGCTCAAAGGGTTAAACGTAAGACTTTTTCAGGATTTTATGATTTGTCGCTTGGCCTCAGGTGTTCTGCTATAAGTATGCAAAATTTAAAATCTCCAATTTAATTGGGGGCTCAGTTAGAAAGAATTGCTTAAAATACACGAGCTGGAGTTGAAAGGGTTAAACATAAAACTTTTTCAAAATTTATTATTTGATGGGTAATCTGGGATGTTGAGTTATAAGTATGCAAAATTTCACGCCTCCAATCTAAATAGGGGCTCACTTAGAAAGAATTGTTTAAAATACACATGTGGGAGCCCAAAAGGTTAAATGTACGACTTTTTCAAAATTTTATGATTTGTCGTTTGATGTGAGGTATTCAGCTATATGCAAAATTTCACGCCTCCAATCTAATTAGAGGCTTACATAGAAAGAACTGTTTAAAATATACATGTGGGAGCCCAAAGGGTTAAATGTACGACTTTTTCAAAATTTTACGATTTGTCGTATGATGTGTGGTGTTCATCTATAAGTATGCAAAATTTCAAGTCCCCAACATGTATAGTTTCTGAGAACGGGCTCTGTGACAGACAGGCAGACGGACGGACGGACGGACAGACAGACAGACCGACAGAGGAGCGAGACGAATAGGGTTTCGTCAGATGAACGAAACCCTAAAAATTCCCCGGTGGTAAAGTGGGGAAAGGGGCAGGTAGGTGCATAATATGAATAAGTGGATTTTCTAATGATGTATCACATGAAGAGTGTCGACAAAAGTTAGGAAAGTGCTCCTCCCACCCCAAGGGGCCAACTACCGCACTCCCCGGAATACAACCCAACTTTTTGAAATTTCATGTATTATAAATAATACCGGGTGGCTCCGTAAAAAAATCCGTTCTAAAATGATAATGCAAAAAAGTTTGAAAACGACCCCCCCCCTTCCCCTCACAGTGAGAGCAAAATTGGGGAGGGGGAGACGAAAGTCTCATAATATGAAAGAGTTATCCAAGAGCTTTCCTATGATATGTCACATGACGGGTTCAAAAAATGTCTGAAAATTGCTTCCCCGACCCCTCTCCCCAGTGGGTCCACTCTTTCGCCCCGGAATTGATGCAGCCCCCACTTTCAAAATTTTTATGTTTAATAAATAATAAATACCCGAAGACCCCATAAAAAAAAATTCACATCTAAAATACTATTTATCATAGAAATCGCTACGGTTTTAAAAATTTGTTCGCCCCTCCCCACCCCCAAAATTCAATTTTGGGGGAAGAAAGGTTCATAATATGAAAGAGTAGTCAGAAAGATTTCCGAAGATATATCACATGAGAGGTTTCATAAAAATTTGAAAATTGCACCCCTGTGGTTCCACTCTCACGCCCCTTGAATACTCCCGGAATTCCCCCAACTCTTAATATTTTTATATTTAATAAGTATTATTTTTCTGAAGGCTCCGACAAAAAACCCATTTAAATGATAATTATTCTAGATATCGCTACAGTTTTAAAGATTTGTCCGCGCACACCCTCACCCCCCGCATCCTGAAATTCAATTGTGAATGGGAGAAAGGTTCATAATATGAAAGGGTTGTCAAATTCCGATGATGTATCACATGACGTGTTCGGTAAAAATTTGAAAATCCCCCCCCCCCCCCGTGTGTCCACTCTTGCGCCCCCCGAAACTCACGAATCTCTGTCTTTGAATTTTTTTTTATTTAATACATAATATTTATCGGAAGGCTCCATCATTTCACTGCTCATTGTCATACCTATCTCTCTTTCCAGCTCTTCCCTCGATATCTCTTCTCGGCCCTTCTTGACCGAGAACGAGAAATCAGTTTTCTTGACAATCATCGAGAGTAACATGTCGAGAATGGAAGAAAAGTGATTTCCCATTCTCGGCCTTAGTTAGAACCGAGAAGACATATCTCGAGGTAAGAGAGAGGTTTTCATCGAGGAGAGGTATCTCTCGAGGTAAGCGAGAGGTTTTCATGGAGGAGAGGTATCTCTCGAGATAAACGAAAGGTTTGCATCGAGCAGACTTTAGTTGAGGTGCGAGAGAGAGAGCGAGAGAGAAACGAATGAGCATATTCCATCTACGTTATGATTACGTAGGCTGGGTTGGCTAGCGTAAAGGAGGGAAGTCACCGAAATGAATGTGATGTAAATCCCAGCTTAGAAAAGATTGACACTTGGTGCGTTTTTGGTTTAAGTCATAGTTTCTCAAAGAAGGATACAGATTAGGAGGCGTGTGATTTTGTTATACTTAAGTTGAAAAGGGTTTAATTCAGTTTGTGTGGGGCATTTTTCCATTTTTACGTTCATCTATCTTTACAAGAAGGAAGTATTGGATTCATGATAAATTGGTCAGTTTTTAGAAAATATCTGTCTTTTATGTGACAAAAATTTTGATAACGCTCTATCTCAAGAAGTAATACGCAAAATTTAATAATACTTCATATTCAGTTAGACCTAGATGTAAAATGGTGTTGATTTGTTTGTTGTGCAAATAGCCCAACAGGTAACGCTGCTATATTTCAAAAACTAATGCACGGAATTTAATCAAACTTCATTAGCTATTGCTAGAGATTGGAACCAATTCCTTGTTAGACAGGTTCACTCTTAGCAAATATATTTGTCTGGTTCCCTTTCCGATAAAGCTCTTTTGTTTTCGATCAACTTTGAAATTCTACAGCATTAGACATTTAGGGTAACTTTGATCTGTATTAAATCGTTTGCCTTTACCGAAAAAAGGAAAATGCTGTTCGATTCTAATGAGTTCGTGAATGTCTCACAAAGATACTACTTTGGATTTAGGTACAGATGGGCAACAGTCATGTTAGGGGCCCATTTAGAACCTGGAAATCAATTCCGTTTTAGACAGATTCCGTCTTAGCTGGTTTGTCTAGTTATCCTCCCATTTTTTGATAAAGCTCTTTTTCTTTTGACCAACCAGAAAATTCCACAGAATTAGACACGCATTCAACATTTAGGAACTTTTCCTCAATCAAACCTTTTACTTTTATCGAAAATGTGAAAATGCAAATCGATTCTAGCTAATGCACCTAAGAATAAAAATGAGTTAGAAAGGCGCTACTTTAGATTTGGGTACAGACAACGAAGAGTTATGTTTCAATCGCTAGGGACCAAAGACCAATTTCGTTTTAGACAGTTTCCCTCTTAGCTGGTATCTTTATGCGGTTATCCTTCCATTTTTGGATACAATGCACCTGAGAATAAAATTGAGTTTTTAAATGAATCAAAAAGTAACTACTTTGGATTTAAGTACAAGTACAAACAGAAAAAAATGTTTTGGAATCATTAGGGAATGGAAACCGGTTTCCGTCTTAGGTAGGTTCCCACTTAGCTGGTATTATGAGTCCGGTTATCCTTCTGTTTTTCGGTAAAGTTCTTTTGTTTTCGATTAATGGTGAAATTCCCCAATATTAGGCTCGCATTTACGAAAATTTGAAACATTTGCCTTTAGCGAAAAAGGAAAAAATTCGATCCTAGCTAATACGCTTGAGAATAAAAATAAGTTCGTTAATGTGTCAGAAAGTAACTATTTTTAATTGGAATGCAAATTTAAAGAATCATTTTGGCATCGATAGGGAGTGGTAAGCAGTTTCCGGTTTACACAGGTTCCCTTTTTAGCAAGTATATTTGTCTGGTTTTTCTTCCCCTTTTTCGATAAAGCTCTTTTTTTTCGATCAACGGGAAATCTTACAGCATTAGATATTTAGGGGAACTTTAACTTGTATCAAATTTTTGCCTTTATCGAAAATGTGAAAAAGCTATTCAATTCTATCGAATGCGCCATAATTACGCGATTTAGACTTCGCACTTTCATTAAAAATAAAAGGGAACTTATAACAAAACAAAATTAGCAAAAAGATACTACAATCCTTGAATAATTTAAATAATATTTTTAAAAGTAGGTAAATGAACTGAAAGTATTTTCTTAAGTTATTTAGCGTTCCAAAATAGCGTTGTTCTTACCATCATTAAAACTTTGAACATATTTCTTGATAACATATTGATCTTATATTTGAAAAACTTGTTTGAAAAGAGTGTTTTGAAAAATTCTGAGGGGTTGGGATTAACGTGTTCAACTCATTTTGCTGGCATCTGGTTCATCTGTAGTACTCTCAATTTACTAGACTTGCATACATATAATACACATTGCCATACATAAAATAAAATTTTATATGAAAATCCATGATACTTATTATTAATATGCTCAAACATTACAAACTTAAAATGTTTTACAGTGTTTTATGGAAACATTAGTATGCACACTTTATTAAAGAAATTTATACGGAACATATCTTAACGAAATTAATCATTTAGAGTTTATTGGCCTGTATTAAAATATAGAATAGCACATAATATTCGAAAGATAAATACTATAGCGGAGATGTTGTAACATTAAAGTTAATTTCTTAAACGCATTTCTAACAATTTGTTAATTGTCATAAACCATTAGTACAGAAAAGGGGGTAGGTTTAGGGATTAACATTTCTTTCAGAAGGCTTAAAAACTGATAAGATGTATTACATAACAAGTTGTATTAAGATTATTAACAAATGTTAGAATACAGCTTTCTAAAGGCTTCATATCAGGTGCCCCTCCATCAATTGAAGTTGAATGAAAGAGTTAATGAAAACGATAGCAGCAAACTACATTACTGCTTCTGTTTTTTCACAACCTTTCATTTAGCTTCAAAGGAAGATCTTTTTTCAGAGCATCTCAGTGTTAAATTTACATCGATTTTTTGGTATGTTGTTTTACTCCATCTATCTTTAGTTGCCACGTATTTACTAAAAACTTAAAAATTGCTCTATAAGCCTGTAAAATAATAATCAATAATCGATTGTAAAAACATCTCGATTGTCTCGATTGTAGATTCCGGGAAGTAATCGATGACTGTATCGATTGTATTTTTTTACGATAACGATTTTTCTCGACTGGTAAAATCTCGAGAATCGCCCATCACTAGTTACGTACGTACATACATACAGAACTTGCGGGCACATTAGCTCTCAGGCTTTGATAGCCTGTGAGCTAAAAAATTATAAGACTTCAATTCCTAAAAAAATTGTTAGCTAATAGTAAAAGAGAAGACACGTTATAAGATTGAAAAATCAAATCTAAACAGTAAATATTCATTCATGAAGTTACTTAAAAGAATATATTTTTGAGGAACTAGGGAGGCTCTGCCCCCCCTGCTCGCTACGCTCACCAACCCCCCGCGTAATCGCTTCGCGATTCCATTCGGTATCGCGAAGCAATCCCTATTTTCTAGCCAATCCCAGGCGTAATTGTTTAGCGTTTCCATTCTGGATAGCTTCGCGATCCTTTATTATCTATGCATTCAATTTTTTGCTCCCACTTGGTAAAAACGCGCTCCTCCCTAACTCCTGATAATTTCATTTTCTTATCTCCAAGCACATAATCATAGAACTTACAGAGTTTCATAATTATAAGAATTATTAAATATAAAATTATATATATAGTGTTACGTATATTATAAATAGTCAGTGTTTATGCTTAAAAATAATGTAAATAGTTCAATTAAGCGCTATTCATAAGCTAATATTGGTTTTTGTTGCATTGAAATATCTCAATTTGTTGTTTTTCCGCAAGCAAGTAAACCCTATTGGATTTGAATGGGAGTCTATGGAAATTTGGCGAAATACTGGAAATAGCGCCAAGTTGGTGTCACTTTTGGCAACTAATTTCGGTCGCCAAGTTTGGCGATATACCGCCAAGTTGGTGACAAACTTGGCGACGTTTGGCGACTGAGCCGAGTCCCGCCCTCTTTGGTAACACCTCTTATAACGTCAGAAAGCTCTGACCAATCAGATGCGTTTCGCGGTATCTACGCAGATTTTCTTGGTCCATTTCCAAAGCGTTACTTTTTTTTTATATAGAGAAGGATTATTAAACTTTTTTTTATGTTTCCAATTTTTTTAAGTGTTTATGGCTTCAGACCGTTTCTTTATCTACCTTCACTGTTATTATTATTATTAAGTCTGGTAATTGCTGGATTCGTGCTTAGATAAATTTTAGTGTATTATGACGTGCAGTGAACTTCTATAGGTATATCATAAAATAGACAGGGTCTCATATACACAGTAATTCATATAATATATATGGGTTGCAACAATAAAATTAATTATTCGTCAAACCATGTTCGCCAAGATATGCCAATTGGCTGCGGACCCGATTATGAAACTTTTTATGGATTAATGCATACATATATTACTCTTTTATTTTAACAAATGTTAAAATTTTGCATAAGGAAGCATTTCATTTTTTAAACCAGCTTTCATATTCCTTATTTTAAAAAAGCCAACTTATATTATTCAAACACACGAAGCTCAATTTAGTGGAAACCGAATATAGGAGATTCAATACTAATTTTTATCAATACTAAATCATTATGAATGAGAATTTCGCGAAATTAGTCAGCTTTATCGAAGCTGCTTTTATTTAAAGTAACTTATATTTGGCTGCCAAATTCGGCGATTTCTTAAAGTGCCTGCCATTGTAAGACAACATGGTGGATGAGGCTAACCAGTGAACTTGGTCGAGACCTTAGTAATTGCTGTGCACATGCTCACTTACACCGGAATCGGTTGATATATACGAGTGCTGTCGCATGCAAAAAATCAAATTTTTCAAAATGTCACCCACAATAGAAATTGAAACTGCTATATCTGAGCCATTTTTTAAGGTAAAGACGAACAAAAAATACTCCTGAATCCTTATATCAAGGTCAAATACTTAAGAAGGAAAACTTTTTCAATTTCTAATTTTTTTGCACCTCACTTTAAATATATATATATTTTTTAATTTAATGGCCGCCATTTTGAAACATGATGGCTGATGAATCTGCCCAGCGAACTTGGTCGAGGTATTGATGTATACTATCCACATGTCTTCTTACATCGAAATAGGCGAATACGTGTGTTATCGCGTGACAAATACAAGATTGTTTCAAAATGTTAGCCATGCTAGAAATTCAAAGTGCTATAAATCAACCATTTTTTAAGATTTAAACAAAAGAACAAATTTTCAGAAACAAAAACTGCTCCGGAATCTTTGTATCATGGCCAAACACATAAAAAAAATCTTTTTCATTTTCCAATTTTTTAATACCTTATTTTCAATTTTCAATTTAATTTTTTTTTAAATGGCAACCCTTTTGAAACAAGATGGCGAATGAAGCTGGCCAACGAACTCGGTCGAGACATTGGTATGTACTATGTACAGACGAAGTTACATCCAAATTGGTTCATAAATACGCCTGATATCGCCTGACAAAAATCAGGTCGTTTTAAAATGTCAGCCACAATAGAAATTCAAAATGCTATAACTAAGCCATTTTTTTAGATATAGACGAAACAAAAACTGTTCCGGAATCTTTGTATTAAGGTCAAACACATACGAAAGAAATCTTCTTCATTTTCTAATTTTTTGGTATATCATTTTACATTTAAAATTTAAAACTTTTTTTTAAATGGCCGCTATTTTGAAACAAGATGGCGGATGAAGCTGGCCAACGAACCCGGTCGAGATATTTGTATGTACTATGTACACACCAAGGTACATCCAAATCGGTTCATAAATACGCCTGTTATCACGTGACAAAAATCAGGACGTTTCAAAATGTCAGCCACGCTAGAAATTCAAAATGCTATAACTCAGCCACTTTTTAAGATATAGACGAAACAAAAACTGCTCCCGAATCTTTTTATCAAGATCAAAAACATAAGAAAAAAATATTTTTTCAATTTTCAATTTTTTGGTACCACATTTCAGATTAAAATTTTTCTTAAAAATTTAAATGGCCGCCATTTTTAAACAAGATGGCGGATGAAGCTGGCCAACGAACTCGGTCGAGACATTGGTAGGTACTATGTATAAACGAAGTTACATCCAAATCGGTTCATAAATACGCCTGTTATCGCGTGACAAAAATCAGGTCGTTTTAAAATGTCAGACACGCTTGAAATTCAAAAGTCCTTCCGGCCAGTGCAGGGAGGAAGAGGTAGCTTTCATAATCCTTATTTAAAAAAAGCCAACTTATATCATGCAAACACACGAAGCTCAATTTAGTGGAAACCGAATATAGGAGATTCAATACTAATTTTTATCAATATAATGAATGAGAATTTCGCGAAATTAGTCAGCTTTATCCAAGCTGCTTTTCTTTAAAGTAACTTATATTTGGCTGCCAATTTCGGCAATTTTTTAAAGTGCCTGTTATTTTAAGACAACATGGTGGATGAGGCTAAGCAGTGAACTTGGTCGAGACCTTAGTAATTGCTGTGCACATGCTCACTCACATCGGAATCGGTTAATATATAGGAGTGCTGTCGCATGCAAAAAATCAGATTTTTCAAAATGTCACCCACAATAGAAATTGAAACTGCTATATCTGAGCCATTTTTTAAGGTAAAGACAAACAAAAAATGCTCCTGAATCCTTATATCAAGATCAAATACTTAAGAAAGAAACCTTTTTCAATTTCTAATTTTTTTTTGCACCTCACTTTAAATATATATATATATTTTAATTTAATGGCCGCCATTTTGAAACAAGATGGCTGATGAATCTGGCCAGCGAACTTGGTCGAGGTGTTGATGTATACTATCCACATGCCTTCTTACATCGAAATAGGCGAATACGTGTGTTATCGCGTGACAAATACAAGATCGTTTCAAAATGTTAGCCATGCTAGAAATTCAAAGTGCTATAAATCAACCATTTTTTAAGATATCAACAAAAGAACAAATTTTCAGAAACAAAAACTGCTCCGGAATCTTTGTATCAAGGCCAAACAAAAAAATCTTTTTCATTTTCCAATTTTTTAATACCTCATTTTGAATTTTAAATTTAATTTTTTTTAAATGGCAACCCTTTTGAAACAAGATGGCGAATGAAGCTGGCCAACGAACTCGGTCGAGACATTGGTATGTACTATGTACAGACCAAGTTACATCCAAATAGGTTCATAAATACGTCTGTTATCGCGTGACAAAAATCAGGTCGTTTTAAAATGTCAGCCACAAGAGAAATTCAAAATGCTATTACTCAGCCATTTTTTTTTTAGATATAGACGAAAGAAAAACTGTTCCGGAATCTTTGTATTAAGGTCAAACACATACAAAAAAAATCTTTTTCATTTTCCATTTTTTTGGTATCTCATTTAATTATTTTTATTTTTTAATTTTTTTAAATGGCCGCCATTTTGAAACAAGATGGCGGATGAAGCAGACCAACGAAGTCGGTCGAGATATTTGTATGTACTATGTACACACCAAGGTACATCCAAGTCGGTTCATAAATACGCCTGTTATTACGTGAGAAAAATCAGGACGTTTCAAAATGTCAGCCACGCTAGAAATTCAAAATGCTATAACTCAGCCATTTCTTAAGATATAGACGAAACAAAAACTGCTCCCGAATATTTTTATCAAGGTCAAACACATAAGAAGAAAATATTTTTTCAATTTTAAATTTTTGGTACCACATTTCAAATTTAAATTTTTCTTAAAAATTTAAATGGCCGCCATTTTTAAACAAGATGGCGGGTGAAGCTGGCCAACGAACCCGGTCGAGACATTGGTATGTACTATGTATAAACGAAGTTACATCCAAATCGGTTAATAAATACGCCTTTCATCGCGTGACAAAATTCAGGACGTTTCAAAATGTCAGCCACGCTAGAAATTCAAAATGCTATAACTCAGCAATTTTTTAAGATATAGACAAAACAAAAACTGCTCCGGAATCTTTGTATAAAGGTCAAATACATAAGAAAAAAATATGTTTCCATTTTCAATTTTTTGGTACCACATTTCAAATTTTAAATTTTTAAAAAAAATTTAAATGGCCGCAATTTTGAAACAAAATGGCGGATTAAGCTGGCCAACGAACTCGGTCGAGAGATTGGTATGTACTATGGACACACCGAATTACATCCAAATCGGTTCATAAATACGCCTTTTATCGCGTGACAAAATTCAGGACGTTTCAAAATGTCAGCCACGCTAGAAATTCAAAATGCTATAACTGAGCCATTTTTTAAGATATAGACGAAACAAAAACTGCTCCGGAATCTTTGTATAAAGGTCAAATACATAAGAAAAAAATATTTTTCCATTTTTAATTCTTTGGTACCACATTTCAAGTTTTAATTTTTTTAAAAAATTTTAAATGGGCGCCATTTTGAAACAAAACGGCGGATGAAGCTGGCCAACGAACTCGGTCGAGACATTGGTATGTACTATGTACACACCGAATTACATCCAAATCGGTTCATAAATACGCCTTTTATCGCGTGACAAAATTCAGAACGTTTCAAAATGTCAGCCACGCTAGAAATTCAAAATGCTATAACTCAGCCATTTTTTAAGATATAGACAAAACAAAAACTGCTCCGGAATCTTTGTATAAAGGTCAAATACATAAGAAAAAAATATGTTTCCATTTTCAATTTTTTGGTACCACATTTCAAATTTTAAATTTTTTTAAAAATTTTAAATGGCCGCCATTTTGAAACAAAATGGCGGATGAAGCTGGCCAACGAACTCGGTCGAGAGATTGGTATGTACTATGTACACACCGAATTACATCCAAATCGGTTCATAAATACGCCTTTTATCGCGTGACAAAATTCAGGACGTTTCAAAATGTCAGCCACGCTAGAAATTCAAAATGCTATAACTCAGCCATTTTTTAAGATATACACGAAACAAAAACTGCTCCGGAATCTTTGTATAAAGGTCAAATACATAAGAAAAAAATATTTTTCCATTTTTAATTCTTTGGTACCACATTTCAAGTTTTAAATTTTTTTAAAAATTTTAAATGGCCGCCATTTTGAAACAAAACGGCGGATGAAGCTGGCCAACGAACTCGGTCGAGACATTGGTATGTACTATGTACACACCGAATTACATCGAAATCGGTTCATAATTACGGGAGTTACAGTGTGACATAGGTCAGATATATATATATATATATATATATATATATATATATATATATATATCAATTTTGAACGGAGGGTGGTTTCGGGGTCTGCGGGTCATGATCGATGAAAATATACCAAAATTTTTTGAAATCGCTTTCCTCCGAACGGCTGCAATAGGTAGCTTTTTTGTAAAGAAAGCTACCTAAAATGCTATAACTCAGCCATTTTTTAAGATATAGACGAAACAAAAACTGCTCCGTAATCTTTGTATAAAGGTCAAATACATAAGAAATAAATATTTTTCCATTTTCAATTTTTTGGAACCACTTTTCAAATTTTAAATTTTTTTAAAAATTTTAAATGCCCGCCATTTTGAAACAAAATGGCGGATGAAGCTGGCCAACGAACTCGGTCGAGACATTGGTATGTACTATGTACACATCGAATTACATTTAAATCGATTCATAAATACGAGAGTTACAGTGTGACAAAGGTCAGATATATATATATATATATATATATATATATATGGATATATATACATATATATATATATATGGATATATATATATATCAATTTTGAACGGAGGGTGGTTTCGGGGTCTGGGGGTCATGATCGATGAAAATATACCAAAATTTTTTTAAATCGCTTTCCTCCGAACGGCTGCAATAGGTAGCTTTTTGTAATGAAAGGTACCTAAAATAAAAAAGAAAAGTGCCCAGCTAAACTGATGGCATTGAGCTCACAGGCTCTTCGTACTTATTGTATATTATACTCTTATTTTAAAGAATAATGCCCCTCAAAAAATAAGTGAAGGGGGATTAGCCCTCTTTATCCTTAACCAATGAATCCCCAAAACTAACCAGGGAAGTTTCTTAACATAATAAACCGGTATACCAAAATCGGTAATCGAATAATTCTGCATGAAAAACCCATTTATCTGAATTAAAGGAGGTAGACTAAGCCCCCTTTTCCCCCTTTATCCTTAACCAATGAACCCCCAAAACTAATCAGGGAAGTTCCTTAACATAATACACCGGTATACCAAATTTGGAGCAAATGGAATAATTCTGCATGAAAAACCCATTTATCTAAATTAAGGGGGTGGACTAACCCCCCCCCTTTCCCCCCTTTATCCTTAACCAATGAACCCCAAAACTAATCAGGGAAGTTCCTTAACATAATAAACCGGTATACCAACTTCGGGGCAAGTCGAATAATTCTGCATGAAAAACCCATTTATCTGAATTAAGGGGGGGGGGACTAGCCCCCGTTTTCCCCCTTTATCTTTAACCAAAGAACCCTCAAAACTAATCAAGGAAGCTCCTTAACATAATACACCGGTATACCAAATTTGGAGCAAATCGAATAATTCTGCATGAAAAACGCATTTATCTAAATTAAGGGGGTGGACTAACCCCTCCCCCTTTTCCCCCTTTATCCTTAACCAATGAACCCCCAAAACTAATCAGGTAAGTTCCTTAACATAATAAGCCGGTATACCAGATTCGGAGCAAATCGAATAATTCTGCATGGAAAACCCATTTATCTGAATTAAAGGGGGGGGGTGGACTAACCCCTCTTTTCCCCCTTTATTCTTAACCAATGAACCCCCAAAACTAATCAGGGAAGCGCCTTATCAGAACGAAACTAGAAAAAAATTTTGAAGCAAATCGGATGTTTCTATCGCGAGTTATCGCGTTACGTACGTACATACGTACGTACATACATACATACATACGTACGTACATACAGAACCGGCGGGCACATAAGCTCTCAGGCTTTGATAGCCTGTGAGCTAAAAAGATAAATATACTAGAAAACATGAATTCAGCTTTTTCAGAACTTAGTGTCGCCTTCGATGAAAAAAAAAAAAAAATGTATGTATATACTCTAGTGTGCAAAACTTAAGCAATGAACACAAAATGTTAATTTCTAAACACGTGAGTAGTCAAAAGAAAATTCTATAAACAGCAAGTGTAAAAAATAGGTGTTATCATAACAGCATAGCCAGCCTATGGGAAGTCTCCATGACCTCACAAAGGGTCATATCATAAGTGTCACATTCACTACAATGAATTGAAAGGTGATATCTTTCATTCGTCTCATTCTTAATCTCATTTGATCATTCCACGGAGAAGTTACCATGACTGCTGCTTTGTGACGAGTCATCAGATGGCTTTACAATGAAGTCACCTTGTGACCCATGTGAACGTCATTTGGAGACTCCATTGTAAAATCATAACGATAGCTGCTTTGTGATGAGTTCCCAAGTGATGAAAAATGAAATCATCTGGTGACTTTTCACAAAAGAGCGCAATGACGATTTCACAGTAGAGTCTCGGTCACCTGAAAGTCACCATGTGACATCATTGTGACATTATTTGGAGACTCAGCACAATGCAATGCTCACGATGACCTCAAAACTCAATCTTCAAATAACAGTCACACGAGAATCACAAGGTGACCTCGTTGTAATGTCACCTGGTGACTCATCACGAAACAATAGTCATAGTGACTTCTGAGTGGAGTCACCATATGACGATCATTTTAGAGTAATAATGAGACGAATGAAAGATCCCAAATTTTGTGTCTCTGTAGTGACTGTGACACTTGTGGCCATGTGTGACATGAAGGCGATGTCACATCAACTAGGTGTCTTGTAGATATAATACCTATTTGCTACACCTGATGTTCATATAATTTACTTTTGAGTACTCACATGTTTGAAAATTAGCGTTTTATGCTTGTTGCTTAAGTTTTACACACCAGTGCATAAATAGTACAAAACATATCTCAATTTTAAGACTTAAAGCACACGCTTTTATTTTATGTGAAATGACGTCATTCGCATCCGTTTGAGAATTCCACATTTACGATCCACTCTTAAACAGCTACAGTAGAGGGTGCATAGGACGTCACTATCGCAAAATAATACACAAATGCAGTAAAAAAATACCGTTATTAAAGGAACTCGACAAAATAAAGACTATCTAATGATTCATAGGCCTTAATTTATTTTTAACATTAATATAGATACTTAAAATTAAATATAGTTTATATAATAGCTCCATGTTTTGACAGAAATCATTCGTTTATATTTTTTCAAAATAGCACATATTTTAATTACATTTTCTTTCGGTTGTTATGAGGAAATGGCAACAAAAATATATAATTATTATTTTAGAACTATTTTTCCTTTACTTTCTACAGAAATGGAGTAGTACTTCCGTTGCCTAATATTAAGCAAATGGCTCTAAAAACTACAAAAAAATTAATACTTCAAAAATAAATGGAGATACAGTTTTCAAACAAATTGCATTTAAAAGTATTTTTCCCCAATACGACGGCATAAAAATTGAAAATGTGCGATGCTTAGAAGTTTAAAAAATTGCTATAGAGTATTTAATCGCACAGTGATACATCTGCTTTGTTTTACGGCTGGCTTATACAACGTAACATTATTTTTTGGAGACGACACAAAATATGCTGCGAGAAAGAAGCAGCATACCGAGGGCTAAAAAAGTGAATTTTCATTTATAAAACACGAATAATAAAAGCGTTTTTTTTTTAATACTATTTTTGCTTTTATTTTTAATTCAACGCAAGTTGAAGTGAAAATTTCAAGTGTATGTCTGCTTTATTCAAGTGTATGTCTGCTTTATTCAAGCGTATGTCTGCTTTATTGTGAATAATACAGGCATAAACAGATAAAAACAAGACATTTTACAAAATTCTCTTCTTAGCCGTAGGAAATGAAATCCGAATTTCAAACGTGATGTTTACAAGCTTAAAAGACATTGATAATGAAGCCGAGCTCAGAAAACAAAGTTCGTGCAATCAGTCAAAATAAAAAATGGCATGACATAAAGTTATTTTTTATTATTATTATCCTCTATTTGAAAAGAGAGGGAAAAGAATGTCTTATCAACAAAGGACAAGGTTATTCGAGAAGACAATTTATAAAGTGCTAAATCTGGAGAAAAGTGAAAAATATTAAGGTTTGAGTTAAATAAGAGAGAAGGAAAAACGAGAATAAAAATTCATCAAAAGAATTACTAGTTTAGTGTAAAAGACTAGAAAACAGGAATTCTACTTTTTCAGAATTTAGTGTCGCCCCCCGATGAAGAAAAATATATATGTATATAAATATAGATAGTTCAGTTTTAAGACTCCTAACACGCGCTTTTATTTTATATTAATGCTAACGAAAAAGACACGCTACCGTGGTGCATCCCAAGTGTCTTTTTTTACAGACCACTAGAGTGACGTGATGATCTTTTCGTAAACTTGTTTTGGTTCATTCGAGTGACTCCAGCGGTCTGTAAAAAAATATATTGAGAATACACCGCAGTAGCCTGTCTTTTACGTTAGCCTCGATTTTATGTAAAATGACGTCATCCGCATCCGCTAAAAAATTCCTCATTTACGATCCAGTCTCAAACAACATCTACAGTAAAATATGCATAGGACATGACTATCGCTGAATAATACACAAATCCAAAAAACGAGATTTCGTCATTCAAGAAACTGTATAAAGAAAATCGGCTATCTCATGATTCATATGCCTTCACTTGTTTGTAATATTAATATAGATACTTAAAATTAAATTTAGTTTACAATTGCTCCATGTTTTATCAGAAAACCTTCATTTATATTTTTCAAAATAGCACGTATTTCAATTACATTTCTTTTTCAGTTTTTATGAGAAAATGGCAACAAAAAGATATAGTAATTGCTATTTTTTTTAAAACTATTTTCCATTTACTTTCTACAGAAATGGAGTACTTGAGTTGCCAAAATTAAACAAATGGTGCTAAAAACTACAAAAAAATTAATATATCAAAAATAAATGGAGATGCAGTTTTCAAACAAATTGCATTTAAAAGTACTTATTTTTCTTCATACGACGGTATAAAAATTGAAGAAGTTTAAAAAATTGCAGTAGAGATTATTCCGTAAAATGATACATCTGCTTTGTTTTACGGTTGGCTTATAACAACCGTAACGTTATTTTTTGAAGACGACGCATTAATAGGTGGGAGAAAGAAATAGCATACCTGGGGCTAATAAAATAACTAGAAAACAGGAATTCAGAATTTAGTGTCGCCCCCAATGAATATATATTTAAGTATTGCGCAGCAGCGCAATTACTTAAATTACTTACCAGTGTCACTTCTCAATGTTAATTTACAATAGAAAAGCCTATGGAGCTCATAACTTTTTGATTTTTTCTTCCCACCTTTTTGTCCCTGGTGCCACATTTTTTTTTTATTCAGGAATGTAGTAGAGGGTATATGGGGGTATACGCCGTGTATCTTTTGGATTTTTAAAGAAGCTCCGTATACCCTCTGTTTTTCAAATAAAGCATTAGCTTTACCCTAGCTGTGAACGTTCATGATGCCAGCGTATACTCTATGCTTTTTTTTTTTTTTTTTTTTTTTTTTTTTACGACTACAACACTATTTTATTCTTTGTAACTTTAATGACATTGTAAATTCAAACTACGAAAATGTTTGCCTGGCGTCAGGGTCAAAACGGATGATAAAATGGCTTTGCATATGGGTAAATTATAATGCAGAGAGTAACATAACCTAAACTTTATTTATATTATTCAACTATTTTTCTTAATGATTCCAAATTTCGCTTTTTTCATTGCGAATCAACGGACATTTTTGCTATAAAATTTAACATTTTTTTGTATTGTTGCAAAAAATTCAAAAGCCGTAATAATAACTAAATAAAAACAAATTAAAAAATAAACAAATAAAAAAAAACATTTATTTCCTACATTGTTTAAGCCCGAGAAGGGATATATATTAAGATATTTCATTCAATTAGCTCTACATTTAATGTTAAATTTTTGTAACAAATAGGGATGCACCGAATATTCGATATCTATTCGGTATTCGGCCATGTTGCCGAATATTCGGGTTGGCCGAATATCGAAATATTCGGCCGAACCGAATACTTAAAAAAAACTTTTAAAAATTATTTTTTAAAACCTTATACAACTTCTACGTTTAACAGTCATCTTATAAAGATATTCAGAATAATTACAAACAGAATCATATTTAAATAAAAGAGGATGTTTTTACATTATTTATTTGCTGTTTGTTAAGTATTATTTAAGAAAATTAACCAATCATGAGGATTTTCATAGGAATTAATTATGTACAAATGCAAGTTCCTCAACATTGTCCAGTAAATAATCTGTTTCTTGCTAAGATTTTAAGAACAACGTTTACAACCTCTGAAAATGATTGCCCAGGCCCACTCCAGACACTGATCTAGGACGCATTTAAAAACTTACTTGCTTGATTAAAGGGAGTAGAACAGTTATTCTCGCTAAGTTATCACCATATAAAATTTGAATCGATTGTATTATTTATTAACTTTTACTTTAGTCTCTTCCTGACAAGCAAATATATGTACCTGTACAATTTTTTCACAATTTCTCTTTGATTTTAAAATGTTTGTTTTAGAATTTAAGAAAAATTTATTCATTTCTTTTAATTCTCAGAAGAAGCCATGAAATTTAAAATTTTATTAATTAAAAATTTTTTTATGACTATCCTGTTCTTAAATAACTCAAAGCAAATTTTTTTCAGCATAAAGTTTGCTTGAAAAAAGCTCTTGTTTATTAGAATAAAAGTTTCTGTTTTACATATTATGTAAAATTGTTTTAAAATTTAACATTTTAATGCCTTTAAACTTTGAAATATAAAAGTATTCGACAAGCCGAATATTCGGTATTCGGTCGAATAGTTACTATTCGGCAGGCCGAATATTCGGTATTCGGCCAAAATCACTATTCGGTGCATCCCTAGTAACAAATTAGTTAAGCCAATTGAAGATTAAAAAATAAAAATAAAATTCATACAATATGATACTTAAAACACCCTAAAAAATTAGATTCCGTTCAAATGAAATTGAAATAAATCTTAGATTTCTTCCATTTTTAATTGCAAATATTTGTATTGCAGATTTTGTATTATGTTTATGACAATTGTACATAAAATGATAAGATGCATGCAAAATACAAAACTTTAAAAAAAAGTCTAAGATTTATTTCGATTTCATTTGAACAGAATCTAATTTTTTAGGGTGTTTTAAGTATCATATTGTCAGATTTTTATTTTTATTTTTTAATCTTCAATTGGCTTAACTAATTTGTTACAAAAAATTAACGTTAAAGACGTAACGTTGTAGAACTAATTGAATGAAATATCTGAATATCTGTCCCTTCTCGGGCTTAAACAATGTAATAAGGTTATAATTTCAACTTTCAACAAAATTTAGCCTTCTTGTCAAGATGTATTCTAGCCCCCCCCCCCCCTCCCACCTCCCCTACCCGCATCGAAAAAAAAGTAATTTATATAATCTTCACTTAAATTCATCCTTGACTTTAGTAATAAAAACAATTAATTTGAAATCGTTTTTTTTATTTGTTAGAAACACTTTTATGAGTGATATAAATTAAATTCCGTGAAAAATATTTCATTTCAAAAGCAGTACAGTAGCCCTAGTAATGAGGATAAAACTATATATCATATGCATTGACTTCGGATCTTTGACGAAGTCTTGGGAATTAAAAATGCTGTCTGTCCTTTATGTTCAAATAATGATAAATTAATGAAAAGTTCACTTTATAAAGCAACTTTTCTGAATGTGTGAAAATACGTTAAAACAGCAGTTATTAAACTGTGATCCTCGGATCCCAAGGGGTACACAATGCATTTTCAGGGGGTCAGCGAAGACTCGCATTTAATGTATTTTTTATTACTATTTATTTAGAATCTGAGAGAATTTTTCGATTTTCCCGAATCCTAGCAATTCTGTTTTAGCAGGTTCACCTGTATCTCTATTAGTTTAATGTAAAGATAAAAAAAAAAATCTGTAATTTCAATCTTAAATCCCAGGGGGTCCGTGAAAATAGAGGAAATGCGAAAAGGTATCCGTGATATTTAAGAGTTTGAGAAAAGCTGCATTGGAAGATCATGAAATAAATTTTAGAAATGCGAATGTGAAATAAATAAATCGGTATTGTGTTACACATATAGTGGGCTGCTTTTCCGAAATTTACTTTTTTGAAATCGTAAAATTCTCCTTGTTTAATGATATATTAATTAAAGCGAAAACAGGGAAACTTTACCAGTTCAAAAAAGTGGTGTTAATCAATAAATTTGAATTTAAAAAAAGTTGCCCACTGGCAACACTTCTTCTGGAATTCCACGCGAGCGCCATTACCCGTTATCGCCATGTTAGGTTTTAATCAACGCACTACAAAAATAAATAAAAGCATGAAAGTACAGCTAAATGTATATATGTAAACATAATGAGTAAATTAATATTTGAAAATAAGAGTATACACTTATCTTCAAGTTAGATGTTGCAGAATTTTATAATAAAACAACTGCAAACTAATAACGTGAGGACATTAAGATACTTTCCTTCCGACGGTCACTATATCCTTACTGAGAACTTATGATGAAGTTCGCTAGGTGCGGGTACCGATCGCACATTTTAAATTCTATTCTGTTTAGAGATATTGGGTGAGCGGGATTACCCTTCTGAGCGTCATTATCCTACTTTCCCCTAACTGAAAAAGAAATTATCTTTTTAAAAATATTTTTGCTTTATAATCAATAATGCTTTTGGAAGAGACAGATTTTATAGATACCACTTTACTTCAAGTATCTATAACTCATTCTAAATCGTATTACAGTACATGACCTATTATCCGGAGTCCTCGAGGCTGGAGGCTTTCCGGATTTCGGGTCCCCCCCCCCCCACCTCCGGGTGGTTTTTAACTCATTTAAAAACCACCTTCAAGCAATTTGCATCCCTACCCAGTAACCATTACGAATTCTTCTGTGTAGATGATGTTATATGCATTATAGCATTTATACACACTCTATACTATTCATGAATATAGTAAAACATAAAAGCGCATAATTTAATTAAAAATGCATTTCCAGCAATCATCGCTACTGTACAGTACTTCGGATACAATATAGTATCTGAAATCTTTTATGTGTCCCTGTAAATGCTATGCACTTCGTATTATACATGAAATAAGTTATAGTAAATCTTAGCGACGTATATATAAATTTCATTATACATGAAATAATTTAACATGACTAAAATTCGCCGCAAACAATTCCCTCCACCCCTATATCATTATGTAACGGAATTCTTTTGTATGGCCCTGTAAATGAATAATAACTATTCTTTGTACCGCATTTTCTACAGAATGTATATTTTAGTGCACATGATAAATGCATATCAATTTTATTGTATTTAAAAGCAGGTAACATCATTAAAAATCCTTTTTAACGATTTTTTCCCATAGGCCGTCAAAACGGAAAACTTTTTACTGTCATCGTAAATGAACCAGGGCCGAAACTAGGGGGGGGGGGGGCAGAGGGGGCACGTGCCCCGGGCGCCGCTTTAACAGGAGGTGAAGGGGGCGCCAAAATGAAGATTTTGTTTGACGTTTGACACAAGAATGTATATATATATATATTATGAAATTTGTATAAAAATGTCTCGCAGCTGGAAAATTTAAAAGGAAAACTGAACCAAATGTATTAAACTTTACAAATAGATAAAAAGATTCATTAAAATACAAAATTTCAAAGTATCATGCCTATGCGTTTGCTTTCTATCTTTTAAATCACTTCCTGTGAGGAGAATCCGAGGGAGAGAATCATTACCGTTTTTCAAGGTCAGTCTCTATTGTGGGACACCCTACTGTCCACTACGGATAACTACCAAAGGAGAAGTGACCCCTCAGTCTAGATAAAAAAATTCCATGAAAGCTGTTTGTTTTTTTTTCCGCTGAACTGTGTTGAGCTTCCTTTCTTTCCTTTTTTTTTTTTTTTTTTTTTTTTTTTTCCGTCTTGCCATGGGCGCTGACTGCCCAGGACAACGGGAAGGGGAATGCACAGAGTAAAATTCTTAGTAAAACCTTTCTTTTTTAGATATCGACCTCATTTAGACTATGCAAAAAAAAAAAAAAAAAAAAAGTTTAAAAAGATTAAAATGCAATTCTTTTCAATAACTTTTCAAAGATTTTAATGGATCAATGTTTGACAAAGCTGATTACGTAGTTCAGTTTTATATATTTTAAATTTAAAAATAGGTTGTCTGTTAGATATTTAGTCAAATTCTTTTTTGTAAATTTACTTTGTGGTGGAGGGGGGGGCGCCAAAATCCATGTTTGCCCCGGGCGCCAAAAAGGCTAGTTTCGCCCCTGAAATGAACTAAATATGCTACAAATTTAATTTGAAATAGGGAACGTGCTATGGTAAACATCAATAACATCCAAAAATTTCAGGGCAATCCGAGTATATTTATGGGAGTTAGAGCGCAAACAGACGGACAGACAAACCGAAATCTTTTCACCGTTTCAAAATAAACACTTTTCAACTTTGTTGGGAAGTGTTAAAAATTATTTAAACAAAAATTCATGCACTATTCAATGGTTCAATGAATAAATAACAAAATAAAATAAAATTGGTAACTAATATTATTTTATCTACAAGCTCTACCCCTTTTTTTACAACTACATAATTTAAATTTTAAAAAATTGGTTGGTTGGTTGAATGGGGTTTTATGGCGCAAAGTCCCTTTAGGGACATAGTGCGCCAAGATAAAAAATTTTGATTGATATTTTTAATAAATCTTATTTCTTAAATTCGGAACCCCATCCCCAAAATCCGGAATTCTGCAAGTATTTTTCAAAAACATAAAAATGACAAATTTGAAACAATAACAGTAAGATGTGAATAAAAACTTGTTTTTTTGCATTTAAAAAAAAATTAAGCAGAAATTCCTGCACTAATCAATGGTAACGAAGCCCATTAGCGTAGTGGTCAGAACGCTTGTCTGCCACGCTACAAGTCGCGAGTTCTGCTCCCGGCTGGGCAAGGTTCACTCAACTTTTCATCCTTTTGGGGTCGATGAAATTAGTACCAAGCTTGCTTGGGAACTAAATACAGAGGGTCTCGCGTTGGTTTTGGTTGACCACCTGTCCGGGACACATGCTGCATAGCACCTCGGGGCCCAGGGTCAAGTAAACAGAGTTGGGCACTGTAGGTTCTGATCCTTCATGGATCGTACAGCCACAGGTTTAGTTTTTTTTTTTTTTTTCTTAATCAATGGTAACAATGAGTAAATAACAAAATAAAATCGGCCAACTAATATTATTTAATCTAGAATTTTTATCCTTTTTTTAAAAACTACATAAGGTACGTAATTTTTTTTTTATTTACATCTTATTTCTTAAACAATTCAGTCAGTTTTGTTTGTTTTAGCCGTTTTTGATTTTCTGTAGGGGAGACCGGGGGAATGGCGCCACTCGGGGTTATGCCGGCACCCCGTCTAATTTAAAAACTAACAGCAGTTTGAGAGAGTGATTGTGCCTGCACTGTAGCGGCCAACAATAGAAACAGTGCCTAGAGTGAGAATGGTTTTGTTGTACGTTGTTCGCTTGTTCTAGTGAAAAAATTAATTTTCATCTGTAGTTGCTTCTTATTTTGGAGCTTCAAATGAGTAGAGGTAAACACCTTTTATTGAAACATTAGGTACTTAAGATAATATTACCCGTAATCTACATGCATTCGCCGACATTTCGGTGCAATTTGTTGAACAAGTTCGATTCTTCTTTCGGCTTTGCTGGGGTTTTCCACTGTATTGTCCTCTCGGGTTAATGCCGCCACCATGGCAAAGGGTGACTTTTCCAATTTGAGTTAAATTGTAAGCTTAGCACATTAATAAATCTAGCTTAAGGAACATTGTAATTATTCATTATTTTGATAAATTATTGCTTTCTAAACATTTTTAGTAGGTGATGTGTTTCCTAGTATCCATTTTATGTATTTACTAGGTATTTAAAGGGTGGCGTCATTACCCCGATACAGTGGCGGAATTACACCAGTATCCTGGGTTCCCGCCACTGTACAGAGGTTGAAAGAATTTTTTTTATGTGTGCTTACTTTACAGTTATGATTACGGTTAAATTTATACAGATACTAAAGATAATGATTCAGCTTTAGAATTTTTACTATTAAAAAATAAACATTTTTTTTTTTTTTGAGGTGAAAAAAATTAAATTCCCTTAAGGTGTCGCCATTCCCCCGGTCTCCCCTAACAAAATGCTCTTGAATTTTGAGCTCTTAAAACCATGAGCAGATAGTTCTGGAATGTGTGAGAAGGGAGAAGCAAATAAATGGAACTCTGCTGTTATATGTGAATTCAAGTAACATAATGGCACTGCCATAATATTTTTTTTTGGAATGAGGGGAGAGGGCGAAACGTCTGACGATTTTTTTTAAACGAATTGCAATATAAATTCATTTTAAACTAAAACTTGATAGAAAAATGATTTTTTCTTAATTTAGGGGGAAGGGGGGCTCCGTGTTCCCTCGCAGTAATAATAAAGTAATATATTTTAGTGGTTACAAATTGAAACAATGGACTGAAAAAAAAAAAATAGAAAGCTGTAAAATTTTCAAAATTTTATTAAAAATTTACGAGTTTAGAAAATTTTCGAATAAATTTTTTTCTCCGGATTTTGGAATTCCGGATAATGGGTCCTATACTGTAATACCAATCGACGTTTTAACAAGTCATTTTTAATGAGATTTTAAAATATCATCAGTTTAAAAACCTTATAACAAACTTATTTTTAAGAACACATCTTGGAAAATTTCAAAATCTCCTACAGTTTATGCTTATGAGTTGAATATATACGAAACTGGGAAGAAAATGAATAGAAAATAAGAAAGTGAAATGCTTTACAAATAAAAAAATATCTAAATTAAGCAACATTCACACATATGTTGAACGTCTTCTTTCAACAGCAGTCTGCTTGTTTTACAAAAACTTTACATTAATTCATCTAATTGTTTTGAAATTTCTTTCAAAATTAAGTGAAACTAAATACAATAAAACTTCTCTATAGCGTGTACCTCGGGACCGCGCAATTTGTCTCTATTCGGAGGTATCCGCTTATCTCTTATGAATTGAAAATAATGTTCGCTATATAGAAATAAATGTCCGCTATTCGGTAGTGTCCGTTAGGAAGGTTTTACTGTATCGTATGGTGATTATTTTTAATGTGTATTCGACTACTTTCACATTTTTGGTCAAAAAGTTGATTTTATAATTTGACCTAATTCCTAAACCCCATTATCTTAGCTTTTTAGATAACTTTGAATTTTTTATTGGCTGAACATAAAATATTTTGCATAAATAAATCTTTATTAGTAAAATTTCAAAAAAAAAAAAAAAAAAGAATATTAAAAAAAAAGTATAATCTGAGTTAATGTATAGTTTTTAAATTGTCTTGAAGATTTTGATTTATTTTACAGATAACTATTACGTTTATAAGTTATGAAAAATTCAAATCCTTACATTTAATGGTTGTAAAACTATCTTGCTCTCTGTACCATAATCTGTATTTCGAGATGAAAACGTTTAAAATTTTTGAGTTGAAGAAAAACTTAAAGTACAAAAGCCAGCACAAAAGTATAAATTTTACAAAAGCCAGCACAAAAGTATAAATTTTGTATCAAAATGTCATAAATTCAATTACGTTTGAGGCATATTATTCCCTTAAAATGGTACTATAAACTGACTTAATCGATTAAAAATAATAAAATAAAATAAATTAAGAGGAGGAAAAACTTTAAAAAGTCAGTTTTCAGTGCAAGCAATTTCTTTCTAAGGCCTATTAACAAAAATAAAAATCAAGGGAAAAAACTACCTGCAAATTATTTAATATTTCAAAATAAACAAAAAAAATAAAATAAAATAAACTAGTGATTGACATTTGAATTAACTTCAATCACCCCTTCTTTGTCCCATAGAGAGAGAAGCAACATTTAAGATTGTAAAGTGAAGAAATTTAAGTGAATGTTGTCAATTGATTTCTCATTACTACATTCAAAATTCTGCATTATAAGAAAATTTTTTTAGTTAAAGAAAAACTTAAAACACAGAACCATAAATTTTGTATCAAAAAGAAAGTAGAAAATAGAAATATCCATAATAGAAAAAAATTATGAAAAACAAAAATGTAAAAAAATATCTTGTGGCAAGGGGAACAAAAACTGAATTCGTAGATTGGTTCATATATTTTATTTTATTTTTTTAAACTGTTAATCTTTCAAAAGAGAAGAAACATTTAGAATTATAGAAAGAAGAAATTCAATTGAATGCTCTCAACTTATATTGTTCAGTAAATTCAGAATAAAATTGCGCGTTTTTAAAAATCGAAAAAATTATCATACATAAAATATATACAAAATTACCTGGTATTGCGGCAACAAATTTCGAATTTTAACGACAATCACAACAGAAATGCTAGAAACACAACTTAAATTCTGCGAGCTCCTAGCTCCTAAATGGTAAGTTCAGCTGAATCAACGCTATCAAAACACTGATACTAGAACAGAAATCAGGCTGGGAGAAGAGACTCGAATTCTGAACGGACAGGTTGCAAACATAAAACATGCCTAGGCTTGCCCACGTATTCGTGTTTGAAAGTCAGGAGATACAATAATTTTAAATAACAAATATATAATTTAAGTTGCTTTATTACTGAAATGATACATAATTTATAGAATAAAACATTGTTCAAAAGATTTGATAAAGAGAAATTTTTCATTGAAAAGGAAATTAAATCAGTATTCAGATTAGTATTCTGATTCGATAAGTCAATTCATATTTAAAAATTAAAAAGTAGCATTTTTTTCCCACTTAAAGCGGTTTTATATAGTTAAGTAACAATGTATTAAAAAATAAAGATTTTTTTCTTTTTAAACAAAAGATAGATTAGATAACTATGTCACGCCTGACAGAAATCGTAAGTCGATTTGTTAATCAGGCCCTGCTTAAACCATGGGCCAACTGGTCCATGCCCTCTGAGTTTCGGCGGGCGGCTTATATTTATTGTGCAGTTTTCGTAGAGCTGATTTAAATTTGTTTTAACCTTGTAATTATAAACATTATAATCAATATTTTGTACTTGTTAAATAGGATAAGATTAAAAGCAAACATTATATATATTTCAAAATATATCTTAATCTTTAAATATACACAAGTACATGCAGTCTAAAGAATAGAAAATATTTAATTTTTTTGCGATAAGAGTATTTAAGATATTTTTTTTATTCCAGATTCGTCAATTTGTGTACGGTACATTGATTTTTTAAATACGAAATGTTATTAAATTATTACAAGTGACTTTAATGCATAATTTACTTCAGAAAATAGACATTACATTTATTTTATTTTAACAGTTCTAGTAACTCATTTCGTTTCTAACACGTCTATAAAAATAGTCTAAAACAGGACATTTTGATTATCTAGGGTCATACATTAATTACGTCCTACTTCAAGAGGAGGCGAGGGGGGGGGGGGCTTCAAAGTGTGACAGGAGAAGGGCGTAGGTTAACACTTTATGACATCACAACTAAAATATGATAATAATTAAGTAGCCACCTGCCTAATACTACACCCCCTCCCCTCAAAAAAAGTAGTTGGATGGGCCAATTCCAAAATTTTTTCATATTTCATACATCTTAATATTTCAAAAATTAATTACATATGTGAATACTTCAACATTATTTATTCAATACTATACCAACTTTGATTTTCATCTTAAATTTGTGCTTCAGTCAATTAATCGGAGTCAAAATGAGCATAGGCGTAACCAGGGCCCCCCCCCCCCCCTCCGCTTCCGCAGACTCAAGCACAATTATTTAAAAAAATCGAAATCTACACAAGAAAAAAGAAGAAGTGAAAGCACAGTTCCATTAGTTTAGCAAATTAGTTTAGTTCAGAAAACTAACAGCCTAAGTTTTGAAATGTGATACAAAATGAAACCCAAGTTCTTTTTTTCTTAAAGAAAATTATGTTGTTTATCTTTTTTAAAACTAGAACATTTACAAGAATTTGTATTAGTTTAGTAAGTCAAAAAGGTGGCTTTATAATTCCACTTTGACGTCTTTTGTTTCTTGGAAATTTTTTTTAACGCCGTTCCTTCTATTGCATGTTTTTGCAATTTCATGAGAAATGCAAGTTCTTGACGAACTAGAAACTATTTGTCTCTTTGCTTTCGTAGTTTAAAGTCTAAAGAGAAGCAAAAATATTTGAAAGGGAATGCAGATGTGAAACGATAATTCTAAAATGTGATTAGCCGGGATCAATGGGGGGTGGGGTACACTGAACCTGCCTCCTTTGAAAATGAAAAATAATAGCACAGAAAATTCAAATTAATCTGTAGGTTGGTTGATTGGTTGAATTTCGTGTTTCGCGGCCATTTTTTGACATTCGAAAAAGGAATATGGTTGCAGTCTTAACAAGTCAATATAGTATTTTTTTTCCTCTGAAAATTTTTATACGATTTTTAGAGTATCTTCTCGTTTCGCAGCGTTCTTTCGAAAGTAGGAAAATGAACCCGGTTTCAATCTTTCAGCCCAGTGCAGTAAAATTTAACCAAATTCGCGATTTTATTCTGCGATCATTTCATAATATTTACAATTTTTTCCCAAAATCGTTTGACGAAATTCACGTCTTTCTACGCGATTTTTTGGCGAAATTCGCACTTTTCACCACTAACCTTTGACAAAATTCGTGTTTTTTACCACGATCCTTTGACGAAATTCGCATTTTTTACCACGATATTTTGACGAAATTGGCATTTTTTTAGCACGATTCTTCGATGAAATTCGCTCTTTCTTTTCGCAATCTTTTGACAAAATTCGCGCTTTCTTTCTACGATCCTTTGACGAAATTCTCGTTTTTACCGCGATCCTCTGCCGAAATTTATTTTCTGTTGCGACTGATTGACGAAAGTGATTTTTTTTTACACAGAGATCATTTGTCGAAATTCGCGATAGTATTGCTCGGCCGATCGGGAAAATTCTCGATATCTTTCCTTATCAATTAACAAAATTCTTTACTCGTGTCCTCGACATTTTGACGAAATTTGCAAAAATTTTTCGTCAATCGTTTATCGAAATTCGTAATTTTTTTGTGCGATCTTTTGACGAAACTGGCGGTTACTTTCTGCACTTTTTTATCGAAATTTCCGATATTTTTCCACGATCGTTTGAAGAAATTCTCAATTTTTTCGGGGACCGATTCACGAATTGATTTTAAGAAATTCCATAAAAGAAATAAAAATCACGGACTTCAAAATTTTTTTTTATATACTCACTGAAGAATCACAGGTCTGTGAAGAATTTGGAGGGGGGGGGGGGGAATACTGCGCAGAATTTTTTAATTATGCGAGACTTTCCTTTTCTGTGTACAAATCGCGCGATCCCGCACGTTATTTCAAAGCCTGTACCTCAAAGAAAAGTTCATTACTAGAGGAAATTCGTTGGTTGGTTTTTTAAACGATCATAGAATTAAACAAATCTAGGATTTGGGAGGGGGGACTGCCTTCGGCAACATACTCCCGAGCAAGCTATAACCTCTTCTCTCTCGAAACAAGCAAATCTTGAATTATTGCGTTTTTTATTTCGAGCAAAATTAAATTTTCAGCTTTCTTATAAGAACTGATTTGACATTATTCCAATTCGAATTTAATCACGGGAATTGCAAAAATTACCGGAGAGTTTTTTCTGTTTAAAAAAAAGTCAAAAAATCGCCTAAAAGCGCGAAAACCCCCTCTAAAAATCGCATCAAGAATTCGGAAAAGATTAAAAAAACCACAGGGAACGAAATTAACTATTTGGGTAAAAGATTTAAACCGGATCCCTTTTAGGAATGTCGAAAAAAAAATCACCACGAAATGCGAAAAAACCCTCTAAAAATAACATTAAAAATTGTTAAAAATGGAAAAATTGCTGTAAGAATCTTGAAAACACTTTATTGAAAAGATGACAAAGTTTACTGGATAAAATATTGAAATCGGATTCTTTTTTACTAATTTGAAAAAAACTGCCGCAAAATGCGAAAAAATTCGCATAAAAATTTAAATGAAAAATTCCAGAAATTTTCTTCGATATGCATGAGTTCAGGCATACAAATCCTGTCAAATCTTACGGCTGTGCGGGCTGCATTGTTTTTTCAGAGTTCAGCGCGCGCGTGTACACACACACACAGACAGACAAGTACCTATCTTTATTATTATAGTCGCATCATGATAGTATAATTTTTATCATCTTGAAAAAATTTATTGTATATTATCATGACATGACCTGTTTTACCTAATATATTCGACACATTCTGAGGTAAAAATATGAATTACCGTAATTTCCGGCCCATAATCCGCGGATCAAACAATTATGTTTAGACCCAGAAATCTTGTTTCATGAAAGGTAACTTGTTAAATCGTGATAAATATTTAACTTCAATAATGAAATAAAATTTCTGGGTCGAAGCATGATTGTTTGATCCGCGGATTATAAGGCCGGAAATTATGGTATTAATGAATATTATAATTATTTATAATATTATAATAATTATTTATATTGACTTTCCTCCAAAATTCCTTGGGTCCCTCCGGTGATCCCTAAGAAGTCATGGAGTAACATTCTGAAAAACTTTCGTGCGTATGTACTGGTGTACCGCATGTATTATCTGAGATTTATCATCCGGCAAAATTTCATGCAACGTTCCCTGTGCCTATAGAAGTTTCCAGCATGGTTAAAGGACTTTTTTAATCTTTATAAGAAGTTAGGGTGCAAAAAGGTTTTACATTTGTGACCACACTTAGTCACTGCTGCAAGAACATTTACATATCTTTTTTTTTTTTTTTTTTTCACCATTAGATCTAATTTCAATGTTTTGAACCCCTTCTCACGCAAACAAAAATCGCGTTTGAGCCCTTTTTAAAAGAAATACCATACAATTATACCTTCTAAGATTAAACCTGTCTGAAACGGAAATTCGACGCGTTTCATGGAGTTTCGTTTTAGAAGGTTTTACTATATAAGATAGTGTTTGTATCCAACATGTTCAGGTTAAAAAGTCTGGGCACCCCCCCGTTCAAAAGGCTGGTTACGCCTATGATGAGTTAATCTCGATCATGATATTTATTAAAATCAATAGTTTTTCCTTATTCTGTTGTCATTAGCTGTTTGCGAATAGCCGGCTTAGCAGGACGCCGGCTTTCGTTGCTGCACGAGCCTCCGTTGGACAATAGAACTATGAAAAATCGAGAAAATTATACAAAACTCGCTATCACAGCGCCCTTTTCCCGCGGAATATTTCGAAATTCAAGGAGGACCTGCTGGCCATAACCAAAAGCATGAACGAAAAATTTTGTTCAATTCTATATGCATAACTTCATATACTTTTCGATGGTACAATAATAAAAATGGCACAGATATCGTTATTACTGCACCCCCTTCCAGCAGAATTTTTTTTCAAGTTCAGGGAGGACCTGCTTGCCATAGCCAAAAACATACACAAAAAATTTAGTTCAATTCCATGCATAATTTCATACACTTTTCGATGGTACAATAATGAAAATGACACAGACATCGCTATTAACAGTGCCCCCTTGCGGCGGAATATTTCTAAATTGAAGGAGGACATGCTTGCCACAGCCAAAAATATACACAAAAAATTTTATTCAATTGTATGCATAATTTCATGCACTTTTCGATGGTACAATCGCGACAGACGAACGGACATTTTGTATGAACATGTTTTTTGGGATCTCTGACCCCTAAACGTGTAAATCCGTCGAAAACCGGAAGTCGAAAAAAATTTCGATAACAATACTTTCTTCTATTAAAGATAGAATAAAGTAAAAAAAAAAAAAAAAAAAAAAAAGACGAAGACTAAGTGTTTAAGACCAGTGATAAAATTATATATTAAAATCACTTAAAATCATGAAACTAATTTAATACTTGCTAAAAGTGATAAAAATGCACTTACAAGGCAAATAAATACCTTTATTCAGATCGACATGTTTCATCGCTCAGACGGCGACTTTCTCAAAATCTATAATGATACAAATATTTTCGCAATTTTTTTTTTTTTTGAAAACTGGTAAACAAAAATCACGATATCTCTCATGTATAATGAAATTAAGTGGAATAATAAAAATGGATATTTGTGAACGTGAACTTTTATACTACTGTTTCTTATTCTGCTGACCATCTCTTTTCAAATTTTCGGTAACTCCATGGAGGCTGAATCCAATGATTATGAATGAATATGCAGTGATTCAGACTCCATGAAATTACCTAAATTTGAATAGGTTTTTAAGAGGATGTGCGAGTGAAAAAGTATGCATGCCTACTAACTCTGTTGCAAATCATTGTATAAAGATGATTACTGGTATCAATCGACACCGTCTACTAGATGATCATCCTCATCCCTGAAAACAGCAATTTTATAAAGAACTCTCTCTCTCTCTTTTTAAAGTATTTAAATGTGTGTTTTGATGAATCAAAATTGATTCATCAAGATGATTCTCCCTCTTCTCAAAATCGAAGGATTGATATTATGGATCTTATGTGAAAAATAAGACATCCATTTTAATGCTTTTTTTTTTTATAGTCCATTATTTCCTTCTATTTTTTCAATAAAATATTGAAAATGTTAAATACTTCACATATTCATAAATCTAAATTATTATTCATAAGTCGTCAGTTATAAAACTTTCTTATTTCAGCATTATTTTTAATGATTTTTGTTGGAATGTTATTCCATATGGAAGGCATGAATACGAAATTCCTCAATAGGTAAACAATAAAAAAGAGTTAAAAGTTTTACCTTTATGTTTTGATGTGTTTCAATAGAAATATATTCTTCTTAGGATGAACAAAAAACATTTATTAGAAGATTGAATACACTAGAATAATATATATGCTGGTCACAATACGGATTACACTTCACAATAAAACAAAACAGATGAATAAGACTATTTACAAACACAAAGAAATACTTTGAACTATGGTTTGTTGCAGTTTTTTTATCATATTATATTCCTTTGGAATATTATTGGATTTTTTTAAATCAAGCAGCATTTTGCTGCCAACTGCTATAAGGGAAGGAGCAACACTCACTGAACTGAGTGTCTGTCACAGTAGATCAAATAAAAAAGATTGTCTGATGCTGCCATCTGGTGGATGTTCTTGAAAACAAAAGAGCATTTTCTAACATCTCTCCTGTTTTGTGATAGAATCTGACACCAGGTGGATAAGGTTTCTACAAAGTTCAAATTTGGCCTTTGGCAGTGGCTTCGTCATTATATCTGCTATCATTTCATTTGTTGATAGATATTTGACATCTATAACATTTTTAGTTTTTAAATCTCGTATGTAATGATACTGTGTATCAATGTGCTTAGTGCGAGATTTAAATTTTTCACTTTCAACCAATTTAATTGTAGATTGGTTATCCTCAAAAATTCTAATAGGAAAATGTTGTAAGTTGAGGTCGTTACACAATTTTAAGATCCATAGCACCTCTTGAGTTCCTTGTGACAGTGCCACATATTCAGCTTCTGCTGACGATAACGTCACACATGTTTGTTTTCGCGAGAACCAAGAAATGCAGCTATTGCCTAAGAAGATTACATTTCCTGAGGTGGATTTTCTGTCTGTAGCATCTTGTCCCCAGTCTGCATACGAGTATGCAACTATATTTGGATATTCTTTTGAAGAAATGTGGAGATCAAGGTCTTTCGTTGTTTTTAAGTATCTTATTACCCTCTTAACAGCATTCCAGTCCTTTTGTCTTGGATTATTGCATCTTCGACTTAGTATGTGTTTAGGAGCGGTAATATCAGGTCTTGTGCATGAGGAAATATATAAAAGACTTCCTATAGCTTGTCTATAATTATCATTTGATGATAAAAGATTTTCTTCTTTATCTAAACTATAATAGTTAGTTTCCATTGGGGTATAAGTTGGTTTGGCTTCTTCAAGCTGAAAATCCTTAACTAATTGATTTATTTTACTTCTTTGTGAAAGTAAATAACTTCCATCTTCTTTTCTGTAAATTTCTATACCTAAGAAGTATTTTGCTTCTCCTAGTGATGTTATGGGATAAGATTTCTTTAAGTAATTTATTACTTCATTAACTTCATTTTCATCTTCTGAGCTCATCAGCATATCATCTACATACAGTATGAGATAAATTGTCTTCTTTGATTTTTCTTTTATGAACAAACATGGATCAGCTTCACTTTGTTCAAATCCATATGCCTTTAGAGTATTCTCTATTTCTTCATTCCAGCACTTGGCGGCTTGTTTAAGACCATATATAGCCTTTTTTAATTTATAGACTTTGTCTTTATTTTCTTCATCATGAAAGCCTTCTGGTTGATGCATGTATAATTCTTCATTATCTAGTTTACCATGTAGCAAGGCTGTTTCAACATCTACTTGAAATACTCTGGCTTTATGATAAGCTGCCCAGGTCAGAAAAGCTCTAATAGTTGTATGTTTGATGACAGGAGAGAAGGTTTCATCATAATCAGTGCCTAATTTTTGAGCGAAACCTTTGGCAACTAATCGTGCTTTGCATTTTATTGCTTCTCCATTTTCATTATGTTTTGTTTTGTAAACCCATTTACAGCCAATGGCGTGCTTGCCTTTGGGTAAAGTAACAAGCTCAAATACTTCATTTTCCTTTAAAGAGTTAAATTCTTCCTTCATAGCTTGAAACCATTTCTGTTGATCTTTTACTGGTAATTGTAAAACATCTTTAAAAGTTTCAGGATCTTGATTTCTAGAATAACTGTCTTCAGTTTTGTAAGAATATCTTTCTGGTGGAATTTCCTTTAGTCTCTCTGTTAGATATTCTTCTCTGGAAATTATGTTCACTTTCTTCAGTTGTTGGGCTATCTACTGATTTTTCATCCATTTTTATTTCTTCTGCAGTATTTTCTATTCGGATAGCTTCACTATCATTTTCAAGATTTTTTTCTGAAAAATTGAAATGCATTAAATCTGAGATTCGCTCTTCAGGATTTTCTTTAAAGACATTTTCACAGTTCATATTTTCAAAAAACTTCATTCTGCTTATCATTATTTTTCTACCGCCTACATAAATTCGGTATCCTTTGCTTCTTAAATCGTAACCAACAAAGACTCCTTCAGTGGCTTTTTCATCAAATTTTTGTCTCTTCTGTTTATGAACAGACACATATGCTTTGCATCCAAATACTTTAAGGTGACTCAAATTTAGCTTATGCCCATACCACAGTTCATATGGTGTCTTTTCAGTTGATTTTGTAGGTAATCTATTTTGTAAGTAGGCTGCTGTAGCTATGGCTTCTGCCCAGAATGTTTTTGGCAATTTAGCATTTATAAGCATGGCTTTACTCATTTCAATAAGCGAGCGATTCTTTCTTTCTGCGACTCCATTTTGGGACGGTGAATATGGCGTCGTTGTTTCATGATTTATTCCTAAGTTTTTAAGGTAGTCTTTGACAGATTCGTTGCAATATTCTGTTCCATTATCACTACACAAGGATTTAATCTTCAATCTAAATTTGTTTGTTGTTGATGCAACATACTCTTTTAATTTATCAAATACTTCATCTTTAGAAGAAATAAAATATACTTGTGTATAATGAGAGTAATCATCAATAAATGTAACGAAATATCTTTTTGATCCCATACTTTTTGTTTCTGCAGGACGGCATACGTCGCTGTATATCAAATCAAGTGGTTTTTTACTTCTGTGTTGTGTTTCTTTTGGAAATGATTTTTCTGTTAGCTTAGCTTTTATGCAACTTGAACATTCAGTATTATGAGAACAATTATTCACAGTAATACCTAAAGCTAAATCATCCTTTTGAATTTTCTTGATGGATTCCAAATTTCTATGGCCCAGCCTTTGGTGCCATTTTAGAATGCAGTTAACATTAGAACAAACGGGTAATATTTCTGAAGCACTATATACCTTTTCATTTGTAGGTATTATTTTTAATCTGTATAACCCCTCATCAGCTTTTGCATCTGTAACTAAGATGTTGCCCTTTTTAATTAAACATATATCATCTTTAAATGTCACAACAAAACCTTTCTCAGTACAAGACTGGACAGATAATAAATTACTATCCAACTCTGGAACATAAAGCACATGATCTAATGTAACTCTATTTGTTTGACCATTAAGTGTTTCAATATTAAAAGTACATTTACCCTTTCCCTTTGCAGTTAATTTAGTTCCATTAGCAATTGTAATTGTATCTTTATTCGAACTTTTTAATTCTGAGAACAGTTCCAAGGAATTAGCTAAATGAACAGATGCACCTGAATCAATAACAAAAGACAAATTTTTGTTTTTATTTCCATTTTGTTGAGATTTCATAACAAAACTCGAAGAATTTGATTCTTCCATTAATTCATGATAGTTTTGAGAATCTGATAGATTTTCATTTTGACTAGCAGTTGAAGCAGAGAAATTGTTTGTTTTTTTAAACTGTTGATGTGATCTATCTTGAGTATAATTTGGTTTTATTTTGTTAGTATTATTACCCTTTAAGTGAAAACAATCTTCATGGTTGTGATTATTCTTTTTGCAATGAGAACAAAATTTCTGCTTATTCAAATGCTTTGGTTTATCCCTATCACCCTTTAAAGCAATAGATTCAAATTTTGTTGAAATTTGTTTAGTTTCAACTCTTCTAAGATACTCATCAATTAATTTGTTTTGAACATATTTTAATGATAAATCTGTTTCATATTTACTTTCAATAGCAGTTATAAAGGTACTATAAGAATTTGGTAAGAAACAGAGCAAAATAGCTATTAAATTATCATCTTGTATTACTTTACCTATACTTCTTAATTTTTCTGCTAATTCTAAGACAGAATTAATATGATCCTGCATTTTAATACTTTCATTATATTTAATGGAATACAGCTTCCTAAGAAGATAAAGTTTATTAGTTAAATTTACTCTTTCATGAACAGATTTCAATTGATCATATGTTTCTTTAGCACTTTTAGCATGTCTGACATGAACAATTTGTGAATCTGAGATATTTAAACAAATTAATGCCCTAGCATTTCTATCATTTTTTACCCAATTATCATCATTTTCCTTTTTAGGTTCAAATACAACGTCATACAGACCTTCTTTGATTAACAATTGTTCTATTTTGAACCTCCAAACTGAATAGTTGTCATCAGTTAATTTATCAACATAATAAGATTCTTTAATACTAGACATTATGATATAATAATATTTGCTTATTTCACAGAAAATAAAACTTTTTCTCTTATTAATACATCAAAACAACAATTATAAACTCAAATGTAATGCTAATGATGAAATAAGAACAAAATAAAATTCTTGAAAACAATTTTTGAAGTTACTTTTGATTTCAGAAAAACTGTTCTTAAATGTTTAATTCTTTGTTTAAAACATAAATTTACATTTGCAACTTATATAATAAAATTTCAATAAGAAACTGGCAAAATAAAAATAATTTCTTTTCTTATCAATACGCAATACTTTTGGTTTCAAAATAAGAACAATTCTTTGAATTTTCTTTTATATCATTCACTTGTGACAAATACAATATTCAGAAAATAATTACTTCTTTGAATTTAATTATATTATATTTTCTTCTTTTATATTACTATATTTAAAATTGAGATAACTTCAGTCTCATAATCGACTGTTGGAATGTTATTCCATATGGAAGGCATGAATACGAAATTCCTCAATAGGTAAACAATAAAAAAGAGTTAAAAGTTTTACCTTTATGTTTTGATGTGTTTCAATAGAAATATATTCTTCTTAGGATGAACAAAAAACATTTATTAGAAGATTGAATACACTAGAATAATATATATGCTGGTCACACTACGGATCACACTTCACAATAAAACAAAACAGATGAATAAGACTATTTACAAACACAAAGAAATACTTTGAACTATGGTTTGTTGCAGTTTTTTTATCATATTATATTCCTTTGGAATATTATTGGATTTTTTTTAATCAAGCAGCATTTTGCTGCCAACTGCTTTAAGGGAAGGAGCAACACTCACTGAACTGAGTGTCTGTCACAGTAGATCAAATAAAAAAGATTGTCTGATGCTGCCATCTGGTGGATGTTCTTGAAAACAAAAGAGCATTTTCTAACAGTTTTTTTTTTCTACAACCAGCACCCATGTACTGAGCTGATAAGTTTCAGTTTTCTTTCCCAAATGAATCCATCGTTGGCCAAAAATGAGAAGCATGGGCCGATGTTCGTGGGTTCGATACCAGTGCGATCTGGGCGGGATGTCTACGTCAGTGTTGATTTCAGGGGGTGACCCGGGGAGGAATGTCCTCCCCGGAGGAAATTTTTGACTTTCTCCTTATTTTTCCAAGTGGTGATATTTTCCTTCGAATCCTCCCGAAAAACCTGTTAAGATGGAATCGCAAGGTACCGTTAAAAAATGCTGTCTTAAACTAGATATACTTGCATAGCATTTTTGTCGTCAATTACAAGGAAATGTTCCTTCTAAGGTATTAATCTGTTATAGAAAGGTTCAGTTTTTACGACATATAATAGCTTTGTATAAGAAAGTCTTACAAGCTATTCGAAAAATCGAACAAGTTAAAAAAAATTACGAAATTAATGTGTATTCTGTTTATTAATATTTAACCTTTCAGCTAACTTTTTGCACAATAGGTGCGTGTCATATTTTTGTATACAATAGCAGTTACAAGATTTTAAAAAAAAAAGAAGAAGAAACAAATTACGTAATTATTAATTAGCACACCGCTAATACTTGCATAATATTTATTTAAAGCATACCGGTAGTAAAACTTAAATTTTAATTTTGGTGCCATATATGAGATTAAACTGTAAGAAATTGTTGTTAAATAATTATAATTGTTGTAAAATTATAAAATAACTGGTATAAATTTATTTCATTAACATTTTCAAAAAAATTAAATGCGGTAAAGTCTGGGAAACAGAACCTGTCTATAGCGGAATGCGGAATCCTCTCTTAAACGAAAAAAAAAAAAAAAAAAAAAAAATACGGTTCCAGCAAAAGCAGTGCACTGCGTGATACTTTCTAGGACGGAAATGTGTCTGTAACGGAATTTTTCTTCCACCTCTTTCAATTTTATATTTGCGGTTTTTAATATACTAGAATTGTTTTCATTAGGGCCGTAAAAGTTTTCTGGTTAGGAGAAGATTCCATTATTGACAGGTGTAATGTCAAATCACATATTTTTGGCTTATTTACTCTAATTGCATCAATTATTAAATTATTTAGATATTTTTAATTAGACTCTCAATTTCTCTAAAATGTATTTAAATTATACCATAAAATATATTTTTTTGCTTAATATCCATTATTCAATCTTAACAATAAACATAATAATTCATTGAATGTATCATATCACGATAATAATTTACCTAAATAAGCTTTCCCTATCCAGTGAAATATTATTCATTATATTTTTGAGTTATAATATTAATTTCATGTATCATAAATAAAACTTTTTCTGTTACAAAGTTCTAGCCCATAAAATAAATATTATTACTTCCTTATTGTGAAATTCTAAATTTGTGCATTTCTTAATTAAAATATGATATATTGTTATTATTCCGTTCACTCATAAAATATCTTGAAAGTTAATCCTTTCAGTAATAATCCATTTGTTTATCCCGTATTACATAAATAACTGCTTTATCTAAATGTAATTTTCTCTTGGAAAAACCAAATTCATTTATTGAATGATAAATTGATTATGCTGTCAAAAATATTATTATAATGGAGTTTGAGTGGGTATGGACAACTGAATTAAAGGTACAGAAATGTTTTCATACTTGATAGTTTAAAAAAGATTTAGTTACTGAAAATGTCTAAATATTTCTATGCAAACTTTATAAATTACATCCGGTATTTACTTGTTCGCTAACATAAAATATTTTATTTTTCTTATTTTATTGTAGAATGCTAGGGAAATTTCATTTTCAAAGACTACCAATAAGCAATTAGGTGACGCTAGTTCTAGACGACACTGTGTCTGGTTAATCTATCGCGCTTTTCTGTCTTGATTGTTACAGATAAAAATCACAGCTTAAATTGAATATTGGATAGGAATTATTTTTGATATTGAATTATGTCAAAACAGTCGAAATTATTTTCTTTTATCCAAATTAAAAAAAGAAGATGTAGTGAAGAACCTTTAGTACAGTCATCAGTTGAAAATCAAAATAATAATTCTCAACTAATTTTGAATGAAAGTGAAACCTGTAATGTGATAGTTCCACCCGCGATACCTTCGTGTAGTACTGTTAGTGGACAACCTCAACCGGAAGATAAAAATGTTGGACGCAAGTTCAAATATCAAAAACAGTGGGAAACTAAATATGAATGGCTGTATTTTGATCGAACTCATGGTGGTGCATTTTGCAAGCTGTGTGAAAAGCATTTAAAAATGATGTAGAGGTATTCCAAAAAACAAGTGGAGTATTCATATCAGTGCCCTTCACAAATTTTAGGAAAGCAACTGGCACTACAGGAAAACTTGAAAAACACTCAAAATCAAACAAACACTGTAAATCTGTTTTTATGGAACATGAAAGATTACAGAATTTAAATGCTCCTATACACACACAAATAATCCAATACAGCGAAGACGAAAGGGATAAAAATAGACAAGTTTTATCTTCTTTAATTAGAAGTGTGTATTTTCTAGCTAAAGAGGAGATACCCCACACTACAAAATATGAATCCTTAGTTCAAAGAATTTTAATGAGAGAAAATGAAACTCTTCACGACTGGGTTAAGTCTCAAAGTAAAAGATGGAACTTACATAAGTAAATCAACTGCTTCTGAAATATTAAGCTCAATAAGCACAATCTTAGACAAAGCAGATGACAAAATATTTAATGGTAAATATTATTCTATAATGGGAGATGAATCGACGAACATAAACAATCAAAGTGAGTTATCACTAATGGTGCAGCACGTCGTCCATGATCCAGTTTGCGAAGTAAGAGAAACATTTTTGTGCATAATATACTTAGAAAGAACTGATGCTGAATCAATATTTTTAACTATAGATAATGCTTTAAGAAAACGAAATATGTCATATGATAAATTGGTTTCATGTTCTTTTGATGGTGCAGCGAACTTCAGTGGTAGTATAACTGGTGTTCGTGCTCGTATTTCAGAAGCTAAACAATGCGAAGTGCCTTACATTCATTGCAGATCCCATATTCTATCATTAGCTGTCACTAATTCAAGAAACAAGACTATAATGATTAAACGATTTTTTCACACAGTTAAAGATATTTATAAACTTTTTCATAGTTCTCCTAAGAGAGGAAAAATTTTGCACGAAATACAGAAAGCTTTAGAAGAACCCGTTCAAATCATACCTGAGGCAACGAATATACGCTGGCTTAGCAATTACCGTATTGTTCATGCTGTATTTTTATCCTTTAAATCGATTATGATTGCATGCGAACACATACACAAGGATGGTGCTGATTTAGCAAGTTTAGCTGGTGGTATTCTCTTGGAAATGATTAATATTAGTTTTATAATCAGTTTAGTCGTTATGGATGAAACAATGCTGTATCGAATTTAAGCAAAATTCTTTAAAAGAAAACTCTTAGCATTTCGTTTCTTCCCCAACTTGTTTCTGGGACAGTTGATCACTTGCAAGAAATTGCCAATTTTTGTGATAGTGACAATGATAATAACGAATTGCACATTTAAATTAAAGATCTCGAGAGTGATGTATCAGAAATTAAGAGCATAAATTTTAATGACACGAAAAAAAATTGCTTAAAAGTGCAAAAACTTTTATAGAAAAAATGATTCATCAAATTAAAGAAAGATTTAATGATAAAGCACTGCGCTTTATAGAACTATGTGCATTTTTTCGAAGCTTTGGAGAATTTGTAAAAATAAATGAAAATCAGTGTAAGGAGCTGTGCCATCTTTTTGGAATTCAGGAAGAGGATGCAGCAGTGGCAGATCTCGTTCTTTTAAGTACGTTGCACACAGTAATTTAGATGATACCAGTTCAGATGTCGCTTCTTTCATTTTAAAAGCTGATATTGGATACGAAGTTTTGAAAAAAGTTGCCGAGTGTGTATCGTGTGTACCAATTTCAACAGCGATTGTAGAAAGGTCATTTAGCACAATGAATAGAATTATGACAAAACTTAGAAATCGCATGGGGCAGGATACTTTACAATCGTGTATTAAAGTATCTATCGAAGGTGATGAGGAGCCAACAGATGAATTCATCGATGCAGTGATCACACATTATGCATCTTCGAAACCAAGACGCATTCGCTTAGTTTAAAAGTGAGCAATTACAAATTTAATACTGAACTTATGAGATTTATCAAAAACAGTGCTTTATAAGAAATAAGGACTAGTTTTATAAGGTAGATTTGATGGTTTTACATATAGAATATTATAATTACTATTTAGTACTTTACAGTAACTGAATGTTATACACATTATGTGGTATTATTTATTTAAATTGCTATTAATATTTTATAAAATTAAAGTATTTAAAAAAAGAGTGAAATCTATATTTCTTTAGTGGACATGATTGTTACGGAAGATTTGTTTTTATTAATATTAAGAAGTTATACTTAAACATAGACGCAGATAGAAGTATACAAATGGGGGTTCAATTTTAAATTTTGAAATGTTACATAACTTTTATCTTTCATAAGTTTGAAAATATTGCGGACGTTACAAAATAATTAAAAAAATTAAGAGAAAAAAATATATATATTTCATCTACAGTAAAAGGTTTTAACATAGTAGGGCGTCGCCCAACCATATTCTCCCACCACGAAAAAAGGGAGAAAAATCTCCCTATTCCATTTAATACTGTCCGCGTCTATGTCTGAAAGCATTATTATTAAATAATAAGTAAATATCAAACAATAAAAATTTGTTATTGTATTATTAAGTATGTAGACTTTGTTTTTGTGGTAACAAAGTTTTATAATTTAATTGTGATTTATTGCCATTTTTCGGTGCTGTTTCATGAATAACTGTATATTAATAGAAATATTTCAGTGGTAAATCGTAGCAATGTTGATTCAAAACTTTTATAAAATGGGATATTCAAATCCTGTATGGCAAGTTAAACTGTAAGATATAATGAGATTAAATGAAAAACAAATGACCATAACTTATATAAGTTATATTTAGGAGTGACAGTAACCTAAGAATGCCACACTTATTTTTATTCAATAATGGTTTAGACACAAAAAAGTACAAGAGTATCTTAAATTAAATAGAATTTTTAAAAGTTTTTTAAATTTTCAATTTGAAATTAAAAAATAGAAACTTATATATAGCATAATCTATGGAAACAGAAGATTTTCAAAATCCCGACTGGAGAGATACTTGTTAAGACGGAAACTTTTTCTGATCGTCGGCGATTCCGCTTTAGCAGGTTTTAGTATATTAATGAAATCAGAGAAAATTCCATGTTGGAATACTAGTGTCCCCCCCCCCCAGGGATCAAAATTTCCCCCCCGGAGGTAACGGTCTGGATTCAACACTGGTCTACGTAAGGTTTTCATTGTACGAGAACGATAATTTGGGTAACTTCCTTTCAAAAGTCCTCCCTGAAGGCACCTATTCAACAGCAATATGACCAAAACTGCCTGATGCTTAACAACCCCCCCCCCCCACCCCCAAATGATTTGTCCAAGGTTGTTATTATTTTGAGAAAAAGATACCAGACTGTTTTAGAAGCTCTATTCATTTTACTGCACTGTGTTTTCAGATCAGTTGTACTTGAATTTCTTTGTGGTATTCTACTCTATGGAATCTTCAATATACCTGATTTTATATAGTTAGCCGAAAATCATCTTTCTAAAAGAATCTAATGATACTCCCCCCCCCCCCCCCCAAATGCCTTCAGTAGAATGCACCGTAAACGAACCTAATAATGGAGGGCCCTCTGTTACTAAAAAATTAGTTCTTCTTACTTTTATTTTCCACATAGTGTCATTTAATAAGATAAAAAAGTTTTCATTGTAGAAAAGTTTTGGAAATTTTTGAATAGTAAATATATTACCGAAGGCTTGTGAATAATTTTCATTTTAAAATATTGATATTTAATTGTGTTAGTAGTGTTTTTCTTATAATCTTTATTTTTTTTTCACATTTTACTCCGAAATATTATATATCAAAACCAAAATTTCGATGGAACAACAGCTTAAAGGTTAATTTGCAGTAATATAATTTTAGAGAAATAGTGCAAAAATATGTTATAAGTGTAAATAAGCATCAATACAATAATTGCCGAAATGTCAGTGAAGGCTTACTTGTGGAGACCCGAAAAGTTTTTGGTTTCCGTTTGTTTGCTTGCTTGTTAGTCTGTCTGTTCCGCGATAGCTGCCGCAAAAAATATACGACCAGCTTGAAATTAAGTAAGCATGTTGGTGAGGTACCCGGAATTAGCTGTATAGTTTTTGGTTAAATTTCGTTCATTCGTTTGTGAAATACGGAACATTTTGTTTTGCGCTATAATGCTTTTCTAAGGCAATTCAGACGATTTTCAAATTTCCATTTGTTGAAAGAAAATGGCTCATTTGACTAATGTATTTAAATAGTAAATTATGAATGCTGAAAGTTTACAAATAAGGGTTTTAAATTATTCCAATTAGTTTGAAATTTTGTATTTTTGCATATAGAAGGATTTTAGCCCAGAAATAAAAGTAGGCCATATTTTATTTATTTTATTCAAATATTTTGCTTAAAAATACTAAAGTTCATTATTTTCATAGAGAATAAATTGACATTTTCCATAAAATTTACCAATATTTCTTTAATCGTTGCCAAGAAAATCAAAACCCGGAATAATATTTTCTGTTAAACAATTTTCAATTGAAAGATTTTCACGTGAAAAAGGAAAATGAAAAAAAAAAAAAAAAAAAAAAATTAAGAATAAAAAAAATAAATATGGCGTCGTACTGGAAATAAAAAGAAAACTCTCAAGTATTTCTTAATATAACAAGGTGAAACGTTTTGAGTGTATTTTAAAGATTTTATGTTACTCCAAACATATTGAAATTGATATAGTACATCACTGAGGTCCATTACAAGATGCTTATTATAGAATAGGGTGTGCATAACATTTAATGTTCATTTACAGGGATACACAAAATAATTTGGTTACAGTACTGTCTATTAATAGTAATTGATAGAAATCAAATGTGTTTCCAATTGTGGTATGCATTTTTAAAAATGAAAAGGCCATATGAAAAATTAAATTTTGTGCTTTAATCAGAGTTCGTAAATATCATGATATTTTCGAAAATATAAAAAATATCCTATATTTTGATATATATCCGATATTTTCAAATTAGTCAACTCGCTACTGACAATAAGCATTTTCAAGCATAATATAAATTAGTAACTAAAACATACTGCACTTTATATGAAAAGTTAATCAAACAATATTCTAAAAATGCATTTTTCCTCTGAAAATATCAAAATCTTGCGCAGTTTTGAAAATAAATATCAAATATCTTGATATTTTGAAAATAAATATCAAGTATGTATGAAAATATCAAAAATCTTGATATTTAAAAAATAAATATCGGATATATATCAAGATATATATCAACGAACCCTGGCTTTAATATGTATACAACTTCTTGCAAAACAAAAACTATATGTAAAAGTTATGCTTGATTCACATACTTTTCATAATTGGAAGTGTTTTCATCATCTGCAGTTCGAGAGATAATCACTGTTACATCTATTTTAATCACCTGGCATAAAAAATAACAAGGAAAATATAATCTAATTAATATGTCATAAATATTTTTCCTTTTATAAAAAATTTCTTCATATACATTTATATTTCTTCAAACATTTTCTGTGTACAGTGGGTGACTGGTTAACGAACTTACTGAATTGTTCGTTAACCAATCATAGATTTAGTATAGATTTGTATAGGAATTCAATTAATTCGTTCTTAAAAGATAAATAATATATAAAAAATAATGTAAATCTTCCCTTTATAATAGGGTTAATATATGTCCTTTTTACTTTCTTCTATCTTTACAAGAAGAAAGTATTGGATTCATGAAAATTTTCGAATTCCGGTTTTCGACGGATTTACACGTTTTAGGGGTCAGAGATTCCAAAAAACATGTTTTTACAAAATGTCTGTCTGTGACTCTGTGAGTCTGTCTGTCTGTCTGTGTGTATGTGACACAAATTTTGTGGGCGCTCTATCTCAAGAACTAATGCACGGAATTTAATAAAAATTGATATTCAGTTAGTGCCTAATACAAATTGATGCTGATTAGTTTTTGGTGTAAATCGCTCAACAGGTGGCGCTGCAGTGCTGCATTTCCCACGATTTCTGCACTAGCTCTATCTCAAGAACTAATGCACGGATTTTCATCAAACTTCAGATTTTGTTAATCCTTGATATGAATTGGTGCTGGTAACGTTTTGGTGCAAATCGCCCAACAGATGGCGCTGCTATGCTGCATTTTGCAGCATTTACACGATTTTCGTAATAGCTCTATCTCAAGAAATAATGCACGGATTTTCATCAAACTTCAGATTCTGTTAGTGCTTGACATGAGTTGAAGTTTTGCACCTTGTGGTGTAAATCGCTCAACAGGTGGCGCTGCTATGCTGCATTTTTTGTGATTTCCGCGATAGCTCTATCTCAAGAAGTTATGCTCGGGTTTTCAACAAACTTCAGATTCAGGTATACCTGGATATGAATTAGTGCTGTTTATGTTTTGCTGTAAATCGCTCAACAGGTGGCGCTGCTATGCAGCGTTTTTCTCGACTTCCACAATAGCTCAATATCCAGAACTAATGCACGGATTTTCATCAAATTTCAGATTCAGTTAGTTCTTGACATGAATTGATGTTTTGTACCTTTTGGTGTAAATCGCTCAACAGGTGGCGCTGCTGTGCTGCATTTTTTGTGATTTCCACAGTAGCTTTAGCTCCAGAACTAATACACGGATTTTCATCCAACTTCAGATTCCGGTATACGAATTAGTACTGTTTGTGTTTTGGCGATTCCGGTTTACGATTCCGGTATATGAATTAGTACTGTTTGTGTTTTGGTGCAAATCGCTCAACAGGTGGCACTGCTATGCTACATTTTTCAAAATTTCTCCTACAGCTTTATTTCAATAACTAATGCATGAATTTTCATCAAATTTCAAATTTAGGTATACTTTTATATGAATAAATTGATGTAATTTATTTTACTATTTAAATGATTTAATTGACGTGATTTATATAGAAGAAAGTTTTGTGATGGCCACAACATACTAGTTTAATATGGACAGATCGTATTTTGATGGCTTTGTTCATTCCATGGCCTATTAAAAAAAATAAATGACACGACCTTTGTAAAAACTTTTAGAATTATATTAATTGACTCTGGCATTAAATCATATCAAGTGTCACTTTGACCTTTCAAAAACTCCTTAGTTCTCTAAAAGTATTGTGTCTACTGCAGGGCCCCCATAAAGCTCAATTGCAGTCTAGAGCCTGTTAATAATTTGTGAATTAAATTTCAATTAAAATAATAATTTCCAATTAAAATATTTAATATTTTTAATGTATCGCTATGCCGATGACACAGGTTCAAGTCCTGCCTTGGACACTTTTTCACTCTGTTGGCTGTGCACCTTTTAAGCAATTCAAATTTGAAATGTTAAAAATATTTATTTAAAAAGGAATACATAATATAAAAATGAATGTTTCTAATTTGTTTATTCTAATTTGGGGCCCTAAAATGTCAGACCCTAACCTCCAGTAGCCCATGAATTAATTAAGCCATATGTATACAACTGTCAAAATGTTCTCTAAATCAACAACAGATGCAATTAAATACAGCTCGGCAAATCTCAAACATAGCATTGTTTCTTCTTGGCTTTGTTTTGTGAGGTGCTCGTTATATAATATATAAAAATGAAAATTTGTCTGTCTGTCTGTAATGCTATACAAATCCACAGTTTGGAAGCCAGAATTGTGAAATGTTATGTACATGTGTATTAAAACACGGCTGAGGCAATTAAAGCAATCCGGAATCAAAATGATTTATCCTTTTTTTATTAAATGTTCAACCCGTAATCGCGTGAGTTCTTAACCAATGTGAGATATACATATTACGTACGCCACGCTGCAATACTAAAAAGCTGTAGCGGGTACTATGATAATTCTTTTACTTCATATGCAAATAATTAGAGATATACGTAGTATGTACACCATGCTGCAATTCTAAGAAGCTCTAGTGGATATTACGATAATTCTTTTACCTCACATGCAAATAATTAGAGATTATATAATTGCGTTTAATTATTATAAATTTTTAAAAATAAAGCAACACATTTTATCACAAACATTGACAAACCTTTTTATTCTATTTATTCCCTTATTTCAAAGATATCGTTTTATCGGCTGTTGCCATAGTAACATGATAAATTAAATTTCCCTAAAAAAATGCATAGTAGAAGAAAAATATTTTACTAAATTGAATAGTTGTTTTTAATTTTGGTTTTAGAATTAAATTCATGAACTCCCGTGCATAGAACGGGTTAAACAGCTAGTCCGAACATAAAGATCTCCCTTGAAAGTGTTTGTTAACCAATCACTCACTGTATATGTTATTTTCTTCTATTTTTTATTAAATTTTTTGTCATTCATAATAATAAAAGAGTCAGTGTAAATGTGTATAGTCTCACACTGAGATTGGAAGGGCAATTAGTCTAATGTCAGATGGATGTCATTTTGCACGCTTTTTTACTTACGTATTATCCCTACACAATGCCGCTAGCATTGTGAGGGGGTGAGGGGGAAAGCTGCAGACACACCTCAAAAGTGTTTTTTTTTTTTCAAATATATATTTGTAAAATTTTTATAAGAATTTTAGTACTTAAGGTTATACTTAATAGGTACTTAATAGGTTATTCGCATTATATAGACAAGATAACCAATAAGTACCTGGCTTTTCTTCCCTCATAATCAAAATGAGATTTTTTTAAATTACGGAAGTGCAAAATTTTGTCGCTCAGATGGGAAATTGGCTCTTCTGAAAACCAAAGTTACTGATAACAGCTGTTGTTCAAATACACTAAAATTTACATATGGTGGATAATTTGTCTTCTGTTTATATTACTTCTTTAAAACTTCAACAAATAGTCTTTCACAAATAGTCATTCATGTATTTTATGTCAAGTTTCTTATTTTATATGTAAATTAAAATTTAAATAAAAATCTATAACAACCTCAAGTCTAATGTTTAATCCTTTAAAAGATGTCCTTATTTTGTAAAATGCAAGAAAACTGTTTCAAAATAAATAAATAACTTTAATCTTTAAAAAAAAAATTATATATGTTATGAATATATTTATAGATATATAGTTATTTTATTTCATATTATATAATAATATATATATTTCAGAAATTTTTTAATTGGTGAAATTTTTATGAAAAAATCTCAAGAACAATAACAATTTGGAGTTGCTTTTTTGAATCTGAAAACTGAATTATCTGGAAGTTGATTTGTTGTCTATACACATGTAAAGACAGTTAATATGCAACCAGTCCCCAGCCCAGTATTTTTCATTAACACGAACATTTTTTTAAATTATGAAATAATGAAATGGAGTTCAAAAAGTTCTTCATTGAAAATGAACCTTATAAAAAAAATTAAAACTGTTTTCCTTATAAAAGCTTTACATTAAGACTATATGAAATTAATTGTTGGGAGCCACCGTAATACTTTCCCATCATAGATATGCATAATATAAAATATGAAAATAAAACATGCGTAAACTATTTATAAAATGCATTGCAATTCCAAAATAAAATTTAAATGTATATTTAAATATTTTTAATACATATTAATGCTCTATTACTGAATTGCGGGTACTACTTGATTATCCCGTCAACCAATTATAAAAATCGTCAAGCTACTCACAAAATGGCATAATTTTTATTTTAAATAACAAAAGAACAAATAAATTAGTAAAAGATTAATAAAAATACAAATAAAACGTCGAATTAAAAATCACTTGGTGATGTAACAAACACATGTAACATGTTTAATGTCAAGTGAATGTGACATTTACGATAAGCCATTACTGGCATTTAATCGTATAGTTTAGCGATAGTTTTTTGATCGACGAGATAATCAAGTAGTACCAAATTGCATAAAAGACAGATGTGTTACTGTATCAGCAGAAAAAAAAAGCTGAACTTTCATGGCTTCACTAACTTTTGATAAAATTTGCATTTTTTTCTGCTGCATTTTGTCGAAATTCGCGATTCTTTGACGAAAATTGTGTTTTTTCCCCTGCTATCATTTTAATGAAATTCGTGTTTTACCCACAATCTATCGATGAAATTTGCGTATTTTCCACGATCTTTTTGACGATATTCACATATTTTTCACAATCTTTTGACAAAAATAGTGGGTTTTTTTTTTGCGATCCTTTTAATGAAATTCGCGTTTTTCCTGTGGTCCTTCGACGAAATTCACGTTTTTCTGACAATCCTTCGGCGAAATCTGCATATTTTCCATGATCTTTTGACGAAAATCCCGTTTTTTCAGCAATCATTTGGCAAAAATCGCACTTTTTTGCGTTCCTTTGACAAAAATCATGCCTTTTAAAGATCCTTTGATGAAAATCGTGTCTTTTTGCGATCCTTTGATGGAAAGTGCATTATTTTTCCCGATCCTTTAGCGAAAATCACGTTTTTTTTTCGTGATCCTTTGAAGAAGTTTGTTCAATTTGATGCTGTTCATACTCGCATTTTTGTTGTATTTCATCTGCTACTGCTAGAACCCCCCACCCCGCCCCTCATAAAAATGTCAAAAATTTTTAATGCATATTTGCATTGATCGCAGGGATAATAAAATTTAGTGCCAAAAAAGCAGAATTCCACATTTCCGCGAAAAATTAACATGTCCGAAAAGAAACATCCTTATAACTCCAAAAATGATAATCATATTAACTAACAGTTTACTGCTTCGGATTAAGCATCTCATATCCAATTAAAATATATCTTTGAATTGAAATTTGAATGAAATACAGTGTCATGAAAAATCGAAGAGTGTAGAAAATATGATAACAAATATCTCGGCAACTAATTATCCAATTGACTTCATTTTTTATCCAAAATTTTTGTTTTTTTATTGTCTTTTATATTCACTCCTTAAAATAAACAATTTCGAAAAATTTTATGTACCTTTTATCAGAATGAATATGACGAGATTCTGAAAAAAATAGTGCCGAATAATCAAGGTTACTGATATTCAATAGGCTTCTTCCCATTATTACATACTAAGTACACACCAAATTTCAAGTCTCTATCTCAATTTATTCAGGAAATATAGCGTTTACAGACACACAGATGGCAATGTTTTTTTTTCTAAAAATATGTTTTTCGGAATCTTCCAGTGTCTGAAACATGTAAATCTGTCAAAATTTTTTAAAACATTCTTAAAACTATTACAAGATTTACCCTATACTAAATGGGTAAGTAACAAGTAACTATTTAAAAAATGTGCACAATCAACTTTAAATAAATATATATTTTAAGCCATTTCATATCCAAAATCAAACTCTGACAAATATGGCATTATGACATAATCAGTTTCTTTTATAACTACAGCTCCAAGTCAAAAAATTAGAATAATTCATTTCATTTGTATTTGGAAATGCATTTAGCTTTATTTCTGTATAGTACAATTGAAAAAGAACAACTTTTGATGTTTTAATAAATTTGCATGTTATTAAAGAAAATTAAAACTATAAAAGATTAAATTTTGAGTGAATATTGCATTTTTGTAAAATTATTTTCATTATTTAAAATATTAGAATACTAAAATAGGTGGCTCAAAAAATTAGAATACTTATAAATTTTCTTGATTGGTTCACAAGGTTGCATAAATTAAGCATAAAATTAGCTTCTGCAGGACTTGAGCAATAAAGCAGTATTTTAACAAAGGACATTTTGAAAACAAGCATCTGAATAGCGGTTAAAAGTCAAAAACTACTCAGAATAATGATAGAAAGCTACAGAGTATTGCTAAAAAAAAAAAAAAAAAAAAAAAATTTAGGAGTGGAAGATATTTGCATCCAAAGTGGAAAGAACATGGTATTGATGTGAGTAAATCTACAACACCAAGATGTCTCCATAAACTTGGATTTCAATCTCGTGTATCAAAGATAAAGCCCCTCATGACTATTAAACAGAAAAGGGAGAGAGTGAAGTGGTGCAAAAAAAGGTGTTTATGGGGTCTGGATGATTGGAAAAAGATATTGTTTATTGATGAGAGTATGTTTTGCGTAACATATGGTGATCAAAGTGTTTGTGTATGGTGAATGAAGCAAGAAGCATATGACAAGGACTGCATGAAACGATCAGTGAAATTTGCAGCCAGTGTAATAGTATGGGCTTGCATGACTGCAGATGGTTCTGGAAGGCTATGTATTGTTAACGAAAGGATTAAGGGTGTATTCGAAAAAATATTTTTCCACCCTCAAGAGCTCGAAATTTTCTGATACATTTTCAGACTCATTTTTAAACGTAAAAACATGAAACTTGCTGGGGTGATTTCTGAAGACATATTTAACATGCCGTGTGATTTCATTTTCAGCTCAATTAATTAGAATTTGATTTTTAAACAATTATTTTCTCAGTAAGACCATTTTTTTCATTCCCAGATCTCCCGTTTCGGAAAATTCGGTTCAAAACGCCAACTTTGACAGCGTTTTTTACGGTATTTTCTGCATTTATCAAAAAATTAAGAAGCACGGCACCTTATATAGTTTCTAAATAAGTGAAATTCCCAGTTTGATGTGTTTGAGAGCAAAAATGAATTTTAAAATGAATCAGAAAATAAGCAGTTTGGATCGGAATACACCCTTAATTCTGAGATATATCAAGAAATTCTTGAGCATTTCATGATACCGTCGTCGGAAGATCTGTGTGATGACGATTTTATTTTGTAACATGATTTAGCACCTTCACACAGGTCAGTGTCCACCAAGAACTGACTTAGCCAACACCAAATTAACACACTTCCCTGGCTGGCTAATTCGCCAGATTTAAATCCAATAGAGAATTTGTGGGGAATAATGAAAAAAAGACTTATTGCTTTATTGCTCTACTAACACTTGGTTGAGAACATTTTAAGTAACTGGTGATGTATTGCTGATTACGACCTTCTTTATATAAATCAATAATACGATGCTTTGTAAACTCTGTCATGTTGACGAATGACCCATGTTTCGCACAAAATGAACACAATGATGCAAAGCATTTTTATAACTTAAGAAGAAGTCCTGCAGAAGCTAATTTTAAGCTTAATTTATGCAACCTTCTGAACCAATCAGGAAAATTTATAAGTATTCTAATTTTTTGAACCACCTATTTTAGTATTCTAATATTTTGAATAATGAAAACAATTTTACAAAAATACAATATTCACTCAAAATTTAATCTTTTGCAGTTTTAATTTTCTTTAATAACATTCAAATTTATTAAAACATCAACTGTTGTTCTTTTTCAATTGTACTTCACTGAAATAAAGCTAAATGCAATTCCAAATACAAATGAAATGAATTATTCTAATTCTTAGACTTGGAGCTGTACTGTAGCAGAATTAAATTTCATAAAGTAAAAATACGGTCATCTTACGAAAATATTTATTTATAAAATTACTGAAAAAAATTGCAAATAATAAATACTAATGGTTTATTTTTTGTTTCTGTAAGCATAAATTATATTAACATTTATCTAATTTATTAACACATAGCATCTAATTTTTAAGCCTTCAAATTTGTAACGATATCTAGAATGGTAAACGATGGACAAAATGTTAATATTTACATACCAAGCAATCATGCAGAATTTTTAATATTAGTTAATAATAACTGTTAAGATATAGAAATAAAAAAATATTAAAATATTTCAAAATATGAAAGGATATTTTAATCTCCACCTTACAAATGTGAAATTAGACATTTTTTTTTTTTTTTTTTTAATGAACACATGGATAAATTTAATAAAAATGCAATTTCAATAAAAATAACTTTATTCAGAATAACACAGAAAAATAGTTCCTTTCAACAAAGACTATTTTTTTTTGTAAATGAACAACAGATGTATAACATACATTATTTACATACTCAAGTAAAACATGAAATTTCATGCTAAGTTAAAATAATTGAAATTACAATTAAATGGATGTAAATATAAAACATAGTGCCCAGAAAATTACGTAGAAAATTCTAAGTTATTTAACAATAATAATAATCAATATTGACAACCTTAACTGCAAGCTCTCAAAATTTAATAGCTAACCAGCAACAGAATGTTAGCAAAACATAAATTTGAAACATAATATAAAATATGAAAACGTAAATGAATTGTCTCTACAGCTTTAAAGAAGGAATGGGATATTTTCATAAAAACGTCAGAAATACTAAATAAATTTCAAGATTAGAACCAGCTAACCAAAATTTTTTAAAAGTAGCATGGAAAAAAATGTGTACTAAGAAGCATTATACATCTTATCAGGAAGTAGGAAACAAGTATGATATACACAACTTTTAAACTTATTTTTAAAAAAAATCTTTTTATTAAAGACAAGTACAGAAGCTATGTAAGATTTTTACACAGGCTCAGATAAATTAAACTTAAAGGTTTAAAAAAAAAAAAAAAAAAAAAAAAAAGACCAATAAAGAAAATATACTTATAGCAAAGTTAGAATTCGTAAATGTTACATTAACATCAATAGATGTGGCATAAACCCTGACTAGTTAGTAACAATTCTTAACAAATTTTGGCAAAAATGCAAATTAGGAATGAATAATAAAACTTATATAAAAAAAAAAAATAATTCACTAAAGCCAATAAATAAATAAATAAATAATTTAATGAAAAAATAAAGATAAGATTTAGTACTAGTAGATGTTCAGTTGAAATTTTTGTTGGTTAGCATAAACATGAAAAAAAGTATAATGCAAAAAGACTAAACATATGTGTGTAAACATTAAAAAGTTCACAAACATTGAAGTTTATTAGTTTGCCAGAGTTTGCCATTTTACAACATTTCTTTGGTGTAATGAACTTTTGTTTTTTTAAAGCTCATGCATCATATCACAAAGTAACAACAGAAAACAACCAATTTGAAAATTCACACTAAATATTTATTTCAAAACAGAGAATTTTATACTAAAATAATGAAAAAACAAAAACAAAACACACACACAACTAAATTTCTTTCACACAAATGTAAGAAGTTTCTTCTCTAATCACCAGGATTATTTTTAAGTAGTTTTGTTATTACTATTTAATAGGAGAACATACTAAGCTTTAATAGGAGTATATAGCACAGCAGTATATTTTAATATGTTTTTTCTGTTCAGTGTAAAGGAATGCTACATATAGAGTTTAATGCCTTGCTGTAATACTCTTAATCATAGTTACTAACCTTAGGATGTGACCATATTTGAGTTATAAATTGCATTTTCTAATATATATTTATTCTACATTAGTACTTTCCCCCCCTAATTTAATGAAAACTTTTATATTGGCATTAAAAGCATTTCTATAATATTAAAGATTAAAGTGGTTATATTTTATAATATAGACTAATTTTATGCGTTTATTTTTACTTAAATAAATCAAGTGATCACAATCTTTTTTGGTAATGCATAATAAAAAAAACATAAATAGTCTTTTTTTTCTTCTAAAATTATCTATCTATATTATGTAAAAGATACTATACAGCTAAATACAACAATAATATATTAATTTCATGCCTCACAGAACAGTATAAATATTTTTACATATAATAATAATTTTACACATTATTCTTTCGAAAAATAATAAATTGAAAAATGTAAATAAAATATTTGCTGTCCATTTCAGGCTGGTTGGAAACCAAAATACGTTACTTTCCATCCAAATCCTGATTTTCCACCCCCATTAATCCATACATAAAAATCTCATATTTCAAATACTGAACTGTGTTTTTTATTTAATCTAGAAATGTGTTTGGGTCAGTCAACTATTCTTTGCATCAAAGACATGGTAACAAAGCATTTTCCATTTTATTTTTTTAAATATATAAATAATTAATTCAAAATTTTATTTGGCATGCTTACTAGATTAATAAATAAAGTTTTAAATATGCTAATCAGCAGTGTACCATTTTTCTCTTCATTAACGTCTATATTTGTCCCTTATGTTACCATCTCAGAAATTTTCGTTGCGTTTCCTAAGTTATCAGGAAAGAACAAAGATATTACCAATTGTTTTAAAAATTTCCACTGCTAAAGCGTAGATTAAGGGTCTAGCTTTTTTTTGAATAAGTAAAAACTACAGTTAATACATTTAAAATAGATTTATTAAATGTTTTGATGAGGAACAGGGATAGCTGAAAAGAATAATTGATTGACCGATGTGTACCTTGTCTTTTTATTAAATTTATCCATAAAATATTGTCAAAAATAAATTTTTAAAGCAATTTTCCTTTTTAAACCAAAGAGAAATAATAATCAGTCAGTTTGTTTGACTGATAATTTAATTATACTATTAAAATCAATACTATTACAATCTATCAATTTAATAGCATTGTATTTTATAGTATTATATTATCTGACTATCAGTTATATTACTAGAATCAATAATTCATTACATTTATACATAAATAAAAAAACTCAATTCAATTATTTTAGATTCTAAATTAGAACCTCTAAAATTTGCTATGAATGGATGAAAGAAAATAATGCGTATTTGAATACATATTTTTTTAGTGGGAAAAAAAATGAATGATTTGACAGTAGTAAAAAAAGTTTCAAATGTTCTGAGATATTTTTTTAAATAAAAATGAGAAACTAAACATGGTTATACACAGTTACTAAGTTCTTAGTAGAAAAATAAACATTTAACAGACTAGAGGCTCATTTGATATGGATCTTCTCAGCCTACACAAGATCACTTGTTTGGTGTCAGCATCACATTTTTTAGGTAGAAAATCACTCTCTTTGCCATAAAACCTAAATCAAGAAAATATAGTTTAAAGCAATATTGTTGATTATACAGCACTATTTGAAACTATATAGAAACACCGAATAAAAGTAAAAAAAGTTAAATTAAAATGTAAAAAAGTTAACATTTTTATTAGAGTATTTAAAAGGAGAAACATGCTATATTTAAAAGTAATGTTTTAGGAAGGAAAATTCAAGCTCTTTATACAACGTCATATACCAGTGTAAAAACTATATGCCATATTTACTTGTGTATAAGTCGAAGAATTGTAGGCAAAACTTAGGAGTTGAAAATGGAGGGTCAACTTATGGCACAAGGTAGTAAAAATCATCATTGCATATAATAGGTGAATGGGCAAGTCTTTTAAGTAATCACATGAGAGATAAAAGCGGACAATGGTCATTTTCCTGTCATTGACAAAAAAAAAAAAAAAAAAAACTCAACAATAATGTCCCAGTAATTGTTCTGTACCCATTTTCTTTTGGGACAAAATTCCCTTCAATACAGGGCATTTTCTTTCAACAATTTAATCCCCTTTTTAAAAAGAGTTCAACTTGAGAATGCTTCTAGATATCTCTCCTAAAAGTCCTACAATACAAAGAAGTACTATATTTTAGCAGTCTGAGAAGTTGTTTACCCTTGTAAATAAGGTTTGAATAGATTTTTGAAAGAATTTTTTCTTTTTAAGTATCATTGAATTGATGTGAATGTGTTTCAAAATAGCTTAAGCTTTTCAGTTTTACATAATTATACAGTTTTAAAACGTTGAATAAAAAAAAGTCTGATTAGAAATGTAAAAAAGTTACAATTTAATTAAAATTTATTACTTTTTTTTTTTTAAATCCTCGATTACAAACTATTTTTCAACATATTACCAGAAATGTGGTTCGACTTATACGCGAAAATTCATTAAAAAAAAAAACAAAAACAAAAAAAAAAATTGCTTAAGAATTGAGGAGGAGGGGGTTCGACTTATACACGAGTATATACGGTATTTTAAAGTTCATGATTAATGAATTGTTATGAAAAAAATCTTAATTTTTGCTCAGTTAGTTATTTAAACTAACTAGGACTTCTAAATTGTTTTTTCAATTTACAGTCTAAATTTAATTAATGATAATCTATTAATTAAGTTTTGAAATAAAAAAATATTATATTGTCATCAGGAATACAGAACTGTACATAATGTATAGAATTCAAGCACATCAGAAAGTGGGTGAAAAATCAGTTATAAATTTCTATCTTTACATACATGAAGTACCAAGTTAAGTTAAAAAGTAGCAAGCAAAAATAATGAATCAAATTATATCATAGAACTAGATGTTTGTTTAAGGGCCCAGATGCTTTCTGTAGTGTACAGCCCCTGGAGACTTTGCCTCACAAAGTGAATTTCACATGCAAAGAGAAAAAATACACATAAAATACTTTATTTTAAATTATATGAAAAAAAACTAATACAATATTAAAAAAAGGCATGTAAATAAAGATTTTGCGACATAAATAATAAATTTTACTCATGAGCCCTTTGAAAAAGATCCACTTGGGCCTGCTATACTTAACTAGGGAGAGTTTCTGGATAAAATAAACAAAAATGGGGTAACGTAAGATATATGGCGATCATTGTAAATGAACCCTGTGGGTTTTGCACTCATAAAAACTGTGATCAAAATAAGGGATCCCTGTGTTGCTTCTCAGCCATATATCGTTAATACAGCAATCACTAAAATGGAGCTGTGTGAAGTTTGCATACAAAAACTGTTAAAATGACAATAATTGTAATAGAGCCTGATGCATTTTACGCCTATAAACTGGTTATATGGCAATCATTATAATGAAGCCTTATGCATACTCGAGCTTATTAATATAACGATAAGTATTTAATCTTTACTTCCAAAAAATGTTTTTTGAGAAGCAGAGGAAATGTACTATATTTTGTATAAAGATTGAAATCCAATTGCTAAAAGATGAAAAGCACAAAACAATCTATAAAGTATGAAATTAAAAAGACTAAACAAACTTTTCACTAGAAAAATGTCTTACACAAAATATCAAAACAAAAATGAGCAACAGTTGTCTTATTCATCTATTTTTCTATAATCATGTTGATAGCCAAATTTGACAAGAAATATGAGCAATGTTGCCAACACTTAGTTTCAAGATTATAAGAGTGACAACAATGGTTACAACAATAAAATTAGTTTTGTGCCAAACCGCACATTCTAAAATACCTAAGTTGGCTATAGATTCAATTTCAAGGAAATCTTTCATTTTGTATCTCCAATATCCTCTCTTTCAACACTTTCAGAGTTGAATTTCTAAAATCACTAAAATATGAGTTTAACTATTTTTTTAGTAGACTAGGGGGCTCTGACCTTTAGAAGCTATGCTCGCCAATCTCTGTTCAGACACAGCAGACATAAACGCTAATTTGATCGGCTTGTGTTTTCTTCGTTAATATTAAGAAAACTACTGCATACAAAAATATGAAAATTGGCAGTATTATAGAGAAATGTTTGATACACACACTGATAAAGACTGTTTTAAAATCAAATAATTTTTTTAAGAACCATCTTAATATTAAAGTTGGTGAAAATCACTCCATTAAAAAAGTTTTGAAGGAGTAAAAACTATTCATAGGAATTTAATAATTTTTTTACTACCCATTTAATACTACCCATTTTCATATTTTTGTGCACAGTAGTTTTCTTAATATTAACGAAGAAAGACCTCCAGTCACAAAAAATTCATTTACTGTGGCGGTGACAGTGTTAGTTATTATTATTTTTTTTAATACAGAGATTTGTTATGCTTAATTTCACACTCCTATCTAAAACTGCTGCTGATATATCACTCACTCCCCAAAAAAGTGACACATCTCGACAAAAGGAAATTTCACAGAAAAGGCAAAAGAAGATTTGCATGTTTTTACTGTAACATTAAATTATTTCACTTAGCTCTTCATGCAGCACTAAAAACATGCATAAAACCCATAACAATGAAAACGTAGATGACGATTAGACGGTTGAGTAATTTTCCCCTCCATGCACAATTCACCCCCACCCCCCCTTCTGTGGTCACGAATGGACATATAGTATAATTAAGTGATTTTCCAGATAACAACACTTATGAAACTTTTAATTTAGCAAGACGAACCTAATGCAGACAGACCTATTAGCGGATTAAAATGCAAAATGAATTTTTGCGAGATGTGTCACTTTTCTTGCAGGTGAGCGATATGGTTAAAAGGACCTAAAACTTTTGACCCCCTAGACCCTTTAGTAGACAAATTTTTAAAGCACTGAAATACTTTTAAAACTTTTTTTTAGCAGTTTTGTTATGCTGAATACCACACTCTTACCTAAAACTGCTACTGACACACGGCAAAATGACCTAAAAATTTCAAGCCCCCATTCAACTTCCTTAGTGGTTGAATTCCTAAAATCCCTGAAATACGTGTTTAATACTTTTTTAGTGGATTTGTTAAGCTGAATTTCATGCTCCTATCTAAAACTGCAGCTAAAATATGATGAAACCACCTAAAATATTAGACCCCCTTGCAGGTTGAATTTCCAAAAATCCTTTCTTAGTGGATGTAAGGATTGTGTAAGGAACAGGTCTTCCAAATTTCATTGTCCTAGAAGCAATGGTTGAGGCTAGACATTGACAGCTGAGTCAGTCAGGACATGTTCTTTTATAAGTATAAAAAAATCAACGTGTTAATGTGATTTGTTTAAGTCATTGATTACCAACCTTTTTGACTCTCAGAGCCTTTTTTACAATGATTTTCTCTGACAAAGCCCTTTAAACATGCTGTACTCTACATTTTACAAATTTGTATTACTTAGATGCATTGGTATGAAGCTGAGAAAGACGGGCTGGATAGTAGTCTAAAGAATTGTTCATCGTCCTTACAAGGAAATTATATTTCGAAAATTTTAGCATAATACTCAAATAATTTTTACTTACAACCAATACACATGATTTTGTTGAAAGTTGGCCATACATAAAAATGCTTCAACATTCAATAAATCAAAAAAAATTGTTTTTCAATAGATTTTGCATTTTTAGCGTGGCAAACAGTAAAGTAAAACACAAAACATACAACTGCATTGTTTCTTACAACCTTTTGCTATCAGAGTCATTCACTGATAATTACAGACAAATATCTGATTCTGCACTTAAAAGGCTTTTGTAATTTGTTTTGGCACCTGTGTAACCAGAGAATTCCTCTTTGCAAAGACATGTTTTTGAGAACCTACGTAAGGTTCGAATAACATTCTCTCAAGAGATTTAGAGTTGAAACAAGGTAAAAAAAGATTTTGATGAATATGCACTAATAGGGAAAACACTAAAACTAGTTTTGCTTTCTCAGAAAGATTTTGAATTCCTCTCTCAATTGACAGACAAACTCTGGTAGACTTCGTGTGCAATCAGACATCGGAAGTAGTGCTACAAGTAGTGAAACTACAGTAGTCACTAATTTTTACAGTAGTTTGTAGTGTAGAGCTATTTATTTTAACGGTACTCCAGGGGAAAAAAAATTGTGCCATTCTAAAAATCATGTGGCAATAACTTGTTTCTTTTATGTAAAATTTGTTCTGCTCAACAATTTGTGAATCTCAAAGGCAAATCTCAGCTACAGTACATAGTACAAAGTTCTTACAAGGAAGGTCTCAATAAGTGCTCACTCAGAAAAATTTTAAACAAATTACAGAATATTCTTGTCATGAGGATATATATGTTTAGATAAAAAATAAAATAAAATAAAATAAACGTTAAAAATCATTATAAATTGTGAAAGCCCAGCCCCAGGATAGGACATCTTGCTGGTCTTGTAATTAAGCATTTTCATGTGCTACCTTATAAGATACATTATTTAAGCTTTTTATATGTTCCAGTTTAAAAGTAAATGTAATTTCATAAAAATAGGACTAATAATTTATTTATTGTTTAAGTTTTAAGTAAACTAAAATGACAATAATACATATCAATATAGATATTAAAATAAAAATATATACATCCATTATTTAAAAAAAAAAAAAAAAAAAATTATTTTATTTTCATGACTACCACCATGTACATTTAATAAACTCTATTTTATCTGAATAGCAATCTTCACCTTATTTCATTACAAATTTTCTGTAATGAAATAAGGCAAACATTTCTTCTTAAAAGCATAGTGGCAAAAAAATGTACTAGTTGGCAGCTATGTATTTTATACAACTATTTACTTGATTACAAACAACTAATAAAAAAATTCAGATTTTTACATGGTTCAATTCAATGGCAGATCAAAGGGGATGTCAAAGGGGTCAGGTTCACCCTCCTGAACGAAAAAACATTTTTAAAGAAAATTAAAAAATGAAATATATATAAATTTTTTTTTACAAATTTACCTTTTACTCAACAATGAGAATTTTTCTGACTCTTTAAAGCTCTATTTAAATCCAAAGTAGGTAATTTCTGACACACCCATGAAGTCATTTTTAATGTCAGATGCAAGACGAGTTATTCAGAAAAAATGTGATTGATTAGCATTTTCCATTTTTAGATAAAGGCATGGAATCTGTCGGGAAATTTCCGTAAAATGTGATGTTTTAAACTGAATTTCAGGCTGCGACAGTTAATCGCTCCCTCATGAAGGCATTTTTGTAAATGTCAAGTCCTGAAAATTGGCTTAAAATGCTCAATTTTTGAATGATTCTTTGCCTTTATAAGAAAATGGGAAATTCTTCAATTTCTTGATATCTGAAAAAATTGTGTAAATTTTATATTTTTACGAATATTAATGCATTTTCTTTGTATTTACGGATGAAAATGACTTCTCAAAAGTATCAGAAAAGTAACCATTTTGGATATGGACTTTCAATATAAAAATTGCTTATTACGAGATGTGACCCCTCTCTAAATGGAGGGCTAGATCCGTCCTTGGTTCAATTGATATTGATTGCTATATTAATATCTGGATTATTATGTTCTTTAAAGTCTAATACTTAAGTAACAACAAAAAACACCAAAATACATAAGAAAAAATATGAAATTATTAAAGGAATAGCATACTATACCATTTAAAATGCTATTGTAAAACATTCATGTAGCAATAAAATGACCTAGTTCAGAAACATTGCTTTTTACAAATACAATAAACAATAACAAAATATACCAAAGTAGCTCTTGCAGATGAAATAGATAAAAATATTAGAATGCATGAAGAATTGAAAGTACAACATAAAATGCTATATAATCATAATCTTACTGGTAAAATTTTTGAAATAAATCATCATCCTCTTCAAATCTTTGGGTTAAAGCATCCCAATCACTTGGCAATAAAGAAGCCATTCCAAATGCTTCTTTTGCAGAATATTCAAATTCCCATTCAATTTTACGTTGTATATTAGCTTTGGTCAAATTAAAAATGTAAGATTCATGATCAAGAACCACCTGAAATCATTACAAAAATTAAGTATTAGGTTAGATTGTAAAGCAAAACAGCTTTTTGATTATGAACCCTATTGAAGACAAACAATATAGAGCATCGGTAGAATGATCTTTATTCAGAAGAGGGCAAAGAAAAGAAAAAAAGTTCTTAAATAATTAATTACAGCTTAATTCAAGGGCATATGCAAGGGGGTGCAATGAAATATCCCAATAAGTACAACTAAAAATCTTTCAAAAATAAAATAAATGAAAATGACATAGGACACTTTTGATTATTTAATCCATTTTCAGCAACAATGTTAATTATGCTCATGGCAGGGGGGGGGGGGGGGGGACAACTATGGTAAATTTGCATTCTGTCTCTCTCTCTCTGCTTTCTTGCCTGCAAGTTGAAACACAAATTAATATAAATGCCATTGTGTTGTATTCATAACGAGAAGCAGATTAGCATTATGTGGCTAATTATACTGGAATAAATTATTTCATACACATTTATTACTATTTATTATTAGTTAAATAGAACAAATCAGATGGCTTAGAAAAATAAATACTGATGCCTATAATTTTTTTATTTACATTTTCTTATAACAAAGTTTATTGACATTTCTGATAACTTTACCCAACGAAAATAAATACTTCAAAAAATAATTTTATTTTTTCCCAATTAATTCTTACTCTCAGTTTGGAACAATATTTAATGTATTACTTTAGCTACTCTGCAACAATGCCACTGGACTTCAGAGTTTTTGAACAGAAAGGACTTGAATGTTCAGAAGAAAAATTAAGAAAACATACATAGCCGCCTTGATTGAATCGCATCCAATTAGAAATTGATTAAATGTCATGTTAACAAATTACATAGAATAAACATAAATATATATTTATAAATAGTACTTTTATCAAATCTTTAAAATACTTGTGGACTATTCTGTATATTACTTGTTGTATGAAAACCATACATCATGGTTCATACACATTTCTTTAAATACAAATCAAGGACTTTCAAGGACCAAACCCCTTTCAAAAAATGTAAGGACCTACAAATCAAATAAACTAATAAATTATAATATGCATTTTTTAATAAAGAGTTTCCTTTTTTAAATACAAGTTTTAAACATTCAAATGGCCAAGAAGGGGGGGAATTTCAATGTGTGGCAGTATAAATTTAGAAAATTTTAAAATAACAAATACAGCAGAAGAAAAAACTAGTCATATGTGCCAATCTAAAAACTTTCTTCTATTTCATACATGTTAATGCTTCAAAATTTGCTATCGAGAGTGCTAAAATTAAATGACAATCTATGCTCATCATGAGGATTCTAAAGATATGAAATTCCGTGCATTAGTTCTTGAGATATGACTATTGCTTAAATCGAGTAAATTCTGCAAAATGCAGCATGGCAGCACCAGCTATTGGGTGATTTACACCAAAACCTAATCAGCAACAACATATGTCACCGTCTAACTAAATTTGATAAAAATCTGTGCAATACTTTTTCAGATAGAGCTATTCAGAAAATCTTGAAAAATCTGGCATAGCAGCGCCACCTGTTGGGCAATTTACACTAAAACACAATCAGTACCAATATTTATCAAGGTATACCAGAATCCGAAGTTTGATGAAAATTCTTGGATTAGTTCTTGAGAAAGAGCTATTGCAGAAATCGTAAAAAAGGTAGCATAGCAGTGCCACCTGTTGGGTGAGTTACACCAAAACCTAATCAATACCAATATTTATCAAAGTATACCTGAATCTGAAGTTTGATGGAAATTCATGCATTAGTTCTTGAGATAGAGTTATTGTGGAAATCGTAAAAAAATGCAAGTACTCTTTAAGTGGTGGGGGGGAGAGGAAGAGAGCCAGAGCAAAGAGAAAATAATGTCGGGTGGGAAAAGAAATCTTCATGATCGATTATTTATTGTGACAATAAAATGACAAATAAAGGAGATCTATTTTATTTTTTAATTAAACAGTTTTAAAGAGTTTTTAAACTTTAATTACTGTGTGTGTGGGGGGGGGGGGGGGGGAAGACAAAAATGGCAAAGCAAAATTTTAAGAGGGTGAAATTCAGATGAAATTTTAATGAAATGAATTGTAAATGAAATTTAGTGCTGATTATTTATTCACGATAAAGTAACAAATAAAGTAGAAAAAGTTTACAAAAATTAAGTTTTAAAGATTTTAAACTTTGGCATTGTGGAGGAATGAGTAAAAGGAGGAAGTGAAATTTGGGAAGAAGGAGAGGCAAGAAGGGTTAAGATTTATTTTTAACCCTTAACCGGAAACGTACTGTCTGTGAGACGGTTGCATCTACACATCTACCATTTACACAAAAATGAATGCTTTCCCAATCTTGTCACACACTTTATGCTATTGGTCCTCTGCCTCCCCCACCTATTTGCAACACCTGCACTTTTTTAGTTATTGAAATAAAAATTATTTTACATTCAAGCAGTCTGTGAGATGGCATGTTTCCGTTTACAGGGCCCGATTAACCTCTGAAGCTTTGGGAAGCACAGTGTTATTCCGGGGCCCTCTTTCATTCGAGAAGATTTTCCTAAATTCGGCATACCCGGGAACTCACCAATGCTACAAATATTATTCAAAATACTACAAATATTATATTATTGGATTTTCTCAATTTTGATTGGCTGGACGATAATACTGCCTGATAAATTGACAGTTTTGGTTTGTTGTGACAGGCGGGCTGAGGAATTGCGATCATGTGGTTAAAACTGATCTATTGCATAAAAAGTTAATTTATTATGAAAGAAATTTCATTTTTCGGACCCCTTCAAAATTTTCTAAGGGAAGCAAGTGCTTCTTGTGCCTATTCGGTAATCAGGGCCTGTCCGTTTATGTATTTTTTTGCTATGGTAATTTTAAATAGACGGGCTGTCGAAGCGTGTACGCTGCTATGGTGATAAATACTTAGTAGAAACTGTTTTGCGGAGGTTTGATGAAATAGGAAGTGACATAACCGATGTTGAAAGTATTTCAGATGATGAATATATAAATTCTGAACACGAAAGTGACAGAGTTGCAGTCTCACAGACGGCACGTTTCTGTTTGTGCACGGAATTTTCATGTTTCCGGTTAAGGGTTAAATCAGAAATTCAAAGAAATGCAGAAGAGTTTCACCTCTGACTAAAAAATATTACAAGAATAAAATTAGGCACCAGGGGTCGATCCACGCAAAATTTGGGGCCTATTTAGGGCCCCTTCACAAAATTCTTCTTAATAAAACAGGCCCCTTCACAAAGTTCCTTTCCACAAAACAGGAACCTTCGCAAAATTTCTTTCCATAAAACAGGCCCCTTCCCAAAATTCCTTTCCATATAAACATGCACTTTATTAAGTATTTTAATTTTGTTACGTTTTAAATGTGTAATTTGCAACAAAAACATGTTCACCTAAAAGGAAAAGTTTAGCAGGAAGATTTAAAGAAGTTATTATTAATAAATGCTTGGTTCAAATTTCATTAACGAACTTAACTTTTCATTACAAAATGTTATTTTTCATAAAAATATAATAAATTTCACAAAAATAACTTCTAGTTTTCACAAAATGGGCCCCAAGACAAAAAACCTGGATTGACCCCCGGGCACTTTTAAGGGCTTTTTGCAGATTTTGCATGAAAATAAGTACTTTTAAGTACCAAAAATTCTATTTGAAAAATGTAAGCACTTTTAAGGACTTGCAAGGACCGTACGAACCCTGTACATGTATCCCTAATAATGTTTTTATTAAAAATACTAGGGGGCTCTGCCCCCTACGAGCTATGCTCGTCAACTCCCGTTTAGACACCGCAGACTCTAACAGCACGCTAATTCGATCGGCTTTAAAAAGATTTCGGAAGATTGAATTATAATTTGAATCTGACAATTATAATCTGATGTAATTTTTACCAAACTTTTCTTTCTCTTTTTAATATTCAAGCAAAAATACTTTTGTTAGAAATGAAATATTATGATCATCTTAAAATATCAAATAAATGTCTCGCGCAATTTTTAAATTTAAACTGTTTTGCAATATTATTTTTTGTTCATTTTACGTAATAAGTGTAATGTGACGTAAATTCTCCTATTTAAAACTTCTAACGCATGTTAATGAATTTATTATTTTACAATATTCCTTCTCTTCTAAAATTCTTGTGTAAGTATAGTTTTTATGACATAATTTTCAATGAGTTCCTGCTTTTTATATTTTATGTTTATAATAATCACATGTAAAATAAATTTTTAATTTGAAGCAAACATTATTGTTTGCGCTGTTTATATAGTTGGCAACAGTTTAAATTAATACAATCTCTCTATTCTAAAAAAAAAGTAACTACCGATGTCACCGCCGCCGGTTTTGAATTTTTTGTGACCGGAGGTCTTTCTTCGTTATATTAAAAAAAATAATGCATACAAAAATATGAAAATCGGTAATATTATACAGAAATGTTTGATAAACATGCTGATGCAGACAGTTTTCAAATTGAAGAATTATTTTAACACATATTTAATGCTAAAGTTGGACAAAATCGTTCCACTAAAAAAGTTTTATAGGAGCAAAAACTATTCATGGGAATTTAATCATTTTTAGATCATTTTATACGTTTGAAGTTCCCGGTGTGCAGACTTTTACTTCTTTTTTTAATTTGACTCATATTTTGAGGTTTTATTTCTATTTTAAATTCAAATTTTCAGCATTTCTAGAGATAATTTTATACGTATTTTAGAAAGTGATAAAAATTTAAACTGTTGTTAACTGTATAAACAGCGCAAACAATAATGTTTGCTTCAAATAAAAAAAATATATATTTATACGTGTAAATAAATTAAAAATTTATTTACATGTGGCTATTATAAACAGAAAAAAAACATTTGGAATTAGAATTAAATAATTATGTACAAAAGCAGGAACTTATTAAAAATTACGTCATAAAAACTATATTTACTCGTGAATTTTAAGAGAGAAAGGAAATTGTAAAATAATAAATTCATTAACATGTGTTAGAAGTCTTAAATAGGAGAAATTACGTCACATTACAGTTATTGCATAAAATGGACACAAAATAATATTGCAAAACAGTTTAAATTTAGAAATTGCGCTAGACATTTATTTGACATTTTGAGAGGATACTTTTCAACTATTTTTGTTAAGAAAGTGCAAATAATATTTCATTTCTAACAAAAGTATTTTCACGTGAATATTAGAAAGAGAAAGAATAGTTTGGTCAAAATTACGTCAGATTAAAAACGATTAATTTAAAATGTCTTATTTAAAAGAACTTTCTTTTCGCTTTGTTAAAAAATACCGGAAGACAAAGACTCCGTTTACTTAATTCCTTTTATATTAGCTTATTTTGAAATGTTTAACTTATTTTACTTAATACAAGAAGAACACAGCGATTGTATCTTTGGTACTACTTAGTTATCCCGTCGACCAAAAATCTATCATTCGCCAAACTATAAGATTAAATGCCAATAGTGGTTGATCGTAAATGTCACATTAACTTGACTTCAAGCAAGTTACACGTGTCTACGTCATCAAGTTATTTTTATTTCGACGTTTTATTTGTATTTTTATTAATGTTGCACTAATTTATTTGTTCTTTCGTTATTTAAAATAAAAATTATATCATTTTGTATAATTTGGCGAGTGGTTTGGCGATTTATATAATTTGGCGAAATTGGTCGACGGGATAATCAAGTAGTAGCGCAGCGGATTTGGTCTTAAAATTCCCCAATCAAAGAGAAATGAATAGAATCCATTTATAGGGAGATCGCTGCTGTTTTTTAAATTATAATTCAATTATTTGAAATCTTTTTAAAGCCGATCAAATTAGCGTACTTTTAGTCTGTGGTGTCTGAATGGGGGTTGACGAGCGTAGCTCGTATCGGGCAGAGCCCCCTAGTTCTCTAAATTTTGTAAAAAATATCTCTCGAAATGCTGAAAATTTGAATTTAAAATAGAAATAACACAAAAAAAAATGAGTCAAATTAAAATACTAAATGCAGTCTGCACACCGGGACATTCTGACGCATAAAATGATCTAAAAATGATTAAATTCCTATGTACAGTTTTTGCTCCTATAAAACTTTTTTAATGGAGCGATTTTGTCCAACTTTGGCATTAAATATCTCTTAAAATAATTCTTCGATTTGAAAACTGTCTGCATCAGCGTGTTTATCAAACATTTCTCTATAATACTATCGATTTTCATATTTTTGTATGCAACAGTTTTTTTAATATTAACAAAGAAAGGCCATGATTAAGCATTTAAATTGGATGCCGATCTGCCGGGAATATCTACGCAGATTTTCATTGGTCCCTTTCCAAATCAAAACTTTTTTTTATATATAGAAGGATATATATATATAATTTAAATACAATATTTTTTAAAAGATAAAATGAATAGGATATAAATATAGTGCACATGATTTATATGATGAACTTGAAAAACATATAGCTGAAAAATAACTTCCACACTTTAATGAAGCATGAAAGAAAATATATAGCACTAAAGTAACAAAACATAATGAGTTAATGAAATTTATGAAACTCTCCAATAAAAACAGACAATTGGTTGTAATAAGGATGAAAATTCAAAATAGAAGAGGGGTTTTTTATGAGATTTTTATAGAAGCAAAAAGTTCTATGATGATGTTGCACAACAAATATATTTTTTTCAGTACTAAAAAGTCACACCAACATTAAATCAGAAGAAAAAAACTATAAATTCCTGTTAGAAAAGAATGCAATTAAACAACAACAACAACAACAAAAAATCTGTGACTATACGATCCACGAAGGATCAGGGCCTACAGTGCCCAACTCTGTTTACTCGACCCTGACCCTGTTCCCGAGGTGCTAAAGAATGCAATAGATATCAGAATAATGAACATGAGAGGCATTAATTTTTAAAAAATAATTTGTAAATAACCTTCATTTTGAGCCGAGGAAGTATTATATCAGAAAATTTAGATGCATGCAAATATAGAGAAGAATTATAAAAATGTGCAAAATATGTCTATGCAACTAAATATAATAGTTAAAACCTGAAAGAAAAAGTTAATATAATTTTCACAAATAAAAGTTATTTAAATAAGTCATCCTCATCAAGATAAATAAATAGCTGAAACAAACCCTTGAACTTCCAGGGTAATTTCCATCAACAGTATAAATTCGATAACCAGAATTTACTCCATCATAAGTAGTAACACTTGGACCAATATACGCTATACTGGTAGCACGAGGTTTTGGACCAGATTTGTCATAAAACACTTCAAATTCGTCTTTATGGGTATGCCCAAAAAACTGGGCAGCAACAGTACTTTCATAACTGAAAATAAATAATGGAATAAATTAACAATTAACTGGCCTGAATAATTAAGATAGATTTTTAATGCATTTATATATATATATGTTTATATATATGTTTATATATGTTTATATATATACATATATATATATATATATATAAACATTTAAATTATGAACTAAAGAAACGAAACTTGTGGCAATACAATCTATGAAGGATCAGGGCCTACAGTGCCCAATCCTATTCACATGTCCCAAGGTGCTACACAACATATGCCCAGTCAGGTGGTCAGGCAAACGTGGGACCCTCTGTGTTTAGTTCCCAAGCTAGCTTGGTTCTCCTTTTATCAATCCCGAAGGGATGAAACATATTTGTGCAATACAGAATATAATTAATAAAGAATGAGAATCATTGACAAATTTCGGTACTTTTCGGTTAGCCAGGTGCCTGTGTTATATTTACATACATATATACATATATATACACATATATGTACATATATATATACATATGTATGTATATATTTATGTGTGTGTGTGTACATATATATATGTACATATATGTGCATATATATGTATATATGAATGTAAATATAACACTGGTGCACGGCTAACCGAAAAGTACCCAAATTTCTTATTAAAATTTTTCTTGCTTGAAAATTTTTATTTCCAACTTTTTGTATCCCCCCCCCCCCCCCCATCAACAGCATTCTTATACATATGAGTTAAAGCAAAAACTTTCCTTTTTTTTTTGGCCATTTGGCCTTACCAGTGAATCAATTAGAATGAAGAACATCATTAAATTTAATATGGAATATTTATTTCTAACTCATGTAAAGGAAATTTCAGTGCATATTTTTAATTTATTTTAATTATTTATATATTTTAAAAGCTTTTTCTGGCTTAATAATTCCACTATTGATTATCTGTTTTTCTAATTTTTACATCGTACAGTTTTGAAATGCAATTTCATTATGCAAATTCAACTGCATTATTATGATAAGACTGAACAAAATTGTTGTAGAAATTTTTGTTATAAAACTTTTTTTTCACATGGAATGATGTTGAAAATGCTCATTTGTGAATTTTAAATGCTGGCAATATTTTAATTCATTTATAAGATTATTTATAAAAAATAATCAAGAGATGGACAAAGGATAACATAATCAAGAGAAATATGCATAATAGTAATAACAATAAAATAAAATAAAAACAACAAAAGCAAAATAAGAAGATATAATCATCTGTTTTTATATTACAATACATTTTGTCTTTCTTAGTAACTTTTATACCTTAAAATATAGAATAGTCTGTCATAGTGCAATACAACGAAACAGGGAAAATAATTAGATACAGACCTGCCAACCTTTGAAAATGAGAAATCGTAGCGCACAAAATTAAAATTAATCTGGATGTTGGTTGGTTGGTTGGTTTTTCGTGTTTCGCAGCCATCTTTTGACATTCGTAAAAGGAATAAGGTTTCAGTCTTTCAACTCAATATAGTAAATTTTTCCTCTGAAAATTTGCATACGATTTTTAGAGTTTCTTCTTGTTTCGCAGCTTTTTTTTTAAAATTTATAAAAGGAACCTGTTTCCAATCTTTTAGCCCAGTGCAGTAAATTTTGACGAAATTCGCGATTTTGTTCCTGCGATAATTTCAGGATATTCACAATTTTTTCTATCATGATTCTTTGTTAAAATCCGTACCTTTTACCATGAACTTTTGATGAAATTCACATTTTTTACAGCGGTCCTTTGACGAATTTTGCTTTTTTTACTACGATCGTTTGACGAAATTAGTGTTTTCGTTCTGCAATCGTTCAGTGAAATTTGTGTTTTCTTACTGACCTTTCGATGAAATTTGCACTTTCTTACTGATCTTTTGACAAAATTCGCGTTTCTTTCTGAGATATTTTGTCAAAATTCACGTTTTTACCACGATCCTTTGGCAAAATTTATTTTCTGTGACCAATTGACGAAAATGATTTTTTTTACAGGGTCACTTGTCGAAATTTGCGAAGATTTATCGCAAGTTGTGCGATTTTGCACACTATTTCAAACCTTGCCTCTCAAAGAACCCCCCACATTCCTTCCAGAAATTCTTAAAATGGCACCTTTGTTTCAAAGGAAGTGAATACCTGTATAAGTATTTACGTAAACATGATTCACTCGTTGTTAATATACATAGTGTTTTATGTTAAGAAATTTGTTTTGCAGCCTGGATTTTTTTTCCCATGAGCATTGTTTAATGTGCGAATTTTCGGACTAATGGCCAATTTTCGTAAAACTTTCGGAAATGAATACTTTGAAATTTTGGAAATTTCGGAACAGAATCACTCCTGAAAAATATGCTGCGCGAGATAAAAATCGCAACTAGAAACAAAAAATGCGTTTGTGTTTTTTGAAAAAAATCGTAGTTTAAGACCGATTTTCGTAGCATCGTAGTTTATAGGTCCAAATCGTAGCAACTACGATTTTTTTGTAGCAGTTGGCAGGTCTGTAGATATGATAAAATCTGTTAAAACAAAGCTTGCATGTAACAGAAAATTTTCATGATCTAGTTGTTAAAAAGAATACAATCTTCCACAGTTAATTCTGTTAAAATCATAATCTACTCAATGAGGAAATAGAATCCAAATTAGTTTTCATTTTTTGAAAATAATTTGTTAAAACAGAAGAGGTGGATGGGGAGGGGAACTCTTATAAGTTCATATTTAGTCTAATTTGATGGTCTAGATTTGAATTCTAGTGTTGAAATAATTTGCTAACATTGAATAATGAATATATACTATATAAATTTAAAGAAGGCACAATTTTCAATCAAATGGATTTTTGATTTTTCTATCCAGACAATCCAGATAATCCAGAGATTAGAATGTATGCTGTTGTTCTTTTTTGCTTTTTAATTTGGCTGCACACAGATGCTTATTTGGAAATTCAGAATTATGTAATAATAATGTTATCAATATTGGAAGAGAACATTTTCTTATGGACTATAAATAGATAAATAAATATAATATAATAAATAAATAAATAAAATTAAAAAAATTACTGCATTCTTTATAACATCAGAGTTGCCAACCCTTCGGTTTTATTCGATGTGTAAGTAAATAAAGAAAGTAAGATTGGAATAAAGTAATAAAGTAAGAATTAAATAAATTGGAATAAAGTAAGATTTTCTACTTGAAAATAGTGCCACTGAAAAGTTTGGAGGGTTGTCAACTCTGTGATATTGTTATACTGAAATATTATTTAAAATAAATTTTTAACATATTCTAAACCTTTTAAAAGATATATCAAACAATAAAATGAATAATGTATGGAAAAATATTATTACCGATTTATTATTTTGTTATAATTGTGACTCCAAACAGCTAAACAGTCTGGCATACCAGGAGGAATATGACCAATAATATGGACCTATAAAATTCAAAATAAAATTAATACAATCAGCATATAAAACAGAGTACAATTTTAAAACTAATTTTAGAACAAATATGAGGAATAAAACATTTTGTAAATTATGAAATGGTTAATATTTGCTAAATGCATTTCATAGGAAGGTAACGACTCTTATGAAATGGTTATTCAACTTTTTAATAAAAGAGTCATACTGACTGATTACAAAGTTGAGCAGGTCAAAGCCTATCACACTGCACAAATATAACCACACTGATTTCTCAGATAAGAATGAAGCAAAAATTGTCATTAAATATTTTTTCAAAAACATAACCCATAAGCAATATACACATGTGTCTTTCGTAAAGTAAATAAGAATAGGTGATTATACATTTTACAACTAATAAAATAAAATGAGAGTACTTGGTTTGTCTTAACCTGCAAGATTAAAATTTTAAAAACCCTTATGATTCTTAGCGAATGGTAGAGTATAATTGACAAGTGAACATTGTGATTCATCATACATGAATGCAATTAATCTTACAAACTCAAGTGCACTCTTTGAAATATGAAAGTCTGACGGAAAAGAAAATAATAGGTACAGGGACATTCCATGGTAACTTACGTTACATTTAGAACAATTTACTTCAGTAATTTTAGTAATATAACACCAAAAATAGAATTCAAAATATAAAGTTGACATATTTTGTTAATTAAACCTATTCAAAACTCAATTTAGATGAAATTTAGAATTCAAAATATAAAGTTGACATATTTTGTTAATTAAACCTATTCAAAACTCAATTTAGATGAAATTTATCTAATTTTTGTTTTATTTATTGAATTCTGGCAGTTATATTTGTTATGTAACTGGCATTACTAAAAAAGGAATGTAAGTTACCCTAAAAAATATAATTTTCATTCTCATTTTCTAGGTAATTTTCATTCAAATTGATCTTTGGATAGGTTTAATTAACAAAATCATGTCAACTTTACATTTGAATATTTTTTGGTGTTATATTACTAAAATTACTGCAATAAATTGCTCTGAATATAACGTAAGTTACCATGGAATGACCCTACACTGTGAATTTTATATGCAAAAAAGAAGCAAGGTTTTTTTTTTTTTTTTTTTTAAATGATGGTATAAAAGAAAATATTAGATTCAAACTAGAAAACAAGAATTCAGCTTTTTCAGAATTTAGTGTCGCCCTCATTGAAAAAAAAAATATATGTATATATAAACAGTACAAAACATATTTCAATTTTAAGACTTACAGCACATGCTTTTATTTTACATAAAATAACGTCATTTGTATCTACTTAAGAATTCCACATTTACGATTCACTCTTAAACATCTACTGTAAAGTAGGCTTAGGATGTCACTATCGCGAAATAATACACAAATGCAGCAAAAAGATGCCGTCATTAAAGAAATTGGACGAAAAAAAAAAAAAAAAGGTTGTCTAATGATTCATAGGCCTTCATTTGTTTGTAACATTAATATAGATACTATTTAAAATTAAATATAGTTTATAACAGCTCCATGTTTTAACGGAAATCATTTGTTTGTATTTTTTTCAAAATAGCGCACATTTTAATTACATTTTCTTTCAGTTGTTATGAAAAAAATGGCAACAAAAATATATAATTACTATTTTAGAACTATTTTTCCTTTACTTTCTACAGAAATGGAGTACTTCCGTTGCCAATATTAAGCAAATGGCTCTAAAAATTACAAAAAAATTTAATATCTCAAAAATAAATGGAGATACTGTTTACAAACTAATTGCGTTTAAAAGTACTTTTTTCCCCCCAATACACTGGTATAGAAATTGAAAATGTGCAATGCTTAGAAGTTAAAAAAATTGCTATAGAGTATTTAATTGTACTGCTTTGTTTTACGGCTGGCTTCTGTACGGTAATGTTATTTTTTGAAGACGACACAAAATAAGCTGGGAGAAAGAAATAGCAAACCGTATCAGGGGCTTAAAAAAATGATGAAAAATTATGTGTACAGCATAGAATATGAAACACTTTCCAACACATTCAGAGTACTATAACAAAACATCACATTATACTAAGGTGGCAGATGATGTCTAAACGAAGAATTTGGAAAACGCATTTGAAAACCCGATTTCTTCTATTACCATGAATGGTCATTAAGATATACGATTTTTTTATGCAATTCCAGCTATTATTGTTCATAGGCTTCAATAGTTCAATTATTGCTCATTTTCTTCTATAACCAAATTCTATTGTGTGTCTGCGTAAATAAACGATAAGTTCTATGCACACCCTATTCTATAGTAAGAACCTTGTTGTACACCTCAGTGATGTACATCAGGGTTGCCACAGGCAACTATTTTTATATTCTGTTTGCACCAGTATTTTTCTACCATAAATTTTGAAGTATATTTCTTTTGCAAATGTTGTCAAAGTGCGTGTTAAGGATTTCTGTTTCTAGAAAGTGGTGCCAGTTAGAATTAAAAAAATAGTCGCCTATGGCAGCTCTGTGTACATCGATTTCAATATATTTAAAATAATTTAATACCATTAAAATACACAGCAAATGATTTTTCCCCATAGACCGTAATGTAATAGAATTCTTTTGAGTGACCCTATAAATGAACCGAAAATGCTACACACTTCATTTTCAATATTAAACATGCCATATTAAATCCCAATAACATATATCCATTTCATGGCAATTGGATTATTACATTAGTTAGAGCATGGACAGACAGGCGGCCAGACAAACTGAATTCATAAACACTTTTCAAGTATGTTGGAAAGTGTCAAAAAAGAAGTTGAAAAGGAAAATATATACATGGATAGTAAATATTAGAGAAATGATAGTTGTTTTACAGTTTATATTTAACAATACAGGTGAATCCTGGAGGTGTTCAGGAAATAAATGTAGCACCCCCCCCTACCTCCCAGAAGATTCAGCTGAATTTTGTATTATATGAACGAATACTATGGAACGAAAAAGGAAACGTATCCCTTAAATTTAGAAAACTATCAAGACCCAAGTTCAATGCTGTTTTACAGCTACACAAAATCCTTACTAGGTATCAGTGGCGCCAACTTTTGAAAAACATTGGGTGGGCTCAGAACCATATTAGGGTAAAATGACACTGTTATTTTGCTGGGAAAAGATGATATTTCAAGTTCTGAAAAGTTAGAATTTTTAGAATAGAATATAAAGTTGCGATTTTATATAATTAGAGGAAATTCGAGTATTACAGAATAGTTGGGCAATATAGAATACTTCAATATCTGTTTCTAATGGTGCGGCAGCCAAGAGTAAAACTTCCTAACGACATCCTAGTACCCTTATAGTGAGTTTTATTTGTATACCTGTTGTTAGAGTGACAGTGAAATAAGATTTTTTTTCTCAATTATTGCAGTTTTTTGCAGTCTTTTTAAAATCTAAATATCGATATGTATTACTTTTCTTTCACTTTAAATGTATTAAAAATGTGTTAAGAAATAGTCAAAGTTTGTTCTTTACTAACTTTTAATATATCTCAATTTTTAGCTCACAGGCTATCAAAGCCTGAGAGCTAATGTGCCCGCCCGCTCTGTATGTACGTAACGTGATAACTCTTGATAGAAATATCCGATTTGCTTCAAAAATTTTTTCTAGGTTCATTGTGATAAGGCGCTTCCCTGATTAGTTTTGGGAGTTCATTGGTTAAGGATAAAGATGGAAAAACGGGGTTAGTCCAACCCCTTAATTCAGATAAATGGGTTTTTCATGCAGAATCATTCGATTTGCTCCGAATTTGGTATACCGGTTTATTATGTTAAGGAACTTCCCTGATTAGTTTTGGGGGTTCATTGGTTAAGGATAAAGGGGGAAAAGGGGGGTTAGCCCACCCCTTTTAATTCAGATAAATGGGTTTTTCATGCAGAATGATTCGATTTGCTCCGAATTTGGTATACCGGTTTATTATGTTAAGGAACTTCCCTGATTAGTTTTGGGGGTTCATTGATTAAGGATAAATGGGGAAAAGGGGGGTTAGTCCACCCCCTTAATTCAGATAAATGGGTTCATGCAGAATCATTCGATTTGCCCTGAATTTGGTATACTGGTTTATTTTGTTAAGGAACTTCCCTGATTAGTTTTGGGAGTTCATTGGTTAAGGATAAAGGGGGAAAAACGGGGTTAGTCCACCCCCCTTAATTCAGATAAATGGGTTTTTCATTCAGAATCATTCGATTTGCTCCGTATTTGGTATACTGGTTTATTATGTTAAGGAACTTCCCTGATTAGTTTTGGGGGTTCATTGGTTAAGGATAAAGGGGGAAAAGGGGGGTTAGTCCACCCCTTTTAATTCAGATAAATGGGTTTTTCATGCAGAATGATTCGATTTGCTCCGAATTTGGTATACCGGTTTATTATGTTAAGGAACTTCCCTGAGTAGTTTTGGGGGTTCATTGGTTAAGAATAAAGGGGGAAAAGGGAGGCTAGTCCACCCCCTTAATTCAGATAAATGGGTTTTTCATGCAGAATGATTCGATTTGCTCCGAATTTGGTATACCGGTTTATTATGTTAAGGAACTTCCCTGATTAGTTTTGGGGGTCCATTGGTTAAGGATAAAGGGGGAAAAGGGAGGTTAGCCCGCTCCTCTTAGATAAATGGGTTTTTCATGCAGAATGATTCGATTTGCTCTGAAGTTGGTATACCGGTTTATTATATTAAGGAGCTTCGCTGATTCGTTTTGGGGATTCATTGGTTAAGGATAAAGGTGGGGGGGGGGGGGGTAGTTCACCCCCTTAATTTAGATAATTTTTTTTTTTTTGCAGGATTATTCGATTAGCTCCAAATTTGGTATACCGGTTTATTATGATAAGGAGCTTCCCTGATTAGATTTGGAGGTTCACTGGTTAAGTATAAAGGGGGAAACGGGGGCTAATTCCCCTTCACTTATTTTTTTTAGGGTCATTATTCTTTAAAATAAGAGTATGATATACAATTAGAGTGAATAGCCTGTGAGCTCAATGCCATCAGTTTAGCTGGGCACTTTTATTTTTTATGTTGACTTACAAATTAAAATGTAAAAGGTATTCCGTAATATTCGAACTTCCTTTATATTCTCACTGGATCTTCATTTTATGGACTCTAATATTATTCTGCCATGAATTTGACAAAAAATTAGAACACGAAGGACTAAAAATACTAAAATGGGCATTTAATGGAAATACATTGAAATGCTTGCACTAATAGTACGACATGACTGAAAATAGATACAATTTCTTGAACTGCTGATAACACCATAAGATACTTCCAATTACAAAAAGTACACAAATCAAGTACATCTTTCAGATATGGAGTTTATTTAAAAAAGGAGCTGCATGCATAGTCAAATACAAAATTAAATTTTTGTACGGCCTCCTTTTGTATAACGTATATTTAGAAAAAGAATGATATTAGAAGGCAGTGTGAAGAAGGACAATAAAAAGATAATTCTTTTATGGACAAACCACACGGAATTTTTAAATTTTATAAATTTTCAGTGTTTTTAGGTGTTAAAAATGCACCTTTCCTATTTACAAGTGCTTAACGATTTTTTTTAAATTAACGAACCCATCTTTTATGTAGCATGGCGTGCTGAAAATATGATCTCCTAACTGCATGTCTTCTAATAAATGCAGCACAAGCATTCTCTAAAACGAGTTTCCCTCACTGCCCTTATTCACGTTTGAAATACTAATTTTATTAAGCCTTTGCTTTGACGTAATGGAATGCAAAAAAATGGCATAAGTAGAAAAAAACAGTGGTTAAGATGATGTGTATCCCTTGCACGTGAATTTCTGAGCAAGTTTCACTGAAGTAACTGAGTTCATATAGTAGATTCTTGCATTAATCCTATTTTTAGAAGCTATCCCAAAAGAAATATTTTTCTCCACTCAACAACACAAACTTTCTGAAGCATCCACAGAGCCACTTGTGTAAGTAAAATGAATGAAATTTGTAGACATGAACATGACTTCTGAAGTAATTAGGAGTCGAATAGCATTTTTTCATTTAATATCTATCTATACAATATACATATATTACATTTTCACTTATAATTGATTGCTGTCTCATGACAACCATTCCTGACCTGATGCATGTCGAAAATTGTCTTAAAACGTTTTTGCAGCCTTTTTTGAAAGATTCTTTAACCCAAAAAATGGAAAGTGCTGAATAATAACAACTGCAAATTTAGTGCATTTAAAGTAAAATTAATTAGCGAATATGCAGGAGATTTCTTTTTTGAGGGAAAATTGATTGTAAGTGTTTTAGGATGAAGGGCGAGGAGGGGGCTGGTTGTGTTTTAGGCTCCTGTGTATCTCTTATCTTTAACGAATTTTCAAATAAAAAAAAATTGTGAATATCAATGAAAATATTTTTTTTTTTCAGAAATTGAAAAATAAATAAACACAAAAATAGAAAATTGGTTGGGCTGGAAGAGTAAATTATTGGGTGGGCTCGGGTCCCAAGGGGCCATATAAGTTGGCGCCACTGATAGGTATTTTTACTAATTACCTCCACTTAAAAAAAATAAACACTGAAAATTAATAAAAATATCTCCTGAATGGAAAAAAAAAAATCTCTATTTAATCACTAGCTTTGTTTTAACCTACTTTTTAACTCTTGTGCATATCTATATCTAAAACAAAAATATGTCTAAGAGTAATGTTGATGTCATTTTGAAGGTGGCAACACCTAACCAATAATTTTTTCGTTTACCGCAATTATTTTTATTTCTTAAACATCACACAATTTTAATTTTTACACAGTGAAATAGGAAAAAAAAATGTTTCTTTGAAATGCAACTTGTTTGAAAACTGTATCTTTATTTATTGATTTTTATGGTTTTTAAAATAATTTTTAAGTATGATTTTTGTTAAATATATTTCTACTGTGCGCAGCCAGATTATAAAAGATTAAAACAGTTTGCACTTGGGGGGGGGGGGGGAAACAGTTAAGCATTTATTACCGACTAATATTCCATAATAAAATTAAATCTCCATCAATAAATAAATAAAATAGTATGAATAAAATACAAATTTAAGAGACATGTAAGCGAACAACGCACCCAAACCACTGCAATTATCAAAACTAAAAAGGCTCCTATAAATAGCAAAACCTTTGGCCGTTAACTCCTGGCATGAAGCTAATATGAAAGCACAGCTTTTAACAAATTTCAAAACTTTATTCGAATACATAATTGATATTTTTCATGTAAAAATACATTTTGGTGGTGTTAGTGAGAGATCTAAAAAAATATATCAAATGTAAAACACTTGTTAGGTTTTGGATTTAAAAAAAATTGTTTTTAACCTATATTCTACCTACCTGGGAAGCAGAGTTTGGATCCCCTAGTCTTAATAAATGTTATAAATTGCCAAAATCTTTATTACATCAGGAAAAAACAATGTAATATTTTTAAAGTAAATAATTCATCAAATGCTACAAAACAATTCTAAACTTAGGTACAACTTAATAATTTCTATAAAATTTAATACGAAATTCAAAAAGAAAATATTACTTTTTCACCCTTATCTTCGGCCATTTGTAATTCAGTTACAAGCCAAGCCAATTCACCAGTAGGGTCAGTTGAATTAAGTAGAAGCCACCTAAAATAAAATGTACAAAATATAATAAATCTATAGAGAAATGCTGCTACACACAAAATAAATATATACAAAAGGCCCTCCTTTGGAAGATACTTAATGCTAGGAATAACTAGTGGAAGAAAACTGGAGAAAGAAGTTAGGTTTATTAACTTCTGGGATGTGAATAACAGTGCAAGGCCACCTACAACTTGCCCATTCATATATAAATTGCACATTCTATGACCATAGCTTAGGTCCAGAACAACAATTACAATGGAAAAAATTATGGTGGCCCTGTGAGATGAAATCTCACGTTTTTTTTCCACCTATTCACCGGTCTGCATCTGTGACGGAGTCGCGGCCGTGCTTTTTTTTCTTTTTCTTTTTTCTCCCGTCTCTCTCGCTGACAACCTTAGCATAGACCTGTAAGTTGGCTTTTCCCCAGTGCCTACAAATGTGCATCATTCATTGTTCCTCCCTTCCTTTTTTCTCTCCATGTTTCATCCGAGGCTGTAAGTGCGCGCATGCTCAGTAGAAACGGGCGCTTGCTATGATTTCAAACGAGTGACATTTCGTTTCACGAACAAATTAGATTGCGTTACTTTTGGTTTCGCTTTCTCATTTGTTTTCCGAATACCGGTGGCTTTTGAATTTGGTCAATTGTTTTAAACCTCTCGCTTAATTACTTTTGCGGGCCCCGTAGCGATGTTTATATACTGTCTCCCTTAATTTTTTTAGGTAGTAAAAGTTCTGACGGGACTGTCGAAACAACGATGCTGATATTTGTTTGTAGTTGTGACATTTTTTTTTTACGGAGTTTCTGTTCTTTCTCTTTGGATATTCTAAACTTATGGATCCACTAATTAAACTTACCTCTCCAAAGGTTCCTTTTACATGGACGCCAGATCATAATAAAATTTTTACAGAAGTTCAAAGCATTTTTTTCTCAAAACCTTTTCTCTCCTTGCCTGATTGGTCCAAACCATTTTACCTCAATACGGATGCAAGTGGTATAGCTATTTCCGGTGTCCTTCTACAAAAGCGAAATGGTCATCTACTACCTGTGAGTTATTTTAGTAAATCTTTATCTCCTTCAGAAAGAAAATATCCTGCTCTGAAGCTAGAATTGATGGCAATTGTGAAATCAATTAATGCATTTAAATTTTTTCTGTATAATAGACATTTTACGATTTTAAGTGACAGCAAACCTATTGAACATTATAAGTCTACTAGTTCACCAGTTGATCCGACTACGAGATGGTTGGTTGACCTTTACAATTATGATTTCACCTTTCAATGTCTTAAAGGCAAGAGTAATGTGTTAGCAGATTATTTCTCTCGTGAAGATTTTACAAATAATTCTCAAGATCTTAACACTAACCCTGCTTTAATAAGAGATAAAAATATTCTTCCAGTCACTACAAAGTCACCAACTATTGAGTTGCATCACATAGATGATCAAAACCAACAATCTCAAGACCCAAAAATGGAAATTTCTGAGTCCACATTTCTCTGTGAACAACGTAAGGATCCTAAAATAATGAAAATAATTGACTCCATAACTTCAGATAAACCTAATCCTAAGTTCAAAAATTATTTTATTCATCCTGATACAGGTTTACTTATGATAAAACGTAAATTCTTACAACCTGAAAATTTGCCACATATTAAAATTATTGTGCCTCATATTTTAAAGTCAAAAATCTTGCATATTTGCCATATGCTTCACTTCGGTATTGGAAATACTTATAGAAGACTACTCAAAAAATTTTACTGGTCAGGAATTTATAAAGATACAAAAAATTTTGTTTTGTCCTGTGAGTTATGCGTTAGACATAAACCACGAAGAATACCTGTAGCACCATTACAAGAGATGTTCATCCTTTCTAAACCTGGTGAGCTCGTCTCAATGGATTTCCTAGGCCCTTTTTCGAATAAATTTTATGTGCTGACATTCCTGGATCATTTCTCAAAACATATAGAGTTATACCCGATCAAGATTGCTACTGCTCAGTCTGTTGTTAAATCCCTGACCAACTACATCACCACCTATGGTCGTCCGGCTTCTTTAATGTCTGATCTGGGCCCTCAATTTAATTCACAAGTATTTGACAATTTTACAGAGAGCCTCAAGATCAGTATTGTTCATTCATCCTCTGGGCATCCTCAAACGCAAGGATCATCAGAGAGAATAAATACCAGCATTAAGTCATCAATTGCTACATTAGCTCAGGAGGGATATAATTTTCAACAGTCCCTAATGATACATAAAAGCCTCTATAACGACACAATACATTCTTCTACTGGATACTCACCATCTTTTCTGCATTTTGGCAGATCTATATCCAATATTTTTGATCTCTTCGATTATCCTGATCTGGAAGCATTATCATATCCGTACAATTACTATCAGCATATGTCAACAATGAAACATGTGTACCAGAAAGTTTATGGCAACATGAAAGAAGCTCAACAGTTACGTAATCAACGTCAACATAAACATGCTCATCTACGAAAGTTCCAGTGTGGTGATATTGTTTACATTAGAACTAATGATGCATTTAAGCCAAGAAACATTGGTCCTTATGTTGTGATAAATGTAATTTCTGATGTGCTTCTTTCTGTTAGGGTTTTAGAAGATGAACTGGACAAGCCTTTTACAATAAACATTAATAGAGTAATACCTGTACAGAAACGCCAACAACACTTAGTGTTGCAAAGTCCTCATCCAATTACACCTCTACCCCACAGCTATAATTTACGAAAAAGACATTAATATTTGCATTTAAATATGTTTTTTTTTTCATAAATATTAATAGTTAATTTTTTTTATTTATTTTTAGGTTTATGGGTAGTTGCACCTGACAATGTGATGATGTTATGACAATAGTTTGTTCACCTAATATTCTAAGTTCTAGTAAATTTTATTTAATTTTAGCAAAAACATGTTGGTAATATCTGTTCCAGGTTATCTGTCTATTCCTTTTTATTCTTATTTTTTTTTGGTACCATGTTTCTCATTTATAAATTGACATGATCAAGCTTATTAAATGTATAATGATTTTGATAGTATATTTTTATTTATTTTTTATTTTTTGGAGATCTCCACTTTTTTTTAATTTTCATACAGCAATATATATATATATATATATATATGTGTGTGTGTGTGTACCATACCTAGGTTGATGAATTTTGAGTAATTACTTAAGTTAAATATTTTTTGAAGAGTAATTTATTGATGTTGACTTTTTTATTTTAGAGGTTATACATGTTGTTTACTGTTGTTGACATTATTTTGATATCATTTTAACTGTTATGTTAATGGTAGTGAGCAGCTATATAAATATCTTCAATGAGTAAACAAATTATACTAGTACTCTTGATTTATGAGATACTTTCATTGATGAAAACTTGAATAGCTGAAGATGTAAGTTATTCTAGAATATTCTTGGTCGACCAATTTTACTTATTATAGTTGCAACTGTTATTTTATATTATTCGAATAATACATTTTTCATGATATCTCTTGACAACAAAGTTGTTTGGCTTTTTTTTTGATGAAATATTAATGTTTAATATTTCTTGGATATGAGATCTTTTTAAAAATATACTATGTGCACAATTATTTTTATGGCATGCCAATAATTGGAATACTCCTTCTAAATGTATATATTTATATTGTATATACTACATTGATGTAACATTTATGTATTCCTTTTCCTTCTCTTTTTCCTTTTTGATCACCACATTTTATTTTTAGGGCTTATTAATTGGCTTTCAAAATTTTGATTTCACATCCTGATGCAAAAGGTCACCTTTTTACATCTGTCTGGCACATCAAAATTTTATTCAACGTTGGGGGGTATTGTGAGATGAAATCTCACGTTTTTTTCCACCTATTCACCGGTTTGCATCTGTGACGGAGTCGCGGCCGTGTTTTTGTTTTTTTTCTTTTTTCTCCCGTCTCTCTCGCTGACAACCTTAGCGTAGACCTGTAAGTTGGCTTTTCCCCAGTGCCTACAAATGCGCATCATTCATTATTCCTCCCTTCCTTTTTTCTCTCCGTGTTTCATCCGAGGCTGTAAGTGCGCGCATGCTCAGTAGAAACGGGTGCTTGCTATGATTTCAAACGAGTGACATTTCGTTTCACGAACGAATTAGATTGCATTACTTTTGGTTTCACTTTCTCATTTATTTTCCGAATACCGGTGGCTTTTGAATTTGGTCAATTGTTTTAAACCTCTCGCTTAATTACTTTTGCGGGCCCCGTAGCGATGTTTATATACTGTCTCCCTTAATTTTTTTAGGTAGTAAAAGTTCTGACGGGACTGTCGAAACAACGATGCCGATATTTGTTTGTAGTTGTGCCATTTTTTTTTAACGGAGTTTCTGTTCTTCAGTTAAATATTAGATATTCCCTCAGGAATTTTTTTTTATCTAAGTGCTGGTATTTTCAAGAACTATTTATGGGTGATCAAAATGAAAAATTATTCATCTAAAATTATACTTGAATAAAGATTGATTAAGTTTCAAGAAAGTGTTGTTCCTGCCTCTTCCTCAACACCGCTTGTTTCAAGTAAGATCGTTTTTGACTTTTCTCCTTTTAAAATGACCTAAAAGAACTAAGTGTCTCCTTTTTTTTTAAAGGAAGATTTTTACAACAAAAAAATTCGAAAATACGATCAAGACAATTTGTGAATATTCTAATATTCACGTCACAGGCCCAAGAAGAGTTTAAAAAAAAAAAAAAAAAAAAAAAAAATACAGTACACAAAGGTGGTATTAAGCCAAAAATACAGTTCAAGATTTGGAATAAAAGAAATTTGACAAAAAAAACTAATTGCATTATTTATAATACTTTTAGAATATGATGTAGAATATGATGTATTTAGATAGATGACGAAATGTCACATTTCGCCGTTGACAGTAGAGCTGAAAGGTATGCCTTTCTGGCTCTCCCCCCCCCCCCTCCCTTTTTACTCAGAGTTTTAATTTTACTTTTTATTTTTAAGCACTGATGATGAAACTTTAGAGGTTTCGAAGCAGCTGTATGCTTTTTTAAACATATTTATATTTGTGTCTTTATACATTGTTTCTCTTTCTTAAGATATTTTAGAGTTTTGCATGTTTTCTTAAACTATGAAATTCAGCCAGTAAAAGTGGAGAAATGCATTTCCTCACTTTTTTCTCTGTTATGTAACAAAAGAAGGAGAATATCCATAACAATCATAAATATGCCCATAAATCTAATGTAAATGTGATTTTTACTTTCTTCTATCTTTACAAGTAGAAAGTATTGGATTCGTGAAAATTTTCGACTCCCGGTTTTCGACGGATTTACACGTTTTAGAATGCCCAGAACACGATTTGATGGTTTTTAAAAAATGTCTGTCTGTGAGTCTGTATGTCACTCCGTCACTCTGTCTGTGAGTCTGTATGTGACAAAAATTTTGTGGGCGCTCTATCTCAAGAACTAATGCACAGAATTTCACAAAACTTATTATTTAGTTATACCTTGATATAAACTAGACCTGATTAGTTTTTGGTGAAAATCGCCCAACAGGTGGCGCTGCTATGCGGCATTTTTCACGATTTCTGCAATAGCTATATCTCAAGAACTACAGCACGGATTTTCATAAAACCTCAGATTCAGTTAGTCCAGGATATAGTTTGGTGCTGATTACTTTTTTGTGAAAATCGCCCAACAGGTGGCGCTGCTATGCTGCATTATTCATGATTATCGCAATAGCTCTAACTCAAGAAAAAATGCACGAATTTTCATCAAACTTCAGATTTCGTTAGTCCTTGATATAAATTAGTGCTGTTTAATTTTTGGTGTAAATCGCCCAACAGGTGGCGCTGCTGTGCTGCATTTTCACGATTTTCGCAAGAGCTGTATTTCAAGAACTATTGCACGGATTTTCATCAAACTTCAGATTTAGTTAGTCCTTGACATGAATTGACGTGTAAATTAGTGCTGTTTAATTTTTGGTGTAAATCGCTCAACAGGTGGCGCTGCTATGCTGTATTTTTTGCGATTTCCGCAATAGCTTTATCTCAAGAACTAACGCTTAGATTTTCAACAAACTTCAGATTCAGGTATACCTTGATATCATTTAGTGCTGTTTATTTTTAGTGTAAATCGCTCAACAGGTGGCACTGCTATGCTACATTTTTCAGAATTCCCGCTGTAGCTCTATCTCAAGAACTAATGCACGAATTTTCATCAAACTTCAAATTCAGATATACTTTGATATGAATTGGTGCTAAATTCATGTAATTTCTTGTACTATTTAAATGATTTAATTGACGTGATTTATATAGAAGAAAGTTTTGTGATGGCCACAACATACTAGTTTGAAATATAAACACATGTATTAAATAGACGTTTATTCAAATGAATACACACATATCGCACAGAATAATAATGAAATTTAAAATAAAATATGTGAATGGAAGCGATTAACTGCCTTTCAAGATAAAAATATTATATATATATATATATTGTAGAATATAAATTAAAAAATTTTGATAAAACATCCATCATTTCACATCATCGCCTTATTTTTGTAAAATAAACTGCATTATATAATTTAGATTAGCCACAGTATAACATAAGAGAACTAATAAATGGTACACTTACCAATTTAAACTATTGCAATAATTCATGTTAAGTGAAATGATACGAAGACCTGGTTGTACAGGAACTGAGTAGTAAGCACCTCTAAAATGAAAAAAAAAAAAAAAATATGAATAGGATTTTTCAAAATGTAGAGTAAAAATGTAGAAATGCAAGCAAAATTTTAGCCATACTTTAATAAAATAAACTTTTTTACAAAAGCATTTAACTTTAGTTTTTATCCACTAAAGCTATTTTTAAATCACTTGCAATAAATCACTATTATAATATGGTTTTAAATAAATATATAGAGTTATATCAGAGATCATAATAAAATAGTTTTTTTTTTACCCATTACATGAATAATAATGAAACTTTAAATGATTTAAGGGATTTTTTTTTTCTCTTTTTACTGTTATTTTTATTTTTAATTAACTAGGGGGCTCTGCACCCTACGAGCAATGCTTGCCAACCAAAAATTTTTTAACGTTAATTTGGTCAGTGTTAAAAAATGTTTGGAAGAATGAATTATAATTAAAAAACAGTAGCAATCTCCCTATTAATGGGTTATTTTCGTCTTTGATTAAATCAGATCTGTGAAGCATGTGAAAATGATTAAATCAGATCAATGAAGCATGTGAAAATAAGCTAATACAAAATGAATTAAGTAAACAGAGTCTTTGTCTCCCGGTATTTTTTAACAATGCTTTAAGAAAGTCTTTTTAAATAAGACATTTTAAATGTATCGTTTTAAATCTGATGTAATTGTCATGAACGTTTTCTTTCTCTTTTTTATATTCACGTCAAAATACTTTTGTTGTTAAAAAGGAATGATTATTTGCGCTGTCTTAGAATTCTCAACAATAGTTTTAAAAGATTATCTCAAAATATGAAATAAATGTCTTGTGCAAATATATTCTTTTATTTAAACTGTTTGGCAATTTTAAATATGATATTTGTAATTTCCTCCATTTACGACTTTTAACCGTATTGATGGATTTATTATTTTACAATTTTCTTTCTCTTTTAAAATTCACGTGTAAATATAGTTCTTATGATGTAATTATAAATATTTTCCTGCTTTTAATATGTAATCATTTAATTCTAATTTGAAAGTTTTTTTTCTGTTTATAATAGTCATGTGTAAATAAATTTTTAATTTGAAGGAAATATTCTTTGCGCTGTTTTTAAATTTGGCAACAACTTAAAATAATACCCTTTTCTAAAAGTTGTAAAAATTATCTTTCAAAATGAGGAAAATTTGAATTTAAAATAGAAATAAAACATCAAAAAATGAGTCAAATCAAATCAAAATGCTGTCTGCTACTGGGAACTTCTAATGTGTAAAATGATCTAAAAATGATTATATTCCCATGTATAGTTTTTGCTCCAAAAATTTTTTTTTTTTTAATGGAACGATTTTGACCAAATTTAACATTAAATATCTTTTAAAAATAATTCTTCGATTTGAAAACTGTCTGCATCAGCGTATTTATCAAACATTTCTCTATAAGACCACCGATTTTCATATTTTTGTATGCAATATTTTTCTTAATACTAACGAAGAAAGACCTCTGGTTAAAAAAAATTCAAAGCTAGTGACGGTGACAGCATTAGTTACTTTTTTTAGAATAGTGAGATACATTTTAAGAAAATTTAGTTCTTGCATGTTAGTATTTTAAGTAAAATTCCACAAAATAAAATTACATTTTTTAAACCCTTTAACACTATCATGTTGTTTTAAAGTTTGAATTTGAGGAACATTTTTCAGAATACCATTAGAAGATATTTCTGAAGTTTTGTCTCCAAAGGTCATTCTACCAGTATGAGAGAATAAGGAAGTTTTCCTTCTACTGAAAGTAATTAATTCATTTAACATATACATTTTAAATGGTCATTAATCAGAATGGAGTCTTCCTTCTGTTGTTGCAGTGGTAGAGTAGTATGTATATAGATCTAGTGGTGGGATTCAGTCAGTTTGCACCAGTTATTAATTTTTATTGAGTTTGGCAAACTGGTTGTTAAAGTCACATTCCTGGTATCAGAAAGTTCGAGATGGGAGTCGCAGATTTTTTTTTCTCTTTTGCAGATCCTTTTTCATCGAACCTTAATTTTGCTTATACTATGTTTAGCTCTTTATTACTTAATACTAAAAGCTAAGATTATTATTAAAATTTATAAAATGCCTAAAAACACTACAAGTAAGTGATTGTTTGATTAATTAACGCTGATTAATAAAATTGTAAAAATATTTCATCTGCAGATTATTTTTTGCCCCTGAAGTATCTGTCGCAGCCACTTGGAGAAATTTCTGCTACTGGGGTCACATTTACATTAATTTACTTACTTTAAATGTTTATCTCTACAACAGCATTTTCTAAACATAATACTGCGACATGTTCTGATTTATTTCATTTAATAAAGTAATGTTTCATTTCTAAATTACTTTTTTTTCCTTCATCAGTCCTGTAAGAAACAAGCTTAACTTAAAAAAAAATATATATATATATTTTTTTTCAGATTTGAAGAAATTTGGGATCCTAATCAGCAGCCTAGGCTAACTCTACTTATATAGCACGCTTATTTAATACTATAATAACTACTTATAGTTGAATAAAAGGTACTTACTTTGGCTGCTTCTTTTGAAAATGTATGGGATGTTCCCTGTTATCACTGATCATATATTGGAAGTATACCATTAAATCGTTAGATTTAGTGTTATACTTCCCACTGCATTAAAAAAAAATATTGTTCTTCATATCTTAGAAGTCATTTAAATCAAAGTAGTTATTTTCGTAAATGTAACAAATTTAAAATTTTTATAAGATCAAAGAGTCCTATAGATTATATTTAAAAAAAATTTTTCCATGATCTAACAAATGAAAAAGCATTGTGTGATATAAAGTTGTCAAGTCATGATACTTTGTATTTTATGAATTTCCAGCATTGTCTGGCTTCTTTTTTGTAAATAATATACTACCTTTTAGGATATCTTTTTAATATTTTTCAATGTCGTAAATATAAAGTTATTTTCAGTACAGGATACCCAAAATAATTTGAATTTATTTTTGCTGGTTTCAATCTGAAAATGTATAGTGTGCTGATGCATTTCATCAGCAATTGTTATCCATGGGCAGTTATTGTATGAAAGGTTTTAAAAAGATGTTGCATGTTTTTAAACTGAGCTAAGTTTTATTAGTGATACAAAATTTCCAAAATATATCTTCTCCACATGCACATTATTGTTATTGAATAAATAACTTTAGAGTCACTTAGAATTAATTATAGAGGACGACATTGATGAATATCTCGGTGAAATTTGCGGCTTTGGTGACAAAATGACTATATGAAAAAATCTATATGAAAAACTATATACTATATGATAATGTATATACTATATGATACCATATATACTATATGAAAAAATCAAATTATACTATTTCCCACTGGAATGGAAGAGTAAGTAGAATGCTAGGATATACACATGTGCACAAAAACAAATAGATAAACATTAACTCGTTAAAGGACATTGGTAGGAGACATTCATACCAAAGAACATTAAAGAATTACATAAAATTTAGCAGTTGTTATTTAGGATTGTGTAATTACAAGTTGGCTGTAGACCTGGCTACAGAAGAATCCATTGTTTTTTTTGTCTTCAACATTCCCTTAGGGCTTGAATCTCAAAAATTGCTGAAAATACATGTTTCTTCAACATTCCTTTAGGGGTTGAATTTCAAAAATTGCTGAAAATATATGTATAACCATTTTTTAGTAGATTTGTATATTACATTCCTACTATCCTGCATATCACACTCCTACTTAAAACTGCTACTGTGATATGGTGAAATGACCTAAAACTTTTAACACTAATTTTAATTCCCTTAAGAGTTGAATTTCAAATATCCTTTCTTGGTGAATCTCTATTATATGTTACAAATAAATAATGAAGAGTTCAAGTTTTTACTTTTAATAGTTTTGTCTGTGCATTGATGAATCAGTCAGACAGTCAAGACAAAGACTTTTATACGTATAGATTACTATATGTAGGGATGTTTATGCTGGTTATAAACTCTACAATTAATCAAATGGTGAAAATGGATATGGTTAAATTGGTCCTGATTGCATAACTTAAATTGTATTGACTAATGAAATACTGTAAATTTTCTAGTGAGTATTAAGAGATTAAATTACTGAAAACATATTTTAAAAAGTTTCATAAGGTCTGCTGGTGTAAAATAAGTAATGAGGTAAAACTGGTAGGTAAAAAAACAAAAACAAAATATAAATGGTAATTTTTTGCAATTGTTTTGCCAGATTAGTGTGTTATATGTGTCAGTTATCACTTTCCAGTGAATAATAAAATATCTGTTGCTATATTATTATACTTGGTAGATATTTAAAATTTATGAATAACTTGATTGTAATAATGAGAAAAACTTTATGTAAATAAGAAGTTATTTTCTGCTTAAATAAGAAGTTATTTTCTGCTTATTTATGCCTTGTATAGCATAAAACACTTATTTAGCAGTAACTTTTTGCATTTGTACTACAAAATAATGTAAAATTAAGATTTTAGAGTAAAAAAAACAAACAAAAAAAAACAATGTGGGGTAAAATAGTTATACTGTTAGGCTTAGCAAACAAATAGCAGCTTTTTTTTTTACTCTTTTTTTTTTTATCTTATGGCAATACTGTGCTCTAAAACTATTTACTTTACATAAGTTGATTAAAAATAAATTTTATTTGATAAATTACTATATATAGTAAAAGCAAAACATGCAATTTTTAGCTATATGCAGGCCTGCCAACTGCTACGAAAAAATAGTAGCTGCTACGATTTTTTGCTAAAAACACAAATGCATTTTTTTGTTTCTAGTTGCGACTTTTATCCCACACAGCATATTTTTCAGGAGTGATTCTGTTCCGAAATTTCCAAAATTTCAAGTATTCATTTCCGAAAGTTTAAAAAATTTGACCATTAGCCCGAAAATTCGGACATTAAAAAATTCTCATGGGAAAAAAAAGTCTGGGCTACAAAACAAACTTTTTAACATAAAACTCTCTTTATGTATATTAACCACGAGTGAATCGTGTTTCTGTAAATACTTATAGTACAGGAATTCTCTTCCTTACAAAAAGAGGTGCCATTTTAAGAATCTCTAAGGAAGGGGGGGGGGGGGTCTTTGAGAGGCAAAGTTTGAAATAGTGTGCAAAATCGCACAATTTGCACACGGAAAAGAAAAGTCCTGCATAATAAAAAATGTTGTGCAGTATTTCCCCCTGTACATTCTTCCACAGACCTACGATTCTTCTGCAAGTACATTTTGAAATTTCTTGGAAATTCACAATTTTTTTTTTTTTTTTTTCTTGCAGAATAAAGGAATTTTCCCAATCAGGTAAAAATTGTGAATATCCTGAAACGATCGTGGGAGAAAAAATCTAAAAAAATCATAAATTTCATCAAAATTTACTGCGCTGGGATAAGAAACTGGAACAAGGCTCCTTTTATAAATGTCAAAAAATGCTGTGAAACGAGAAGAAATTCTAAAAATCATATAAAAATTTTCTGAGGAAAAAAATTACTATATTGAATTGAAAGACTGAAACCTTATTCCTTTTATGAATATCAAAAGATGGCTGCAAAACACGAAAAACCAACCAACCTCCAGATTAATTTAAATTTTGTGTGCTACGATTTCTCATTTTCAAAGGTTGGCAGGTCTGTATATGCTTCCTTTGTGTGAATTATTATACAAGAAATTTTGAAAAGTAACAGGAAAAAAGAAGAGAAATGGAAACCTGAAATATTAACCAAACCATGGTTAAAGCTTACCAATGAAATTAATGATGATTCAGAAGAGGTTTTGTTTCTTTAGAAGAGGAAAAATTTTATTTAATTTAAATAGCAATAGCGGTGGACAAACTATCAGAATTGGACAATAGCTGATCAAATCTATGTTTTCAAGAAGACAACACATTAGATATTTCTTCGTAGCATAACAATCAGGAATACATAGCTAAGTTTGCAAAAGAGAGTGGATGTTCCTATTTCATGTTTTTTGAGAAAGATAACATGTTTCATGTATAAAAATTGCCGCTGTCTTTTCTGATCCACTACTAATGAACTATAATCCAGACTATTTCTTCTCTTAAATCTATTGTTTAATATTTTCAGCATTCTAAACAATATTTTTAATCAGATTCATGTCTAATTATTTACTTTTATTAAAGAAATAAAAACCATGAACTATAATCCAGACTATTTCTTCTCTTAAATCTATTGTTTAATATTTTCAGCATTCTAAACAATATTTTTAATCGGATTCATGTCTAATTATTTACTTTTATTAAAGAAATAAAAACCTTTAAATAAGTATACTTATTTTACCCATGGCATGGGCTAAAATAGTTAATTGACAATGTGTTTTAATGTATGCTTATTTTACCTCACAAAAATGGGCTAAAATAGTTAACTGACAATGTGTTTTAAACTACCATTATCGGTAATAATTTGAATTTTTTTGCTAATTAACATATTTTTTGCAAACTATGTATAAATAAAAAAGAGCTGTGTTTATAACTATTTTACCCTACTTGACCCTATATAAAAAAAAAATATTAGACAAAAATTCACGGAATGCAGAGAGATTATGATGAATAAATATCGTATGTAAAACAAAAATGTTTTTTACATACTAACAGAAAAGTAAATATGTAATATTTAATAAATTAAAGAATTTAAAAAGTTTAAGTTTAAAATCCATACATACCTTTTGTTTAATAAGTGCAGTTTCAATAAAACTTTAAGCCTTACTTATTATTGTAAAAATACGGAAAGTTACAAATGCAGCAATACTTACGATTTCAATGTGTATGAGCTATCTGGCAACCACTTTAACCAAGCTCTGGCAACTTCATTATATAGCCAGGAAATAGAGTCATTTCCTTTAATTTGAGGAATGGGGAAACTAAATTATAAAAAAGAAAATTAAATAATAAAAAACTATTTGAACAATCCAAAAAACAATGCATGTATACAAAATTTATACTAAAATGTGACATCAGCTGAATAAATATTAAGAAATCTGTTAAGATGCTATAAAATAGTAAATAAAAGAATTGTGATAATTTTTAAAAGAAAAATAACCCAATTCTTCTTCGGGTTGGCAAAAAAGAGTAAGTGGTGACCATCATTACACATGAGTGATCATTGCATATCATGGTAATTTGCTACAACATACTACTTATTTCTCTAGTAAATATGCAGATCAGTGGCCTTTATCTTATTTTACATATCTGAAATCTAAAAATTGCTTTTTGTAAATAAAATATTGTAAATTTAGTTTAATTAGCTATCAGGCCACCAGCATAGTTATCCTTAAATTTATACTATGCATTGCAACATGATACTTGTATTCCCAATTCAATTATTTAATCTTCTGCTAAATCATAAGCAACTGATAGGGATGGCAGTAGCATTTTGTATCTTTTTTGTGGTTATGTGATAAAACAGCTTGATTCACCCACTTCTGTAATTATGCTCCAGAACAATATATATGTGCATTTCACTTGCAACACATTTGCTTATATGGAGACTTTTAAACCTATTGGGTAATCAGCTATAATCGGATCTACTGCCAAATAATTCATTTTAGAAAGTGTGATTTGACACTTTTGTGACACCCACTACCTTTTAATAGTATCCATATTCAATAAGATTTAAACTTTATTGCGGATAACATTGATCATGTCTGATGATAACATTGGCTGAAAATGCAATTAAAGATGATTAGCTAATCTGTTTTTTTTTTTTTTTTTTTTTTTTTTTTTTTTTTTTTTCCCATTTAAACTTTCTGTTTAATCTTTCACAAAAGTATGATATTTGCAGGCATAATTATTGAAGTGATTTGCGATGATACTTGATTTTCCAATAAATGAATTACATCTTGAGTTATAAGCAATTATTGTCTTAAAGTAGCAGTTTTTTTTCCTTTCCTACATTGTTGTGCCTGGAAATTTAATTCAAAATGCAAACTTTAACAGCACTGTCTGAAAAATTGTCTGTCTTTATTGAAAAACAGAAAAAATTGATTGGATAGTTGTTTAATAAGTGTATCTACCAATTTGACACATTTGCGAACAAAAATAAATTTAACCCTTAAATGCCTGATTTTTCAAAAATCATTGTAATAATGTTTTTCAGCTTTCATTTTTTAAATAAATCATGGGAAAAATAGTTAAAAAAATCATATTTTGTTTTAAGTATGGTTTATGGTTAAAAAACAGTTTGTTACTAATTGGCAATGCTGGTCTTTAATTGAAAAAATAATTTTCCTTGATAAAATTGTATAATATGAAACACACAAGAATTTTAGGAATTATAATAAGAAATAAATTTTACTTGCTCACTGCAGAACAAAATAGGGTATTTCGCAAGCTTCCACACAAAACAAAAAGAGCAAGTAGCAACGATTGAAAAAAATAAATCTATCTTTATTCTTAAACAGCACAAGTGTTGCCATCTACATATTGAAAATTGATTTAATAATATTTTCAGAATGTATTTTATTGGCAACATTAGGCATTATAGCTTCAATATTATTCTAATAGTATTTCAGAGCCAAAATTGGGTATGTTGCCGAAAAGCAACACCCGACATTTAAGGGTTAAATAAAGGGTCAGAAAGTAGTCATTTTGGATTTGAGAGAAGGAAAAAGGGAAAAAAGACATATGAATAGCGCCAAATTTATAAAAATGAAAAAGTAAAATGTTTTACATATATTTTTTGTAAGAGATGTATAACATTCCACCAAAACTTACACAGTTAATTTCAAACATCTGACAAATGAATTAGCGAAATTTGAAACAGATTGGATTAATTTAATACCTGCATAGTGAAATTTTATCATCTATAATTTAACATTTAAATCAATCATCCAAATGCACCATTTTCTTTTCAATGAATGTAAAGGAATTAATCAAAATTTGAAAATTGCCTTAATTTTCATAGGAAAGTATAAGCCTTTTAATGGCATGAAAAAGAAGTTCTATATTTTTTGAAGAAATGACCCTAATTTAATTAAAAAATATATACAGCTAAATCTGAATACCTCACCAACATATGTGCCTAATTTCAAGCTTGCTAATTGAATGATTTTTGCAGCAGTTATCATGAGACATGCATGCATACAGACAAACATCTATACTAATAAAAGAATAAATCGCTCTGTGTGTGTGTGTGTGTGTGTCTGTCTGTGTGTGTGTGTGTGTGTCTGTCTGTGTGTGTGTGTGTGTGTCTGTCTGTGTGCGATGGCTAGGAAAATCTACTGCACGTACGAGGTTCAAAATTTTTCTGAGAATAGCAAAAAGTCTCTCCTGATATACCTGGCTCTCAGAATTTTAATATTCTAATTATTAACAGAGTAATTAATTAATATTCGGACATCACTCTCATCAAAAGTACACCTTTTTTCCCTCAAATTGCTTTCGGTTGGTTGGTTCATAAAGCATCGCTCATCAAAAATACGTTTCTTTCTTTCCGCTTGCTTTCGGGTGGTTGGTTGTATAAAGCTTTCGCAGAAATAATTAAGTAAACCGGGATACAAATAAATAAACAAATTTGAGTGCTTAATACTTCAAGAGTGGCTGTTTTTTCAACTAAACATTAAATTTAAGCATGAAGATGAAATACGTGCTTTGAAAACATATTTAATAATAATGAACTTTAAGAGAATGGATTAGTTTCAAATGATGTCACAACCTAGCAACCAACTTGACAACCTGGCAGGCTTTTTGATTGCCACACTCTTTTCTGTTTTTTCTCTACTTTTATTGGTTGAGCGATAATATCTGTTAAAAAATCAGCGATATTGGTTAGTTTACGGAAAATTGAAGGTGCCTGTTTGATGCTGATCTATTTAGATAGCAAGAAATGGGTTTTTTAAACGTTAAATAAAAGATTAGAATACTCCTTACTGGCCCTTTTACCACTAGAAATTAGAAATTGGCAACAAGTCCTTGCATTCTAATGCTTTTTGCTGCTGTAGCGAGTAGCAACAGTTGTAATAGAATTTAAATTCTCATTTTTTATATTGATAATGATTTTTTTTTTTTTTGAGAAGTGTTTTTATAAAGACATTTTTTAACACATTTTTTAATTGCTCTTTTTTATGTTTTAAATGCAGAAAAATGTTCCGAATTTATCGCCCGCTTGCTATACAGTGCCGCAGGCAGCGGGAACCCATGTCAGATGTTCGAACAGAACTTTTTGCACCCTTAATTTATGAGTAGTGGTTATTTCCGAATAGTAATTTTCTGCAAATTTCTTAAATTTTTATATCTTTCCTCTACCTCCTTGACTAATATATCTACAAATCGGTTTAATAACGGAGTTTCGCTCGGATGTAGGTTTGTTAGGAACAGAGTGCGCCCCCTGGAGGCAGAAAGTGGAATTAACATATTTTACGGAGCATGTACAGAATGCCTGCTATAACGGTGAAGCAAAGCAAATATTTTAAATTCCTGGCTAAGAACCCCCCCCCCATCCATGTATCTACGTGAAGAGGTTTCGTTCATATACGCTTTTGCTAAGAATAGAGTGTGCTCCCTGGTGGTGGAATGTAGAACTAACAGTCTGCGATTTCATTTAAAGTAGGGAATCTAACAAGGTGATCTGTTTGAAACTTCAAGATAGTTTATAAGACATTAGAAAAAGTTTATATAAGAATGGCGCATGAAATTTCGGGCAGGTGGGGAGAGGGTGGGGGATAGATTTTTTTTTTTAACCTTTGCGTTTCTTACCGTTTCCGGTGCGGTTTTTTGACGGAGTCCTGAGATAAATGTGTCTTATTAAATATAAAAATGTCAAAAGTTTGTTACCACTATTTCCGAAAAGTAATTTCAAAAATATTTTAATTTCTTGCTTAAGATCGCCATCCCCTCGAGTAACATATCTACTGATAGGTTGTTTAACGGAGTTACTTTCAGATACAGTTTTTTAAAAATACAGTGCGCTCCCTGGTGGTGGAAAGTGGAACTAAGAGACCACGATTTCCTTTAAAGTAGGAAATTTGACAAAACAATCTGCTTGAAACTTTAAGATAGTTTATAACACATAAGAAAAAGTTTATAAAAAATGGCGCGTGGAATTTCGGGCAGGTGGGGAGGGGCAAAATATTTCTTTTTTTTTTTTACCTTTGCATACCGTTTCAGGTGCGGTTTTTTGACAGAGTCCTCAGATACATGCTACTTAGTACATATAAATGTGACAAAAGTTAAGTTACACTATTTCCGAATAGTAATTTCAACAAATATCTTAAATTCTTGCTGAAGACCGCCACCTCCTTGAGTAACATATCTACTGATAGGTTGTGTAAAGGAGCTTTTGTTAAGAATAGAGTGCACTCCCTCGTGGTGGAATGTGGAACTAACATAACGCGATTTTGTTAAAATTAGGAAATCTAACAAGGCGATCTGTTTGAAACTTTAAGAACGTTTATAACACAAAAGATAAAGTGTAAAAAAGAATGGTGCGTGAAATTCCAGGAAGGGGCTCTAGATTTCTTTTAAAAAAATTAGCGTTTCTGACTTTTTATGTGCCGTTTTTTGAGGGAGTTGTGTGATATATGCTACTTATTAAAAGTTGCAGACATTATGTCTGCTTTGAAAAACACCTACTTTTATTTTGGAGAGTAGATAAAAACCATAGGGTAAAATTTTAATAAGAGTTCAATTTAAATCAAAATTTTAAAAATACAGTATTTACAGATTTTAAACTTTAGCATCTTGGCCTATATTTGTACACTAATTAAGAGTATGTAAATAAAAAAAAATTGATTCAGAACTTTTTGCTCGAAGTTGAAAAAAATCGACTTTTAAAAACAAAAAGATACGCTTTTTTTAATAGAGAATGAACGCGAATTTGTTAAAATTTGGAAAACGAACTAAATGATTGACTTGAAATTTTCACGTAAGTTATAACAGCCCTTTGACCACGGTTTCATAGAGTAATATTTGTATAGAACATATTGCGCTCTCTGTCGGTGGAAGGTTGAACTACCCACTATTTTCGAATAGTAATTTAAGCAAATTTCTTAATTTCTTATTTTAGTCAATGTCCTTATTTTAACACAATGTTTATCGAAGCATCTAAATAGACCGGATTTACATCTCCTATAAAAATTTTGAAACGTTCGGACGAGTAGAAATATTTTTTACAAAATAAAATGTCTGAAAATGTCCACGAAATCAGTAAAAACTTGAGTGTTTTGTCGCAGTTCCGCTCGCTTTCGGTACGCATACACTCCCAAAATCAACTTACGCAAAATAGCACGTATCTTCAATTTAATATTTTTCTTGCGATTTTTTATATTTAAAAATATAAATTCAGATAAAAGGAATTAAAGGTACAAAATCATACAAATTTGAGGTTCATTCAACATGGCCCCGGGCAACACCGGGTGGATCTGCTAGTACAGCATAAACTTGTATTCACATTAAAGCCTCAACTGACTTTTCAGCAGTTAACCTGATGAAGAATTGGCTTATTTTTTTAATTGAACTAATCAATTCTAGTTCTTATACTGTGCACTTTACAATGGTCTAACAATGTTCTCGATACTTATCAACTTTATGAATATTCTCAAAAAATAATGCAGGATGTTAAAATATTAAAGAGATATGGTGACAATTGCTAGAACTGAGCTCAAAACTAGAAATTTTCTGATGATTTGCAACAGCCATTTAAATATAATTTGCCATCTTTAGGCTTTGTTCAGGTATGGGAAGAGTAGGAGGGAGGGAAACTATAGAAGGCAATGCTTGCATATACTACATAAGCATTTTTTTCAGCCTGCTAAACCAATCTTACATTTAAGTATTGCGCGGCAGCGCAATACTTATTTATTTCCAGTGTCACTTCTCAATGTTAATTTAACACAGAAAAGCCTATGGAGATGATAACTTTTTCATTTTTTCTTCCCACCTTTTTGTCCCTGATGCCACTCATTTTTAATTCTTTGCTAATTCTAATAATATTATAAATTCAAAGTGTAAAAACATTTGCCTGACGTCAGGGTCAAAACGGATCATAAAATGCCTTTGCATATAGGTGGATTATAATCAAGAGAGTAACATGGGCTAATTTTTATTTACATTATTCAAATATTTTTCTTAATAATTCCAAATTTTGCTTTTTTCATTGAGAATCAACGGACATTTTCTAATAAAATTTAACTTTTTTTCCTTCATTGTTGTAAATAATTCAAAAGCCGTAATAATAATTTGCCTATATTTAGTTGAATGATTTTCACGTGAAACATGAAACTGAAAAAACTGAAATAGTTTTTTTTTTAAGAATTAAAAAGAAGAGGAATATGGCGTCATAGTGGAAATAAAAATGACATTTTCAAGCAGATTTTTTTAAGTTCAGATTGTAATTTTTTGACCAAACTACAGCAACCTGCATTACTGCGCTGGTGAAACATTTTGAATTATACATAGGTAAATTGCATCACAAATTGTGATGCGATATCGCAGAAATCAAAGCCTGATGATGATATACCCTCCATTAATTTTGAAATGTGTTCGTCTGAATTCAGTAGTTATTAAAAAACTTGACATATTAAACGAAAACCTAATTTGCAGAACAAATTAAAAAAAAAACAAAATTTATTTCCTAAATTGTTTAAGCCCGAGAAGGGGCAGATATTAACATAGTATTTCATTCAATTCGTTCTACATTTAATGTTAAATTTTTGTAAGAAATAAGTTAAACCAATTGAACATTAAAAAATAAAAATGAAATTCATACAATATAATACTTTAAACACCTATATACTTAGATTCCGTTCAAATGAAATCGCAATAAATCTTAGACTTTTTCCATTTTTAAGTTGGTAAATATTTGTACTGCAGATTTTGCATTATGTTTATGACGATTGTACATAATATGATAAGATACATGCAAAATACAAAACTTTAAAAAAGTCTAAGATTTATTTCGATTTCATTTGAACGGAATCTAAGTATATAGGTGTTTAAAGTATTATATTGTATGAATTTCATTTTTATTTTTTAATGTTCAATTGGTTTAACTTATTTGTTACAAAAATTTAACATTAAATGTAGAACGAATTGAATGAAATACTATCTTAATATCTGCCCCTTCTCGGGCTTAAACAATTTAGGAAATAAATTTTGTTTTTTTTAATTTGTTCTGCAAATTAGGTTTTTGTTTAATCTTTTTTTAAGCAAAAAGACTTACATGCTCTACTTAATGTTGAACCTAGGATAGCTGTGGTCATTTTAAAAATTCTCCAAAAGAAAAGAATGATCATTCATTATACATAGAGTTCTAAATCTAATAAAAATACTAATAAGGGATTGAAAGTGTTAAGTTATTTCAAAATTGAAAATTTATTAAATGGACACAATTTTGTTTTTATTTAATAGCTTGAATTGATTCAAATATAACTTAAAATAGTTTAAAAAGACAATCACTTATTATTACCTGTTAACTGGAGAACTTTCATGATTTCCAAGAGCAGGAAAAATAGGAAGATGACCAAGATATTTATGAATAACTCTGGACACAGAATGAAGAAGGTAAACAGCTTCTTCTCTTGAATTATTCCAGATATCATGTGGTGGAATGTCCCCAGTCCATATCACATAATCTAGCTAAAATATTGAATTACAAAGATATAGAACTATACTTTTTTGACGCGATCTCTATTAACATGAAAGACACATAATGCAAATTTATATAAAAATAAATAAATAAATAATACAACATCTTGTCTAAAGATTTTTTGTTTAAAAAATTTTGAAAGATTTTTTTTGAAAAATTATTTGGATTAGGATGAGATGTTAGTATTAGCTTGGATTATGATGAGATGTTAAATAGTATTAGCTTGGATTATGATGAGATGTTAAATAGTATTAGCTATAAGCAAGTGTTAATGACAAACAAACTGTTACTGCTTTAATGTAACTTCTTAGCACAGAGGTAATGTTCCAGGATTCTAATTAAGAGATTCTACATTCTAACCCTCATAATTTCAAAAGCACAAAAAAATCTGACTACAAGCAAACATGGACTTTTACAATAGTTGGATTTGAGACACTATTAGGCAATAATAAGGCCTAATATCTATGCAGAAAGTGTACTTCAGATGTTGTTCTTTGAATTATTTGTCTGTGGTATGTGCATGAAAGAATACAAGAGTAAGGAAGTAAGATTTTGAATTTGAACAACACTAAACTCACATTAATTAAACAATACAAGTGTATATTCACAAGTTATTTTCCTTAGGAAATATTTTGCTTGTAAAAGCAAAAATAAATTCTTGTTTCATTCTTTCTTCTTACTTATGTATGCATGTTAACATTAAAAGATGTAATTAATTTTTTAAACATGAAGAGTACATATTAATATGATATAAAGTGAAATAAAATATTTTTTTTTAGGATGCAAACAATACAAATCATGCTAAATTTTAGGAATAACAAGACATAAAGGTGATTTAAGATTATTTTCTGTAAGCATAAAAGTACCCTTTCTCTTCGGAAAATTAACAAGTATCTTCTTCATAAAAGAAGAACCTTGACAGTTTTCCATTACATAACATTTAAAAATTAAGATTTTAAAAGGGCTGGTCACTCAGCTTCGGAATTCTCCTCCGTAATGTTAAGTCTAAGGACTTTTGATGTATTCGTATATTTAAAATATCTTCTCGGGAAATTCCTATTTTTAACATCTTTTTCCTGTATACTCTTCTTAAAGGATGTCTTTTTTTTCTTAGTTTTCAAAATATTTCTAAAATCTATGCTAAATTTAATATTTTATGTTTTAAAAGCGGGTGAAATGTGAGTAGGATTATAACACTTAATTTAAAATTAAGTCTATACTTTAGAAATATTTTGAGAACTAAGAAAAAAAGAGACATCTTTTAGGATGTGTACACAAAAAATAGAAGTTAAAAATATTAATTTCCCGAGGAGACATTTTAAATATACAAATGCATCAAATGCCCATAGACTTTACATTAGTGAGGGGAAATCGGAAGCTGAGTGACCAGCCCCCTTAATAGTAAAATATTTTCACAAAGCAAAAAACAGAAAATTATTGCTTTATAAATTAAAGAAAAGTATAAAAAATATTTTGAAATCAGATAACATAATTTGTTATGCAATAAAAATATATAATGAAGAGTGGTCAACCTCAGTGTTAATGTAAAACCTGTGATGGATTATGTATTGAGTGTTTTGAAATTTATCATATATCAAAATAATTCATTATTTTTACCATGTAATGGATACAATTTATTATATTCAAAAGTTATTTTCAAACCTAAAACGTTTAGGATTTTTGCATCTTTTTTATCAATGCTAGTTATCAGAACTTATTTTATAAACCATCAAATAAGTAAAATTGATTTGCAATATTTGCAATGTTGATTATATTGAGAACTGGCCAGTGCAAACTTTTTACAAAAACTTAGACTTAATAGACATAAATGCATGTATTATGCTAAAGGAGTTAATAACAGTCATCATCAGTAGAAAATAATTCGTAATGCAGTTTTTAGAAGAACTATAAAAAGAATATAATTCCATAAAAAAAAAAAAAAAAAAAAAAAGAGTCTTATTGCTGTAGGCAGTTATATACAATCAGCCAGATCAAAGAAAATCAAGAAATGCAAATAAAGAAAAGAAAAGGCTAAAAAAACTCGCTATGATTTGTAAAAACTGTAATAAAGCTGTATATGGATTCTGTACGCATAGAAAAAAATCTGGTTCAAATATGATTATTTGACTTTAAAACAGAACTTTGGTATCTATGTTACAGAAATTGTGAATAACACAGCATAGCAGTACCACTTGTTCAGTGATACACACCGAAATTTAGGTTCTACTTATGTTTAGGTCTAAGACATAGGTTCCCAACCTTTTCTAGACCACTGCCCCCTTTACAAGAAAAAAAAATCTAACATCCCCTCTTCCATAATAGTTAATTATACCAAATATTAAAATATTGTTGCATATTACCTATACCTATTTTATCTGTCTATCTATCTGTTAAATATCCCAAAGTAAAAATTAATTAAAATGATCATCAAATATAGTAAAAAACTGTTATTAAAATTTAAAAAATAAGCACAAAATCAATAAGGAAAAAAAAAAAAAATTAATGAGATGGTTGAGGCTGGTGAAGTTTTAACAATGTCGAGTTCCAATTTCATTAATATCAACCCGCAAATTACCTAGTTCAATGATGTGCAGTCTGTTCCTTTTCTTAAACAGTATAATAGCTATTGGACTGAACCCAAGTATAGCGAAATCCAATGAAGAAAAAACAATTAAAAATTCCTGTACACAGTCCAGGTTAGAGAACTAGAGAGTGGGTGTAGATTTTGAAGCCAGAATTGCTATCTTCATTTCTGAATTTTACTTTTAGTTCTTCTTAGTGCCTAATACAGCTAATTCTGCACTCTGCTATTTTTGAATTTATAACTATTTTTAATGTGAATTTTAGCGATTTTTGACATTCATGAAAGATTTGTGGCTACAATGTTTTAGCCTGCTATAATAAAATTTTATTTCCGGCGAGTTTTACGTCGATTTTTTGAAGTAAAAGAATTCAATTTGGGATACCCAGCTTTCGTTTCGTTTGTACAGGTTTTCATTTAATATAGGTATATTTAACTTTTTTATCACAGGTCTGCACAACACCAGAGGGGGTGGGGAAAGGGAAGTCAACTAGTTTTATTACATCAATTTTCTAAATAGGCACACCATGGCCGCCCCCCCATTTCCCCCTAGACCCACAACCATCCCCATTGGGAACCTATGGTCTAACAGAATAGGGAATTTGATGAAATTCTGTGACATTAATTTTTGAGATATAGCTATTGTGGAAATTGTGAAAAAACAGCACAGCAGTGCCTTTTGTTGAGCAATATACACCAAAATGTAATCAGAATGTATTCAGGTCTAATAGAATATGCAGTTTGATGAAATTCCAAGCATTGGTTTTTCAGGTATGCCTATCACAGAAATTGTGAATAATGCAGCATAGTAGCAGCACCTGTTGGGTGATAATACAGCCAAAGCTAATCAGCACCAATTTATATCTAGGTCAAACTGGATCTTAAGTTTGATTAAATTCTGTGCACTATTTCTTGAGATAGAGAAACCACAAAAATTGTGTTACACACAGACTAGCAGATGTTTTTCAGAAATAATCAAATCATGTTCAGGACACCAAAAAATGTGTAAATCTATCAAAAAACACAAGTCGAAAATTTTCATGATTTCAATACTTTCTTCTTATACATATAGAAGAAAGTAACAATATAAGCTTGTGTGCTAATCTCTGTGCTGAAAAATGATCTTGTGAGTAGTATATATCTTACTTTATTTTTTATGAAAGAAAATCTGTGCTAAAATATTTGGATTCAAAAGTTACTTTATAGCATAAATTTTTATTGTTTGTATCAAGGCTCGACTAACTCTATGTGGGGCCCTGATGAACATATTTATTTGAGGGAGACCATAATATTTATACAATAACAATTTAAACTCATTTTAAGGGGGGGGGGGGGGGACCTAATTTTTATCCTTGTGCATCGTTCTAAAAAGTTGGGGGCCTAAGGCAGCTCCCCCCATTTGCTCGTTTGATAATGAGGTCTTGGCATGTATTTCTAAAATGTAACTGAATGGAAAAAAGATTTTTCAACACAATTAGCTAATTTTTCACTATATACAAGTGCATATAAGAACAAAACTACAATCTCTACTAAAAAAAATTATAAATATTACAATTTAGTTTATTTTGTTTTTTTTTTTTCTTTTGTTTTAAAGTGTCTGAGTTTACATAATAAAATATACAGATTTTTTTCCAGCGATCAAAATAACCTCTGCTGTAATTCTAGGTATACAAAGAGCATCGTAATTCTAGTATTAATTCTGTTTTCAAATACAAACAGACTACTTTCTGACTCATTCACAAAATCATTTTTATTCTTAAATGAATGAAATCAGCAGGTTTTCCCACCCAAAAGCCAAGAAATCATAGCATTTTTAATTCAATTAAATGCTATCTAAGTTGGTGTTTCAAGCCCATTTTCAGAATGCATAGATGCCAACATCTCTTAATTATCCCGGAGTCTGATCCAAGATAAGCATGTTTTAAACCAGAAAAAATATATGAGGAAATGTGTCTTTTTTCTATAAGGTACATTTTAAATTTCATTTTTTAATTTTTTATTAAATAAAATTTCCAGTTGTAAACATGTTCTTCTTGGATTAGACTCCAGAATAATTAAGCGATGTTGGTATTTTTAAAATGTGTCAGCCTCAGCCCGGGAAAAGTAGTTATGAGATAGCAATCAATTGTAATTCAATATGTAATACACTTTTTAGAAAAAGAAAAACATTTGATTTTAAGTCACTTCAGTAGTCTAGCCTGCCAACTTCATGCTTTTACATTTAAAAATGGCTTCATGAATGTGTCAGGGAGTTTTGCATTTGAGCAGGTTTTATTTATTTATTTACAGAACAGCTTTAATATACATGAATTTTAAGAAATACAAACAGAAATAAAAGTCTGCTACCTTATGTGTCTTGTTAATATGAGCTAAGACATTTTCGAGAGTACGCAAAGGAATATCACAATTTCTGTAATCTCCCCAGTATCCAGCTGCATCAGATGGCATAGTTGGCTTTCCAGAAGACCTGCGACAGCATAAAGGCTCTCCACAGTTGGCATTTGTTCCTTCTTTATAGTAAGGATCAACATGGACATCTGATAGATGCAGAACATGTAAAACTGGAGAACCAGGCTAGAAAATACAAATATTTTAACAAAGTGCACCGTATTTGTGTGGCAAGTTGTTATCTATATTCTAAATAGATAAATTCCTAGTGAAAAATAAAACTATAGTAAAAAAGAATGACGTTTTTAACACGATAAAACTGACGTAACAAAATATTAATAAAAAAAATAGCCACATATTTGTATCAGCTATTTGCTAATACAAAAACTTTAAAGTTAATGATATTTGAATAATGAAACTACTACATCTAGAGCAGCAATTTACACAATATATCAATTTACATTGATAGTCAAGTGAGAATAATAATAAAAAAAATGCAAATTACTAAGAACAATAAAGAGAAAAAAATATACAAAAGAAAATTATATAAATACAGTAAAACCCGTAAAGTTGACCCCCTGTCTATGTTGACCTCTGTTGTCAGGAACCAAATTTATCATATACAAAACTATAAGACAAACCCTTTGTAACTTGACCACCTGTCTATCTTGTATCTTGACCACTGAAATTATACAAATTTGACTAGAACTATTATAAAATGCTTATCAAAACCCTTTATAACTTGACCATCCAAAAAGCTAACAAATCATGAATTTAAAAAAAAGTAACTCTCCACGAAATTTTCTGGTTTTTTTTGTTTTTTTTAACTAGAATTTCTAAAAGGGTGAAATAGTTCTTAGCCTGAGAAATGCTTTTAGCAGTGATAGGTGTAGGAAAATAATTCAAGGCTTATCTATTCTTACATTGTTGCTCTTGTGGATTTGGCTTTTCAACCCTCCCCCTCCATTCTTTGATTCTAGATTTCTTTCTTCTATTTCCTATTCTCTTATCATTCCTTCCCTTCTTTCAATAACCCCAGGTGCTACTTAGTAAGCAGATTTTTTTTTTTTTTTTTATAAATTATGTGTAATAACTAGTATAGTTTGAAGAATCACTAATTGGCTGTATATGATTGACTGTTTTTCTTTTTTTTAATAAATAGTAGTAATACTAATTGATTTTAAAATTGATACAAAACTATTAATTCATTCTTGTAGGCTTGAAGGCTTTTCTTTTATAAGGTGTTAGAAATATGCATGGTAATACAATATTATTTTAAAGCCTTTCAATAAATAAAATTTTTGTGGAAAAAAAATGATATGGTATGAATATTACGTAAAAAAAAAAAAAAAAAAAAAAAAAAAAATTATCACCACCCTTTATAAGTTGACCACTGAAGTGCGGCACCACAAGTGGTCTACTTACATAGGTATAATTATCAGTGTCTAAAAGGTCTTTTCATTTTTACACTTCTTTTTTCTTTTCTTTTTATATAGTTGCTGTGATATACAGATATGGTTATACATTAATTATTTACAGTCCTTCCCACTTAATCGGGTCATGGATAATCAAATACCCTGCTTATTCGAATAGAATCCTCTGGAACCGAATTTATTCCTATTGGTTCTATGTTATTTTTCCCCGCTTAAACCAAATACCTTTTACGAACATCCCCGCTTAATTGAATAAACACTGTGTGACCAATGTTTGAAAGTAGGCATGAAAAGCACGTTTCAGATGGAATTTCTTTCCACCTTTTGTCATTTTCGGTCCCTTTACGCTGAAAACAAACTTAGTTCTTCCTGCAATGATTTTGATCGGCAGGGGTATAATGGACAGGTCAAATGATTTCCCCACCTTGATCTCCCCCACCATCACTTCTTGCTGTTAACAAGGCTTCGAGACTCGAGATGGTAGTTGTGATATTTTGCACTCATTCGAAAAATAACTCGATATTTACTCCTTTAAAATTCCACTTAAGGTTGATCTCAAATCAAAAGTGGCAACTTTCTGACACAAGTTTTAATTTATTTTTGTTCAAAAATGCATGAAACTAGCTGGTGTTGTTGTTTGGAAACTATGTAATCGAGCTATTTTTTCCATTTTTTTGCAAATGCAATAGATCTTTCAGAAAATAGTGTCAAAATGGACATTCTGAACCGAATTTCCATGCGAAAGTAGAATAATCACTCAAGAGCGGCCGAAAAATGTGTTTGTCACGTGATCAAAATCGCTTATAACTCAATAGGTAATTGATTGATAAAAAAATGGAAAACACAGTTCAATTCCAAATCGCTTCCATGGCTAAGCTTTCCAATTTTATATCTTTCCGTTAAAAATGAATTTGTAAATGCGTCAAAACGTTTTGCACTTGTTGAGCAGAGCAGTTAAGAACAGCCTTAAATGATTTTTTTAAGGCAGTGTAAGTAACGTAAATTAGAAGTAGCAAAGTTTTGACCAAATTCAAACGAGCTGCATTAAGTGTGATGTAAACCATATAAATGTATGTACTGACATTAAATTAATACATATTTACTTTATATTAGCATTTGTATTTATTTTTATTGTATGTTATTCTATTAACGATTTATTATGCTGTTAATTAAATATACCGTAGATGGTTATTTTGCCTTTTTATTATGCATTAAATATTACAGTTATGATTCCCTGTTTAATAAAATACCCTGCTTAATCGAATATTTTTTCTGACAGAAAAATATTTGTTTAAACGGGGACGACTGTACATACTTTACTGATTCAAAGAAGAAGTTAATAAAATATCACTATTACATATGAACAGGGGTGGGGAAAAGCATCATTTTACTCGCCACTGGCTAGTAAATTTTTTGACAGGGCGAGGGAATTTTTAGGTAGTCTTTGAAAACTACAAACTATAGAGATATACGGAAACTTTCCTTTTTTAGTAGTTAGATATATTTTTCAAGTTTCCTGATTACCGCGATGTAAATATGACACTAAGTTCTATTTTATATTAAACTTTCATCTCTTGTTTGTATTTCTTAATTTTACAAGGAAAAAATATACGAAAATGCATTATAGTAATAGTAACCAACTAGTTTTGAGTTGCGTAAATTTTGTCAAAAATTTTCAACTGTACGTTGCATTTTACTGGCTGGTGAAATAAATCCCTGGCTGGTAAGATTTTCTAGAAATTCCCCACCCCAGCATATGAAATAACTTTATATCAAATAACACTTTAAAGAAATACTTACTATGTAAAAGTAGTTTAATAATAGCTTTTTGTTACATAATGCATTCGACAATAATATTATTTTCTTACACTTGCCCCTCCCGTTGGAAATACAGCAAGCAGAACTGCTTATCAACAAAACAGGTAGACAAAATTATTTCTCTTTATTTTACTAATAACAAGTGTCACAAGAATTATCATTTCAAACACACTTCGTACCTAATTTCTCCGAAAGTGGATTATATACACATATGGCAGAAGAATAGGAATGTCAAACGTTGGGATATTCCATATTTTAGAATGAAATACTACTATAATCATTTAATGGTTTTAATAATAAATTCTCTTAAAAATAGATAACAGACTAAAAAAAAGATAAACTATTTTGATGTAAAGAAAAAGTTACAAAAAAGAAAATTTTGGTTGGATCAAAAATGATAATATCAAAAGACAATCTCTCCCTCCTCCTCTGTGATGTAGTAATCACATTTGTTGTTTAATTGTAGTACAGCATTCTTATCTCGCGTTTTAAATGATTTCTTTTCGACTCAACATCATTCAAATCGCTTTTTTTCTTTCATTTTTTACCGAAAGTAACAGATAAACTTTTCCCCCTCTACTGTGATCTATTTTTAGCTGCAGCGTGTATCATAGTGACGTCGACCACGTCATATTAAAGAGTGTGTCTTCACTCCGTGAATTAAAAGTACGTTCTCTCTTAGAAAGTTTCTGTTTTTCTCTTTGCTATTTTTATATGCGCTGCTCATAATTATGTAATTTTAATTTAACTAATAGATTTAAATCAATTTTGGATGCACTATTGTAAACGCTGTTTGCATGGTATATATACCAAGTGCAACTAGTTTTCAACAGCTTTTACGAAAATTTGATATTGCATTTTTTGACAATGCGATTGTCCTTTTGGAATTTGGGTCATTGTGCCTGATTCAAAGAGCGATTCGAAGACTACGATGTTCTTCAATAGCAAATTTGCAATCCATGAAAAGTTTATTTTCGATTTCCGGCTTTTTATTTTATGCATTTCGATTTGGACATTTTATTATAAAGGCATTTTCCAAGGAATAATTTTAACCAGCATTGGCCAGCATTCATTATTGTCATGGAATTACTTTAAGTTTTAATAATCTAGATGGAATGTTTTCTAATATGTACGGTGACCGGCTGAATTTCTCCACTATACCTTCCTACTTCTCCATGTGATTAATAAAGTTGGATTTATCGTAACTACTTGTCTTCCTTGAACAAGCCTCTGAGTTATCTGTTTATCATTAAGTAAGACCGTATACATTTACTTATTTTTCCTTCTTTTATTTTTATTTCTACTGCAACAACATTTTATCATTGGCAGCTTTATGATCCTAACGGAACTTAAAAATAATTACTTATGCCACACCCTTCCCCTAGAGATATCTTACAATGTCAAATGCCAGGCAGCCCCCTCCACCCTAAAGTGAAACATTATATACTAGCGAACTTGCCCGGCGTTGCCCGGGTATGTCAAAAAACAGCAGGAATTACGAAAAAGCTCTGAAAATCACAATAAGATATAGCAAAAAAATTTTAAATCGCTTCTCAAATTTTGAAAAGAGAAAATATATATATATATTGTGTTCGAAGATTGCAAGTTGATTCCTTTCACTGATGTGGGAAAATAGTAGCAAATCGCTAAAATACACTAAAAATCACGTACAAAATTCCCGAAAAATTCGAAAATTGCTATACGAAATCCAAATAAACTTTATTGAAATGAGGGCAGAATGTACTTTAGGTCAAAAATGGAATGTCAAAAAATTGCAGCAGATCGCGAAGAAACGTAAAAATCGCATTAAAAATCCCATAAAGTTCAAAAATCACGAAAGTCAAAATTTGCTATAATTGGATAAAAGTTTTAAATCTAATTCCTTTGACCTGTGGGCCCTCTTAAAATTTATGTTTTGGAAATCATGCTAAGCATTAGATCATGTTACTTTTATTTGTAATTAATTTACTTGGACTGCCTTAAATATAATTAATATAATCCCTTAAGTTAATATTAGTTTTGTTGCATTAAAATATCTCAATTTGTTGATTTTCTGTAAGCAAGTAAACCCTATTGTTTTACAGTGGAAGTCTATCGGTATTTGGCAAAATATTAGAGATATTGCCAAGTTGGCGTCACTTTTGGTGACTCATTTTGGTCGCCAAATTTGGCGATATATCGCCAAGTTGGCGACAAACTTGGCGTTATTTGGCGACAAAACTGGATCGCCCCCCTACGGTAACCCCCCTTATAGGTATGGACATGCATTACATGCTGTTCAACAATTGCATAAAAAATTCGATAAAAAATCAAAAATCGCTGCACGAATTCCAAATAAACTTTTTTGAAAAGAGAACAAAATTTACTATATTGGGTTAAAAGAAAGAAACTGCATTCTTTTTCATAATGTGGAAAAATCGAATTAATATAATACCTTAAGTTAATATTAGTGTTTGTTGCATTAAAATATCTCAATTTGTTGATTTTCTGTAAGAAAGTAACCCACATTGGTTTACAATGGAAGTATATAGGAATTTGGCGAAATATTAGAGATATCGCCAAGTTGGCGTCACTTTTGGTGGCTCATTTTGGTCGTTAAATTTGGCGATATACTGCCAAGTTGGCGACTAAAAGAAAGAAACCATATTCTTCTCACTTATATGGAAAAATCGCCTCGAAACATAAAAAAGCGCTAAAAATCGCATAAAAAATTAAATAAAAAAATCTAATCAAAAAATCGAAAATTGGACTTCGAGGTGCAAAACTTCATATATAGACGTACCTTTTCCCCAAATTTTGTAGCTCTACGTGCAGTGGTCTCTTCAGAACAGCGTCGGCACACTCACTCACTCACTCACACACAAACTTCTTTCCTTATTATTATAGATGTACAAGCCCCTTATTAACATAACATATGGAATAATAACATTGTTAAGATTATTTTTTAAACTAAATTATATTTTTAGAATTGTTAAGATTTAAAGGAAAGTAATTAAAAGTGCTACTGTTGTTCCATAATAACATTTAAACCCTTTAGGATAAGCATCATGTATACATGCTATATATAACAAATAAAACTGATGAAATTTTAAAATGAAATGAATAGGAAAAACAGGATGGTGAAATAATGTTATCTTAAATTGTTACCTATTAAGCTATACAAATTATAGCAACAATGAAGCAAGGATCAATTATGATTAGAGAAGAGAAATGAAAATGATGCACAATGAGAAAATCAAAGTGCTTAAATAAAAAAAAAAAAAAAAAAGAATTTCTCAACATATAAAAAAAATTTTAGAATTGGCTAGAGAATAAATAATTAAGGAAATGTATAAAAACATTCTAAAAACAAGTGGGTAAGTGTGATCACAGATCGCACAGAGGGTTTTGTTTAATGTTCCTTTCAAAACACTTTATTCTTTCGCAAAATCTATTAGTTCCACATTTTGCAACCAGGGGGTGCACTCTATTCTAAACAAACCTCTATCCGAACGAAACTTCGTTTTACAAACTATCCGTTAGGGTGTCCCAGGAGAGGCCAAAAAAATAAAAAGTTTGAAAATGCCAAGTCTCACCTTTTAAAAATGTTCTTTCTGTCATAGTATGATACTACAAAAAAATTCAAGTCATTTCACAAATGTTTAGGGGTATCCCAAGCTAATAGAAAATAGGGAATTTATGGAAAATTTTAATTTCTAATTAATATGCAGGATTGCAGAATTCTACCCCACTTCTCTTACAAATTTTTTTATCCTAAAACTTCTTTAAGAAACACTTTATCATGTTTAACAATGATTTCATTTGATCTTATATTATCTATACTATCTGAGAACCATATTTCATTTTTCTGATCATTACTCTTCTAATGCTCTCCAATCTTTATTAATCTACTGGATTTCATTAAATTACTATTATGAAATACAATGTTTCTAATATTAATAATAGATGGCAGCTCCAGCAGGTGTTAAAGTTTCATTGATTATTTATCTGTCTTTGGTTTTGGATATCGATGAGGTCAATAAATCTTCTGAAGAAACCTCAAAGGAAGAAGTTGTAGTAAAAATACATTTAGATGATAATACAAAGCCCAAAGGAAATAAATCTAAGCTCTGCAATCGCAGATCCATTATTACTCCAAGGGTTGCTGGTGTTTTAGATTGAACTAAGACCAGCATGAAAGATTTACAATGATAATAGCATCTGTAATAAACAAAGAAGGTCGCTCTTCCTCTACCATGATGTCTGACCCGCTTGTAAAAATCCATTAGTGCTTTAAAAAAATAGTGTTCATAGGGAACGCCAATATCTTCGCCAAGAAACCATTCAACAATTAAAAACACAGTCTGAAACATCAAAGTCAGTTGTTCATTGAAGTGGAAAACTGTTAGCCAATTTGTCATCAAAAAGCATAGGAAATATTGATCATTTAGTGGTACTAGTTTTTTTCTTTGCAAGATAAATGTATTAAGCTTCTTGGAGTTTCTAAGTTATTGTCGGGAACTGTTCAAAGAAGCAGCTGATGCTGTTTTCGAGCTCTTAAAATCGTGGAAATGTGAATCTCAAGTAATTGGCATGTGTTTTGATACATCCCATGCAAATAGTGAAAGATTCAATGGAGCATGGACACAGAGTTGGGCAGTATCGAAAATACATGTATTTGAAATACATTTGTATTTTGTATTTTAAGCCTTCACAACAAATGTATTTTGGTAATGTATTTTGGAACGCCTTTTTCAAAGTATTTTGTATTTTCAAAATACATTCCTCCAGATTTCAAGCTGTCGTGTCTAAACCGCAGATTTTAGATTTGCAATAGGGAAACACATGCCTGTCTGTTTTGAATACTTTTCGAAGGAATATTGATCATTTAACGATATACTAGATTTCCTTTGCAAGATAAACATACTAAGCCTCTTGGAGTTTCTAAGTTATTGTCTGGAACTGGCAAAGAAGCAGCTGATGCTGTTTTCGAGCTCTTAAAATCATAAAAATGCGAATCTCATGTAATTGGATGTGTTTCAATACGACCCAAACAAATAGTGGAAGATTCAAAGGAGCATGTACAATTCTTGAGCAAAATATAGTCAGAAACCTTTTGTGGATAGCATGTAGGCATCACATGTTTGAGATTCTACTTTCTGATGCATTTAGTGTGTGTTTTGAACAATCTACTGGGCCTGGAATCTTTTTATTTAAGAGATTCCGAGAAAATTGGTCTAAGCTCAACCATGAACCAAAACAGTAATCAGTACCGATCATAACAGCATCAGACAGTTTAAAAACTTTTACTTCTGATTATGTAAAAACTGCTACAAAACTCCTTTGGGATGATTACAAAGAAATTTTAAATCTTGCATCATTAATGATTGGATTAGACATTCAATTTAGAATTCGAAAACCTGGTGCTCTTCACTGAGCTCGCTGGATGGCAATTTATTCCTTGGAAAGCAATTGCAAAGCAATTTATTCCTTGAAAATGAAGTTATTGTTTAATGGGAATGAAAACAGAATGTATTAACTGCTCAAGAGTTTCAAGGTATACAACAATTTAAACGGTTTGTTGTGTGTGTATATTTGCAGTCTTGGTTTACTTGCCGATCTGCTATTGATGCTCCTCCTAATGAGGTTTCACTGATTCAAAGGTTGAAAGAATATGATGTCAAACACATAAGCAATATTGGATTAAAAACGATGTTACGTCATTCATAGTATGTGAGTGGAGAACTGCAACACTTAGCTTATTTTCAGATCTTCTTTCTGGAAAGCAAAAATCAAAGATAGTTTTGAATGCTAAAAAAGAAAGAGTTCTAATTCACATCTATTAGAAATCCTTTCTCTCAAATTGGATGATTTATGTATTTCTAATAGTTTCTTTGAAATGCCTAAAATTGAAGATTGTTTCCTCAGTGTACCAGTGAAATATTGGTCTAAAATGCCATCCTATAAAAAAGCTGCAATATTTGCTAAAAACTTGCCTTGTGTAAATGATGTTTCTGAACAAGCTGTTATATTCATACATGATTTTAGTTGTTCAAAAAAGAACGAAGAGCAAGAACAGTTTTTGTTATAATTCGTAGAAATAGGGATGCACAGAAAGAAATTTTGTAAAGAAGAATCGTCAAAATCGTTTTGAAATGTAGTTGATAAAAAATGTGTAAATATTTAAAAAAATGTGTAAATAAGTATGTGATAACTTTAAAACATTCTTCTTTGATGGTTTTATTTACTTACTGTAAGATAATTGTTTACCTAAGTTCACTTTTTGTGCATAATTATACAGAAGGTAGAAATCTCTGCAAAATCACATTCTTCTTGATTTCAGTAATATATCTCTTCCTACTAGAGAAAAAACATAATTTATACAAAATTTGTTTGAAACAATATGTAAGAAGCTTTCATAAATGAAAAAAAAAAATGTCATTTGAACATTTTTAATGTAGCTAATAAAAAAATGCTGCATTTCACATTATTTTGGCCATTTTTATGCAAGTTCAATGACCTTGAGGGACCTCTAAATATTTTTTTTTTTAATTCTGAAACAATTCAAGGTGTTTTATATTTACAGGAAGACCAGTTTTAGTGGGTGAGAGTTCGCGATTTTAAAAGTTGATTTTTTTGGGACACCCTACTATCCGTAGATATATTAGTCGAGGGGATCGGGCCCATAGCACCCGAGATAGGTAGGCACCTCCTGGCGGTAAAAATTGGAACTAAAATATGTACAGCTATGGTGCATAATATGAAAGAGAGGTCAAAGGAGTGTTGGCAAAAGTTAGAAAAGTGCACTCCGGGTAAGAAGGGTGGAGGGTTAGAAAAATTGCTAAAAATGCAGAAGTTAGAGCCAGGAGGTGTAAATAATATAAGACTTTTTGAAAATTTTATGATTTTTTGTGTGATCGCAAGTGTTCTGCTATAAGTATGCAAAATTTCACATCTCCAACATAATTAGAGGCTCAGTTAGAAAAATTGCTTAAAATACACAAGTTAGAGCCCAGACAGGTAAATATAAGATTTTTTCAAAATTTTATGATTTATTGTTTGATGTGATGTGTTCAGCTATAAGTATCCAAAATTTCAAGTCTTCAACTTAATTAGGGGCTCAGTTAGAAAAATAAAAAGCTTAAAATACACAAGTTAGAACTCAGAGGGGTAAATATAAGACTTTTTCAAAATTTTATGATTTGTCATTTGATGTGAGGTGTTCAGCTATAAGAATCCAAAATTTCAAGTCTCCAACATATATAGTTTCTGAGAATGGGGTCTGTGACGGACAGACAGACAGAGGAGTGAGACGAATAGGGTTTTGTCAGATGAACAAAATCCTAAAAATACTTAGTTGAGATTATGAATATTGAAAGAATTGAATCAGTTAGGAAGTTCAGAGTTTCAAAATGAATACGAATAATATTCATTGTTAAATAATCACATAAATAATTTTTATTCTTTAAATTGTTGAAAACTTGACAAAATAGGCTTGTTATTAAATATATATATATATAAGTCCTGCAAATCGCATAAGTGCATGTTAATAAAGTATGCAGTATTGCTACTTATTAGCCCACTATCTTTGTTTTCTCTCCACGTTAGATTAAGGTAAACACATTGCACAGAAAAAAGAAAGACGGAAAGAGAATAAGGGTTCGGGTATACCTAGTTAATTTAAAATTTCAGAATTTATCATATTTGTATAAACAAATTTATAAAAGTGTCATCAATCAATCATGGAATTTTTATTTTAAATTTAAAGGAGTGGAAAACTAATAGAAATATGTTTTATTAGTTTAAAAAACTAAATGAACTTATGTAAATATATATAGTTTTCATATCTATATTATAAAGGAAAAACGTATCTGTGTGTAATGCTGACGTCATTTTGCAAATTTTGGTTTTGAAATTTTCGCTACTGAATTTTTTTAATATTCTGACCATCGTACATTTTCAATTTTTAGAACATCATCTACTTTCAAATGCAATTTTTTAAAAATTGTATCTTAATTGACTGATTTATTATGTTTTTAAAAATAATTTTCAAGCATGTCTTTTTGTAATTTATCACATCACGTGCTGTCTTCAATACCTAATAATAATAAACATTTTGCACATAAAGCAGCAAAAAATGTTCAGCATTTATTCCTGACTAATTTTCCGTAACGAAATTAATACTTCCTTTATAAATAAATAAAAGAATAATATTAAAAAAACAGACAAATTTAACATATTTGTAATCGAACAATTTAAATTTTCAGACAGTCAAATAGGAAAAAAAACCCTTTCAAATGGAGTTTGTTTGCAAAGTGCATCCAAGTTTACTGATTGTCTATGGTTTTAAAAACAATTTTCAAGCATGAAATATTTTAAAATTTATTCTCTATCACACGGAGCTTGATTATGGAAGGTTAATCCGTCTTTAATTGATGAGAATTTTTAAAAGTGTTAATTTAACTAAATTACGAAAATACAAAGAATTAAAGTTAAGTGTTGATTTTTTGAAGGGAGGGGGGAATTGAGAAAGGGATATATAACAGAAAAACTGTAATAACCAGGGGCATTGAAAAAAATAAGAAAGATGATAAATGAATTATAATTGTCTCTAAAACATTAATTTATGTGCAGACTATAACTTTCTTGATATACTAATGCCATAAAATTACATTTACAGTCGGACCTCTATTTAACGAACCTCTATTTTGCAGATTTCTCTATTTTGTGAACTTTTACTTGGAACGAAGAACATTTTGCAAATTTCTTTGTAAAATAACCTCCAAATAGCGAAGTGCATTCTCTATTTAACGAACTTTTTCTTGGGATCTATTTTTTTTTCTCCTTATTTCGCAAAATATTACTGGACATTTCAAACTTATTCTTTCTTTTAACACATTGTATGATGATCAATGACCAAGGCCATGTCTTACCAAACTCACCGAGAACAGTAAAATTGCCGTGATTCTTTGCTTTTCATCCAAGAAGTGCAAACTTTCAATGTCCCCTTTTAACCCTCAATGGAGCTGCCCCTAGAGTCTCCCGTTTTCTAGATTAATGATCATGATCAGTCGTGTGGGTAATTTCGGTTCTTGTAGCTCGCAAATGTCAAAGGAAAGTGCTTGAGTATCAAAGAAAAAAAAAATACTCTTGATGAGGTGGATAAAGCCGTGAAGAAAAAGAATACTGCTTTAAAATTTGGTATTCCTCCAAACAGCTTATCATACATAATAAAAAATCGTGATTTTAATGTAAGATCATTTTTTTTAACTGAAAATACAATGTATTTCCAGACAATGTTTTGTTTCATTCTTATTTCCCTTGCAGATTTCTTTTTGATGGGTAAAATAAATAAAACAAATAGAAATAATTTATAAAAAAAGTGTGGTTAATTACTTTTTTTTAATTATATTTAGTGTTTATTGACATATTTTATGTAGTTTAAAGTGTTCTAAAAGGTGACTCTCTATTTAACAAACTTTCCATATAATGAACTTTTTTTCGGGATTTAGCGACTTCGTTAAATAGAGGTTCGACTGTATCTATTTTTATCTACATATACCATTATTTAAAAAGTATGGTTAAGATATAACTTTTCTTTTAGGAGGACATGGAAACAGAATGACTTATCTAAAAGAGTGATTGCAAGGTACAGCACCGTGCAAAGAGAAAACTGCGCCCGGGGCAAAAATTCAATTTGGCACTCCCCCCCCCCCCCCCCACACACACACACACACACGCACACTATTTCTTGATGACATGTGTCAAAAAATTGAAAAGTGCATAAACAGAAATAAGTTCTACTGAATATACATATTTCACGTTTATTTTGAAATTTTAATTCAGAATTTCCAAACAATTAAATAACATAAGAGAAAATTGAACTTATATTTTGACAAAGGGAATGGGAAAAATGGGTGCAGTAAAAATGTATCTAACAGTACAGTATAGCAGTTTGCAACGGTTTTGTATTCCCAGAAGGAACCCCAATGTATATTTATAGCTATATTACGTTTCTGTCACAAGGTACAGAAAGAAAATTTCACACTCAGAAGGAGATTAAGAAAAAGACTTAAAACAAGTTTTGAAAAGAAAGAAGATTTTATTCATAAATTTGTATTTGTGTGTAGAGTAAGGGCCAATACAATAACTTCGAAACGAAAAATGGACGTACTTCCATTGGGAAAAAAAAAACTCCCAATATGTAAATATATAATTTTTTTAAAGAAAAAAAGAAGTTTGTAGATAAATATGGTGCCCCTTCAATTTCTGCACCCCGCTTTGCATGGCCCTGGCAATGTACTAATAACAAGGAACTACTGTAGTAAAACTTGATACCTTTGGAGTTTTTGGTGGTTCAACAGGGGGCTTTGGAAATGGAGTCATTGGTACAGTCCAATTATGCAAAGGATTTACAGGTTCACCACACCCAGGTATAAGAATGGCACATACTTCATGAGGATCCAAGGCAACGCTAACAAGTACAGCTGTAACTTCATGCTAAAAATAATCAAAAAGAGTAATCAGAATCCTTGTTAGAAATGAAAGGAACTTTCAATTATCTTTTAAAATTATTAATAATTTAGGAATGGAAAAAATAATTTTCAAAGCATACAAAATATAACACATTCAGGACAGGAGTAAATAAATATATGTACAGTAAAACCTTGATTATCCAAAGTAACTGGTACCGACCCTCTTACGGAAAATTGAAATTTTCGGATAATTGAGAATGCTTCAACTTTAAGATTAAGGATAAATAAATGCAATATTTCTTATTATGGTAAAAAGCGCTTAGTAAAAATAAAGCAATAGCAAAATAGAAACAAAAATAAATTACCTGAATTTTAATTTTGAAATTTAATACCTTTTACAGTTATCACAAAACAAGGGTTTGGAAAAATGTTTTGCCTGTCGCAGTTTCGATTGCCTTTGCTTTGAAGCTCTATCACAGAATTTTTTAATATTATTAGTTCACCAGTATCACAGTCTTTCTGCTGCTCCAGAGATGCCAAGTTTCAATGAAAGTTATCAGTAACCAGAGTTGAGGGCTGATTCTGCATACAAAAATGGGGGCGAAATTGGCGTTTTTTTATGCGACCCATTGACTAAAATCCCGCTTTTTCCTCAATCTCTTGACATAAATCGCGCTTTGTCCGCGATCTTTTGATGAAATTTGCACTTTTCTGCGATCTTTTGACTAAAATCGCGTTTTCTGCGATCTTTTGACTAAAATCACGTTTTCCGCGATTTTTTAAAATATAAATTGCGTTTTGTCTGCGATCTTTTGACGAAATTCGCGTTTTTTACGCGATCCTATGACGAAATTCGCACTTTTTTCTACTAAAGTCGCGCTTTTCCCGCAATCTTTTGACTAAAGTCGCGCTTTTTCCATGATATCTCGACTAAAGGCATGCCTTTTCCGCCACCCTTTGATGAAATTTGCACTTTTTCCGCCACCCTTCGACGAAATTCGTGCTTTTTGCGCAACCCTTTGACGAAATTAGCTTTTTTTACGCGATCCTTTGACGAAATTAGCTTTTTTTAGGCGATCCCTTGACGAAATTAGCTTTTTTTGAGCGACCCTTTGACGAAATTAGCTTTTTTTGAGCGACCCTTTGACTAAAATCGCGCTTTGTCCACGATTTTTGACGAAATTCACGCTTTTTACGCAAACTTTGACAAAATTAGTGTTTATTCCGCGATCCTCTGTCAAAATTCACGTTTTTCCGCGATACTCTGTTTGAAATTCGCGTTTTTTTCGCGATACTCTGTTCGAAATTTGTGTTTTTTCCGCGATACTCTGTGAAAATTCACGTTTTTTCAAGCGATCCTTCACAAAATTTGCGTTTTTTCAAGCGATCCTTTGACGAAATTTGTGTTTTTTTTTCGCCGTAATTTTTGTTGCCAAACTGTAATACTTGGCACCTCTGTACTCGAGCCATGCCAAACCTTTTGCAAAACATTCAAAAGCTTCAGAATTGCTAATTTGTTCGTTTTATACGTTCCACTCCACAGCTTACAGGATCTCAAGTTAAATTCGAAGGAACTCTAAGAAAGCAGATTGAAAATATTTATATGTACTCGTAGTTCGGAAAGGACTGCTTGCACACAAGTAATATGAAAGTTTAAAAAAAAAGCTTTCAAAATGGATTTTGTACACAAGGAATGTGATAATAATAATTTTAAAAAAATAAATAAATAAAAAAACTTTCAAAATGGATTTCGGTTAAAACAGTTTTGGATAAAAGAGGTTCTACTGTATCTTTAAAAGTTTGGCATATTCCTTCTCTAACCAATCGATTTTGCTATTCTTAAATAAATACTTACAATTAGTATTAAAGTCATCTTTAGATAAATTTGTAAAAGTCAATAATTATTTTAAAGAACCAGATTAAAAAAAAAAAAAAAAAAAAGTAGAACTGATAAAATTAGTAGTATAAAGAAATGAGAGAGAGAAAGAAATTTTTTTTAATTGAAAACTTAGCAAACAAACCTAATATATATATAAAATGTAAATTCATATTTCATTCTGACCATATAGTTTAACCGTTTACTGGTTCCATTGAATAGATTTTGATGGGGGACTTACATTGTTATTTAGGTAATTGTTCAGGAAAGGTTTTAGCATATAACACATCATTCTACATTGCTTAGTTACTAAGTATATCTAAGAGAGAACATTCTATAATTAGGCGAACCCCATTATGAAAGAGTAGTTTTTAACAAAGTTCTACCAGATGGATTCAAATGGGAGTCTCACTGTCAAAGTTTCCCCCAGGTTTAAAAAAGGGTAGGAAAAAGACATTTTTTAGATTTGTAAGGACACTTTTTAAATTATTATAAGCACTTTTTAAGAGCCTTAGGGACACCCTTTTAGTGTCTTACAGTCACTTTTTTATTTTTAAAGGAAGCTTTAATATTTAAAAGCAGAAAGGTTTTCAAAATTAATACTTCTTAAAGAGTGGATTTTAGCATTAAAGAAATAGAAATATAATTGGGACCACGGATAGAAAACTTCGTAAATAGATTCAACTGTATATGATGATAGCAACAAGAATTAAAATTGTTTGGAAATAATAAAGCTCTCTGTTATTGTTACTTCATTTTTATCTGTTCTTTGTGCACAAATGAATGCTGTTATGTCATGTTTTTTGCAACCACACTCTAATTTATTATTATTACATTTCTGACTGCATTTACTCAGCTGAAATCTAAAGATCAAAAACCATTGTAGATGTGCCAGACGAGAATGGGTACTATGAAATATGACGGAATGTACAGTGAGACTGCATTTAAACTACAAGAACCACACATGGCACAGAGCTGAGAAATCCAGAGTTCAAGAACTGACAAACATGAATCACCTGAACATTATTTAGGTGCAATGGACAATCTGCAATCATTGTAAGGCTCTCCATTTCAGCAGTGTCACAACTGGAGAGCATTTTAATTCCTGATCTGATGTCACAATTGCCTTATTTTTTCTATCAAATTCTAATTGCAAATGATCAAATAAAAGAGTTAGCCCTTCATAGCCCAAATTTTGTCCAACTCATTAGAAAATACAATAGTGCAATGGTGTTCATATTGTTTTCAATAACACAGGAGGACATTCCAGGCAAATATCAGGAACTTCCCATTATTTTAAAATACAAGGTCAAATTCATAGATACATTTTATTTGATTTGCCATTCGTTTAGAAAAACAAAGTAGGCAAAACTTACTAGTAATTTAATAAATTAAAACTGCACCTGAACAGAAAAAATGAAGAGAGTGTATAACAACAGCTTCAGCAAGTAGTCCCATCACAGAACACATTTACTAAACATCACAGAACACATTTACTAAATAAAGGAAATCTGTAAATGTCAAATTAATGCAGATACATTTAATTAGATCTAGTAAACTGATAAAAAAATATGTTTATTACCATTTCATACATTTATACAGAAACTTCATTTATTATTTAAAAAAATTATTATAAGAATGTAACATGATGAATACTTTTCTGTAGAGAATGTTAAAAAAAAAAGGGGGGGGGGGGCAAATATTTAAAGTTTAAAATTTAACTAAGCAAAATAATTACATTTAAATCATGCATTAACTGCACAAGTTAAACATTTATTTTGAGAAATTATATTCTTATTTTATGCAAAGCAATGATCGTTGTTTTGGCAACAATCAATGCTAGGCTGGATTGCAAGCTTGATGTTTGACAATGCATTGATTGTAGTATATACAAGCATTAACAAATCTGCCAATTAGCATATGCTTTTACAGGGTGGTGACAGATCAGGGAAAAAAGCAGTTAAAAAAAAGAAAAAAAAATGCCAGTATTTTCTGATAGAAAAATTTGTCTTACTTAATCATGCAGTTAAATGGGGTGAATTTTTCTATAAGCAAATACTGGTATATTCCCTTTTCTTTGTGTGCTATTTTCCTTGATCTGTTGCCACCCTTTTTTTTCTCTCTCTTAATTTGGAATAGACACAAGATCACAATCCATTTATTCAGTCAAAATGCAATATCTCTTATTCAACTCTAAACTTAGATTTGCGTTCATAACTTTAACAATAATTGAGGTATTTTAATGAAATTTTCAACTGACTTTCCTTCCTTTTTAGGTATGTTCATAATTATATAAATATGCAGCACCCATAGTCTGGTCTGTCCGTCTGCATATAACAGTGCAAAAATTACCCAACCAAATGGTTTGAAATTTAATATAATCGTTGAGAATTTTATTGAGTCATTTCAAATTTTATGAAAATCGAATCAAAACTTAAAAAGATATTAATAAAAGTTTTCTTCATTCTATTAAATCCTATCATAATTAATTAATTCAATGATAATCCCATGATAGGTAATGATTCTAGGTTGTTATGGTGATTAAGTCAGATTTAAGATCAAGTCATATTATTTCCACATTACTGAATTTAATTTATATAATCGTAATAAATTTTGTATTCATGCATATGAGTACAACAGCTATTGCACCAAGATCTGAATATTTATAAAACGAGTTATAATATGAATACACCTCATTTGCCATGTTTGACGTACAATTTCAGACTTGTGAAATGTAGCAATATTGCATAAGATGGATGCCACTTCCACATACAAACAACTCTGAATGTCTTTGTATATGAATACTCTTTGCAGTTTAGAATGTAGTTGATATTACACTCCATGTCGCCAAATAACTTCACCTCCAGCACTTTTCTAGATGCCATCCCATTTCACAGAATATAAGGTAAGCAAGATCTGTTAAAAATTTTGCTAAAATATCTTCCTTATTTTGTTAAAGTTTGGAACAAAAATCAGGATTTAGATTAGATTAAGACACTCTGTAATTTTGACTGAACTTGATTGCGACTCCCATATAAAAACTGGTTGTTTTACAGCCTTGTTTGTCATATCCTTTTTTCAAACATCCTACATACTGGAAGTCCAGGAGGCAGCAACAATTTTACTTAGTTATTCTACACAAGCAGATCTTCAAATGTGTAACTAATTTTACTAAATTAATCATGAAAATAATCATCAGCTGTCATGATAGCAGTGGCCACAATATCGTAAAGTCAAAGCAAAATGAACGACGCCCTGATTATGGATATTATCGCGACCCGTGGCAAATATCTTTAATTGAGACACTGATAATTTTGCTTTGATTTTGCAATATTGTAACCACTGATGTCACATTTACAGCTGTTAAGAGAGTTGACAGGTGTTTCTAGGATTAAGTAAGATTATTTACATATTTGAAGATTAGTTTGTATAAAATGGTTAACTAAAAATTTCATTATCTCCCTAACTATTGCTATAAAAAAGGAAATGGATTTAGTACAAGAACAAATGAACACACTATTAACTAATAACAGAAAAAATAATAAAGGAACAAATTTACTTTGAATAAATTGGTCACACCCTCACATACAGAGGGTTTTTCAATGTGGAATGTTTTACAAAGCTTGTCTACGAATTCACCAATATCATCTTCTGTAGCTCCATTCCTTACACGATGCTGTAAGTAAGATATAGTGATTTTGCAGGATAAACAGAGGGTCCCAATTTCTATCTTACTTCCCAAATTATGAATGAGCTGTAATAAAATTGAACATCATTAAATGTTTGGAAGTATTGCCGATGTAAATTCTTATATGACAAATTGAACAATTAAGTAGCCAAATAAATATAGTGTGCATACATCTACAAAAAGATCAATAGTTGAATTTATTAAGAGTGACCTTAAGAACACTGACCAACTTGAATAGACATAATAAGTGAAACTGAAGTACTTTTCAAAAACCAAAGATAAAAAAAGACAAACTGATAAGTGTACAGTAGGAAAAGTCTATAACAAAACTTACGGGATAAAAAAAAAATATATAAATATTGTATAGACAGACTCGAAGTCAGGCGCTGATTCACAAGGTAAAGTAACAATTAATAGTATATGCTAGAGTGATTAGACCTTTTAGAATAATATTAATATTATTATAAAATTATATTACTAAAAGAATATAACCAAAAAAGCTTCATTTGAAATAAGATTGAAAGTTAATTTTAATTTGAAGGTCTTCAACAATAGGGAATTTATAATGTTATACATATTTTATAAATCAAGAAATAGCAAGTTTAAAAAAAAAGCAAAATTATCATTATAAACAGATTTGCTATGAATCCTATAGAACAGGTGATTATATTAACTGAAATGTTAAAAAAATTCTTTCAGCAGAGGCCCACGAGGCAACAGTTGAAAACTATAGTTTTTTAGTCTTTTTCTCTAAAAGACTTTTATTAAACGAGATTATACAATTCATTTAAATGTTTGTTTTTTTTAAAGTACATTCACAAATACCTCTTGAACAAATGGTCCATTTTTCATTATTTTTTTGTTCTAAATGTCTTGGTATGCAGATGGTCCGTTCTAATATCATTAGGATAAAAAATTATATGTTTATCTATTTATATGTCTTTTTTTCCCCTTTATAGGCTTTTAACTTTTGTAAAAAATGGTCAATCGTCATGAAATTTTAATATGGTGTTAAGGTATACAGAATCATTTTACGTTTTTAAAATAGTTGTCAGATTCTGTACAATTTGTTTTACAGGGACAATTCAAAAATTTTAATTTTATCACTGCTTAACTCCTTAACTATGTATCAAAATAAATGATATTCACAACAATGAAATTTAAAATGAATGTGGCTTATAGATCTTCATCAGGTTGGAAAACCTGAATTTATCTTAAACCAATGGATCAGGTATGCCATAATTTTTTTTGGTACTTTTATGTTAGCCAGGCAAAAATCGCCAATAGTATTTTTTTCACGGCAGTAGCAGCTTTAATTTTTTGCCTGTGTGAATTAGAAACAATCCTTAGATGTTGAAATGTAATGTTTTGGTTTATGGTATTATTTGTTATTACTTTCTTTCTTTTTTATATCTTAAATTAAATTAGTGAAAGGATTGTATTTCAAATGCATATAACATATGCATTTTAAAAGTATGTGTTTAAAATTAAAGTTAGTATGTATTTTAAATAAAATGAGTGAAACGTTTTTATTTTTTAGGAAATTAGTGCCATATGAATGATGGCCTTATTTGGTTGGTTTATCACCTGTGCCCAGCTAACATAAAAGTACCTTTTTTCATTGTGGGAAGGGTTGAGTGTAATTGTTTTGGGTTTGGGTCAGTTTCGAGTTGAGTATTGGTCAGGGTTTTACAAATTTGATAAAATCTGGTAGTCATCAAAAAATTCCAGTTGCCAGTACCCCACCCTTCCCCATCAGTGATTTTCAAATAGCAGAAAAGATTTTTATGAATGAATTGAGAAAAAATAATAGCAATCATAGTTTAGAATTATTAGTTAAATAGTTTAGAATAACACAAAGTTTAGATAGATAATACAAACTAAGTTTTATAATGAAACTTATCAAATTAAAAAAAAGAAGAAGAAGAAGAAGAAATACTCCAAAGTCTTAATTAAATGGCATGTTCGAGAAATGCTGATTATCGAATGCTTCAAATGTACAGGGATTTCTAAAATCACTGAAATACATGTTTAATTATTTTTTTAATAAGTTTTTTTCATGAATTTCTTGCTCCTACCTAAACGGCTGCTGAGATATGGCCAAATGTCCTTTTTCAACCCCTTTAAACCCCCCTTAGGGGAGAATTAAAAAAAATTTTTGAAATACATGTTTGGCTATTTTTTAGAAGATTTATTTTCTGGAATTTCACACTCTTACCTAAAACGGCTGTTGAGATATGGCTAAATGTTCTAAAATTTTCGACACCCCCTTAGGGGAGGGTACGAAATACTTGTGTTTAATTACTTTTTTAATAGATTTATTTTCTGGAATTTTATGCTCCTACTTAAAACAGCTGCTGAGATATGGGCAAATGCTCTAAAATTTTCTACCCCCCCGCCCTTTAATCCTCTTAAGGAGAGAATTTCTAGAATTGCTGAAATGCATGTTTAATCATTTTTTTAATAGATTTATTTTCGGTAATTTCATACTCCTACTTAAAACAGCTGCTGAGATATGGCCAAATGTTTGACCCCCCCCCCCCCCCCAATCACCCTTAGAAGGGGAATTTTCAAAAATCCTTTCTTAGTCCATGCCTATGTTATAAGAATTATCCCTCCACCCCAAGTTTCATGCTTCTAGGTTCAGTAGTTTGGGCTATGCATTGATTATGAGTTAGTCAGGACAAACTCTTTTATATACATATTATATATATAAATTAGATATAACATATAATCACTTACATGTAATTATTCTTTAAAATGAATGTAGTCCAGTGGAAATGTACATTTTACCTTGCAAAAGGTCGGGTAGAAGATTTTTTTTCTAAACCGTTTATAATGATGCCAACATGGAAAAACCAAGTTTTCTAACAAAAATTTCTGAAGGCTAAATTTTCTGTGGCTGAAAAACAACAAAATTTTGGGTCATTTTTTGATTTTTTTGGAAATATCTTGAGACTTGTTACCATAGCATATTATTTGTCAATTACAATATTAAAGATGATAAAATTCTCTACAACTTTCATATTTACAACTTTTTTATACACTCAATAGCAAGCGCAGTACACTATTTCAAAAATGGAACAATTTTTTCAATTTTCTTAAAAACTGTGAAAAACGTAGTTTTGCCGTGATTATTCAAATGTTCTCTGTGGATTTAATTGTGTATGTCGACTTCTAAAAATTGGTAGCAGTGAATTACCTATTATTTGCACACTGACATCTTTATTTTCATCTCAACAAACATTTTATATGCAATAAATTTATATTATTTTAAAAGTAGGGCAAAGTGTAGATGAATGAGGCAATTTTCATACTTAGACAGTAACTTTAAGTGTATACAATGCTAACTTCAAAGCATTGTTTAAAAGAATTTTTCAATATATAGTAACTTATTGGCACGATAGTTTCAATTAGAAAAGATTTCTTGCTTAATTTTAATAAATTTTAATAATTTTCATAATGCATACATATTTTTCCAGGTATCAATGGAATAGGTGAGTCATTTTCAAAATCTGTCCATGTTTTGGAATACCAAAATCAAATTTTTAGAAATAATCAGAAAGTTTTAATTGTTTGTAAATAATTACCTTACCTCATAAAAATTAATATACAAGCATCAGCAGAGACCAAATTACTAATTTAACATTTTAAAACTAATTTTTAAATTTTAATGCACTTGGTATAATGATATAAGTGAGCACAGTAAGCAAAATATTTTTATTATTCCCCAGGCATAAATGGCAGCCATTATATCTTCTGGCCCATACAATGATTTTCTATTTCTCATATAATAAAAGCAGATTAAGAAATAAAAGTTCATTTAATTATCAATTAGAATTGGGTAAGGTAATGACTTACAAGAGAATACTCACCAAAACATTTAAAGTCTTTGCTTGTTTTATTGAAACTATAAAACTATTTACTCCATTCACCGAAACCTGATAACAAGTTGACTTTTAAGGAGTACTTTTGCCTTGATAAAAAGGCATGTGCGGTCCTCTAAAAAAATCCAGAGGAACTTTTTGTCAGAAGCATGGCAATGACACTTTTGTCAGAAGCATGGCAAAATGGGACATGGTTTTAAAAAATTATTAAGAATTATAGATAAGTTTAATTAATGGAAATAAATATTTTTTTAATTAGTAGCATCTTAATAAATAAAAATGTATAAAAAAAGTATAACCATCTGTTTTAAATAGAACTTTGTCAAATCCTTACCTATAATAAATTGCTTGTTGGGACAACCTACGGTAATGACATTTTGACTACAAAAGAATATATTTTAATTTTTTAATAAATAATAATATATTTCTAAATTATCATTAAAAAACATGATAGTTAAAATGCAATAATTAAAATTATGATATTTAACTACTTTTCTGTGCAAATGTGAAAGGACAGTAAAACATGAGGCTTTTTTTGAAAATCACCCAGGTATGAAAATTTGCTAAAAGCATATTTTATTCCCCACTACAATGGTATTTAAGTATCGCACGGCAGCGCAATACTTATTTATTTCCAGTGTCACTTCTCAATGTTAATTTAACATAGAAAAGCCTATGGAGATGATAACTTTTTCATTTTTTCTTCCCACCTTTTTATCCCTGATGCCACTCATTTTTATTTCTTTGCTAATTCTAATAATATTATAAATTCAAAGTGTAAAAACATTTGCCAGACGTCAGGATCAAAACGGATCATAAAATGCATTTGCATATAGGTGGATTATAATCTAGAGAGTAACATGGGCTAATTTTTATTTACATTATTCAAATAATTTTCTTAATAATTCCAAATTTCGCTTTTTTCATTGAGAATCAACGGACATTTTCTAATAAAATTTAACATTTTTCCTTCATTGTTGTAAATAATTCAAAAGCCGTAATAATAATTTACCTATTTTTTGTTGAATGATTTTCGTTGTGAAACATGAAACTGAAGAAATTGGAATAGTTTTTTTTTTTTTTATGAATTAAAAAGAAGATGAATATGACGTCATAGTGGAAAAAAAATGACATTTTCAAGCAGATTTTTTAAGTTCAGATTGTAATTTTTTGACCAAACTACAACAACCTGCATTACTGCACTGGTGAAACATTTTGAATTATACATAGGTAAATTGGATCACAAATTGTGGTGCGATATCGCACAAATCAAAGCCTAATGATGATACCCTCCATTAATTTTGAAATGTGTTTGTCTGAATGTAGTAGTTATTAAAAAACTTGACATATTAAACAAAAACCTAATTTGCAGAACAAATTAAAAAAACAAAATTTATTTCCTAAATTGTTTAAGCCCGAGAAGGGGCAGATATTAAGATATTTCATTCGATTCTTTCTACATTCAATGTTAAATTTTTGTAACAAATAAGCTAAACCAATTGAGCATTAAAAAATAAAAAATAAATCCATACAATATAATGCTTTAAACACCTATATACTTAGATTCCGTTCAAATGAAATTGAAATAAATCTTAGACTTTTTACATTTTTAAGTTGTATCTATTTGTACTGCAGATTTTGCATTATGTTTATGACGATTGTACATAATATGATAAGGTACATGCAAAATACAAAACTTTAAAAAAAGTCTAAGATTTATTTCGATTTCATTTGAACGGAATCTAAGTATATAGGTGTTTAAAGCATTATATTGTATGAATTTATTTTTTATTTTTTAATGCTCAATTGGTTTAGCTTATTTGTTACAAAAATTTAACATTGAATGTAGAACGAATTGAATGAAATATCTTAATATCTGCCCCTTCTTGGGCTTAAACAATTTAGGAAATAAATTTTGTTTTTTTAATTTGTTCTGCAAATTAGGTTTTTGTTTAATATTTTATTTACCAATTATTGATAACATACGTTTTAATGTTTTAAAGATAGCAAACATTGAATTGTAGTTCCATATAAAAGGGGGGACTCGAAAGATAAATATCTTTTATGAAAGAAATACTTTTACCTTATAAAATAGCTACAATAAAAATGACACCAGATTATTTCACTAACTAATGTTATGCATTTATGTCTTGTAAAATTGATAAATTCTGTTAATAAAATATTTGAGATCACTACTTTTATAAAAAATATTTAAAAGATTAGTTTTAAAGCATATTGTCAATTTTTTCCCACTTCAATAAATATAACAAGCGATTAAAAAGATACTTTTAGCATGCAAAAATATGTAAAACTTTAAGATTATCTATTAATTGCTTTAAAGCTCAAACAGGATACTTTAAATTTCAGAACGGGTTCCAAACAGTTTTCCAAAAATGAAAGTGTCCGAAAATATTTAAAAAAAAAAAATTATTTAAAAGTAACAAAATGTGAGCGAGATATTTGTCAAGAAACCTCCCATAGTTTTAATGTTACCTTGTGAATGTCTTGGTGTGACTAATTTAGTCCCATAATTCATATAACTGTGACTTTAAACGCCTCAATACGACAACCAGGGATGTAGTGGAGGCTATACGGGGGTATACGCCGTATACCCTCTGGATTTTGTTAAGGAACACCGTATACCCTCTGTTTCGCAAGAAAGCTGTAGTATATATACACTGGGGTATACCCTCTGCCTTGAGCGTATACCCTCTGCTTAGAACGTATACCTTCTGGTTTTTTTACGACTACACCACTGACGACAACTACCGTAAAATCTTTGAAAATGAAATCTGTTTATACGGAATTCAGTCTTTAAAGAAAAAGTATATATTTTTTCAAGAGAAAGAATATGATCAATTATACCTGCTAAGATGGAAACCTGTTTAAAGCGGAATATATTTCGGTTCTTTTTGGTGCGGTTTTCAAGGTTTTAATGAATCAATATTTGGCAAAGCTGATTACGTAGATCAGCATTACGTATTTAATGCTTACACACTTAAAATTTTCAAAATCTGGCTATTAGAGATTTATTAAAATTCCCGTGGTAATTTTTTTTTAAGAGAGAGAGAGAGAGAGGGGGGGTGAGGGCAAAATCCATGTTTGCCACGGGTGCAAAAAAGGCTAGTTTTAGCCCTGAAACACATAATGTACTGTTACAAATATATAGAAGTTGACATACACAATTAAATCCGTGGGACACATTTGAATATCAGGGCAGAACTGTGTTTTTCACGGTTTTTAAGAAAATTGAAAAAATTGTCCTATTTTTGAAATGGCGTACTGCGCTTGCTATTGAGTGTATAAAAAAGTTGTAAATATGCAAGTTGTAGAGAATTTTGTCTTCTTTAATATTGTAATTGACAAATAATATGCTACGGCAATGGGTCTGATATTTAAAAAAAAACCAAAAAAGGTCCCAAAATTTTGTTGTTTTTTAGCCACAGAAAATTTAGCCTTAAGAAATTTTGTTAAAAAACTTGGTTTTTCCATGTTGGCATCATTATAAACAATTCAGAAAAAAAAAAAAAATCTTCTACCCGACCTTTTGCAAGGTAACCCCCTTTTTTTAGTACATTTCCCCTGGACTAATGGGATACATTAAGCTTTTTAATTCTGAACACAAAAGTCTAATTTGAAACTTACAGAAAGACTTGAGAATTTTTTAGCATTGTATGCAATTTTAGATGCCACAGAAGCTGGATTGACACTATTTCTTACCATTTTATTGAACCCCACCCCACACTACATGTGACATGCTAGCTGGAAAGAACAGAAAAGAATGGCATTTGATTTTATGTGCATGAGATGGAAAATGCCTTCCAAACTTGGTTCTTACATTAAAAGTACGAGAAAAGAGGAAAACCATTGCTTGCTACGCACAAGTAGGGTTTGGGGGGAGGGGGGGAGCGGAATTCCATTTGTACTCACTTCTTAGGTTAATTTTTGCATAAAAAACCCTGCCAGATTAAATAAGTTGTTCACCAGATAAAAAAAACTTAGTTGCCAGCAGTGACTATATTTGTCAAGTCCTGCTTCTGCCTCTTTTTTCAGGTCAAGTTTGGTAACCTATTTTTTCAAAAGAATAGTACAATATTGTTTAAGATGAGAAAGCTATATATTTGAATAGAAACGAGTATATATATGTTTACATAAAAGATAAAATTGATATTAGAAATGTGATTAGAGAACTTTTTTATGATTGCGTTAAAATATGGATTAATGTATTAAAATACAGTAGACTCCCTCAAATCTGCACAGCTTGGGACCAGAAGTTGTGTGGATTTCTGATCATTGCTTTGTTTACATTTTTAAACAGCAATTTCACTGCAATAATGCAATCAAAATTACATACAATGAATGCTTAGTAAAATATTAAATAATTAAGTAAAGTAATACACTAAAATAATATAAAATTAAGATAATTTTTAAAATGATGAAATTATTAAAAATAAAAGCAGGGCTTGAATTTCAGGGCGGGATGGCGGGACTCGCGCCCAAAATTTTGAAATCCCGCCCAAAATAATACCGTGGGCGGGAGGCTCCCGTCCAAAAAATTTCACCCTTTTCAGGAAAATTTTGCATTTTGAACCTACGACCAACTTCTGCAAATACTTTGCGAATTTCGTGTTCATTCGCGTGTTGTTTTAACGCCACAGATTGATTGATACATTTTGCGAGTTTTTTACCGCGAAAGATCATTGAAATTCCCTGATTTTTTTTTTCGCGACCGATAAACAAATTTCACTATTTTTTTTCCCGAGATCGATTGAGAAGTTTCGCGTTATTTGCCGCGACCGAATGGCCAGTTCAAAGGTTATTCTGTTCCGAATTTTCCGAAAGTTATGAAAAATCTGGCATCAATTCAGGCATAAAAAATATAACAGAAAAATATCTCGAATTTCGACAAATGATCGCCGAAAAAATCAATTTCGTCAATTGTTCGCAGAAAAAATCGTCAATTTCGTCGCAAAGGATCGCGGAAAAATTTAGGCGTGATTCTGAATGAAAAAAAAGAAAATCTGAAATTCACAGCAATTTTGTGAAAAGTTACGGCAGAGAGGGGGAGATCCACAACCGACACTAATTATGTGTTTTCTACGCTGCCCTTTGACGAAATTCGCAGTTTTTTCGCGGTCTTTTGACGAAATTTACCGTTTTTTCGCGATCTTTTGACGAAATTTGCCGTTTTTCGCTATCTTTTGACAAAATTTACCGTTTTTTCGAGATCTTTTGACGAAATTCGCGGTCTTTGACGTAATTTGCGGTTTTCTCGCGTTCTTTAGACGAAATTTGCGGTCTTCTCGCGATTTTTTGACGAAATTTGCGGTCTTCTCGCGATTTTTTTGAAGAAATTTGCGGTTTTCTCGCGATTTTTGACGAAATTTGCGGTCTTCTAGCGATCTTTGACGAAATTTGCTGTCTTCTCTCACGATCTTTTGACGAGATTTGCGGATTTCCCGCGATTCTTTGACGAAATTGGCGATTTTTTCTGCAAGCGATTGACAAAATTTATTTTTTCGGCGACCATTTGTCGAAATTCGCGATTTTTTTGTCTGAATTTTCGAATTGGTGACCGTTTTCTTTTTAATATTTGGAAATGAATGCCTTAAATTTTCGGAAAATTCGGAACAGAATCACCCCTAGAAAAACTCTAATTTGGCCAAAGGGCCGAGAATAAGACGCAAATTTCGTTAAAGGATCTCGAAAAAAAAAACGAGAATTTCGGCAAACGATCGCTGGAAATTGCGAAATTCATCATAGGATCGCAAAAAAAACGCTTTATTTCGACAAAGGATCGAGGAAAAAACGCAAATTGCGGTAAAGAATCGCGGGGAAAAACGCAAATTTCCTCAAAGGATCTCAGAAAAAAAAAACGCTAATTTCGTAAAGGGTTATGAAATAAACGCAAATTTAATTAAAGGGTCGCTGAAAGAAATTCACGAATTTCATCAAAGTATAGCACAAATACGCAAATTTCATCAAAGTATCGCACAAATACGCAAATTTCATCAAAGTATCGCACAAATACGCAAATTTCATCAAAGTATCGCACAAATACGCAAATTTCATCAAAGGATCGCACAGATACGCAAATTTCATCAAAGGATCGCACAGATACGCAAATTTCATCAAAGGATCGCACAGATACGCAAATTTCATCAAAGGATCGCAAAAAACAAAAATTTCATCGAAGGATCGCAAAAAATGATAAGTTTATCAAAGATCGAAAAACGCAAATTTCTTCAAAGGAGCGCGGGAAAAAAAACGCGAATTTCGTCAAAAGATCGTGAGAAAAAGCGAATTTCGTCAAAGTGTCACGAAAAAAACCACTATTTTCTTGAAAGGATCGCGAATTTCGTCAAAGGGCTGCAGAAAATATGGAAATTTCTTCAAAGGGCTGCAGAATATAGAGAAATTTCGACAAAGGGTCGCGGAAAAACGCAACAATCTCTTTAGAAAAAACAGCACACAAATATCTATGTTTATTATTATAGGTATAGTTTTTAATGTGAAATAATATACGGAACTAACTTTTGAAAAATTGGGTTTAGCCCGAATCCAACTTGCAGGAATCTACACTCAGACTGAAATCAACCCGAACCAAAAACAGTTTACTCGACTTGCTACAAAAATAATTAGTGTATGGAGAGGATTTCCCAACCCCTTCCCATCCGTTTCAGAAAATTTGCTGTGAATTTCAGATTTTTTTTTTCCTACTTAGAATCATCCTTGAATTTCAGTTACTTTTTGCGACAGACTGACGAAGAGCTTTGAAAGTTGAAAAATAGACTATAAAAGATTGATTTTCTTCCTTTTTTTTAAATAAAAAACATTTTGCATAATTATTCTGAGTTGTTGATTTAAATTGTTTCAATGGTATTTTGTCATGTCTGTATTAATGTAATTCCTTAAATATATTGGTGGGATCTATTATATCCCACCTAATTTTAATGCGGATTCAGAAACTTTTAATTAAATTTTACTTTTTAAACTTTGGTGGAAAAAAGGTCAAAAATTTGCTTTTCCTCGTTTTAAAGTAATTCTTTTTTTTAAATTCCGGTGTGGATTCAACATTTCACAAACATAATTGCTTGCCCCTCAAAGGGTTAGAGATTTTTTTTTTCTCCCTCCCAAATAGTTCAACTCCCCTCCATTTATAAATGTTGGTAGGGAGATTCCCCTCCTAGGAAAAATTGAATTTCAAGCCCTGTAAAAGTCAAATATATAATTAATGTATAATTAAATATGCATAATAAAGATGAGATACATTTATCTTGAATTATTCAATGAAACTTATCTCATAAAGGTACCCTAGTAATTTCCATCAAAATCATAAAATAAGGAAATTTTATTTTGCCTCCATCAAAATTATAAAATAAGGAAATTTTATTTCAGACTTAGCCCGACTTAATAACCAAAAAAGCTTGATTAATATATAAATATATTTGGTAAAAAGATTGCAATTACCAGTGATATCAGCAATATCTTGATTTTTTTCAGAAATTAATTTATGCCTCCTTCATGAAAAATCATGAGTTCAGTCATATTAACAAGAATTACATATTAAAATGCCTACAGATAAATATAAAAAGTCTATAATTTTGACCCGACATCTGAACTGAAAGTTTCATTGTTTACATCTGCGATGATGTGCAGATTTTAGGTTTGCAGATTTGAGGGAGAGTAATGTATACAGTAGGCTTCCGATTATCCGTCACTCGATCAATTGCCACGCCCTCCGCTAAATATTTTAAATTCATTTATCAGAAACAAATTTCGAAAACTCAACCACACAGTAAACTCAAGTCAGCCGGCTCTATTCTGAGAAAAATGCTTGGTTATGAAGAATTAAAGGATGACGAAATTATTCAAGAAACCAGAGTCCAAAGAAACTTTAAGCGTATGAGTATGATGAATATGGAGAAGGATGATTCAGGAGTTGTTCATACAGAAATAGAGACTAATCTCTCTAAGTGTACTAGTATTAATTGATTTGAAATACAAGAGGACAACCCAAGTACTTTTATTACGTAGAATCAGTAATCTTGGTGAAGTAAAAGCGCAAGCAAAACACACACACACACACAAAAAAAAAATGTATAATGGATTTTTTTGTATGAAAACCTGTACTACATATTTGTTCTGTAAAATTTTAAATTTATCTCATGAATTAATTTTTTATTTTTAATGAAGTAACAGAATTTTAATATTTAGGATCTACGATCACCTGTGATAATATGGTAGAAGCAGAGATTAAAACCAGACTTGCAGCAGGAAATAGATGCTATTTTTCTCTTCGAAACATTCTAAAATCATCTCTAATATCTCGAACATCCAAACTTAAAATTTATAAAACTGTTATAAAACCAATAGTAATTTATGGTAGTGAGACCTATACCACTACACAAAGAGATGAAAAGCTACTTATCACTTGGGAAAGGAAGATCTTAAGGCAAATTTTTGGACCTATTAAAGAAGACAATACATGGCGTATAAGGACAAATATGGAGTTAGAACAGTTATATAATGAAACAGATATAATAAATACTATAAAAATAAGAAAAATGCAATGGTTAGGCCATCTAATCAGAATGAGGGATGAGTGAAGCACAAAGAAGATTTATAGTGGTAATTTAATTGGGAAAAGAAGTATTGGTAGACCCAGGAAGAGTTGGATAAAAGAGATAGAGAAAGATCTTGCAGAAAACCAAATTATAAATTATAAAGTAAAGGCCAGAGATCGGAAGGTCTGGAGAAGTATATTGAGGGAGGTCAAAATCCTACATGGATTGTAGAACCACTGTGTAAGTAAGTAAGTATTAATTTCTTATTATCAGTTATGCTTTTTATTAACGAATGTACAGAACAGATAAAGAAAAGTGTTTAAATATTATTATTTATAAACTGGCAAAAATAAATGTAATTTTAGTAATGGTTTTGTAATGTCTTTCGATTATCTGCCACACCGTCGGTCCCGTGAGGGACGGATAATCGGAAGTTTAGTGTATATGGCGGCTGATGTGCATTAGGTTTGAGTTGGCTTAAAATAGAATTTTCAGGTTAATGTCAGTATATATAACCTGACCACTTCAGGACTCTAATATGAATAACAATACAGGATTGCCATAAAAACATGAAGGTAAGAAACAATTCCTTGAAGTCAGTTTTATTTTTGTTAAAAATTACTTGTTAAATTCTATTACTTCTTTATCTTCACAGAAATAGGTATCAATTAAATATGCTAAAAAGTTTGATTCATGATAACATGGCTGTTAGAAATAGAAAATGTTGCCGTATTAATTATTCGCATATTTTTTGTACTTTTTAAAACTATTTTTTCAATTCTAAAAGTAGGGTGTGGTAGGTAATTTGTAAAAAAAATTTTGTAGCATTCGCTTTTCTCAAACTCAAAGAGTAGGTAATTTACAACGAAAAGAGAATTGATTATCTAGAAAATGAAAATTACATTTTAATGAATACATATAGTTATAATTAATAAAATTTGTAACAGTTTCAAAAGATTTTAGATAGTTTTTGAACAGCGTTCTCTAATAAAACATAGAAAAAATTTCTTTAAGTTGCAAGCAAATACAGAAAAAAAATTATAAGATGGAAATATTTAGTATTTTAAATCTAAATCTTTTTTTTTTTTTTATTTTACATCAAAACACTTTAGTATACTACGTCTTTTGAAATGAGTTTTCAGATTCACAACCAAAATAGTGGATATTATTGTTTACACTAATATCAAATAAGTGTTTCATTCTATCTAAATTCTCATCTTCTCTTGCCACATTACTTTTTTCTTGAGAAAAACATGCTTCCATAAATATAAAGCTGTCAATGTAAATGAACCAAAAATAATCAGCATAATGCAATATCGTTGATCCTACGATAGGGTAAATGTGCATATAACAGACACCCTCCAAAGATTTTGGCTTATAAAAAGATAACCAATAAAAATTCAGTTTTATTATTTGTCTGATAACTCTCCCTTGCATGTTTTATAAAATCAGGGTTGTTATTGTTAACAATCTTAATCATACTAACTAGGAAGTAGAAAAGAATGTCTCACAGTTCATCGTCTTTCAGTGAAAATTTTACTGAACACATTTTTTTTTTTTTTTGTTATTTAATTTAGTATTTTTTTTTTTTTTCTTGCAAAAATATCCTGTTGTTTTGATAATAATAGAAAACTGTGAATTTTATATACTAATGTCTATTTACAAAATTTCACTTATTTTGAAAGTTTTAGAACCAGTGACCATTATTGGAAGGCTTAATCAATCAGTATTCAGTAATGAATATCCCATGTGGGACGTAGCTAACTAAAAGTACCATTTCAGTTATGGTCATAGTGTATTAAATCTTTCCTAAACTAAGTAATGAAATTTAATTCTTAAATTGCACTTATCAGAATGTAATAAGAACAAATTTTTTATAAATAGCTGCTTTTAATTAATTTCATAGGGTTAATAAAGTTTTTAAAGTTAAACCACATTATTATTTTCATAACTCTGTCTTACATAAACTCTGTCCCACAAAAATGAGAAGGTATAAGATGTGATTAAAATTATTATGAGAAATCTCAAAATGTTTTTAATCAGTAGGTAATATATATATATATATATATAATAAAAAAAAATTAAGTCACAATTTTAATCAAGGTGGCTTAAATTAAATCAAGCAATTATTGTTTTAACCAAGTCACTCACTCCCTCGCTCTATGAGTACAACTTGTTATTTGTGATGAAATATTGATTAATTTGGTAAGTTCTTTTATTTAACAAATAAACGGTCAAGTGCGAGTATAACTCGCACTCGGAGGGTTCCGTAGAATAAATATATGAATTTGTAATTGTATTATAAAAAAAAACCGTTGCTAAAAGAATACTAAGACTTTGTAAAAAATTATACAACCTAGGGTTGGGTATAACTGTGTATATTAGAAAATTGTAAATGAGTATACCATGAAAGTTCAATACGATATGGAACCGAAATAATATCAAATATAGCTATTCGTATAATGCTTTTTTAATATTATCCTAACCTGTTTATGATGAGCTTAATTCGGTACTGTCAATAAAGGCAGTGCATAGTTAAACTTCATTTGGCATTTCATAAAACAAAATTCAGCGTTGTAATAACCTTTATTTCTACAGTGTAGCTAAAACAAAACTTTTGTTCAACATTTAAATTGTGCTAAGCGTGCTTTGAAAGGAGGTCTCAAAGTTGCAACACTGCCTTGGTCAATACCGCGTTTTTCCAGATAGGTGTTTAATTAACTTTTAAAGTCACTCGAGACGTATTGAGAGGTACACTCAATGCAAACTATCGCGAATCCCACAAAATTTATGCAATTCATTCTAATTAAACCTTTCGAAGGCGGTGCCCTTAAAAAAGGACATCTAATTTTAATTCTAAAACAGACAAACAACACCAAGAATTTAATTAAAATTTTCCTTTTATCATGTACGTGAAAATAAGCAAGTTAGCATTTTTTAATAAATTCGTTTATAAATTCTGGTGTCAGTTCATTATTTCATAAGATTATAAATAGAATTACTCCGCGCCGGAAAGGTTTAAGTGGTCGCAGGACTCTTAAAGCTTCAAAATCTAAGAAATTTTATATTTTTTTAGATGTTAAACTCTTATCTTTTCTGAATATTTTGATATAATTTTTTCCTTGAAATTCCCATTAGAACAGAAGTTACGGCTTTTAGAAAATTATACCCGCTCAAAAGCTGAAGGGGCGTTTCCGAAACTTTGAAGTAGTTTTTCTCCAAATGGCGTTTTTTTGTGCGTAACGCGCAGGATACCTCAAAAACTTCTGAATATTTTTTTCATGAAATTTTCAAAACATATATTTCATAAACTGAACCTAAAATTTCCTTTTTATTGTTCAAAAAAATATTTTTTTAAAGTGTTGAAAGTACTGCTGAAATTTTCAAAATTTGTATTAGCTAAATGCAACATTGTATTAAAAGTATAAAAAGGCTTTAACCCCTTGAAGGGCGGTGATGCCGTCACGGCATCACATAATTTAAATTCCTATTTGCCACATTGGCACCCGAATTTTTTAATGAAAATTTCACTTTTATTAAATACGCGAAAATGTACTTTTACTTCTTTACAAATAAATTTTCTTGTAAATACTGGTGTCAGTCAATTATTTCAACATTTTACGAATAAAAGTACCTTGCCCCTGAAAGGGTTAAATACAAATTTATTTAAGTTCAGGGAAATTATTACAATCTGAAGTATAAGTAAGCACCAAAATTTTCATTCTACTTGCAATATTTATTTTGTAATTCTGTGCGTAAACTGTTATGCCAATTTTTTGTTCGACAAATGCCTAACAGTTTCGAGCCTTCTATAAATACAAATTCTCTATCTTGCAATTTTTTAAATACATGAAACGAAAGAACATACTTACATCTTTCATCCCAATTAAAATTGTGTTTTAAAATCATATACATTTTAAAACATTAAATGTTAAAAATGGTCTTTTTTTCATTTTTTCCACTTTTTAGAGTCCCGAGATCTTTTAAATTAGTATGTTTTTAACAATTTGACATTTATTGCTTTTATACTGTTACTGGACATTACATTACACATATATATCATTAAAAGTTGTTAACTAGGCATAGAGTACGCCACTCCTGTCCTTGTGTATGTCCAAACTGTCCGTATCTTTAAGGGTTAATATCTCGGCTAATTACCGATGATTTTTTTCGAAAATCATTATCAACAATGCTTTTATACTTCTGTAACGATAGGTATATTCAGCGATGCTCAACAATTTTTCTGAATGCCCGTAAATAGAAATTTGTGTATAACAGAAAAATGCTAATTTCTCAAAAACTGTGTGACATGGGGTAATCGTTATAATTTTCCGGCAAGGTTTAAATTAATGTCTACTTCCTCTAATTTTAATTTCAGTAGATTCGGAATTAGATGGGGGGGGGGGGGGGACATTTTTGCGCTACATTTTTTACTATATCTTTGAAAATTTAATACCTAAAATTAAAAGAAATGTATTTTTGAATTCAGCGTTACGAAAACTTTTACACGATACCCCACATGATATACTAAGAAAAAATATTTTTTTTCCAGGAACTGAATTTGCCCCTATACATTTTTAATAAATATATTTATAAATGTTTAATAATCTGAAAATATGTGGGTCAACAGTCTTTATTACTTCCCCGAATTTGAACTTTCCACGTTTCATAGTTTACGAGTAAAATGGCTGTGACAGACAGACACAAGAGTGATCTTATAATGGTCCGTTTTTACTTTTTAAGTACGGAACCCTAAAAAGAACATAAAAGCAGTAAAATTTGATTGATTGAGGACTTTAGACAAAATCGGACTTGGTGACAGGCCTGCCATTTTCAGCAAGCCAGTATATTTTTATTTCTCTAACACATCTGAGGTAAACACATTCAAGACTGGGGCTTGCAAGTCAAGAATACTGTAAAAAACGTTTAAAGATCATGTTAGTATAAATGGCGCTACACGCCATATACACTACAAAAGTATCTCATAAAAGTTTTATGAAAAAAAGAAAAAGAAGGAGAACACATTCAAACAACTATTGCAAAGTTTAATAATGTGGGTTGCATAGTTTGAACAAAAGTTTCCAATCTGAGCATATGTCATGTGCATATATTGTTACTCTGATACATATAGACCTTAATTTATAAAAAGAACAAATTGCATGTTTAAAGAAAAAAAAAACTTTTACAATTTTATAAATTTGAAAGAAAAATGGGTATACTATTTAATTATCCCATCGACCAATTTCGCCAAATTATATAAATCGCCAAACCACTCGCCAAATTATACAAATTGACACAATTTTTATTTTAAATAACAAATGAACAAATAAATTAGTATAACATTAATAAAAATACAAATAAAACGTCGAAATAAAAATCACTTGATGACGAAAATACGTGTAACTTGCTTAAAGTCAAGTGAATGTGACATTTACGATCAACCATTATTGGCATTTAATCTTACAGTTTGGCGATAGATTTTTGGTCGACAGGATAACTAAGAAGTACCGAAAAATGTAATGAAGATTATCTCAACTTCTCAACGTTAAATTAGAAATAAAATATAGGGTTAGGGTTATATTAGTTCTATATATCATATAAATATCTTGCTGTTGTAGTGTTATTTAATTATGGCATCATATATATATATATATATATATATATATATTTCCTGAAATGTTACAGCAGAAGGGGAGAGGGGGGGGATTCTCCCCAAGCGCTAATTACTTTTGTTGCAGGTCAGGTTAATTCTGTGTTTGGTTGGGCTTGGGTAACAGGATTTTTCAAAAGTTACTTCAGTATATATTATTTCAGATTAAATATATCTATAATAATAAAACTAGATGTTTGAGTATCAGCTGTTTTCTAAAGAGACCACTATGTTTCTTCTGCGACCTTTTTATGAAATTCACTTTTTTTCACGATCTTTTAAAGAAATTTGCGTTTTCTCGCGATCCTTTGAAGAAATTCTCGTTTTTTTCGCGATCCTTTGACGAAATTCACCTTATTTCCGCGGTCCCATGACGAAATTCAAATTTTTGCAATGTCCCTTAGACAAAATTTACTTTTTTCCGCGATCATTTTACAAAATTTGCATTTTTTTGCGATTCTTCGACTAAACTTTCTTTTTTTCAACGGCCCTTAAACGAAATTCGCGTTCTTTCCACGATCATTTCTCAAAATGTGTTTTATATGCAATTCTTTGATGGCATTTTTTATGCGAGTCTTTTGCGAACTTCACTTTTTTTCCGCGATATTTTGACGACACCGCATTTTTTCTGCAATCATTTGACGAAATTCGCGTTTTAACTGCGATCTTTTTACGATATTCGCATTATTTCTGCGATCTTTTTATGATATTCGCGTTATTTCTGCGATCCTGTGACGAAATTCGTGTTTTTTCTGCGATCATTTTACAAAAGTTGCATTTTTTTCCCCGCGAACCTTCAACTAAATTCGTATTTTTTCAATGACCCTTAGACAAAATTCACGTTCTTTCTGCGATCATTCCGCGAAAATTGCATTTTTTATGCAATTCTTTGACGAAATTGACGTTTTTTATTAGTCTTTTAGGAAATTCGAGCTTTTTCCGCGATCCTTTGATGAAATGCGCATTTTTTCTGCGATCAGTTGAAGTAATTTGCGTTTCTACTGCGATTTTATGACGAAATTTGTGTTTTCACTGCAACCTTTTGACGAAATTCGTGTTTTACTGCGATCCTTTGATGAAATTCGTGTTTTTCCTAGATCCTTTGCGAAATTCGCGTTTTTCTGCGATCATTTGACGAAATTCTCATTTTTTACACAATCCTTTGACAAAATCCTTGTTTTTTTCCGAGATTATTTGACGAAATCCGTGTTTTTTCGCATTTATTTACGAAATCTCCGTTTTTTCTAAGATCATTTGACGAAATTTTCATTTCACGAAATTGGCCCTTTTTTACTCAATTCTTTGAAGAAATCTGTGTTTTTTTTGCAATCCTTTGACGAAATTCGTGATTTTTCTGCGATCCTTTGACAAAATTCGCATTCTACTACGAACCTTTGCCAAAGTCCACGTTTTTCCGCTGTGGTATGCTGCAATCTGTGTTTTTCCGCTGTGGTATGCTGCAATCTGCGTTCTTCCGCAATCATATGCCAAAATCCGCGTTTTTTCCATAATCCGAAATTTGCCTTTTCCCCCTGCAATCCTTTGGCGATTTTTTCTGCGAATGATTGACAAAAAAGAATTTTTTTTTTTTGCAATCAGTTGTCATAATTTGCGATATTTTTCAGTGATTTCTTTTTTATTTCCGAATGTTCGGGCCGATGACCGATTTTTTTAATTTTCAGAAAATTCTGAGACGAATTGTCCCTGCCATAGACCCAGTCTCACTTAACGAATTCTGTGTGGCTTTTAATAAAAACATCGCTTTCCCCTAAGGGTTTTTTTTTTCCTTTCCCACTATGTATTATATGTTTTTAGTCGGCAGAAGCCCTAAAACTAAAACGTCTCTGACGCTCGTTGCGGTGTCGCGCAGATTCTGCCACGGGGATAAGAATGTTTCCAGAATTTCCATGGTGTGCTACATTTTGTCATTGTTTAATTAAATATAATCTTTAAAATGTGTAGTATATGTGTAGCTATATAATATGTAATTTCAAAACACCAATTTGGAGTCTAACTTATATTCCTTTCAATATTTATAATTTTTTTTTCACACATAATTGCCTTCCAGAAGTTATAAAGACTTATTTATTTGACAAAATATAATAATTTTCTTAGTAGAAAATATTTTTAAGTGTATTAAAAATCAATTGATCCAAATTTAAAACGAATTAGCTGTAAACTAACTTTTAAAAATAAAAGCCGGCTTTTTTAATAAATGCTGGCTTTTTTTGGCCTGGCTAAAAGCCGGCAACCCTGGTGAAATCTGCACACTTAGGGACTAAGGGTTTTGTGGATTACAGATCATCCTTTTGTTTACATTTTATTTTTTAAAGTCTGACTATAAATGAGGAACAACTGCAGAAAAATTAGAATTACAATGAAAAAGAAAAACTAATGCAACATTGGTTTAATATATTTAATAACTTGGATTAAGTAAAAATTAAATTATATACAATACAAATTTTACTGATTATTCATTATTTTAAACATTGACACAACATAATGGTAGTTTCAGTTTTGGTTTGCCGTCAGTAATGTTTTCTGTTTATAAATACTCATTATTTCTTGCTCTAAGATAAAATTTTTTACCCAAGGAAATTTAAATATTTATTCATTGGAAAATTGATAACTGAAAAAAATGTATACTGAATTCAGCTTTATGAGTTTAACTGTTAAAGAAAATTTCCATTATTTACATTCTAATGTGTAGTGTGGATAATAGACATTTACGAATTATATACATTGGCGGGCTTCACAGATTTGACTGTATATATATATATATACAGAATAAATAAATTTGAAGATCATCTTACTTTTTTTATTTTCAAAATATCGAAGAAACTTGTTGCATAATCAATAAGACCAGAATGGGAAATCTCATTAGTCTGGAGATCTTCATCACTCTTTACAACATGGTGAATATCATTATTAAAATAAGACTTTTCATATGCAATTGATTTCCATTTTATATGATTTGCAGGTGATGCTTCACTTCCTTTATGTGGGGTAAATATAATCAAAATTGATAATAATCCAATAGTTTTCAATATCTTGGCCATTCTTTAGCAGTTCAGCTGTTGTTCCTATAAAAATGAGAAAACAAAAAACTGCTAATATGCTTTTTGCTAATATCATTATTTTAAATCACATATATATACAGTAGAACCTCGATTATCCGAAGTAATTGAGACCGACCATCTTTCGGAAAATCGAAATTTTCGGATAATCGAGAACGCTTCAATTTTAAGAAGGACAAATATATACGCTATTTCTTTTCTGGTAACAAGTACTTAATAAAACTGAAGTAATAGCAAAATAGAAACAATAATAAATTACCCGAATCAAAACACAACAATCAAACAAAACAAATCTTTTACATATTTCACAAGGGTTTGAAACAAAGTTTTGTTTGTTGCAGTTTCGATTGCCTTTGCAGCTCTATCACAGTTTTTTTTTTTTTTTTTTTTTAAGTATGTGAATTCTTTTGAAGGTTATTCACTTATTAAAATTTCTTAAGTGTATTTTACTATTGATATAAACATAGAATTCATATAAGAAAAAAATGACGAACATGGGAGCTTCAAATGTGTATTTTATTATCAGGGTTAACAAAGCTATGTAGCATTTATCTTCTTTATTTATAATGTAGCTTTAAAAATGGATTTTGCACACAAGGAATGTGATAGTAAAAAACAGAAAAGAAGCTTTAAAAATGGAGTTTGCACACGAGAAATGTGGTAATAAAAAAAAAATAAATGAAAAAGAAAACTTTAAAAATTGATTTCGGTTAAAAGAGTTTCGGATAAAAGAGGCTCTACTGTAATACACAAGGGTAGATGTGCCAGTAATGGACACCCTTAAGAAATTTCTTTTAAAACTATTTTTTTATTAATAGTTATAATTATTATATTCCAGTTTTTTCAATATTATATTAACCTGTCAACAATATTTAACTATTCTTATAGTCTCATTTTCCAATATGAATCGAAATTTAATTTTAAATAACAGAAATATATCAAAACACCCAAAAGCCCAGTAATGGACACCAGACTTGTATAAAACCAAAAACTTTCTGCGCACATAAATATTCGGGCAAAAACTTTCTGCAAATTAATTTAATGTTTAGTAAAATAACATGTTATATTAGTTTGACAGTATGAATTTTAAATAGTAGTTTTAAAATAATTACCATTTAATTTGAAAATTAATTAATATTAATTACAGAATAATTATGTTGGGTAAAAAAATAATAAAGCTGCATTTAGACAGCCCAATAATTAATATTGTGACCTCTTCTCACAAAATGTCAGTCACTCTGCTCACAGAAATAATGGACATTGCTTCTGAAACAACTGAATCACATTTTGCAAGGGGAGATCCATTCATAGGTATCATCATTAAAGAGACCGATGATCTTTTATTGCGGCCCTTTGACGAAATTTACGCTTTTTTCGCGATTCTTTGACGAAATTCGAGCTTTTTTTCGTGATCCTTTGACAAAATGTGCTTTTTTTCTCCTATTTTTTGTCGAAAATTGCATTTTATGCGCGATCTTTTGACGAAATTCACGCTTTTTTTGCGGCGTTTTGACGAAATTCGCGGTTTTTTCGCGATCCTTTGACAAAATTAGTTTTTTTCCGGCAGTTCTTTCACGAAATTTGCATTTTTTCGCGATCTTTTGACAAAATTCATGTTTTTTCAACTGTGCTTTCACAACATTACTTTTCCCTTCGCTTTTTGGACAAAATTTGCTTTTTTCTGCAATTTTTCGATGAAACTCACTTTTTTTTCACGATCTTTTGAAGATATTCGCGTTTTTTCTGTGGCCTTTTGACGAAATTAGTCTTTTTTCACGATCCTTTGACGAAATGCGAGCTTTTTACGTGGCCCTTTTATGAAATTTATGTTTTTTTCGCGATCCGTTAACGAAATTAGTTTTTTTCCGGGATTCTTTCACGAATTTTGCGTTTTTTTCGCGATCCTTTGACAAAATTCGCGCTTTTTCTGCTATGCTTTTACGAAATTCATTTTTTTTCCCGCACATCTTTGACGTAATTCGCGTTTTTTCTGCGATCCTTTGACAAAAAAAAAAAAAAAAAAAAAAAAAAAAAACTGCGATTCTCTAAAGAAATTTACGTTTTTTTCCCGCGATGCTTTGACGAAATTTGCGTTTTTTCCGCAATGCTTTGACAAAATTGGTTATTTTTTTCTGCGAACGATTGACGGGATTGATTTATTTTCGCCGACCATTTGTTGAAATCCGCAATATATTTCAGTGATATTTTTTTATGTCTGAATTTTCGGACTAATGGCCGATTTTTTAAAATTTTTGGAACTGAATTCCTTAAATTTTCGGAAAATTCGGAACAGAATCACCCCTGGCAAACAATAAATAAATCGTACATAAAAATGGGGAACGTTTTTAAATTTTCGGTAAAAAAAATACAAGAACAAAAATTACGTTCCCCCCCCCCCCCTAAGAAATTTTCCGCAAAGTTCCGAATTTTACAGAAAATTTTCCGCGCACGCCGTGCGCCTATATTATGCAACTCTGATGGACACCCCATAAAAAGTAATAAATATAATTGTTTTCATGGCTGTATTTAGAACCAGAATTTAATGAATACATGCTAATGAAACAAAATAGTTATTTTCAAATAAATTTAACAATTAGGATACTAGTAATCAATATTTGTGATAATCATTTACTGATTGCATCAATTGTTGTAATTTATCGGAAGATCGGTGTTTTAATTATTTTAGATGGATAGTTTAAAATGCTTAATATCAGGCAATTACAGCTATCAAATTATTGAAACAGTGAGAGATTTAAAAGGTAAAAAAAAAGTTTTGGAATGTTAGTGTTTAGTTTTGCCTCACTAATTTTAACCAGAGTCAGATAATATAGACGAACACGCGAACGCCGTTCGCAGAAAATTTTCAAAGTTTGCAAACAGTTTTGATGTTTTTTTTTACAAATTTCTTTATTTAAAAAAAAAAAAAAAAAAAAATTATCAAGACCCTGGGCGGAGAATCGGCGTGAGGCCCGTCGCAGACTCTTGAGAAAGTCTGCAGATTATTTTTCAACTGGAGGGGAAAAAAAGTTATCTGGAAATTATGCCATGTACCATGGTACCATGCCATGTACCATGGTACAGTATTTTTTGGAAGAAGTGCGGCGCTTATGCCGGAACGGCAGGTACAATGCTTTTTTTTTTTTCTCCTGCCAGGGCTGGTAGCAGAAACAGTGCAGCACCGAAACAGGTGCTACAGATTATTTTAGGTTTTGCAGGTTAATTTAACAGTTTAAAAATAAATTTTGTGTTAAAAAGTAAACGTTGATCTCTTTTAAATAAAGTTTATTTGATTGGAAATTTTAGCGAATGTTTATGCGCTTGTTTAGCGTTTCTCCGCGATTTGCAGCAATTTTTTTACCTTCGAAAGCTGAATTTGGTTTTAATATCTTAGAAAATATTATCCTCTTTTCAATAAAGTCTAAATCAGAAAACTGTATGGGGGTTAGTTAGGAGTTGAGTGCATGTAACGTAATGCGGGGGATTGGAAACAGGACTTTTTCACTTTTGCTGTTAGCGGTGATATAGGACTCGGGAGCGGCGCAGCTTTTTTTTTGCAGAAAATTTTTAAGAAATTATTTGAGTTCGCATCAGTTTTACATTTTATCTAAGTCTGATTTTAACAATTAATCTTCCAGAGACTACTTGATGTATCATTTATAATAATTAATATTACAAATATGAAAGAAATGATATTGTAAGTTGAATATTTTATATACGAAAGAAAATAATTTCAAAATAAAACTATAGAACTGATGTTTGAGGCCACTGATCTGCAGATTTACTAGTTTCATGAATATTACTTATATAACTTTCATTAATATTACTTCTTTTTTTTTTTTTTTTTTTTTTTTTGTCAGAGGTGAATAAGGAAACATTTTTTTAAATAGCTTTTGTAACTTAATCGTTTTTATTTAAACGGAGAGGGATTAAGCCCTATGAGCCCGTCTTTGACTGTGCTCTTAAACAATATTTTCTGCTTCCTGGCTGGTTGGTTTGATTGCCAGATTATAAAATACAGTAGACTCTCTCAAATCCACACAGCTTGAGACCAGAGGTTGTGCGGATTTTAGAATTTTGCGGATTTCTGGTCATTGATTTGTTTACATTTTTGAAACATTAATTTGATTGGTAGTTAAGCAAGGGAAATTATAATGAATGTTAACAATAAAGTGAAACATTAAAATAAGTAAAATATTAAAATAATTTATTAGTTTAAAATTAAGTAATTATTAAAATAATTATGTAAAATAAAAATTTAGAAAAATATTAAATTATTAGTGATGAAATAGATTCAATTTGATTCCAAAAGTCCTATGCTGCCATCTAGTGGTAAAGCGATCGTAAGATCAATACGTTATTATTCTTTCTTAGCACTTTTAACTTTAGTAACTTTTTTCAAATTGTTATTTAGAGTCTTGAATGCTTTTCTTATACTGCTTTGTATGTTTAGAAATAAATTTGTTTTTAATTAAAAATAAAATTCCGCAAACAATAATTTTAAAATAGTGTTCCTGTTCATGGGTTTTTCCATTTCGAACCCTGGAATTTTTGATATAGATATGCTAATTTATATCAAAATCAAAAATAATGTAAATTTATTTAGTAATAAATCAGCTGTAATAGCCAAAAGAGAATGATTAACAAATAATTTAGTAAAAAAAACATTGTGGTAGTCGCTGATTTCGGCGCCATCTTGAATTTTGTTCCTGCAACTTAACTGTAGATTTCATTGTTTACATCTAAAAAAATACGCGGATTTTAGGCGTTCGCGGATTTAAGGGAGTCTACTGTATGCAAGGTACATATATACTACATTAAAAAAGAACAAAATATTGAAATTTTATTAATCACATAAAATAACTTAAAAGCAGCTATTTAAGTTTTGGTGTTATTACATTTTGGTAAGTATAATTTAAAAATTAAATTTGATTATTTAGGTTTGCAGTTAAGTCAAAATATTTTATACAATATAAACATTACTGAAATTGCATTTTTAGCAATGTCGTCCATTACTGGAAAATGACTAGTTAACCATCCCAGTGATGGACACCCCCTCTTAAAAACTTAAAAATAAATGAAATTTTGTAAATGGCCGTTAGTATATCAAATTAAAAGTTTTCTATTTCTACTCAAACAAAAATATTCAAATTTTGCAAGAAAATAAATAGAAATATATAAATTAAGTAAACGAAGCCTTTCTTAACCTCTTTATTAAGATTTTCACAGAAAAACAGTGAAACTTTGAAACATTATTTTCTGCTTCCTGATTGGTTTGATTAAAAGTGTCAACAATAACCCAGTTTTATAAAACATGCAAGGGGGATTTATAAAAAAAATAATTAAAGCTATATGGGTCATTTTCAAAAAAATTGCCAAAACCCCATCCCTGGACTTTGGTGCTTATTTTTTTATATTTGTTTAATTATTTAGACAAAAAGACATTAATATCCTAACTTATGTACTGTTTGCTGTACAATGTGCCATTTATTTTAAATGTCCGATGAATTTCAATGCTAAAAAAATAACAAATCTTGTTTGGAAAAGTGGTTTTTTGACTGTCCCTAGCTTGTTTGCTCAGCCAAAAACTTATTTTTTTTTAATTAAATCTTCATTATTTGTTTAAAAAAATGAATGCAACCTATTGTATATGCAATAAACAAACCTATAATTACATTTTTTTTTAAAAAATATTTTTACTATCTGATGACAATATGAAACAGTAAAGGTCTGTTCCCAGAACTGCATCATGAGTGTTACCTATTTTAATTTTGATTATTCACATATATGTGGAGCTACTCATTAGTACATATCTAGTGTGTTTTCACTTGTCCAGACTTGTAGAATGTTACTTAGTGTAATTTTGTGAAGATTTGAAAATTGATAAGGGTGATATTTTACAACAAAGCTTTAAGGAAGGTGAGTATTTTTATTCATCATCATGAGTGTTACCTTACTTTAATAAAGTAATTAAGGCTAAAATGTTATTTTTTAAATTTTGAATTGATGATATAAAATGGTTATTTATTTTGTCCTAAAAAAAATTGTTTTGTTTTAATTATTATTATAGAATAAAGACATTGAAGTATAATAATGTCGTCATGAGTGTTACTTTATAAAAGGTAACACTCATGACCTACTGGTAACACTCATGACAGAATGAGTATTTAATTATTTTTTAGTGGAATTTAGCATGAATGCACACAAAATGAACAGAGCATTTAAGATCTGCATAATCTTTGTTATTTTAGCAGAATTTATCCAAGGTTTAACGTCACTCACGCCGCCGCGGTGGGTTACACTTGACTGTCTCAGAGCTGCAAGCCTCTGGCTTTTTGGATACCAGTATTTTAATATAGAAAATGTTGTTTTATTTAATTAGAACAATTGGGCGATTTAAAGGAACAACATTTTCTCTAAAATAACAGTGGTGTGCAAAAAGTCGGAGACTTGACAACTCTGAAACAGTCGAGTGCAACCTACCGTGCCGGCGTGAACGTGTTCAAAAGAGGCAGGGTTCTGCTTAGGGATGCAACGGATATCCGGCACATCCGGCTGATTTTTCAATATCCGAAATACCGTCGGATATCCGAATCACAATCACCGGATATCCGACTTCTCTGCTGGATATCCGGCAATGCGTAACAAAGCAAATATATAAGGATAAGAGAAATCGTTTGACCCAAACAATGCCGAACGACTTTTGTTTATAATGCAAAATATGAAAGTAAGTCTACTATTTATGAGTAAAAGGTAATTCCCAAAAGTTTAAAGAATTACCAGCTTTCCTATCATCGGTATTTGAACTCTCTATAATAAATTTAAGAATTTATGTTTACATCTTTTAGAAAATTGTACCTTTACTTTCAGAATGTGAAACAAAATCTGAAGTTGTTTATTAAAGTATGACTTTATTAATTTTCTTTCTCTCTTTTAAGTTTAACAATTAAACAGGCCTATTTTTACTTTCTTCTATCTTCAATAGAAGAAAGTATTGTAACTGAGATTTTTTTCGATTTCTGGTTTTTGGTGGGCTTAGACGTTTTAGGGATCAGAGATCCCAAAACATGCTTATACAAAATGTCTGTTTGTCTGTCATCATACCATCAAAAAGTGTATGAAGTTATGCATAGAATTGAACCAAATTTTTTGTGAATATTTTTGGCTATCGCCAGCTGGCCCTTCTTCAATATTGGAACATTCCACTGGAAGGGGGCGCTGTAATCGTGATTTTTGTGCCATCAAAAAGTGTATGAAGTTATGCATAGAACTGAACCAAATTTTTGTGTATGTTTTTGGCTGTGGCCAGCAGGTCCTTCTTCAATATGGAAGCATTCTGTCAGAAAGGAGTGCTGCTGTAATTGCGATTTTTGTGCCATTTTCATTATTGTACTGTCGAAAAGTGTCTGTTAAATATGTAATAAGTTATCCATATAATAGAACAAAATTTTTTGTGTATGTTTTTGGCTATGTCCAGCAGGTTCTCCTTTAAATTAGAAATATTCCACCAGAAGGGTGCGCTGTAACAGTGATTTTTGTGCCATTTTCATTCTTGTATGTACCATCGAAAATTGTATGAAGTTATGCATAGAATTGAACCAATTTTTAGGGGTATGTTTTTGGCTATGGCCAACTGGTCCTCCTTGAATTTGAAAATAGTCTGCTGGAAGAGGGCGCTATAATAATGATTTTTGTGTTATTTCCATTATTTTACCATCGAAAAGTGTATGAAACTAAGCATAGAATTGAACCAATTTTTTGTGTATATTTTTGGCTATGGCCATCAGTTTTTCCTTGAATTTGAAAATATTCTGCCAGAAGGTGTCACTGTGACAGCGTTTTTTGTAAAATTTTCTCAATTTTTTGCAGTTTTTGTACTGTATATTCGTGGCTCGTGAAGTCATGGGAACTTCGCATCCTGCTAAGCTGTCTTATTCACAATCAGCTGATGTACAACAGAATAACGAAAAAAATTATTGATTTTAATAAATATCATGATTGAGATTAACTTATTCTTATTTTGAATAATTGACGAGCAGAAATCTTAGATCAAAATCAAAGTTGGTATAATATTGAACTAATAATATCGAAGTATTAACATTTAAAATTACTTTTAGAAATATTAAGACGTATGAGATAGAAGAAAGTTTTGGGATTGGCACATCCAATTAGTTATATTTGTAACCAGAGTTGTATAATATAGACGCACTCCCGCATGCCGTGCGCGGAAAATTTTCCGCAAAATTCGGAACTTTGCGGAAAATTTCTTAGAAAAGAAAAGTAGTTTTTGTTCTTGTATTTTTTTTTAAATACCGAAAAATTAAAAATGTTCTCCAATTTTATGTACGATTTATTTATTGTTTGATAGGGATGATTCTGTTCCGAATTTTCCGAAAATTTAAGGCATTCGGTTCCGAAAATTAAAAAAAAATCACCCATCAGTCCGAAAATTCAGACACAAATAAATCACTGAAATATATTGCGGATTTCAACAAATGATCGCCGAAAATAAACCAATTCCGTCAATCGTTCGCAGAAAAAATACCCAATTTTGTCAAAGCATCACGGAAAAAATGAAAATTTCGTTAAAGGACTGCGGAAAAACGCTAATTTCTTTAAAGAATAATGGTGGACAAAAAAAAATTTCTTGTCAAAGAATAGCAGAAAAAACGCAAATTATGTCAAAGAAGTGCAGGAAAAAAATGAATTTCGTAAAACATAGCGGAAAAAGCGCGAATTTTGTCAAAGGATCGTGAAAAAAAATCCCGCAAATTTCATAAAAGAATCGCGGAAAAAAACTAATTTCGTTAAAGGGCCGCGAAAGAAACACAAATTTGGTAAAAGGGCTGCGGAAAAAGCACGCATTTAGTCAAGGGATCGCGAAAATAAATGAATTTTCTCAAAAGGCCACAGAAAAAACACGAATATCGTCAAAGGATTGCGAAAAAAAAAGCGAATTTCATCAAAGAATCGCAGAAAAAAGCAAATTTTGTGTAAAAGCGCAGGAAAAAACTGATTTCGTAAAAGGATAGCGGAAAAAGCACGAATTTTGTCAAAAGATCAGGAAACAAATGAAAATTTCGGCAAAGAACCGCAGAAAAAACTAATTTCATCAAAGGATTGCGAATTTCGTCAAAACGCCGTGAAAAAAGCTTGAATTTCGTCAAAAGATCGCGAAAAAATGCAAATTTCGTCTAAGGATAGGAGAAAAAAAGCGCATTTTGTCAAAGGATCTCTAAAAAAACGTGAATTTTGTCAAAAAATGCAAATGTCGTCAAAATATCGCGGTAAAACGGAAATTTCGCTAAATGATCGCGGAAAAAAATGAGAATTTCGTCAAAGGGCTGCAATAAAAACTCATCGGTCTCTTTAATGATGATACCTAAGAATGGACCTCTCCTTACAAAATGTGATTCCGTTGTTTCAGAAGCAATGTCCATTATTGCATTTTGTGAGAAGAGGTCACAATATTAAGGATTGGGCTGTTTCTAAATGCATTGACAAAATAACTGATAAGAATTCACCCCTTCATATCATGGATTTTTAGTTTTATTATTTTTTTAGCCAACATAATTATTCTGTAATTAATATTAATTAATTTTTAAATTAAACGGTAATTATTTTAAAACTACTATTTAAAATTCATACAGTCAAAGTAATATAACACGTCATTTTATTAAACATTAAATTTGCAGAAAGTTTTTGACCCAATATTTATGTGCGCAGAAAGTTTTTGGTTTTATGCGAGTCTAACTTCATTATAAATAAAATATTTAAAATTAAAAGTAATTTTCTTTTTACTTATAAATATCACAGTAATTTAACTTAAAATAAAACTAAATGTGATTCAAAGCAAAACACTATTAAATAATTCAAACAGAAAAAAGGCATCAACTAAACCTTTATTTGGAGAAAATCACTCTTTAATCCTGGGTATATTAGTAGATATTTTATGTTTAAATTATAAAAAGAATGTATGTATTTCTTTGTGAAAATACTCTACAATTATAGGCATATTTAATTGGTTAAAATTTGTTACACAAATTATCAGCATTTCATTGTACAAATTAATTATTAGCAATTATCAATATACTCAATCCCATATCCAAATCCAGTAGCAATTATCAGCATTTTATTGTACAAATAAACAGAATATTTTAATGTTTAAATAACATTTTTTATACAACATTATTAATATACATTACATCGCTTGAATGGCAGATACATGTCTTGAATTTCGAGATGGGATGGTAGGATTCGTGCCCTAAAGAATATTGGGGGCGGGAGACTCCTGTTTCCAAAAAAATCATTTTCTGAAAATGTTTCTTTGGAAATGATGAAGTCTCAGGACCGGCTGACAAACTTCGTGATATTTTCCACTATGAATTGGCAGATTTCACAGTTTCTTCTTACAACAAATTGACAAAATTCATGTTTGTTTTTCTGCATCTGACAAAAAAATTTTGCGATTTTTCTCCGCGACCGACTGTACGAATTTCTTGATTTTTTTCTGGAGACAGATTGGTGAATTTCATAATTTTTTTTTCGCAATCAATTGACAAATTTAGAAATTTTATTCTGTGACCGATTGGCAAATTTCCCTGTTTGTTCTTGTGACATACTGATGAAAGTAACGATTGTTTTTCTGCATCAGATTGAAAAATTTTGCATTTTTTTTCTGCGACCAGCTGAGGAATTTCACAATATTTGCTCGTGACGGACTGGTAAATTTCACGATAGTTTTCCATGATCGATTGACGAATTTTGTGATATTTTTCCACTGTCGATTTCCCATGAACTTCAGTTTTTTTCTCGCAACCAATCGACAAATTATTTTATTTATTTTCACCATGATTGCCGAAATCAGCAATGTTTTTTCTATGACCGTTTTACGTATTTTGCGATGTTTTACCTGTCTGCCCAAAATAGGAAATAACTAAAAGGGCACTGGAGACTAAGCTCTATCAAATTGGCCAATAGTCAGCACTAAAGAAAATGAGATTACACTTGTGATGCACATGAAAAAAAAATAACTTTGATGAACTTAAAAAAAAAACATAATTAGAAACAACAAACTAGTTGTTTCTCGCAATTAACAGAAATTAGGACATGACCTTTTGAAATCAAACTTTTCTCGTGTAAAGAAGAAATCAATTGACTATTCCCTTTTCAAACTTTGGATATGGATTTCATAGCGTAGATTCCAATGCGTAGAACATAGTTCAATTAACGAAAATACCAGTGATTACAGTTTTGACTATAATTCCATTAAGGATATAATAAAAAAATTTGTTCAGAAGTGACATACCATCACAGATGTGCATTATTCATGTAAGTTAAAAATTAATGCACATCAGATTTTACAAAGTTTTCTAAAACTTTTTAAGAGAGCATAACCATGTGTTTCCGATAATTTCTAAAGTTATAAAATCGCTCTGTACTGTTTGTCAAAAGTGTAACTTCTGAAAGAGGCTAAAGTATGCAAAATGGAATAAAATCTAAATTAAGAAATTCATTTAGCAATCCGATTGTTAATTGTCCATAACATTGGGTGAAAATTGAAAAATAGACATGGTATATATAAAACTTGATTCTGTTCCTTTGTTTTAATAAAATAAAAATTTTGAATTATCATCTTGAGTTGTTAATTTAAATTGTTTCAATGGTATTTTGTCATGTCTGTATAAATGTAATTCTTTAAGTAGCACATAAAAAAATAACGGGGTGTAAAGATTTTTTTTCCCTTTCTAACAGTTCAACTCCCCTGCATTTATAAATTTGGAACAGATGTCATATATTCCCGCATCCATCATCTTGGATTATTTTCTTAGCGTGCATAACTTTATTTCACAAATGTTTAATTATATTTACATTTTAAATGTTTTGAATTCAAAATTATTACATTATTAGAATTTATTACATTATTAAAATTATTACACTATTTGAATTAGAAAAAATCTAAGATGGCAGATGCGGGAATACATGACATCTGTTCCATAAATTTTGGGTACGAAACTCCCCTCTTGGGAAAACTTGAATTCAAGCCATGATACTCAAAGAGATATAGTTTTTGTAAATTATATTTCAATACATTTAAAATGTTTCAATGCTGTGTGAAACATGTTTGTAATTTATTGTTTTGAAATGACATTATATAGAGAAATAATTCAATATATAACTAAAAACATATCTAGGGCCGAATATCCAAATCTGGCAGACGAAGGAGCTTCGGATATCCGGTATCCGATATCCGGCAAAATCAATATCCGGTGCATCCCTAGTTCTGCTTGTTGAAAAAAGACACTTTTTTTTTTTATACTTAAGAGGACATTTTTATTCTTAAGGGCACTTTTTTTTTTCTAAAGACACTTTTTAGATTCTAAAGTGTTCTTTTTGGGGGGGTGGGGAAGGGGGGGGGGGCATTTTTTCTGTTTTATTTAAAGCCACTTTTAATATTTAAATTCAGGGGATTCTTTTCAAGTCAACAATGAGGAAGTTTTTACTATGCAAATAATTTTTTTAATACAAAAAAAAAAAAAAGAGTAAGAGCTAATTTTTTGGGAAAGGGGGAAGAAGGGTGCTGATTTTTTGGATGAGCGGCAAGGAGGGTGCTATTTTGTAAATCAAAGGGCAGGAAGGGTGCTATTTTGTAAGTCAAAGGGCAGGAAGGGTGCTATTTTGTAAGTCAAAGGGCAGGAAGGGTGCAGCAAGCCCCCAGATGGGACATTGAGTGAGCAGTATAGGCAAAAAATACATGGAAAGGGGTCATTTGTGGTCATTTTTTTATCATAACTTTTATAGGAATTAAGAGAATACTTCAAATAACATATTTTAACAGCAAAAATATCCTCTATATTTACTTTTTTTTATTTCATTACAACAATGTTCAGTGGAAAAAAAACAAAAAGTAACGCTCATGACAATGTACACAGTAATTTAAAAAAAAAAAATTAATTGTATTTGCTCATTTTGTATGTATCCTTATTAAAGGACCCATATGTAATTGAAAATTTTCATTTTATAGAAATAATCATTTTTACTTAACTAACAAATTCAATCATTTTGTCCAGTAACACTCATGACATTGGAGCCCAGAGATTCATTTTCAAAGTTAAATATCTTTAATGACACAAAAAATTAAGCTCGAATATTATTATATTCTAAAAGATTAAATTATTTTTAAGCCTGTGTATTAACAACAAATTTAATTTTAAACAATTTTGAATTTTAATTTTTTTAAATGCTGTTTTGGCAAACTTTTTGAAAATGACCCATATATTTATTAGTTATTTTTTTATGAACCAAAAACATCAAGGGGTGTCCATTACTGGCACATCTACCCTACATGAAATTTCATTTTTTAATTATGTGTGGAACTTTAAATAATTTATAAATATTAGAGACATACTATTTAACAAAACAAAGATAATAAAGCATATAAATCAGATTACATGAATGAATTACGATTTGCATACATCTTACAAATATAAAACCTAATTATATGTTATAGGAAACGAATTCAGCAACAATTCACATGCTAATTCTCCGGCACAGGATATGGGACCAGTCCCACAATTATCGTTTTAAGAAAACTTTAAATATTTAAGAAAACGTTTAAAGATTTTTATCCTGCAACCTTTAATACATTAACATGCGAAAAATTATATAATAGAAATATTTAATAAAATAATTCACTTTGAATGGAATAGATTAAATATCCCTAGGAATGTATGGTCTTAAAATATCTGAATATAATTAGAAAGAATATACCATAATTTTATATTTAACTGTTTACTTTATAAAAGAAAATGTACATACTTAATTGTCATCAGTTTTGTCGCAATTAAATGATTAAAGTCGAGTTTTTTAAAGCAAAATGCCATGTGCTTTTTATGAACAAATAAATAATCCATTATCGCAAAAAGAATTGATTACAGAAAAAAAGGCAGCGGCCAAACTTATCAAATTTGAGATCAAAATCAAAATTCAAAATAAAATACATAAACAATAATCACGTGATGGTAGATTAAGATTACGATATTTTTAATCGATACAGATCGATTCCCTTTTACAACACTCACCAGTGTGAAACTCCACAGCCAATCAGAGTGCCTGTATCAGTCACAATGGTGTCAGCAAGTTTTCTTTGCATACAAGATCGGAAGCTTGCGATCGTAGCGCCTGTAACAATGGGGAAGAAACTCCGCATCCTTGTAATATTTTTAATATTGAGTATCTACCTTATAGTGATCTTTCTTTTTTTAATGTTGCAGGTTTACCTCGATGTTTACGCTTTCACTCGCTTTCAATAGAATCTTACACCGATACATTCGAGGAGGGATAAAAACCTGATGATCCCCGATCTAAAACCTTCTAGCTCTGCTTATTTATATAATTCATTAAAAAAAAAAAAAACATGAAATAAATACATTTATATAGAACTAATAATTAATTTATATTGCATATTCATTTTTTAAATTTATCTTTATCAGCAAGTATCTCAGCTGTTTACAGACATAACTGATAATGCGACTCGCTCATAGATAGAACTTAGAAGATTAAGTAAGAATCGTTCGACATGGCTGTAATCGCTGATCAATTTGTTTTTCAAAAGATGAAAAAAAGTGAGGTTAAATTCAGACATAAAGTTTTTTATTTCTCTGTTTAAATCTTATATTCCGATTGATTCATCGATTCTTTAACTATGCTGGGCGAGGTTGAGGTAGGAGGAGTACCTTCAAAGGCTGTTGATATGAGCCAATGGCGGCTTCTGGATTATATTTAAAGGGGTCCACAATCATAATGTAAAAAATACGAAAATATAATTTGTAGGAAGGACATAACATAAAAGTTAAAATACACTTGCGCAATATTCAATTCAGAGTCGTTTTTCTCTGGATGAAATTTTGCTGTTCCGAGAAAGACAATATGGATTTCGGGGGGAGGGGGGCTTTCAAGGGGGAATTCCACTTTAACCGACGGGTTTCCTTCTTGGTATCCCCTGAATTTTTGTTTTCCCAAGTTTAAAAATTTGCAACTAAAAGAAATAATAAAGCATCCATAGACGGAAAACTGATACCATTTTATTTTCTATAAAAAAACGTAGAATCACAATATTGCTTACAATTTACCTTTGGATGTTATTCAAGTACAATTTTTGTAAATTAAGTGTAAACTGTATCTTTAGTTCCGAAATATTAATTTTTCTAACTTCCATGTTAACTGTTTGTAACTACTTCTTACATATAATGATAAAACTAAGAACAATAGAAACAGCAGATCAAGAATTATAAAAATAAATATCCAACTTAATATTCAAATCACAAGAGAAATCAAAACATAGAAGGAAATTACCGCTAAAAATGCAATGCTACCGCACTTTGGAGATTGTGTGAACGGAAGACTCTAAGCGAGGCCTCCCCCTAGCCTTCCTCTCTCTCGTCCCCATCCGCATAAGTTTATTTTGAAGAGCATTTCTCCGCTTGCATGTGCTATCGTGAAAAGACTGGGCGCGCTCGGTGTTGAAAACTTTCGAATTTTCTTCAGTAAGTGTTTGTTATGGATGTATCTAAAGAAAGAGAGGGGAGGGGGGAGGGTGTGAGTAAATGATACTCGTATTGGAGATTGACAAAAATTATATATTTTTTTTATAATTATTTTATTTTATTTCTTAAATTATTTCTTCAATTTCCTTTGGAGGTTCACGTGCTCATGTGCGGCAATGCACGAGCCACCAATGCTATGAGCATTTCGTTTCTTCTGGGACAGTCATATGTACTGTTCGTTTTCGAAAGCCGCGCCTAGCACTCTGGTACGATTCTATTATCCAAAAGGGTGTTACGCTGAGATGGGCATTTTCCGAAATTCTGCTTCGGCGTTCTTTTCTGCGTTGTCACTAAGATTGGTACTTACTTGTTTGTTATTTTTTACTTCCAATCAAAGTTTAAAATCCTATTAATATCTGCATTTAATTCAAATTCAAATTTCTATATTTAGTGTACATATGGTTAGTTCGATAGAAATAAATATTTCAAGAGTAGTAGCAAGAAAATTATATATGTCATTCAATTTTGTGATCAAGAAGCAGAAAAGGGAGAATTAATTGTTCCGATCTCATTCTACAAAACGAGCCAGTCAAATTGCAAGGGTTTCTAGTAGTGCTATTAGAAAGATTTTCCGAGAAGCAGAAGATGAGCGTAATCCTGTTTTTTTTTTTTTTTTTTTTTTTTTTTGTTAACCTAAAAAAAAGAGTTAAAAAGAACGTCTTTAAAAAATATATATAAAAATGAATTTGATTGCAGCGTTATTAAACAAACTGTACACGATTTTTATGTCAAGGAGAAAACAATCCCGTTTTTGAATAAATTACTTCCTGTTTTAAATGAAACGATCTATTAAGAAAAATAATAATTTTGTTTCCCGAAAAGCAAAAATGTTGTATAACTTTAAAAAAATTTTAAGCGTCTTCATTTTTTATAAATATTAACTACAAAAACGTTTTTACATAAATCCATATTATTTCCTAAAAAGAGCATGCTCAAACAATTAAGCTAAACAAAGTCCGCTCACTCCTATTTTGATAAAATCAAAGCAGGGCTGACGCACGCGCAATAAAGCGGAGGGTTTTGCTATCCGAAAACAAACAGTAATTGTAAGTTCGACAAAAGATTTCGTACGTGCATACCTATGAACTTGTTCACTCTTATGAATACGCTCATACCCCTAGAATAAAAGAGTACCTACACTGTCATTTTTAAGCCTTGATAAAAATTTTATCGAAGATGTATATTCAGAAATATGCTACCATAAAATTTACATAAAATATGCTACTGAAATTAATTGAAGAAATAAAAAGAAAAGCTCACAGCAATATAGCATTAAAAAGACTTGAAAAGAAGAATTTTCAAGTTGCGATACCCTGTTGTCGCTTTCTCAGATGAACAAAAAATATTACCGTAGAAAAAATTAAAGCAGTTATTCATTTATAAGGTACTAGCAAAGAGCAAACCCCGCGGCTTTGCTCGAATAGTAGTTGAAATATGCCAAGTGATATTTACATGTCTAATTTTTATTAAAAGAAATTATACTTTTAGGAACAATTCAAAAATCACTATTTAAAACACAGTTTGACTAAACTTCATTATTACACTGCATTAGGCAGAAATGAGACTTAAATTAATAAAAAGAACTGAAACTAAATAAGTAATAATTAAACGAAAACATAATTTGCAGAACAAATTAAAAAAGAATGCAATTTATTTCTTACATTGTTTAAGCCCGAGAAGGGACAGATATTAGGATGTTTCATTCAGTTAGTTCTACGTTTAATGTTACATTTTTGTAACAAACAAGTTAAACCAATTGAACATTAAAAAATAAAAATAAAATTCAAACAATATGATACATTAAACACCCTAAAAACTTTAGTTCCGTTCAAATGAAAGCGAAATAAATCTTCGGCTTTTTTTAAAGGTTTGTATTTTAGACGTGCCTTATGATTTTATGTACAATCTACAATTATCATAAACATAATACAAAATCTACAATACAAATATTTACAACTAATAAATGGAAAAAGTCTAAGATTTATTTCACTTTTATTTGAACGGAACTCAAGTTTTTAGGGTGTTTAATGTATCATATTGTTTGAATTTTATTTTTATTTTTTTAATGTTCAATTGGCTTAACTTAGTTGTTACAAAAATGTAACATTAAACGTAGAACGAATTGAATGAAACATCCTAATATCTGTCCCTTCTCGGGCTTAAACAATGTAAGAAATAAATTGTATTCTTTTTTAATTTGTTCTGCAAATTATGTTTTTGTTTAATATGAGAAGTTTTTTAATAACTACTGCATTCAGACAAACTCACAGATGAACTCATTTCAAAATTAACGGAATGTACCATCATTAAGGTTTGATTATCGCACCACAATTTGTGGTGTAATTTACCAATGATTAATCCAAAATGGTTCATGAAAACAATAATACAGATTGTCGTTGTTTGGACAAAAACTTCCAATCTGAGCATAAAAAATCAAAATTTACTTAAATTTAGTTACCCCTATTTTCCACTTGGGAACGCTATGAATGCAAAAATAGTGTTATATCTTTAATGCTAATATTTAACAACAGTATAGCTGTTATACAGTAAAACATAAAAAAAACCCCGCCAGTTTTACTTAAAATTTTTTTACTGTTTTTCCCCGCAGGAAACGATGTAAACGTAAAAGGAAATTGTTACCTAAGTTAAACTTCGGTATTTATTTTGCGGCAACACCAGTCGTTTCTTTGCCAAGCAAAAAAATGACAAAAGACCTTGCGGAAAAATTTTAGATAAAAAATGCCATAGACATAACATTAAAAGTCCCATTTTTTTAAAATTTACAAATAATGAACCCCATCAGTGGTGACGTCAAAGGCAACTCAATTCCGTGTATCAACTATAATTTGGATCCAAATAAACCACAGAGTTCAGAGACAGATAGGGAGGACACGTGATGGTTCGGCATGAAGCTAAAAATGAAATCTTGAAATCAATTAAAACCCGTCACAATTCGGTCCAAACAATTGCGGGCAGCTTTGAAAACCTCTCCCATTCCAAATATTTCAACCCTGGTTCCACGTGTTCGTCTTGTTTGGGCCGAATGATTTGAGCAATATCTGCCTTCATATTGCAAGTTGTTTTGACGCATAGTGCATCTCTTATACACTCTGAACTTTCTGGGTTTGTTTGGATCCAATTTGCGGTTCATACGCGGATTAAGTTGCCTGTGACGTCACACTGATGGGGTCCACTATTTTTTATTTCTTGTTGATACAAAAAGAAATTGCCTTTAAACAATAAATATATTCAGGGCCCGCTTAACACTTAGGAATTGGGGAAGCCCGAAATCACACAGGGGGCCTCCTATTACTCTGCAAATTGCTTTTTTATTTATTAAATCTCTTTTCGTATGCTTAAATAATTTGAAATTTTACCATCAAAGTTTGGAGTAAATAACGTTTTTAATATTAAACTGAAACTACCTATATAAAAGTATTTTATTATATGTTTAATTGTAAATTACCAATTTATTTTGTAAATGACAAATAAGGAACTACAGTTGAGAATATGTGAACTTCAAAATACTTTTTGTGATTTATAAATTGCCATATAGTAAGAAAAAAAAAGCTTCATAAAAGAAAATGTACTTTTTACAGTGATTGAGTTTCTTTTTTCTAAAAATTAGTTTTGAAAAGTAAAATCGGGGGCCAGGGGTGTCGCCATGGGGGGGGCAGCCTCCCCCCCCCAATATATGTGAAGTTGGGAAATTTGAGCTTAGAGTTGGGAAATTCTAGATTTTTGAGGCATTTTCTTTTTTAAAAGTAATAGTGAAAAAATTTGAAATTTTTATTGTTTTGGTGATTATTTTGAGTACTGCAACAGTAAACAAGTTAAATTATCAAAAGAAATACAAAAAGAAATCAGCCACACTCAATCTATCATTGTATTTTTCAGTTCTACAAAAATATTGTACATCTACCAGACCTAAATTTCTCTACTCTGTCCATCAATAACTGACTAACCAGTTCCTTTATTTCCTCCAAAACTTTGTTCCTTTCTCAAAAATTTCACCCTACCTCCCCTTCTCCTCCCAAAAGAGAATCCAGCTATTTTAATCCAAAGGGATTGCAGCTCTTTTGAAAATTGGATATCACTTGTAGCACAACAGAAAGGAATGTAGTAACCTACTTGAAACACAGCTATGGACAAGAAGATTTGATGAGTTTTCACAACTTTTTTGAGTAATTTTGTGATTTTTGGACAATAGTTTACTCATTCTCATGATTTTTTGACGCAAAAATTAGTTAACCCTTCGCTGTCAAGTAAAAAGCGTTATATGAGCAAATGCGGATATAAGAAGTCGTTAGTTCGGATAAATTTGTCAGATTTTACTTTTATTTGTGTGCGGAAATATATATCAGTCCTGTTCGTTTATATTCATATGTGTTTATAAAATTTTAAACCGAAAGTCCAGTGTGTTCTGTGCTTAAAGCTGTTCTAAAAAGTTACTATAAATCTCAGCACGAAGAAATCCTTCATAATAGGAAAAGTATTTTCGGGCAAGATTTTGGAGCATCTAAAACTCCATTCGAGGATGAAAAAGGTAAAAAATGGACGATTTTAATTTTGAACAGAAATATGACCATGAAAGCAGTCCATCAACTGAAGAAAAAATCGACATGCACTGTAACACTGACATGTTGCACTTGAATAAAATTTTGAAGAAATAAAGATTTCCTTACAGACAAGATCACAAACAATTATGAATATTAGGTGACTGGGGAAGCTGAGTTCCGAAAGCACCGTAGAACAACGGTTTCACCAAAGGCAATAGATAAAGTAATAGCACAGCAATGGACATTGATACACATAAGTTTTACAGTAAAGAATTATAAGAAATACAAGAAAATTTTGGGAATTTAGTAATGGGCTTAAATGACAATGTTCCCTATATCAAGAGAATATTGCAGCAATGCATTCCATATTTAAATTACAACTGTGCAAGGGAAAAGTTAATAATGTTTCCAGATGTATACGAGAAACCGGATGTACATGACTTGCAGAGTCAAATAGAAATAAACCAAATCTCAACTCACTTAACAAACCTTTTACTCATGCCATGAAATTCAAAGACTATTTGGGTCACGCCGTCAAACTATATACTCGTACCTTAACATTCACAGCAGATTATCTTTATGGCGTTGCATCTAATGAAAGAATCTTTAGTCAAATAAAAATTTTAAAAATATATATTGCAACCTACAATGAGGGATGACAGACTTAGCCTAATGCTTTTAAAATATGAAAGTGAAATAGGGAATTTTATTAAACTAAGCGATGTTATTAACAGGTGGGCTTCTTTGAAGACCACAAGAATTAATATTAAGTGAAAACTAGTCGGATGTGTCAATACCAAAATTTTATTCTACTCCATACATGTTAATGCCTCAAAATTTGCAACGACAATTCTTTGCCTATAATAACAAACTCTAAAGGTATAGATTTGTTGAATTGTGTGCATTTAAAAAGGAGATATAAGAATAGCATTTTTCAAACAAATCATTGAATTTTGGCACCCAGCCTCTTAGATGTCTGCAACCAAAATTCCTTACTCAAAGTGCACAAAAGCGATAGCTTTGGACAGTATAGACCCAAGCCTAATAAGGATATATTTATGTGGAATATGAAGTTTGACTAACTTCCGTGCATTAGTTTTTGAGATACAGCTATCGCAAAATCGTGAAAAATGATGCATAGCAGCGCCACCTGCTACATGATATACATAAAAAGCTAATCTGCATCAAATTATGTCAAGGTTTAACAGAATATGACGTTTGATCAAATTCCGTGCAATAGTTTTTGAAATATAATTATTGCTAAAATCATGTAAATCGTGAAAAATGCCGCATAGCAGTGCCACCTGTTGGACGATTTACACCAAAAACAAATCAGCACCAATTTTTATCAAGGTACGGTCAAACCTCGTTAACACGAACTGTTTCCGATTGCCTCGTCCAGTTGTATGTAATGTAGTTAAGTTCCGATAACACGAACTACTTTTAATACGAACAAAAAAGTTTCCCCTTGAGTGTTCACGTTAACGAGGTTCGACTGTATAAGTGAATCTCTAAAGTTTTATTAAATTTCGTGCATTAGTTCTTGTGTTAGAGTGCCCACAAAATTTGTATCACATATAGACAGACAGATATTTTCTAAAAACAGTCGAATCGTGTTCAGGACTTTCTAAAACGTATAAATCAGTCTAAAACCGGAAGTCGAATTTTTTCACGAATCCAATACTTTCTTCTTGTAAAGATAGAAGAAAGTAAAAACCGTATTTATTTTTTTAGTAAACAAACCCATAATTAGAATTTTTATGTTTTCAGTTTCAGAATTTTTCGTTGGAAAGGAATATTTTATGCAAAAGTATCACTATAATTATTACACACGTTGTGCATGTCATTTTAGTCGAAAATTGGATTAATTTGTTAAGTTGGGAAATTTTCGAATTCTTCCACCCCCCCCCCCCCCCGCGAAAAAATATCTGTGGCTACGCCCCTGTCGGGGGCCCTTTTGTATTTCAGTGGGTAAGCACGGGCTTCACGGGCCTATTCCGTAAGCAGGCCCTGAATATATTACGCATCGAAAATGTCCATGTGTAACACTGACGTCATATTGACGATGTAACCGGCAAAATAAATTTCCCTTATTTGAAAATTTATTAACTTCTAAACGTCTCGGAAAAGTTCACTTTTTACGCTGTCTTAAAACAATAGAAACAGTTCAGAAATGGTTTCCAGCTAATATTCCTAAACGAAATTAAAACTTCATCTATAAATAAATAAAAGAAAACATAAATAAATCACAAAGTTAACACCTTTTTAATCGAACTACGCTCTCATCTGTATGTAACTTATAGTCCCGCTTAAAAATCAGTATTGGTAAAATTTATTTAATTTTTTGACATCATATTCACCTACTTTCTGTATTTACTCATATTATTGTTTCTTGTATTACTTTTATTTCCACTCTGACGCCATATTTATCTTATTTTTAATTCTTTAAAAAAATTATTTTAATTCCCTTTTTCACGTGGAAATTTTTCAACTGAAAATTAATTACTGGAGACAAAAATTTATCACGGCTTTTGAATTTCTTCCAACAATAAGAAATAATGTTAAATTTTATGGGAAAATGTCCATTGATTCTCAATGAAAATAGCGAAATATGTAATTATTAAGAAAAATATTTGAATAATTTAAATGAAACATAGCTTGTGCTACTTTCTGAGTTTTAATCTACCCATATGCAAAGGCATTTTATCATCCGTTTTCTGTCTGATATCAGGCAAATGTTTTTAAACTTTAAATTTATAATATTATTAAAATTAACAAAGAATAAAAAATGAGTGGCATCAGGGACAAAAAGGTGGGAAGAAAAAATGAAAAAGTTATGATCTCCATTGGCTTTTCTATGTTAAATTAACATTGAGAAGTGACACTGGAAATAAATAAGTATTGCGCTGCCGCGAAATACTTAAATTTAGGAAATATTTTGAAACTTTTATGCTCAATTAATACGCCCATTTAAGTATTCATTTGAAGTTTTGAATTTTTTAGAAACCATCTTCTTACATTTTAAAATTAACTATCATGTCAAATTCCAAGCTTCTTGTCTAACGGTCTACCATCTCTCTCAACATAAAATGCTATGTTGAAATAGGAACTGTCACCTTTAATTTGCCAACATTAATTTTGAAATCGGTTTGGTATTTCCTAATATTCCACAGAAACGTACAATTTAGAAAGCTTTTAAAGGCCTTTTTTAGAACGTTTGTTGTTCCTGCCAACCCCAGGTGGTAGAGTCACTGGTATAAAATATAGCCTGTGTAGGATCAGAGACTGTCACCATTGATTCGCAACTATTACTTTTATAATCGGTTTATATTTCCTGAGATTGCATGGAAATCGTAATTTAGGACTTTTTTAGAACGCTTTTCTCTCATCCCCTCTGTTTCACCCCTTTTTAATTCGAATTTATTTTCGACAGTCCTTCGAGAGCATTTATATTTTATATGTAACTGCCATGCCATATTTAAAGTTTCTAGCCTCTTCAGTATCACAGAAATCGCAATTTAGAACGTTTTTTGCTCCTGCAACCCTCTGGTGGTAGTGGCACAGACGTAAAATATAGCTTATGTTTGAGCAGGGTCTATCACCAACAATTTGTCACCATTATTTTTTAAATCGGTTTCGTATTTGATAAGATTGCATAAAAATTGTAATTTAAAATTTTTTTAGAAAGCTTTTCGCTCACTTCACCCTTTTAAATTTGGAATTTTCTTTCGACGGTTCTTAGAAAGCATTTGCATCATGTAAGTAATTACCATGCCACTTTTCAAAATGTTAGACCCCTCAGTTGTGCAAAAAAAAAAAAAAAAAAAACGCAAATTAGAACATGTTTTTCTCTTGCAACGCCCAGATGGTAGTGACAGTAACATAAAATGTTGGAGCAGGGACTGTCACCCTCATTTTGACACCATTACTTTTGAGATCGGTTTGATATTTCCTGAGATTGTATAGAAATCGCAATTTAGGACGTTTTTAGAAAGCCTTTCGCATATTTTCACCCCTTTTAAATTTACAATTTTTTGTAACTGTTCTTAAAGATAATTTATATCTAATGAATATGTATCATGCCTAATTTCAAGTTGCTAGCCGCTACCAATCACAAAAATCGCAATTTAGTACGTTTTTTGTTCCTGCAATCCACAGGTGGTAGTGACACCGCCATGAAATAGCGTCTATGTTAGAGCAGAGGCTGTCAGCATCAATTTTCTACAATTACTTTTTGAAATCAGTTTGATTCTTCCTGAGATTGCTCACAAGTCGGCATTTAGAACGCTTTGCGTGCATTTTCACCCCTTTTAAATTTTGAATTTTTTAAGAAGTGTTCTTAGAAATCCTTTATATCTAATAAGTAACTAATATTTCAAATTTCATATTTCTAGGTCCTTCAGTAACACAAAAATCGCATTTTTAGAACGTTTTTTGCTCCTCTGCACCCCCTTTGGGGTACTGGAAATGGGCAAAAAATATAGTCTATCTTGGAGCAAGAGCTATCACTATCATTTTTACACCATTATGTTTGAAATCGGTTCAGTACTTCCTGAGATTGCATAGAAATCGCAATTTAGAACATTTTTTACAACGCTTTTTGCCCATTCTCACTCCTTTTAAATTTCGATTTTTTAAAGAAATGTTATTAGAGATCATTGCAGGGGCGCCATTTCAGAATTTTCTTGGGGGGGGGGGGGCGAAGATTTTTTGAGGGAAGTTATATAGCTAAGAGCAAAATCCGGGGGGGGGGGGGCGTCTCCTTCCTCGAACTAGAAACGTTTACTGAATCATGCTTACAAAAACAGTAAAAACTTCGAATATGGAAACTGAAGAACCAATGAACTATTTCGTTTTAAACTGGTTTCCGTCTTAGCAGGTAAATTTTCAATATTCTGAATATGTTTTTTTTTTTTTTTTTTTTTTTTTTTTTTTTAAATTTAGACAGAATTCTATTATAGACATTTTTACAGGTATCCTCAAAGATTTAAAACATCCACTGAAAATTATAGCTCTGGATAGAGATGTCTTACAGCAAAACTTGTGAAAACGAAACTTGTCTATAACAGAATTCTTTCTCAAAGGGGAAAAATGGAAATTTCGATGAAAAAACCTCATATAACTATACTTGCTAAGACGGAGACCTGTCTAAAATAGAGCTTTTTCCTAGTCCCTTTCGACTCCTTTTTTTTTTTTTTAACCATTTGGAAAAATGGTTATTGTCCTCGTCAGGGTAGGAAATTAAAAGCATATCTGAAGCTTTTTATTGGTTTAATTCGCATTTTATTTAACCATTTGGAAAAATGGTTATTGTCCTCGTCAGGGTAGGAAATTAAAAGCATATCTGAAGCTTTTTATTGGTTTAATTCGCATTTTATTCGTGTTCTGATTGGTCTATACAGTAATCTGTATTCCCTTTTACTTTCACCAGAGATGGATTACTTCTGTTGTCACTATGACAAAAAAGTAATAAAAACTACAAAAAAAAATTAATAGCTCAGAAACAAATTGAGATGCAGCTTTCAAACAAATTGCATTTAAAAGTACATTTTTTTTCTCTATACGACGGTGTAAAAAGTAATATTGCGGGATGTTTAGAAGTTTAGGAATAAAATTTCATTTAAGAATGGTCGTCAGATTTCTTGGACGATGGAAAAGCCTTTTCCCGAACAGCCAATGAAATGCTTGGATAATCCGTAAGTTTCAGGTATATAATACGCAAGGTTTAAGAAATCTGACGGGTCTCAGGCGATTTTTGTCGCAATTTTTACGTGCATTAACACTATTAATGTTTAATTCATGGCGTACGTAATGTAGGATCAACTCCATGCGATTTTTTATGTCTGAAATTTTAGTCTTCGAAAAAAATCATTTTCCAAATGGTCGTTGTAGTTTGTTAAATTGCTTTTTTTTTTTCCAGGTTTTACTACGGGGGTGTCATTTCAAGCGTTCCCTGGCGAAAGACAAGGAAAATTTTTCTTCGAGGAACGGGAATCGTGCAGAATGGACAATATTCTTCCTTTGGGTTCAAGGTTACAAAAATTCGTCTGCTTGGGAATAACATTCATAACCTCGCCATTGAAAAGCATGGTGTTTAGAAGATTTAGGCTTATATTTTATTTTTATATGGAGTTTTAGACCTTCTAACCCCTTGACTACCAATTTTTTTTGTGGGATATTTTAAACCAAATTTAGCACAGTGTTTTAATAAGGTCTAAAAGCCACAGAACTGGTCCAGTGATCCGAAATGAACGTGAGAGACCAGTGGGATAAGCAGACATGGCTTTTCAAGCATTTCAGGGACTGCTGCGTCCAGTGGTTATTTTTGAAGTTGCACTGGAACATAGTGTCTCACTGGGAGTCTCAGGGTTAAGGGGCAGATATAGCTCTCTATATTATCTTTTCTCTATTTTAATGCAATTGCATGATATTTTTCATTTTATTTATAAAATAAAATTTTTATTAATAAGTATATATGGATTTTAATTAATATGCATATAAATATTCATCAAAAATACTTCGTACAAAATAAATCTGCAGTATTTAATGCATGCATTTACCTGTCATTATGCTGCTTCAAAAGACGCAATAAGGTAAACAAATGCGCTAGCCACTACTTTTGTACTGCGTGATTCCCATTGTAGCGTCACGAGAATACTTTCCATTGTACAACGTGCAGAAATGCACAAATCATACAGAAAATGGGAAAATCCCGCACAATGAAAAATGCTCTGCGTGATTTTGTCTTCTTATCTTCTTTCACAAGCATATGATTATTCCATGAATTTTTTTAATTTTCGTGGAAGTTCGCGCTTTTTTTTTCTTTTTTTAATTTTCGTGGAAGTCCGCGATTTTTTTTCTTTCGAATTCTGCAAAATCGATTAGTCGCAGAAAATCATCGCGAATTTTGCAAATTTTGAAAAAAAGTCTCGAAATGCTCGCAAGAAAAATCGCTAATTTATTTAAACGACCATGGAAAATATCGCTAATTTCATCAGAGATCGCGAAAAGAAATGCAGATTTCGTCAAATGATTGCACAAACTAAAATCTCGAATTTCGTAACAGGATTGCGCAAAAAATCACGAAAACGTTTAGGCAAACAATCGCGCAATAAAATCGAGGAGAATTTCATCAAACGATCGCGAAATATGATCCAAAATTTCGTCTAACTATCGAGCAAAAAATCACAAATATTATTTGTCGATGGTGAGGGAAAAAATCACGAATTTCAGCAGATGATCATGAAAAATAATTGAGATTTTTTTTAAAAGATCTCGGAAACAAATATGGAACTTCGTCAATTAGTCGTGGAAAAATATTGTGAATTTCGATAAATGGTCGCTAGAAAAAAAATAAATTTCATATAACGGTTGTAGAAAAAAAATCGTGTATTCCGTGAAACGATCGCGGAAAAAATCGCAAATTTCGTCAGATGATAGCGAAAAAAAATCATGAAATTCAATCACTCATAAGATAATCAGCCCACGAACGTCATGAATAGAGCACCAAAATTGCAACTTTTGTGATCTATAGCAACAAGAAAATTTTCATTAGTGATTTTCTGCAAGTAGAGGGTAAGATAAAGCGTTGTTTCAGATTGCGTTTTCACTATTGTCGAAAATGTGAAATAAAAAGGCAGGTGGCGCTGCTAATTCGATATCCCCCCACTTGTGAAGTGAAATGAAGAGAACACTTCAGTGTTTGTTGTATGATTGAACCACCAAACCGATGTAACGATATTGTGTAATAATGTTCGCTTCGAGAAGAAGCTGTGAAGGAGAGATCCTAATAATATCTTGGAATATGCTCATGAAGATTGCGAATAAATATTTGTTAAGTTTTTAAGAAGTCACAATATCATTTTAGAAGTAACACATCTTACGTAAAAATATCTACACCCGGTATAAATTTGGAACGAAGCCAAGTGGGTTTCTAAATGGTGCATCGGCCGGGAAGGAAGTAAGGTCATTTAATTATTTTGATTGAAAACATTTTATTCGCAATAAATAACAAAAGAAAAAAAGTAACTTTGTTAAGTAGTAGAAAAAAATATGCTGTTTGTTTTGAAGATAAATTCTTGTTCTGATTCATTTTATTTTGAAAACGAAAGTTGTTCGAATTTAATAATGTGATATAAGAAAAAAAAAAACTGTATAATTTAATGATTAGAAACTTGATTACTTATGCTGATTGATATACAATGTAAGTAAATAAAAATGAATGATTTACTGAAATTTAAGAAAGGAAGGGCTGTTTTTGAGAACAGCGGTAACTAAATATATAAATAAATTGGAAAGTGATGATTTGGAAAAATGTACAGAGAGCTCGCTAGAAGAATATGTTGGTTATTTAGATCAAATGAGTAAAGAATTAAAAACCTTTGATAATGAAATTAAAAATTTAATTAATGAAGATAAAGAATTTGAAAGTGAAGTGCAGAGTGCCATCGAATATAATCAAAAAATAACGACTTGGATAAGCAGAATTAATGCGAGGATAAAAATTATTAAAGAATCGAAACAAATTACGCTCTCCAGTCCTGATAGTACACCGCAAAGGGTTATATCTAATAAACCTAGCGAATCACCTGAAAATGCAGGAAATAATAGTTTAAACTTTAATAATGTAACAGTGAAATTACCTAAAATCGCGATTGCAAAATATTATGGTGATCCATGCATGTTTATGGATGGAATTTTGGAATGAGTTTCAAAGCTCTATTGATAAAAACGAAAATTTGTCAAAAATAGATAAATTTTCATATTTAAAAACTCTTTTAGGAGGGGTCGCGTTCAATGTTGTAAACGGATTTGCTTTGTCAGAGGAAAATTATGAAAAAGCAATAAAATTACTAAAACAAAGATTTGGTAGACAGGAATTAGTTGTTAACGGGCATATGTCAAAATTGTTAAACCTTAATCCCGTGAAGGACTCGACTAATATATTTGAGTTAAGAAAATTATATGACATTGTTGAAATTCAAATTCGAAGTTTAGAGTCGTTAAATGTAACGACTGAAATGTACGGTCATCTTTTGTATCCCATTCTGATTAGATTAATCCCAGATGATCTCGCTCTAAATTTTAATAGAAAACGTTTAGAAAAATCAGATGAAAATGAGTTTAATGTTTTAGAACTATTGAGATATTTAAAAATCGAAATTGAGTGTCGGGAATCTTCTCTTATGCTAAATTATTTTAAAGATACTAAATGAAAGTATACAGGTCCCCCCGATAAACAAGGTAGTAAAAATTATTTTAAGGGTTCGAGTTCTGCTAGCGCTCTTAATGCACAAATTCTATCATGCATATTTTGTTCTTCTCCCCATGATTCATTCAAATGTAGCTTGCCCCCCCAAGATAAGTTTAAGATATTGAAATATTCTAATCGCTGTTTTAAATGCTTTAAATTTTTTCACAACAGCAAAAAGTGTAGAAGTAAATTGTCTTGCTTTAAATGTAAAAATCAATATCACCATGGTTCTATTTGCACAAAAGACAGCAGAGGGTTAAATGCCGCTCGGGAGGATAAAATAAGCAATACGCGGCAAAATTCTGAATCTCCTAATTATGGATTTGAGGCGACAGTAAATGTAAACAATTCTAGTTCCGAAATTGTTAGTTCTGTTTCGTATTGTAATAATAATGTGACGCATTCTAAAAATGTATATTTGCAGACATGTAAAGTAGTTGCGAGTTCTGATTTCAATTCAAAATTAACTAGAATACTTTTAGATAATGGGAGTCAGCGGTCATTTGTCAGTGAAGATTTAGTGAATGCTTTGAGTTTAAAGCCAGTAGGTCAGGAGATTTTATCAGTGTATTCTTTCGGAATGCAAAGTGCGGTAGAGAAAGTATATCCAATAGTAGAAGTAGAAATTAAAAGCTTAGATCAATCTTTCAAGGCGAAAATCCGAGCGCTTGTTGTTCCTCAGATATCTGGTGCCGAGATGTACGAACCATCTGCACAAATTAGGGAATTTATGAGGGATAATAAAATGGAAATGGCTGATGCTTGTGTAGGAAAAGATTTGATGAATGTTGAAATGCTAATTGGATCAGACTTGTTTTGGGAATTCATTTTAAACGAACGAATATCCATTAATAATGACTCAGGAGCTATAAAAACGGTTTTTGGATGGGTAATTACGGGACAGGAATTGAGAAAAGGAAATAGTTGTTCTCAAAATATTGCAGTAATGAAAAATGCGGTTGAATTAAATGATTTAAGAATATTTTGGAAAATTGATTCTATCGGAATTTCGGATGAGAGTGATGAATTATCTCGAAAGGATAAATTATTAATGGAAGATTTTGAGAGGAAATTACAATACAAAAATAATAGGTACACAACTAATCTTATTTGGGATTCAGGTTCACATGAAATTAATAATAATTTTTGCATTGCTAAAAAGCGGTTCGATAATTTAAAAGAAAAATTGAATAAAAATAAAGTAGTATGCGCTGAGTATAAGAAAGTTATCGATGAGCAGTTTCGTGAGGGAATTGTAGAAGAATCTAAAAATGATGCGTTATTGTCTGGATACTATATGCCCCATAAGGTTGTTTTGAGACCAGATAAAGAAACTACGCGCGTGAGGATAGTTTTTGATGCGTCATCAAAGGAAAATCATTCGAAATCTTTAAATGATGTTTTGGTATCAGGTCCAAATTTAAATCCTAATTTATTAGACGTGATACTTAAATTTCGAACATATGAAGTTGCTTTTTCTTCCGACATTGAGAAAGCATACTTAACGATAGAAATAGCAAAAGAAGATAAAAAATACTTAAAATTTCTTTGGTTTAATAATGGTGACTCTAACTCCTTTAGGGTAATGAATATGACACGTTTACCCTTTGGAATTAGGTGTAGCGCTTTTGTCTTAGCGGCCACAATTAAGGCACACATTAAAGGATATAAGGAATTTTATCCTGAGGTTTTTGAAATATTAAATAACTCCATGCACGTTGATGATCTTTATTCTGGGGCAGATACAGCTGAAAATGCTTTTAACCTTTCATCCAGTGCTAACACTATACTTAAGGACGCTAGCATGAACTTACGTAAATTTAATTCAAATTCGACTGAGTTAAAAGAATTGTGGCAACAAAACGGTATGTTAGATAACCCATCTGGGCGGTCTATGTTAGTGATGGGCGATAACGAGATGTTTTTCTCGATTTTCTCGATTGTATGAACATCTCGATATTTTTCGATTGTATAAATCTTTTCTCGATGATTACAGTTTGCAAATTTCTTTTATAAATCATATATTATGTATTATATACGTTATACATTTATCAAGAATAGTCTGCGGGTGAACTGGAATGAGTCGATGTTAATAAAGACTAGGTGACTTCGACCGCTAGCGGGCCCCTCCTTTAATTGGGGCCCCTAATTTATACGTAATCTTGTAATATGAAATCACGAACAGGTTACCCGCTATATACGGCACTGATATATGATAGCAGGCGGGTGTGGTGTGCACGCACTACAAAATCTTGTAAAAAATATAATATCGAAACGAATGAACGTCGGACCAGATCACTTGGGGGAGGGGTCAAAGCGAGCGGAGGGGCACAGCAACTGCATAATATGATTAATTCGTCTTGGGGGTCTTGGCTAAATTTGAAAAAGTGTCCCCCTGGAGGGGCAAATTGGGGGAGACTGTCACCGGAGGTGCATAACATCAATAAATAGTCACAGACCTTTCCAACGATATCTCACATGAGGGGTCTTGGCTAAATTTGGAAAAGTGCCCCCGGGGGGGGGTGGAAAGTGGTGGTGGGGACACCGTAGGTACATAACATCAATAAGTAGTCACAGACCTTTCCAACGATATCTCACACGAGGGGTCTTGAATAAATTTGAAAAAGTGTCCCCCAGGGGGGGGGGGGGCAAAGAGTGGGGGGACTGTCACCGGAAGTGCATAACATCAATAAGTAGTCACAGACCTTTTCAACGATATCTCATAAGAGGGGTACTGACTAAATTTGGAAAAGTGTCCTCCGGGGGGGCAGAGTGGGGGTGGGCGGCCACCGGAAGTGCATAGCACTAGTAAGTAGTCACAAACCTTTCTAACGATATGTCACACGAGGGGTCTTGGCTAAATTTGAAAAAGTGTCCTGAAATTTCATATATTATAAATAGTATTTAGCGGAGGGCTCCATAAAAAAATCCGATCTAAAATGATAAAAGCGGAAAAAACTACCCTCGCAGGGGGGGGGGGGGCAAATTGGGGAGGGGAGGAAGAAAGTCTCATAATATGAAAGAGTCATCCGAGAGCTTACCGATGACATATCACATGACTGGTCCAAAAAAAGTTTGAAAATTTCTCCCCCTCTCTCCCCCCGTGGGCCCACTCTTTCACCCCGGAATTCACACAGCCGCCACTTTAAAATTTTTATGTTCAATAAATAATATTTACTGGAAGACTGCATAAAAAACCCATATTTAAAGTGATATTTAAATTTATTATAGAAATCGGCTACGGTTTTAAAAATTTGTTCGCCCCTTCCCACCCCCCTTAGGGCGAAGAAAGGTTCATAGTATGAAAGAGTGGTCAAAGGGCTTTTCGATTATATGCCACAGGAAGAGTTCGGTAAAATTTTTAAAATTGCACCCCATGAGTCCACTCCCACGTCCTCCTTCCTCGAAATCACCCGACCCACCTTCCTCTTTGAAAATTTTATATTTAATAAATAATTTTTATCGGAGGGTTCCAGGTATGTGACATCTTGGTAGGGCTAAAATAAGAGAAACTTTGAAAATTAGGGCTTCATTTCACAGCTCATTGTCATGCCTTTTTCTCTATCTTGTCCCTTGGTACTCTCGATAAATTTTCTTATTTTTCTTCTCTGCCGAGGACGAGAGAAATCCTCGAAAAGCTTCTCATAGCGAAATGTTGAAAAGCGCGAGAGAAATCCTCGAAAGGCTTTTCATTGGGAGATTTCGAAAAGGACGAGAGTAACAAGCGAGAGGCTTCCCATCGGGAAAGGTTGAAAAGGGCGAGAGGAAACTCTCGAGAGACTTCCCATCCCGAAAGGTAAAACCGCGAGAGAACCAACCATCGAGCAGATTCCCATCTAGAAGCGTCGAAATGCTGGAAAAATCATCGAGATGAGATTTGCCGAAATGCGAGATGGAAATGAAGCTTTCAGAGTCAAACTTACCGCATTTCTGGTTTAAGTCGTAATTTCTCAAAGGAGTCCATCTGCTTATCCAATCTCTTTTTAGCTCACAGGCTATCTAAGCCTGAGAGCTAATGTACCCGTCGGTTCTGTGTGTATGCATGTACTGTACGTACGTATGTATGTACGTAACGCGATAACTCTTGATTAAAATGTACGATTTGCTTCAATTTTTTTTATGTTCATTCTGATAAGGCATTCCGCTGTTTAGTTTTGACGGTTCATTGGTTAAGGATAAAGGGAGAGAAGGGGGGCTGGTCCCCCCCCTCCTTAATTTAGATAAATAGGTTTTTCATGCAGAATTCTTCGATTTGCTCCAAATTTCTTATACTGGTTTATTATGTTAAGGAGCTTCCCTGATTAAACTTGGAGGTTCATTAGTTAAGTATGAAGAGGGGAAAGGGGGGTAGACCCCTCCTTAATTTAGATAAATGGGTTTTTCATGCAGAATTATTCGATTTGCTCCAAATTTGGTATACCGGTTCATTATGTTAAGAAGTTGCCTTGATTAGATTTGGAGGTATACGGGTTAAGTATAAAGGGGGAGAAGGGGGCTAGACCCCCCCCCCCTTAATTTAGATAAATGGGCTTTTCATGCAGAATTATTTGATTTGCTCATAATTTGGTATACCGGTTTATTATGTTAAGGAGCTTCCCTGATTAAACTTGGAAGTTCATTGGTTAAGGATAAAGGGGAGAAGGGGGGGCTGGTACGCCCCCCCCCTTAATTTAGATAAATGGGTTTTTCATGCAGAATTATTCGATTTGTTCCAAATTTGGTATACCGGTTTATTACGTTAAGAAGTTGCCTTGATTAGATTTGGAGGTTTACGGGTTAAGTATAAAGGGGGAGAAGGGGGCTGGTCCCCCCTTAATTTAGATAAATGGGCTTTTCATGCAGAATTATTTGATTTGCTCCAAATTTGGTATACCGGTTTATTATGTTAAGGAGCTTCCCTGATTAAACTTGGAAGTTCATTGGTTAAGGATAAAGGGGGAGAAGGGGGGCTGGTCCCTTACTTAATTTAGATAAATGGGTTTTTCATGCAGAATTACTCGATTTGTTCCAAATTTGGTATACCGGTTTATTATGTTAAGGAGCTTCCCTGATTAAACTTGGAGGTTCATTAGTTAAGTATAAAGGGGGGAAAGGGGGGTAGACACCCTCCTTAATTTAGATAAATGGGTTTTTCATGCAGAATTATTCGATTTGCTCCAAATTTGGGATACCGGTTTATTATGTTAAGAAGCTGCCTTGATTAGATTTGGAGGTTTATGCGTTAAGTATAAAGGGGAGGGCTAGTCTCCCCTTAATTTAGATAAAAGGGTCTTTCATGCAGAATTATTGGATTTGCTTCAAATTTAATATACCGATTTATTCCGATATGGCGCTTCCTTCATTAGATTTGGAGGTTCATTGGTTAAGTATACAAGGGCGAAAAGGTGGCAAGTCCCCTCCCCTTAATTTAGATAAATGGATTTTCATGGAGAATTATTCAATTTACTTTAATTTTTTTTCTATGTTTGTTCTGATAAGGAGCTTTCCTGATTAGATTTGAAGGTTCATTAGTTAAGTATAAAAGGGTTAAAGGGGTTAGACCACCCTTAATTTAGCGATATGTTTCTTTTTTTTTCATGCAGAATTATCTGATTTGCTTCAAATTTGATATACTGATTTATTATAGTTAAGGAGTTCCCCTGATTAGATTTGGAGGTTCATTGGTTAAGTATAAAAGGGGCAAACGGGGGATATTTCCCTTCATTTATTTATTTGAGGGACATTATTCTTTGAAATAAGAGTATAATATACAGTTAGTGTTAATAACCTGTGAGCTCAATGCCATCGGTTTAACTGGCACTTATCATTTTATTGCTATTAACCGATGTGGGTTATGAAGCATAGTAGTTTATGTATTCAGTTCTGTATAGTACTAGTTTCAAACTTTACTGTTAAATTTAGTGTCATTTTGCCCCGAATTTTCAATGTTTCTCTTATTTTAGCTCTGCCAAGCTGTCCCATACCTAGAGACTCAGATAAATACTATTTATTAAATATAAAAAGTTCAAAGAGGAAGGTGAGTGAATTCTGGGGTGCGCGAGAGTGCACAAAGGGAGGGGGGGGGGGGGGTAATTTTCAAACTTTTACCAAACCTCTCCTTGACATATCATCGGAAAGTCCTTTCACCACTCTTTCATATGAACCTCTCATCATGATCATCATGAACCTTTCTCCTCCCAGAGTTGAATTCCGGAAGGGGTTCGGGGGGAGGGGGGGAGCGGTGCGGGGGTGACTTTTTTTTTAATTGTAGAGATTTCTACAATAAATATCATTAAATGAGGTTTTTTAATGGAGCTCTCCGATAAATATTATTTATTAAGTATAAAATTTTAAAAGTGGGGCTGCGTGATTTCCGGGTATATTCTAGGATAAAAGAGGGAACTCACGTGGGAAGGGTAGATTTCAAACTTTTTTTGGACCAGTCATTTGATCTATCATCGGAAAGTTTTCGGTTATCATCGCAAAGTTACTCTTTCATATTATGAACCTTTCTTCTTCCTTCCTTAGTTTGGCGGCCCGAGAGAGGCACTTTTCGAACTTTTTTGAAATCGTAGCGTTTTTAAACATTTTAGATCGGATTTTTTTTTACGGAGCCCTCCGATAAATAATTTTTAATATATGAAAATTTCAAAGAGAAGGATGAGCAGGGTATATTTCGGGGGGGGGGGGAGAGGGGGGCACGATAATTGGAATCCTGGGAGTTGGGACTCTTTTCTATCTTTTGCTGACACCCCTCATGTGATATATCATTGGAAAGCTCTGTGACTACTATTTCATTTTATATATCGCCCGCGCCCCTCCCCTTACTTTGCCCCCGAGCGGGGGCACTTTACTAAATTTAGCCGACCCCCTTCATGTGCCATAACGTTGGAAAATCCTGTGACCACTTATTTATATTATGCACTTTCTTTGCCCCTCCCTCCTACTTTGCTCCCCGAGGGAGTTCATTTAATGTATTCCAGTCGAAGACTTTATAAAAATGGGGAAATTAAAGATCCAATCTCAAATGACGTAGAAAAATCAATAAAAAATTTTGATCCATTTTATCATCCTTTAGTTCATATTTCTGCCACTAGGGGGTGCTTTTGATTCTTATTTCTTTGGCCATTTTGGTACTAATTGCCGAAAAATTCTAATTTTTGATGCTTAAACTCCCCTTACTGCTTCAAAGCTACTCGCGTTTTTTTTAGCTTTTTTCAACCAGGGGGCACCCTTACAAGACTTTTCCAGTCTTATGGCTCCTTTATAATTTCCCTTTGGTTTGTTGTTTTTTTATTCCATCTGTTTTCAGATACCCTATATTTAATAAAATCTGCCTTATATATATGTAAAAACAATGATTTCAATAATCGATTCTAGAACATCTCCTTTGTAGATTCTCGAAAGTAATCGATGACTGTATCGATTGTGTATTTTACGATAACGATATTTTTCGATTGGTAAATTTTCGAGAATCGCCCATCACTAAGCCCTATCACTACTATGAAATTGTCGGCCAGAATAATAGCTAAGTTTTCCAATAACTGTTTTTAGCTTTTCTCGTTATAATCGATTGTAAAACATCTCGATTGTAGATTCTATGAATTAATCGATGGCTGTATCGATTGTGATTTTTTACGATGACGATTTTTCTCGATTGTCGAATTCTCGAGAATCGCCCATCACTAGTCTATGTTATTGGGACTGGAATGGGACACTAATAAAGACATTATAAAAATTGATTCATTGGAATTTCAGAATGTTACAGCTAACACTAGTTTGGCCACTAATAGATCAGTCCTGCGTGCTGCAGCAAAAATCTATGATCCCGCTGGATATATAGCCCCCTTTATAATCAGAATTAAGCTGTTAATGCAGAAAATATGGCTAAAAGGGCTAGGATGGGACGAAGAACTTTCCGAAGACCTAGATATTGAATTTAGAAACTGGTTAGTGGACGTTCAAGATTTGGAAAACATATCAGTCGATGGAAAATATTTTCTGGGAGGAGCCTATCCAACAGAAGTAACTATACATATTTTTTGCAATGCTAGTGACAAAGCATATGGAGCTGTCGCGTACTTCAGATACAAAAACAATGAGCTCATCAAAAATTTAGAAAAATTTAGTAGTATGCTAAAACTACTTCGAACAATTGCATGGGTTAAACGCTTTGTAAGGAAAGTTAGAAAATTACCTGTAAACGATGGCCCCTTATCTGCCGATGAAATTCAAGATGCGGAAATATTCTTCATTAAGTCAGTCCAGAAACAATTTTATAAACCAGAAATTGATTTGCTTAAATCGACGAGTGAGCTTCCAAAACAATCTGGCTTACTATCATTAGCACCGTTTCTTGATGAAAACGATTTATTAAGAATAAAGGGAAGACTGGACGAGAGTAAATATACTTATGCAGAAAAGCATCCAATCCTCCTGCCAAAGGACTCTCGATTTACAGAACTGCTAATATTACGAGAGCACAACAAAATGCTTCATAGTGGTGTTGCAGCTACACTATGTAAATTGAGTGAGAACTACTGGATTCCCAAAGGGAGGCAATCAGTTAAAAAAGCCATTAACAAATGCCTCATATGTCGAAAATATGCAGTGAAGCCAGCAAAACAAATGACGGCGCAACTTCCCAGAGATCGAATCTCAGAAACCCCGGTATTTTCCGTCTCTGGAGTAAACTTCACCGATCCTGTTTATATAAAAAATGGAGATAACTCCGAAAAGGCTTATATAACTCTATTCACGTGTGCTGTGACTCGTGCTGTCCACCTTGAACTTGTTTCAGACTTATCAACTAAAAAGTTCATATTGGCACTTAGACGTTTTCTTAGCCGAAGAGGAAACTGTCGTATATTCTACTCCGACAATGCCAAAACCTTCAAATGTGCAAATAAAGAAATTCAATATTTCTTTGACATACTTAAGCACCAGGATTTCCAAAATTTTATCTCTTCAGAAGGAATAACATGGAAATTCATCGTTGAACTTGCCCCATGGTGGGGAGGTTTCTATGAGAGGCTGATGAAAAGTGTTAAAGACCCCCTAAGAAAAATCCTAGAAAAAGCTTTGCTTACCTTTGAAGAGCTTATGACTGTCCTTGTAGAGGTGGAAAATGTTCTCAACCACAGACCACTAACATACATTTATGATGATTCCTCTGAGCCTGAGCCGCTAACACCGGCCCATTTCCTGCTTGCTGGACACAAGGTAGGATACCCCTTTAACTTTAACGAACTGTTTAACGCCTCTATAACTAGGACTAGCCTAATTAAAAGAAAAACGTATCAAACAAAACTTTTGAGCCAGAGTTGGGAGAAATGGAAGACTGAGTATTTACTAGCAACTAAAAGTTTGCATTCTTTCGGAACTCCTAATGCTCAAAAAGACTTGAAAGTCAATGACATTGTTTTAATTGAAGGTGTAAGTAAATCAAAGTTCCTATGGAACTTAGGACGAATTATCGAGGTCAATAGAGGTCGTGATGGACTAGTCAGGTCTTGTGTCGTCAAGACCAAAAAGGGAAATTTAAGACGACCTATTCAACTTATATATCCTTTTGAAATTGCTGATTAATAAAATAATTTTGTAAATAAATTTTCTGTAAATATAACAATATTTAATTTTAGTATTGTGTTTATGTAAATAACATTAATAACTTATTCTTTTACTGTATTATAACTGTAATATATTTAGCTATACTGTAAATACTGATATTATTTAATTTTGCATTTATTGTGTTATTTTATGAAAGTTTCTTGCAAAAATCCTGGCCAGGTATATTTATGTTGTACATATATTGGTAAGAAACATATGTTTTGTAATTATATTATGGTTTATTTAGTGCTTTATTTCAGATTTTCTTAAAGGTAAAACTTTCTAAAATCTATTGTTTTGAATAATTCCATATTGTATAATTTTGACATGTATATTTTGGTTTCAATAATTATTGGTAAAATTAGTGTAAAATATAGTGTGATAATTTTGGCAATTATCAGGTGGGGAGTGTCGAAAATGTGAAATAAAAAGGCAGGTGGCGCTGCTAATTCGATATCCCCCACTTGTGAAGTGAAATGAAGAGAACACTTCAGTGTTTGTTGTATGATTGAACCACCAAACCGATGTAACGATATTGTGTAATAATGTTCGCTTCGAGAAGAAGCTGTGAAGGAGAGATCCTAATAATATCTTGGAATATGCTCATGAAGATTGCGAATAAATATTTGTTAAGTTTTTAAGAAGTCACAATATCATTTTAGAAGTAACACATCTTACGTAAAAATATCTACAGCCGGTATAAATTTGGAACGAAGCCAAGTGGGTTTCTAAAACTATTAAGAGGTGGGCTCGTGTTAATACTATTTTTCAAAGAAATCCTGAATATTTTTCACATGAAAAAGCTACATATTTGAACATTAATGAATACTATATATAGTATATCTTCATTTTTCTATATAAAAGGTAAAATTTATATTAAAGATATAATTGTAGATTTCTTTTACAATAATTGTATTAAAATACGGATTAATTTTCTTTAATTTCGGGTCAGGTTGCCTTTCAATGGAAATCTTTTCAGCGGTTTTCGAATTTACATGGAATTACAATCCTGCATCAGGATAGATTGGCGTATTTTCTACGTTGCGGGTGAGGTAGACTTCGGATTGCGCTTTATCTCTCTTTGTCGGAATGGGGTTGGCCTGTTTTTTCAAAAGGAAGTCCGAAATATTTTCCAAATGAAGAAACTATATATTTGACTGTTAATGGATGTACATGTGTTAATTTTTGTACATACGTGATAAAATTATAAACTACTTTGTTATAAATGTTTTAAAATATGGATTAATTTTCTTTTACTTCAGGTTTTGGTGGAAGTCTGTCGGTTTTCGGGTGGAGAAATTGTTTTATCGGGTTCGCTCAGACTCCAGTCCTAGACGTTGAAGAACTTTGAGAGTGAACCGTATATAATATGATTTAACAAAGCAAATAATTAAATAATTTGATAACATTGCAGTGATTGCAGTACATATAATGTGATACTAATAATCCAAAAAGTGAAAACAGTTGGATAATTATGAAACTGAATTATACCCGCCACCTCACCCCCAGTGATTAAGTGGTACACAACTGAGAAGCAACTGATAAAAAAAATTCTCACATGTACTTTTAAAATTAGCCAAAATACTCATTAACGATATATGTCTCACCTTGAGAAAGCTCGAATAGTAAGACTTTAGGAATTTTTTTTTTATAATTATTAATATCTATGCATAATGCATGTGTATTTATTTAATGCATATGTTTTTATTGCAACCAAATATAATAAGTTATTTTAGCGTTCGAGCAATTTTAAAATTTTTGTTTGAGTCTGACATTTGGTGGTTTATAAACTTTTTGAAATATCAAAATTCCTTAGGGGGGCTATTGCACCCCCAGCCCCCCTCAAATGGCGCCCCTGGATCATTGATGTCTTATAAGTAACTGTCATTCCAAATTTCATCATTCTAGGCCCTTCCATAACACAAAAACCGCAATTTAGAACGTTTTTTCCTTCTGCAAGCCCCAGGTGGTAGTGACACAAAAATAAAATAGAGCCTATGTTCGAACGGGGACTAAAACCATCATTTTGATACCATTACTTTTGAAATCGATTTGATACTTCCTAAAATTTCGTAGAAATCACCATTTAGAACGTTTTTTAGAACGCTCTTCGCGCATTTTCACCCCTTTTACATTTCGAATTGTTTAAGAACTGTTCTTAGAAATCCTTTATATTTAATAAGTAACTAATATTTCAAATTTCATATTTCTAGGCTCTTCAGTAACACAAAAATCGTATTTTTAGAACATTTTTTGCTCCTGCACCCCCTTTGGGGTACGGGCACCAACCTAAAATATAGCCTATCTTGGAGCAAGGTTTGTCACCATCATTTTGACACCATTATTTTTTAAATCGGTTTGGTATTTCCAGAGATTGTGTAGAAACTACCATTTAGAATTTTTTTGTGCATTTTCACCCCTTTTAAATTTCGAATTGTTTAGAAAATGTTCTTAGACATCATTTATATCTTATAAGTAACTAATATTCCAAATTTTATATTTCTAGGCCCTTCAGTAACACAAAAATCGCGTTTTTAGCTTCTGCACCCCCTTTGGAGTAGTAGCATCGACATAAAATATAGCCTATGCTCTAAGTTGGACTAACACCATCATTTTGATACCATTACTCTTGAAATCGGTTCGGTAGCTCCAGAGATTACCTCTAACAAACATACAAACAATCTTTACTTCTTTATAATATTAGAATAGAACTGTAGAAATGTAGACCTTGAAAGTTTTCATCTGTAAGAGCTTCTAGAAAAATAATAAATAAAAAATATAAAAAGATGAAAAAAAACTTATAATGAAATGCTATGAGACTATGACAGGTGTGGAACTTGCATATTATCCCTTTCTCCCAAAATGCAAAATTTAAAAAAATGTTCCACCCCACCTCACTTAATGTAAAAATCAAAACAAAAAATGTATTAACTCATCCGATGTTACCAAACAGATTATAATATCAGTAAATCGGAACATGTATTAAATGATGTTATCATAACAGAAAGTTACTTCATCAGTTTACGAATAAACATGATGAAACAAAATCCTTTAAAGTTATCTTGTGAAACCAAATCGTCATCGAAGCAAATATCGCCAACAGAAAATAACATCGCTATTTTAATTCCGGGCTCTCAAAAAATCAAACCAATGCTTTCAACTGAAAAAAATAACAGTTTTGTTTACATGTGAAATTATTTATTGCAGAAAAACATTTCATTCCGAGAAAATTCTTGTAAAAAATCAATATAAAAGTAGAGCTTTTTTTTTTTTTTTCAAGAAATAAAATTTAAGTATAAATTTTATTTTAAAATATTCAAAATCTGAGATAATATTTTCTGAAGCACAATTCCTGATCATTTTAAATTTGGGACAATCCCTAAAGGAAAAAATTCAAAATAACTGTGGAGTGCTTTATATCTAATAACTATCATATAATCTAGATCAGTGGTTTCCAAAGTGGGGCGTATGCCCCACTGAGGGGTAATTTGACTTTTTAGAGGGCAATTTCAAATTTCTAACTCACCTATTCGCTGTGAGCTTTTCAGAAAAGTAATTTTTTTTTACTAAAAAGTAAAAGTATTGCATGCAAAATCTAAAAATAAAATTAAAAAGAGTTTTTTGTTGAATTTTGAAAAAGTTCCGAATCAAAAATTAAAAATGGAATCAAAACCTGAATAATTATATGAACAATCTTTAAAAATATTGACACCTTTTTTTTTTTTCCCCATTTTTAAAAATACTTATAATTTTTCTGGTTATTAATGTATTTTACAGTTTTCTTAACTTTTTCGAATACTTATTGAATGAGCTTTGTATTACTATTCGCTCTGCTGTATGTAACAGGAAGAAACTTCTAAATGTGTTATAACCTCTAAACTTCTAAATATAAGAATTATCTAAATCTCACTACTTGCAACATATTTAACCTAAAAAATATTTGAAATAATATGGTACTATCAACTCAATAAAATTTATAAATCTTAAATAGTATTAAAAAGGGAAATAGGTAGTACGTGAATAGAATATACAGTGTGTCCACGTATAACCTGGCCGGCCTTTATTTTAGCAACCGTTGGTCCTAGATGGATACTTCCATTCACCAAAATGGTTTAAATAGGGTAAAGAATTATTTTTAAAGCGATTTGGGTCAAGAAAAACATTTATTAAAAAGTTACGAAATTTAAATTTTTATACGGTCCCCCCGATCCTATAAGTTATATTTAGTAAAATTTTCCTATTACACTGACAAGAAAGACAAAAAAAGTCCTGTTCATATAACACTAAAATCGATCAAGTTATGGAACTTTAAAAATGCATGACTTAAACCACTTTACTGCATCTGAACACAGTTGAGTTCCGCCATGCTTTGAGGGGTCATATACCAAGTGCTTAAAGTATTCTAAGAACTTATTTCACGTGCATCTACGCTTTGAAAAAAATCGTACATGCATTACGATTGAGTTAACTTTTATTCTTCAGATAGACTAAAATAATTGTATTTCAACATATCTTTTCTTTTGTAAGGATATGAGACTGTTTCTTTTCATGATTTCTTTTAACAAAAATTATGTTATTTTTATAATTTTTTAATAAAAATTTATCGATCTTATGTATGTTTCCTTCAACTTCGACGATCGTATATTTTTCCAGTTCAAAATTTGTTCTCGAACTTTAATTCACTTTCAAATATCCAATCGAGATTAAATTTTACATACTGACATAAATCCGATGACAATCCAATATTATGATTTTCGGTGGTTCGATGGTTATTTTACAGGATTACACAAAAAATTTCGGATAGATTGCCGTCAAGAAGTTTAAGAAAAAGTTTTAGATTAAATAACACAAGATTGCGATGTTTGTGTTTTTCAACTTTTATGTATTTTTTAGCATTGAATCCGAAAATTTCCTTAATTTTTAACCATCTTGTCAGGAATTTTCGCAAAGCCTAAACTGTCAAAGTTAAAAAATAACAAAAATCGGATACTATAAAATAGAGGAGATGACTATATTTTTTAACTTTTAATAATTGATTTTTTATGCACTTTTTAGAACTGAATCGGAAAATGACCTTCATTTTTAACCATCACGTTAGAAATTTTTTGCAAATCGTAAATGTCAAAGTTAAAATACAGCGAAAATCTGATACTATAAAACAGATATAAAACTTTTTTAATTTAATTTTATTTTATTTAATGCAATAATTTATTCAATTTTTTGGCTTATACTGGGATTCTTACAGCTAAACAGCTAAGGGTCCGATGAGGTGGGGGAGGAAGTTCAATTTTAACTTTGAAATTTACAATTTGCGAAAAATCCTGACGTGATGGTTAAAAATGAAGGTCATTTACGGATTCAGCGGTAAAAAATACATAAAAATAAACTATCAAAAGTTAAAAGCACAACAATGACATCTATTTTATAGTATCAAATTTTCGCTATTTTTCTCTTTTTTTAACTTTAAAATTTATGATTTGCAAAAAAATTTTTTAGTGATGGTAAAAAATCAAGATAAATTTCGGATTCAGCGGTACAGAATACATAAGAATCAATTATCAAAAGCTAAAACTGTTAATTTTCATCCTTTTATTTAACAAAAATTCTGTTTTTTTTTCCGTATATGTTTATTACAAATTGTATATTTTGCATTAATATTTCAGAATGATTAAAGATTTTTAATTTATATTACAATGTTAATTTTATTCTGAACCATTTTTTTAATGCATCTGACGAAATTATATTTCGACTAAATATGTGAATGATCCTTAATTTGCAGCAAAAAATATGCTCCAACTTGTAAACAGTTATTACTCGGTCAATTTTAATCGTAGAATAACGGGACTTTTAGGTAGCTTTCATTACATAAAGCTACCTATTGCAGCCGTTCGGAGGAAAGCGATTAAAAAAAATTTTTGGTATATTTTCATCGATCATGACCTCCAGACCCCAAAACCACCCTCCGTTCAAAATTGACATATATACATATACTAGCTGTTACCCGTGACGTCGTTCACGTAACATAAAAAGAAGAAATGAATTAATTAAGCAAAGCATTTCCCTTCCGATAATTAAAAACATACATAATAAACCAATTCTTTATCACATTTTATAGTAGACAATCTATTTATATATTACGCTATCGTACGTGGCACAGAAATCGCAGTTATTTGTTAATTGTTTAGTAGCAACCCCCAAATGAAACGCATCTCATTGGTTATTGAACGCATTGGCTATTGAACATTGATTGGTTATTATTGGTTATTTAATGCATTTCCATACCTATAAGGGGGTTACCATAGGGGGGGGGACACTGTTCTGTCGCCAAGTTTGTCACCAAAAGTGACGCCAATTTAGCGGTATCTCTAATATTTCGCCGAATTCCCATAGACTTCCATTGTAAACCAACAGGGTTTACTTGCTTAGAGAAAATCAACAAATTGAGATATTTTAATGCAACAAAAACTAATATTAGCTTAGGGGATTATATTAATTATATTTAACCCTCTCGCAGCCTAGGGCGAAATCAGGGCTGTCACTGGAGACTACTTTTATAGTTTCGCATCACTATTTTAAGAAGATCAATTTTTCAGTGCATTTTTCATGTAGATGTTGTTAATGTCTATATGGAATTTTTTGTACTTAAAAAGTGGTCCGAGTTGAATTAAAAAATAGTCGCCAGTGGAAAAAATGAATCCCCGAGGAAATCTCGGATTGCACATATTTTGCTACTTTTACGTTTCCCGAGGTAATCTCGGGTTGCGCAGCGAGAGGGTTAGGGAAGTCCAAGTAAGTTAAATTATGAATAAAAGTAACATTATACAATGCTTAACATGCTTTCCAAAACATAAATTTTAAGGAAACCAAACTGGTCGCCAAGGGCAGATAGTATAAGATATTTCTTTATTATAAGGTCATTGACATAACTCAGGTTTATACGTTGAACCAGGATGTCTGTTTATATCATGAAGTAATAAGAAAATGGCACAGATGTCATATACGCACCGGGGTACCTAATTGTCGCCAAAATAGTTTATTCTGCTTGACATGGTAACACTGGCTGTTGTTGTTTATTTATTAATAACTTGTTTATTTACTTGCGGTCAGCGTCTTCTTTTAACCTATGTTGCGACAGTTCAGGTGATCCGCATTCCCTCCTTGGAGCCAAATAAGCAACGTTATAATGGCGACGTAGTTGGGACTTTTCAGCTGTATCAGCATCTCTAAGATTAGCCTGACGATCGGCTTGTTCATGTTTACGCAATTCTGCTTGAGGAAAATTTTCATTAATTTTTTATATTTTCAATGCTCTTGCATTACGTGAATTTCTCGATAAATTTGATTTCGCTTTGATGACATTCCTCTCTTTAAATTCTTATAACATTTTAAATTCAGTTAGACATGGTATTAAAAGCTAAGGCATATTTATCTCAATCTATCATACTTCACAAAAAAACTATTATCCAAAAGGGCTTAGATGCTGCATATTCCAGCGGCCGCCGCGCCATCTTGGATGTTTTGAGATTTCTTGGCGATTTTTTGTTGGCAGTGTTTTACATTTTATTTTCGTTAAGCCTAACATGAGCATAAAACACTGCTTGGCGACATTTACTACTTGGCGGAAACGGAGTGTTCACGCCAAGAAAAGATCCAAGATGACGGCCGCTGGAATATATAACATCTGTTCCTAAAAAAGAGCACAAAAAGAGCTACATTTTAAAATGTCAACAAATATTTTACCCTTTTAAAGCTAATAGAAATGTAGAATTAAAATTCAGCTGCCACACTACGATTTACAAACGTTTCTCCAATAAAAAAATTTATACTGAATGGTACTTTGATGACGCAATCATATTAAAAATTTATGTTCTTTGAATGAAAATGTAAATTTCTTAAAAAAAAAAAAATAGCAATTTAACAAATTACAACGACCATTTGGAAAATGATTTTCTCAAAGACTAAAATTTAAGACAAAAAATCGCACGGAGTTGATCCTACATTACGTACGCCATGGATTAAACGATAACATTCCTGGACCCATCGTGAACAAATTTTAAAAGAAATTTCAGTTTTACAATTTTCGGTACTGTAAATTTTTAAACTTCTACGGAACTGGTCATACATTACCTACGCCATGAATTAAACATTAATAGTGTTATTACACGTAAAAATTGCAAGATTTCCTGAAACTTGCGTATTATCCAAGCATTTCATTGGCTGTTCGAGAAATGGCTTTTCTATCATCAGATTTCCAAAAAATCTCACGACCAATTTAAAAAAAAATTTCATTCTTAAACTTCTAAACATCCGACAATATTACTTTTTATACCGTCGGATAGAGAAAAAAATGTACTTTTAAATGCAATTTGTTTGAAAGCTGTATCCAATTTGTTTCTGATTTATTAATTTTTTTTTGTAGTTTTTATTACTTTTTTTGTCATAGTGGCAACACTCTGTTGTCCATCGTTGTTGAAACCAAAGGGAAATACAGATTACTGTATATACCAATCAGATAACGAATAAATTGCGGATTAAACCAATGAAAACGTTCAGATATGTGTTTTGATTTCCTACCCTGACCTTTGCTGACGAGAACAAGAACCATTTTTCCAAATGGTTAATAAAGTTACTTTGGTACAGATGTCATATTCGCCCCATATTGGCGCGATTTTTTTCTGTCGCCAATATCATATAGGCAACGGGTACTTAACTTGCGCTAAAGGGCTTGATGTGGTAACCCGGATTATGTTGTTTATGCTGTTGATGTTTTCGCCAAATTGGCAACCGAAAAAAATCGCGCCAATATGGGGCGAATATGACATCTGTTCCGTTACTTTTATTGGAATTTCCTTAAATGAACGCTTAATAATTAACACTCACAAAAAATTATTTTATTCAGGTAATCTAGTTAACTTTTTACTTTTTAAGAATGAAAATTGCCTATATGATATTGGCGACAGAAAAAAAATCGCGCCAATATGGGGCGAATATGACATCTGGGCACAGATGTCATATTCGCCCCATATTGGCGCGAATTGTTTCTGACGCCAATGTCATATACGCAATGTATACTTAACCGGCGCCAAAGTGTCGTTATTTTGCTTGATATGGTAACCCGGATGTTGTTGCTTATGCTGCTGATGTTTTCGCCAAATCGGCGTCGGAAAAAAATCGCGCCAATATGGGGCGAATATGACATCTGTGCCGACATCTGTTCCAACAGAAGTTCTCTTATACGTCCATTAAAAATATTTCAAAAATATATATTCTAAAAACACACTCAAAATATATATTAAACATTTAATTGCTAAAAAGGACGTCAAATGTTAATAAAATACATTAAAAGATCTTAATAATTTGACATGTTTCGATTGAATTTACTCAATCATCATCAGAAAAACAAATAAACACAAAGATGGAAAATGACAATAAATTATTGTCATTTCTAAACAATTTTAAAAATGCTATAATACTTCAGTAGGTAAGTTTGAGTGAATTTTATTTGAGCTTGGCACTCACTTGGATATCACTTCTTTTCTTGCCATTGTCTTTACAGAACTTGGCTCCCTTTTTTCACAGCTATGTTTTTGTTAGATTAAGTTATACATAGAATTGAACCAAATTTTTTGTGTATGTTTCTGGCTATGGCCGGCAGTTTCTCCTTGAATTTGAAAATATTTCGCCAGAAGGGGCGCTGTAATAGCGATTTTTGTGCTATTTTGTTTATTGTACCATCGAAAAGTGTATAAAGTTATGCATAGAATTGAACCAAATTTTTTTGCATGTTTTTGGCTATTGCCAGCAGGTCCTCCTTGAATTTGGAAAAATTCCGCGTGAAAGGGGAGCTGTGATAGTGATTTTTGTATAATTTTCTCGATTTTTCGTAGTTCTATTGTCCATTGGCGGCTCGTGCAGAGACGGAAACTCGCGCCCTGCTGAGCCGGCTATTCTCAAACCGTTGATGTTACAACAGAATAACGAAGAACTATTGATTTTAATAAATATCATGATCTAGATTAACTTGTTTTCACTCCGATTAATTGACTGAAGTAGAAATGTAAGATGAAAATCAAAGTTGGTTCAGTATTGAACTAATGATATTGAGGTATTAACGTGTGTAGCTATTATTTGAAATCGCAAGATGTATGAGATAGAAGAAAGTTTTGGATTGGCACATCCAACAAGTTTATTTTACTTGGATGTTTATTTTATTTTTATTTTCGTAATCAATGAGTAGCTCGTGCCATAATTGTGGTAAGTTTGGCATTTCATAACCGTGCAATTTTAGAATATTTTTATTTATTTGTTTTGAAAATGACTCGGGTAGTCGAAACATGTAAACAGTCGAAATAAACGATCTTTACTGGTTTGAAAGTTTTAATCTACACGTTTTAGCAATAGAAACTAGCATATAAAATTTATTTTGCAAACTTATGTTCGTTAAAACTATAAAAAACCATTATAAATCATATTCAGAAAATTTAATGTATAATTATTTGAAATATTTTCTGAGATTATCAAACTAATTTCAACTCTGACTCTTTAACACATGAAGATTTTTGATAGAAATTAAAAGTTTTGGTGGTTTCCCCTAATTAATAGGATCATATTTGATTGAAAAAGACATTTAAAAAAAATGCAATTTAGCAAATTACAACGACCATTTGGAAAATGATTTTTTCAAAGACTAAAATTTAAGGGATAAAAAATAGCACGGAGTTGATCCTACATTACGTACGCCATGAATTAAACATTAATAGTGTTATTACACGTAAAAATTGCAAGCGACAGAAATCGCCTGCGACTCGTACGTATTATCCACCTGAAACTTATGTATTATCCAAGCATTTCATTGGCTGTTCGGGAAAAGGCTTTTCCATCGTCAGATTTCCAAGAAATCTGACAACCCATTTTAAATGAAATTTCATTCTTAAACTTCTAAACATCCCACACTATTACTTCTTACACCGTCGTATAGAGAAAAAAAATGTAATTTTAAATGCAATTTGTTTGAAAGCTGTATCTCAATTTGTTTCTGAGTTATTAATTTTTTCTGTAGGTTTTATTACTTTTTTGTCATAGTCGCAACAGATCTCTGTTGAAAGTAAAGGGAAATACATATTACTGTATAGACCAATCAGAAAACGAATAAAATGCGGATTAAACCAATGAAAACCTTCAGATATGCTTTTGATTTCCCATCCTGACGAGAACAATAACCATTTTTCCAAATGGTTAAAAAATACCCGATGTCAGGTTATGCCAAGGAAAGATCCACACAATTGTGTGGATGTAGGTTCGGCTTTAAATCGCACAAAAAGCAAGAAATTGTTTTTTCTTTTTCTTTAGGATCCGCTGCACAATTGTTGGCTGTAAAAAATCCCGGCCGTGATTGATGCCCTTTAAGGTGCATGTATGCATCGACATTTCGTTCTGTTATGCTTCTTACTTTCCACACAATTAGGAATTACAAGTTAAATTAAACAAAATTTGGGGAGAATATAACATATTAGGAATTTAAGAAATATTATTAGTAATCGTAGATTTTAATTAAAAACGGTTTTAAATTTTACATTTTGCCACGAAATTTACATATGGTATTTTCTTTGAAAAATAAAGTAACTTGTAATTCCTAGATTTGATCTGAGTTTAACTATTGGTAATTCAATCTCATACTTGTACAATAAAGACAAAAACATCTGAAAAACATTTTTTTGGAACGTGGTATTTAGCGCGGTTTGGAATAAATAATGAATTACAATAATTAAATTCAGGTCAATTTTATGAATTACGATAATTAAATTCAGGTAAATTTTATTTACTTCAGTTTTCAAAGAAAGTACCATTTATAAATTTCGTGATTAAAATTTAATTTAAATTACTAATAATATTTCTTGAATTCAGAATGTGTTAAATTTCCCAAATTTTTCTTTTTCCGCAAAACCGCAAAAGTTATTTTCTAAGAATGTTGATTTGAAATACTGTAGAACAGTGGTTCCCAACCTTCTATCGGCCATGCCTCACCAAAGCATCAGTAAAGTCATTATGCCCCCCCCCCCCCTTAATCTTTAAATTATGCCTCTTAGTTTTTAAAAAATACAGTTTATTCACACAGGGGAAGTGTAATAAAGCCTTAAAAATAACTATTCATTTTAAATTTTTTTAACTTATCAAAGAGGTGAATCTTCTGTGACAAATCTGTTTTTAGCATCATTTTACAAGTGCAATGAGGTTATGCATTTTCGCCTAAAAAAATTTTGTTGAAGTTTTCTAACCTATCTCAATGTGAAAAAAAATGTTATATAGTCTGCATTTTTGCCTTCACAAAATATCTTGAAAAGAAACTTACATTTAACATAAAAACTGATAACATTCATCATCATTCAACTGATATAATTAATTTTTGTGGCTTATTAAGAGTTCGTGGAAAAGTTTTGGCCACTAATTTTTTTTTTTTTTTTTTTTTTATAAATAACACAATACACAAGAAGCATTTCAAAACTCACATTTTTATCAAAATTTAGTCACTATTCCCCATCACAACACATTTTCTCAGTTTTCCCGTTCCCAATATCGTTAATTGTCTTCCATGTATTATCTGATTTTAAAATTTAAAATGTATATGCCACCATGCAAATTAATTTACTGTGCAGGATGCCTGCACTAGAACCATTTACAGTCGGACCTCTATTTAACGAACCTCTATTTTGCGAATTTCACTATTTTGCGAACTTTCCTTGGAACCAAAAACATTTTGCGAATTTCTTCGTAAAAAAACCTCCAAATAGCGAAGTGCATTCTCTATTTAACGAACTTTTTCTTGTGATCTAATTTTTTTCCCTCCCCATTTCTCAAAATATTTTTGGACATTTCAAACTTATTCTTTGTTTAAACACATTTTATGGTGTTTAATGGCCTTGAACTGGTTTTACCCAGGCGCCTTCTTTGTCAGCAGTGAGAATTCGGTAAATACGGAAGACGAAGACGATAATCCCTTTAACTTAAAAAAAAATGTGGATACAGATGAGAAAAAAAGAAGAAATTAACCATGATGTGCTGATTGATGATTGTATTTCACTTAATTCTGAAATTGAGATCTCGGAAACACTATCCAAATTGGATATTTTCGACAGTGTGAAAAATAAAAACAATACAGCAATGAATTGCGATGAAGACGAATATGATGATGATGATGGAAATGAACTTGATGAGGAATTCACAAAACTTCGAATGATGATTAAAATTCGTTAATTAATTCCATTAAAAATCCATTAAAATTCGTTAATTTTAATTACTTTAAACAGAAAATACAGTGTATTCCCGGACAATGTTTTGTTTTCCCTGCAGATTTCAGAGATTTAAACACATAGAAAAAAAATGAATTGATAAGGGATAATGGTGGGTAAAATAAATAAAACAAATCGATATAACTTATAAAAAAAATGTGATTAATTACTTTTAGTAAAAATATTTAGTGTTTATGAATTTAAAATCTATTTTATGTAGTTTAAAGTATTTTAAAAGGTGAATCTCTATTTAACGAATTTTCCATATAACGAACTTTTTTCCGGGATTTAGCGACTTCGTTAAATAGAGGTTCGACTGTATAAGTTTTATAAAGTTGGTAGTACGTCGTTCAGATACTTCATATTTCATATATATTTTTAAGTTGAATATGTTCAATATAGGCAAATTTATATATAGTCTTTTTAAGAAGTTTCACGTCCAAAAGAATTTTCGAGTAACACATAACAAGGCATATAGAAGTAGAAATCTCTCTCAATAAGTAATGTAAATGTCGATAAAGTCCTATGTCCTATGTCGATAAAGTCTTATGCGTTACGATTAACTGTAAAATATTGTCTCAGAAAAATTAAATTGAAATCTAATACTAAATGATATCTAAATATTTTTTAAAAGATATTCGTATAATTAGTCTGGTGTTAAATGTATTTTAAACTTTTCATTGGGAACATTTTTGAAATTCAATTTAAAAAATATGATTTTTTTAGTTTTGCTTGTATTCCATTTATTTTAGTCTACAACAATACTTAAAAAAAGGACAGAAGAAACGGATAATGAATGAGTAGGCAACAAATTTGAAATCTGCCACCCCCCCCCCCCCTCTAGAAAGTCAAATTGACCCCCAGTGGGGCTTACGCCCCACGTTGGGAACCACTGCTGTAGAATTTAAAAAAAAGGAAAAAAAAAAGAAAGATAAAACTATAGGAACTGTTTACTTACTGTCCAAATCGCAATATATTATATCCACTTTGTAGCTCAATTATCAAATCCTGTTACAGAACATGACTTGGATAATGCCTTAAAAGAGGAAGAATTCACTCTTTCAGTTCATAACCAAAGATCGTCTGCTCTTTCGAAAGATAAGCAAAGTTCGCAGACAACGGTGCTTACACAGCTATTTTACCAACATTTAGCCTATTTTTGTATATTAGATACATTTATCTGATTTGAAATGTCAAATATTTAGGTGCATGTGAACGACAAAATATCTTATCGTTTAAATAGTTGTATTAAATTTAACTTGATATTAATAAAAGTAAAATATTTAAACTAGTCGTTGGGGGCCACCGTAATACTTACCCATCATGGATATAGATAATATAAAATATGAAAATAAAACATGTGATATTTACTAAGCCTTGTACCATGTTACTTTTATTCATAATTTACATTTTTTGGGCTTCCTTAAATATAATTATATAACCCCTTAAGCTAATAGCGAAACAGCACCGAAAACTGGCGATTTGAAGTAATTAAAATAATAAAACTTTGTAAAAAACCACCATAAAATAAAACAATACGGACACAATACGGATACAATACGTTCGCTTGCGGACACGTGTTTGTTGTAGCTGATGACGAGCTGTTATGTTTTTTAGCTCAAAACGCGTCCTGTGTATTGTTTTATTTTATGGTGTTTTTTTTTTTTACAAAGTTTTATTATTTTAATCCCTTAAGCTAATATTACTTTTTGTTGCATTAAAATATCTCAGTTTGTTGATTTTCTGTAAGCAAGTAAACGCCATTGGTTTACAATGGAAGTCTATGGGAATTTGGCGAAATATTAGAGATACCGCCAATTTGGCGACTCATCTTGGCCGCCAAATTTGGCGAAATACCGCCAAGTTGGCGGCAAACTTGGCGGTATTTGGCGACAGCACAGGGTCCCTCCTATGGTAACATCCCTTATAGGTATGGAGATGCATTAAATGCTTGACATTTACGATAAGTCATTATTGGCATTTAATCTTATAGTTTGGCGATAGTTTTTTGATCGGCGGGATAATCGAGTAGTACCGAATTGCGTAAAAGAAACATCTTTATAACTTGAAAAATTATAATCCTATTAACTAACAGTTTACTGCGTCGGATTAAGCGTCTCATTTCCAATTAAAATATATCTTTGAATTGCAATTTGAATGAAATACAGGGTCATGAAAAATCGAAGAGTGTGAAAAATAGAATTACAAATATCTCGGCAACTAATTATCCGATCAAGTTCCTTCATGATGCAAAATTTATGTTTTTTTATTGTCTTTTTATATTCACTCCTTCAAATAAACAATTTCGAAAATTTTTGTATAACTTTTACCAGAACGAATATTTCAAGAGTCGAAAAAAAAGTTCCGGTTAATCGAGGTTACTGATATTCAATAGGCTTCTTCCCATTATTACTCCCTAAGTACACACCGAATTTCAAGTCTATATCTCAATTTGTTCGGGAGAAGCGATTACAAACACACAGACGGACGGACAATTTTTCCTTCTATATATAAAAAAAAGTTTTGATTTGGAAATGGACCAATGAACATCTGCGTAGATATTCCGGGTTGATCCGCATCCAATTTGAATGCTTAAGCATGGCCTTTCATCGTTAATATTAAGAAAACTGTTGCATACAAAAAGATGAAAATCGGTGGTATTATAGAAAAATGTTTGATAAACACGCTGATGCAGACAGTTTTCAAATCGAAGAATTATTTTAAGAGATATTTAATGCTAAAGTTGGACAAAGTCGTTCCATTAAAAAAGTTTTATTTGAGCAAAAACTATGCATGAGAATTTAATCATTTTTAGATCATTTTATACGTTATAAGTTCCCAATGCGCAGATTGCATTTATTTTTCTTATTTGACGCATTTTTTGAGGTTTTATTTCTATTTTTAATTCAAATTTTCAGCATTTCGAGAGATGTTTTTTACAAATTTTAGAAAATGTCATTAATTTAAACTGTTGCCAATTGTATAAACAGCGAAACAAATTATCATATCAAATATTTCTTCAAATTAAAAATTTATTTACACTGACTATTACAAACAGAAAAAAAACCTTTAAAATTAGAATTAAATGATTACATGTTAAAAGCAGGAAAATTACGTCATAAGAACCATATTTACACTTGAATTTTACGTCATATTTAAAATGCCCCCAAAATAGGGTAAAACAATTTAAATTGAAAAATATATTTGCGCGAGATATTTTGAGATAATCTTTTCAACTATTATCGTGAATTCGAAGACAGCGCAAATAATATTTCCTTCTAACAACAAAAGTATTTTTACGTTAATATTAATAAGAGAAATAAAAGTTTGGTGTAAATTACGTCAGATTTGAAACGATACATTTAAAATGAATTATTTAAAAGAACTATCTTATAGTGCTGCTAAAAAATACCGGGAGACAATGACACTGTTTACTTAATTCATTTTACATTAGCTTATTTTCAAATAACTAATGTGTTTAATTAAATACGAAAACAGCCATTGTATCTCTTAACAGCAACAGATTTGGTCTTAAAAATCCCCAATCCAAGAAAAACGAATGGAAACCCGTTTACAGAGAGATCGCTACTGTTTTTTTTTTTTTTTTTAAATTTTAATTCAATATTTTTAAAGCCGATCAAATGCGTGCAATTAGCGTGCTTTTTGGATTTTGGTGTGCCTGAATGGGGGTTGGCGAGCGTAGCTCGTAGGGGGCAGAGCCCCCTAGTTTTTCTAAAAATATGTTTTTCGGAATCTCCAGTGTTTGAAAAGTGTAAATCCGTCAAAATTTTTTTTCGATTTTTAAAACGATTACAAGACTTACCCTATACTACGTATGATGGGTAAGTAAAATTATTTTCTGTTGTTACTATTTTCTAGTTTTATTTTTCATCGGTGATTTTATTGATTTTTACAACAATCCAGTATTGCAAAAACTTGAGATATGACAAAAACACACTCATAGAATCCATATTCATCTTATAATGCAAACAAATAGCTAAAAATTATTAAGTTCTAAAAACACATATATCCTTTTTTTAAAAACTTTACTGAAGGTGTTTAAAAAATATATACAAAACAGTATTGTCAATAAAATACACTTAAAAAAATATATAAAGTATATCTTTTAAACACCTACAGTAAAGTTTTTATAAAATGATATATGTGTCTTTGGAACATTTATATAATTTTTAGGTACTTGTTTAATCTAATATTGTATAGAGTTTCAGCTTACTTCTTTTTCTTTCTAGTCATGCTGAAATATTTCTAAAATCAATCAAAAACGATACCAATACGAGAAAACGATTACCAATCTAATTGTTAAGTGGCATGCAACATGTTCTCTGATAAATATGGTCCTCGCAACTCAGAACTTTTAAAAATAATATAGATTTTTAATGTCAACATTAAAGAATTTGAATATATTACCGCCTATGACGACCAGTTAATGTTAGAATTAAATTTTGATAATACTAAACAAAATTTTAATGTGACATGTAGATGAACTCCATACATATATACAGGCCCGGCTCGAAGCGTGTGCGAAGTGTGCAACGACTTGGTCCGGGAGGCATATCCAGATTTTAGGTAGATTTCGTAAGAAATACTACCTATTGCAATCTCTCCTATATTGGAATTTCTGAAAAAAAAATTGCAGATCTACGCCGATCATGACCCCTAGAACACAACCCCCCCCCCCCCCCTGTTCAAAACTTTATCTATCTATCTATATCACTTAAATTTCTGGATTTAGCCGACACTCAGATTAGAACGCCAAGTAAATAGCGCGAATGTTTACATGTAAAATTGTAACGGGCAAACTTAACATCAAGTTTGGAAATATATTTATTAAATATTGATTCATTATTGTAATTATTTTTTTAATAAATTCATTCAATTGGTTCTTTTAAACATTTTCATTCGTCGAAATCGATGGGTTTCGATTCGTATATGATTTAAAGCTATTGCATATATTATAAACCAAACCTGAGCAACCTTGACGTCGTTTTGATGGTGGCAACGAATTGATTAATAGATTTCGCGCTTACTGTATCTTTTTAAATTCCTAACCATCACACAATTTAATTTTTTACACCATCGAATAGGAAAAAATGCTATTTCATTGAATATTATACTGCAATTTACTGATTTTATATGGTTTTGAAAGAAATTTTTAAGTATGAATTACTTTTAAATCTATCTCAAACGCGTGCATGCCAATTGAGAAAGATTAATCGTTTGCATTTAAACAATATACAGTCAGTCACAAAAACTTACATACACTCATAAAATTAGAACAATCTAACACAATACTAATATTTTGAAAAAGAAAACTTTTTTTATGTAAAAATTTCAGGGATTAATTGATATCCATTAAAGAAAAAAAACACTTATTAAAATTTAGCGAACTTGTGCAAAAATCGATATTATATAGTCACAATAGTTTAAATACAAATAATGTATACACCACATTTATGCATAACTAAGTATAGGTCAAAATTAACATTTTTACCCACTGGCCACTGGCCAGTACACTGATTTTTTCACTGGCCAGATTTTTTTTAACCACTGGCTAGTAACAAAGTTATGTACGCTCCATACAATTTTTTTTTCTATCAACATTGTAATTTAGTAATTATCTTTTACTTTCCATTCGATATGATTATACTCAACTGAAAAAAAAAACTGGCATTAACATCTAACAGAAAAATATAACCAAGAAATTACTGCTTTCAAAATAAAAGTCCAACACATATTTGAAGAAAAATAGACATACTTAATGCAATGTATAAAAGAGACAAGAAAATTGAAATATATTTTAAGAATTATTTTAATAAAATCTTGAATATTTTATTTTTACTATTAATTGCAATGAAATAAATTCACAGCAAATTTTCAGAAAGGTTCAGAGGGGGGATTCCCCTTCCCCGGCACTAACTATGCATTTTTCTGTGACCATTTAATGAATTTCGCGTTTTATCCCGCGATCTTTAGACGAAATTCATTGCCAAAATCTGCGGTTTTTTTCGCGATCTTTTGACAAAATCTGCGTTTTTTCGCAATCTTTTGACGAAATCTGCGTTTTTTCCTCGATCTTTTCACGAAATTTGCGTTTTTTCCTCAATCTTTTCACGAAATTTGCGTTTTTTCGTAATCTTTTGACGAAATTTGTGGGGGTTTTCGCCATTCTTTGAAAAAATTTGTAATTTTTCGAGATTTTTTGACGAAATTTGCGTTTTTTCCGCGATCTTTTGACGAAATTTGCGTTTTTCCGCGATCTTTTCGCGAATTTTGCGTTTTTTCCGCGATCTTGTCACGAAAGTTGCGTTTTTTTTCGTAGTGTTTTAACGAAGTTTGTGGGGGTTTTTCATCATTCTTTGAAAAAATTTGCATTTTTTTCGAGATTTTTTGACGAAATTTGCGTTTTTCCGCGATCTTTTGATGAAATTTGTGTTTTTTCCGAGATCTTTTCGCGAATTTTGCGTTTTTTTTCGCGATCTTGTCACGAAAGTTGCGTTTTTTCCGCGATCTCGTCACGAAAGTTGCGTTTTTTTGTAGTCTTTTAACGAAATTTGTGGGGTTTTTCGTCTTTCTTTGAAAAAATTTGCATTTTTTTTCGAGATTTTTTGACGAAATTTGTGTTTTTTCTGTGATCTTTTGACGAAATTTGCGTTTTTTCCGTGATCTTTTGATGAAATTTGTGTTTTTTCCTCTATCTTGTCACGAAAGTTGCGTTTTTTCCGCGATCTTGACACGAAAGTTGCGTTTTTTCCGCGATCTTTTCACGAAATTTGAGTTTTTTTTTTTTTTTACGAAATTTGCGTTTTTACGTGGTCCTTGAGCGAAATTCGCATTTTTTGTGATTCTTTGACGGGTTTAGTGATTTTTTTCTGCGAACGATTGACGAAATTGATTTTTTTCGGCGACCATATCGAAATTAGCGATATTTTTATGTCCGAATTTTCGGACCAATGACCGATTTTCTTTTTAATTTTCGGAACCAAACGCCTTAAATTTTCGGAAAAATCGGGTCAGAATTACACTTGCTAATTTCTTTTCTTACGTTCGGGAGAATCGCCGATCTGGACGTCGTAAATTCGAGTTTCACCCCTTTCCTCTCTGGCACCGATCTTTAAACCTTTGCATTTGGCGAGTGATGCCCATTGAGTTTGGCGAGTGAGGACAATAAAGTTAATCGCCACGTTTCAAGTGTTACTCGACGCTCGGCGAGTGGCGAGTGCTAATTTTGTGCTATATAACTAAGGGTTCAAAATTAAAAATTAATACTTTGTATGTAGGACCTCCTTTCGAATCTATAACTGACTGCATTCTTTTTCGCACTGACAAAACAAGATATTTCGTCATATCGAGAGTAATGTCCGACCATGCACGTTGTATTGCGATCTTCAAGGTTTCTTTACTTGCAATTGTGTGTTGTCGAATTCGACGATCAAGTTCATACCAAATGTGCTCAATGGAGTTTAAGTTTGGTGGCTGTTGTGGCGAATACAGTTGCTTGGGTACTTTATAAAGGCGCTATACTTTTCTTACTATAATTCTTGCATCACGGTCCTTAATTAGTGTTGGACGTATTGCAGAAACTGTTGACCAGCCTCGTTCCACGGTTCATAAGATTCTTCAAAAGGTGTTACGTTACTCGCTACTATTCAAATAAACTGTCGTTTGTTCAGAAGTTCTTACCAGCTGATCTTAGTAGCCGACAAACATTTGCGTTGCAGTTCCTTGGCAACATGAGCTTCAAAATGAATGGCAATGGAACATTTTGTGGACGGACGAGGTCCGCTTTCATCTGAATGGTACGGTTAACACACATAATTTCCGTAATTGGGCTGCAGAAAACCCACATCAATGTCTGCAAATGCCGCGCGGCAATATTGCTACATTCATTCTGGGTCCGTCTTCTTTTTTTGAAGAGCTCAGCATCGCAGGTCCTGTGACATGCTCCGTCACTGGTCAACGATTCGAATCGTTATTGGAGCAATCAGTGATTCCGGCATATCGGGCAAGGTGATCTGTTTCAACAATAGTGTTTATGCAGCATGGTGCTCCTCTACACATCGCCCGTTGCGTGAAACAGGTACTCCGCCACCATTTTTGTGACGACGTATTCATCAGCCGCCATTTTCCTACAGCTTGGCATCCCAGATTGATACTTGAATCCTTGCGACTTTTGGCTGTGGGGACACCTCAGAGACTTTTTCTACCGTGATCCCATCATATCTGTCTCTGACCTTAAAGATAGCATACCCCGCCATGTGCGTAACATTCCCTGTCATACACTGCTTTCAACAGTTGAACGTGCGATTTTACACTTCCAGATGGTATTAGACAATGGTGGACGTCATATCAAGCATGTTTTGGAAACAGGGGATTGAGAGATTGAGAAAATTTGTAGTTCTTGCTGAAGAGGGGAAAAAAAGAAAAATTTAACACCACAATTAATGATGAAAAAAGCTGGTGTGATAGATTGTAAAAAAGAACTTCTAAACTTTATGGTGTTTTAAGAAGTTATTTTTGACCTTAAAAATCTAATAGTTTATTTTTCATTACAACCTCTTTGTACTTCGATGTACCTAACCTTTTACATCGTATAATGAATAACTTCATGTTCCTAAAAAATAATTTTGAGGTATGTTCTCAAAATATTGCATAATTCGTTTCAGGTCACAATCATTATTTTATTTATCCCACGAAGCAGTGGTATAGTCGTAAGAAACAAAACAAAAGAAATAGGGGGGTATACACTATAAGCAAGCTTATACGTTACAGATAGAATACTATCATGAGGGGATAGCGATGAATTTAGGAGGTGGCATGAAGGAGACTCTCCCAGAGCATCAAAATATCCCTAGAAAGACTTGAAATTTTATACTTATTAAGAAATACATGTTAAGTTCAAATTCACGTTGAAAAATGCCGACACTGTAAGAGGATTTTCCTTTCCCTCCCCGAGAATATCAAAACTTAGCTGCCTTTAACTTTTTGTAGCTATAAAATTATTTTGACGACCAAAACTGTAATCAGTTTTTTTTTTATGATAAGGTTGGAATTTTTTTTTAAAATATGTTTATTTGATGATAGTTTTCCAAATAATAATTAAATGTTAATGTCTTTTTTTAAAAGTATGGATAAGAAAATATTTCTTTGAAATTAAAAACAAGCAAGTACAGTAAAAATCCCCTAATCCGGCATCCTAAGCTCCGGCATGCTGGACAATCCGGCACGACTTTCGGAAACACAACTGAATCGAGACGAAATAAAAGAGTGAGTTAAAGCAGATTTTGATGAGTCGACAGAAGAAATTTTGACAGATGAGGCCAACATCCAGAGTGTTGTTAACCAACAGACACTCCCCCCCCCCCCCCCAAAGACGTTGACTCTGATGAAAATGATGTGGACGAGTAAAGCAACATCAGATGGAATCAAGCAGCTGATGTCTTGAATATATTTATTTCGCTTTCTGAGAGCAGCCGTTCGTATAAGCAGCCGGAAATTATGAAACTCCATATCATACGAAATGTCTTCTTAAAAAAAAGAAGAGAGAAACTACTACAAAACTACTGATATTCGAGGTTTGTTTAAGATAGCTTCTACGAGTATGTCTACTGTGTAGGTCTATAGTGCACGTTTTTATTTTATAGTTACGTACATATGTTGTGCTTTACATTGTTTTTTTTACGCTATTCCAGCTGTTTAAAGAATAAAAAGCATGCTTTACTATCATTTTTTGTTTAATTCTAAATTCTTACACGTTTTTCCCGACATTTATTCTGTAATCCGGCATGCTTCAAGTCCCGAACGTGCCAGTTTAAAGGACGTTTACTGTATATCATTTCTTTATAACACTAGTAAGTTCTCTACGAGCTACGCTCGCCAATCCTATTTAGACCAAAGAAATAGACCCCGCGGTCTCTAAACACACGACTAATTTGCTCTGTTTTAAAAAGAAGAAGATAAAATGACTGCGAAGGTAAAAACTCAATAGCTGTTAAAAATGACTGTTTTAACTTTTTGTTTCATCCATGTATCAGTCACATACATTAATATTTAAGTATTGTGCGGCAGCGCAATACTTATTTATTTCCAGTGTTACTTCTCAATGTTTCTTGGTAGTGGATTAAGACAGCTATACAGAAATAGAAAGCTGGTCACCGGGCCCAATAGGGCCAAAAACACCAACAACAACAACTTCTCAATGTTAATCTATATAATAAAAGCCTAAGTCACGTGACTGTCATCATCAGTTCCGGGTTGACCGCTTCACTTTTTGTATGCCAAGCGGCCACTTTGGTAATTTAATGTTAGCCGGGAGCAGGTAATAAATCGCCAAATATTGTAAATATCCATGTCATCAATATTATAATAGTCCATTTCATGCGACTGTCATAAACAATTTTTCGCGTGCTAAATTAAAACAAAACTTTGATGTTGAAATTAAATGTCGTGGTTTATGGTATTATTTATTACTTTTATTTTTTTTCTTTTCATTTTTTAAAGCAATAATTGAGAGTCATAAATTTTAAATATTTCAATTTTAAATTAAAGTTATGCATTTTAAATAAAATGAGTGAAAGTACTACATTTTAAATGAAATTAATGAAATACGAAAAAATACGACGGGAACAAAGTTTGGCCATTTATCACCTGCGCCCGGCTAACATAAAAATGCCGAGTTCAGGATTTCTGTATCAAAATCTTCGGATTTGGCGAAGGATTGAGCAAGTAAATTAAATTATGTATAAAAGTAACGTGATACAATGTTTCGCATATGTTTATGGGAGACCAAACTGGTAGCCAAGGGCGGCTAGTTTAACATAGAAAAGCCTATGGAGATAGTCACTGTTTCATTTTTTCTTTTCATCTTTTTGTCCCTGATGCCACTCCTTTTTTATTCTTTACTAATTCTAATGATATTATAAATTTAAAGTGTAAAAACGTTTGCCTGATGCCAGGTTCAAAACGAATGGTAAAATGCCTTTCCATATGGGTGAATTATAACCCAGAGAGGAACATGGGCCAATTTTTTTTTTTTTTTTTAACTTATTCAAATATTTTTCTTAATAATTCAAAATTTCTCTTTTTTCATTGAGAATCAACGGACATTTTTCACAGAAAATGTAACATTTTTTTCTTCATTGTTGCAAAAATTTCAAAAGCCGTAATAATAATTTATTTATTTTTAGTTGAAACATTTCCACGTGAAATATTAAATTAAACTAGTTTTTTTTTTCAAGAATTAAAAAGGTGAATATGGCGTCATAGTGGAAATAAAAAGGATATTTTCAGAATAAGTTTTTGCTTTAGTCAAGTTTATGCCTTAGTAAAAAATTTCAAATGGATACCTATTTTTACGCAGGTAGCGAAGTTAGTGAGGAATTACATAACTTAAATTTTAAAATGTATTTTTTTCCGAGATGAGAATTATTTATACTCCGAGTTAAACTTAGGTAATAATTTTCTGATGTGTTTACATCACCCCTTGGGAGAGAATAAGGTAACAAAACTTAAGTAAAACTTTTATTTTTTTATTTTTTACTGTAGTACAGCTATAATATTGTTAAATGTTAGCAGTAAGGATTCAACACAATTTATTCAATTCCTACTATTAGCTCACACTCTCCCTATATTTATTTATATATTTATATATTTATCTTGTACAAACTTTCAATCGTTAATAAAATACTCATTATTCATCCTATCAGGTTGAAATAAATTTTTTTAAACTTGTACTGGATGACAATTGATATTAATAAAGTTTTTTCAAATATTAATTAATTAGTTAAATTTTAATTAATTAATTTTAGTTTTGCATGGGAAACAAAATGGCGGCCATTGGTTATTGAAGTTCAATGAAATTATTTTCAATAAGGGGTTACCATAGGGGGGGGGGACCCTGTTCTGTCGCCAAATACAGCCAAGTTTGTCGCCAACTGGGCGATATATCGCCAAATTTGGCAGCCAAAATGAGTCGCCAAAAGTGACGCCAACTTGGCAATATCTGTAATATTTCGCCAAATTCCCATAGAGTTCCATTGTAAACCTACTTGCTTATAGAAAATCAACAAATTGAGATATTTTAATGCAACAAAAACTCATATTAGCTTGATTATATTAAATTTTTCTTTGATGGCCTAAGTAGGAATTGACTTTAAAAACAAAATTTTTATATTACTTGTTTTTGCATTCTCAACGTTCCTGATGTAGGAAATAGGGTATCTAAATTTAAGTGAAGTTAATTTTTTATGTTTTGATCATAGATTTTTTACGTTCAGATTGGAAGTTTTTGTCCAAACTACAGCAACCTGCATTACTACAGTGGTGAAATATTTTGAATTATACATTGGTAAACCCCTGATGATACCCTCTATTAATTTTGAAATGAGTTCGTCTGAATACAGTCGGTATTAAAAAACTTGACATATTAAACGAAAACATAATTTGAAGAACAAATTAAAAAAAAAAAAAAATATTTCCTACATTGTTTAAGCCCGAGAAGGGACAGACATTAAGATATTTCATTCAATTAGTTCTATATTTAATGCTAAATTTTTGTAACAAATTAGTTAAGCCAATTGAAGATTAAAAAATAAAAATAAAATTCATAAAATATGATATTTAAAACACCCTAAAAAATTAGAATCCGTTCAAATGAAATTGAAATAAATCTTAGACTTCTTCCATTTTTAATTGAAAATTCTTGTATTGCAGATTTTGTATTTTGTTTATGACAATTGTACATAAAATTATAAGATGCATGCAAAATACAAAACTTTAAAAAAAGTGTAAGATTTATTTCGATTTCATTTTAACGGAATCTAATTTTTTAAGGTGTTTTAAGTATCATATTGTATGAATTTTATTTTTATTTTTTAATCTTCAATTGGCTTAACAAATTTGTTACAGAATTTTAACATTAAATGTAGAACTAATTGAATGAAATATCTTAATGTCTGTCCCTTCTCGGGCTTAAACAATGTAGAAAATAAATTTAGTTTTTTTTTTTAAAATTTGTTTTTCAAATTATGTTTTTGTTTAATAATTATTTAACTGGTTGTAACTTTATTGTTTCAACATCTGGCAACAGTTAGTTTTTGTTTTGTTCTAGTGAGAGAGAAGATTATCAATAAAGTGTTCCGATGAGGCACGGGAGCTACTGAACCGGCTCAAAATAACATCGACAGAAATAATCAAGTATAAAAAAAATTAAGGTTACGAAACACTAAAAGGAATTTATAAAACTTATCCTTGAATAAAAATAGCTTTTGTCTTTTGCTTATACAATTACTTATATTTGTTTTATTGGCAGATTTAAAACACACTGAGACTTTTATTTCTTAATTTTTTTTTTTTTTTTTTTTTTTTTTTTCTGGAGGGACGGGGGTGGGGGACGATAAAAATACAATTTCAAATTGTTATTTAAAAAAATTATTAATTATTAGTATTATTTCAATAGTTGCAGCACAGCAGACTCTTTTTTTTAACTACACAGTTTTATTGCATATTTGTTAATTTTTTGTTTTATTAAGAAATCTTAATTTTGTTATGGTATAATAGCCGGAAAGCCTAGTTTACCCAGAAGTAATGCTAATAGCGTGTTTATTAGAACACAGACTAGCCGAACTTTGCTCATCTAAACACTTCCATATTGTCAATTATTTTTATCAGTTTTTTTAAATTTTTAAGTGAAAAAAACAATTTTTACCCACCGTCCTAGGACGGGCATGTACACTAGTTTTATTATAGAATCTAATTAGGATAAAAGTAATATAGCCTGTTAAATACCATTGTGTTCTACTCACATAAAATGCATCTAATTTGTAAAAAAAAAAAAAGAAAAAAAAAAGCATTTTACTTGCCAAAATTTTACAAATCAAATTTTTGTTAAAATTTTGGTAAGTAAAATGCTTTTTTCAAAAACAAAAACAAATTATAGATGTATTTTATGTGAGTAGAACTGGTTATATTACTTTTATCTAATTATATCTACCCTATATATATAAAATCCTAATGAAACGAATTTATGAAACGGAAGTATGAATTGACTGATTAAATAACTGATTATGTTTCACGGCGATTTCTCCTAAAATATGGAATACTTTGCGATGAAATTAACACCAAAAATCAATATTGATACGCAGATATCAAAACTGGTATTAGAATTTTTAAATTCGAATTAGTTTTCGAAATATTAATTTTTTTCTAATTTTATATACATTTTTCTAATGATGGCAACTCAAATTTTAATCAAACAGATATTTTTTTTTTCATATTTCAGAAAAGGTTACCTTAAATGTATGCTAAGAAATGTATCATGCTACTTTTATTCATAATTCAATTTACTTGAACAATCTTTCGCCAAATCGAAAGATTCTGATAGAGAAATGAATTCTGACGGTATTTTTATGTTAGCGAGACGCAGGTGATAATTCGCCAAATATTTTTCCCGTCGCATTTCTTCATATTTTATTCATTTCATTTAAAATATAATCCTTTCATTCATTTTATTTAAAATACACAACTTTCATTTAAAATTGATGGCTTTCACTTCTTTCTTTTTTTTAAAAAACAAAACTAAAAGAAAAAAATTAGGCACAGATGTTATCTACGCACCGGGGTACCTAATTGACGCCAAAATGGCATTATTGTGATTGATATGGTAACACGGCTATTGTTGTTTATTTGATAATAAATGTTTATTTACTTTTATTTCTTTTTTAAAATTATATAAATTATTTTGCTCTATGATTATTAATTATTTTTTTATATTTCCTTTAGAAAATAATAGAAAATAATTAAAAAATACGGTACTACTTAGTAATTCCGTCGACCAATTTCGCCAAATTATATAAATCGCCAAAACACTCGCCAAATTATAAAAATTGACATAATTTTTATTTTAAATAACGAAAAATAAATAAATTAGTATAACATTAATAAATAAAGAAATAAAACGTCGAAATAAAAATCACTTGGTGACGTAAACACGTGTAACTTGCTTAAAGTCAAGTGAATGTGACATTTACGATCAATCATTATTGGCATTTAATCTTACAGTTTGGCGATAGATTTTTGGTTGACGGGATATCTAAGGAATACCAAAAATGCATATGTAACTGGTATTTGAAAACGAGGTTTTCGCCAAATTTTCGCAAAAAAATAAAAATCACGCCAAACCTGCGGTGCGTATCTGGCCAAATATTACCACTCGACAAAAAAATTCTAATTGGCGAGTTAAAAAAAGCTATTGGCGAGACTTGCTTCCGGCTAGCGTAACAGCACCTAGAATTCTTTGCGACCATAGCAACATTTATGTAGTTTTATTCGAAAAAAAATTTTTGATTTTTTAATCAAAATGGAAAACTTATGGTCCCATATTGGCGCGATTTTTTTCTGACGCCAATGTCATATACGGAACGGGCACATAACTGGCGCCAAAGTATCGTTATTTTGCTTGATATGGTAAGCCGGATGTTGCTGTTTATGCTGTTGATGCGTTCTCCAAATTGGCGTCGTTAAAAAATCGCGCCAATATGGGACGTATATGACATCTTTGCCAAACTTTCATATGAACGGCGAAGGGATCAGACCGTATTTGTTTATGGCAGTTGATGACTTGAACTATTATAATATAGATGAAATGATGGCGGTAGAATAATATTTGGCGACTCATCACCTGTGCCTGGCTAACATTAAAGTACCAAAATGGCACCTAGAGTATAAAAAGCGAAGTGGTCCGCCCTGAACTGTTGGTGATAGTCACATGACTTTGGCTATTGTTATAGAGATTGTTTTAAAGTACCAGGAGACAAAGACTCTGTATACTTAATTTATTTTATTTTAGCTTCTTTTCAAATGTTTAACTGATCCTCTTTAATCAAAAACAAAAACAACCATTGGATGTCTTAACAGCAACTGAATCGCCCTTAAATTTTTGCAATCAAAGGGAATTGAATGGAAACCCGTTTACAGGGAGATCTGCACAGCTTTTTTCAGTACAATTCAATCTTCTCTAATATTTTTAAAACCCATCTGATTAGCGTGTTTTTGGATTTGGCGGTGTCTGAACGGGGGTTGGCGAGCGTAGCTTACAGGGGGCAGAGCCCCCTAGTTTTGTAATAAAATAACTGGAAGTATTTAGGAAAATTTGCTCTGAATGTCACAAGAGTAACAAATGGACGTTACCTGTTTTTAAAAAATCTTTTACTTTTATTAAATGATATAAAAGCCCTATAACGTTAATCTGATTCATATTAAAATCATTATATATCATATCATCATATTATTCATATAGATCTGCAGCCTTTAAATTAAACAGTAACTCAAAAATCAAATGTTAATATTTATCAAGTCTTACATAATTGCTAGCTTTTAAAATATTATCGTATTCCTCCTATCTCATATAATGTGACGGTGTGTCTCTTATCGTTTTCGTTTATCATTTTATCTTATAAACTGGAACGATTGTTTTCATCGCACTTCCTCGATTAATCAGTGTTGTGTTGTAATACATTATGCATGACGAGAAAAGAGCAGGCAATGTTTGCGAAATGTGTCATATGGTTATCAACGTCACATAACTTTTCGCAACTAAACATTTTTGCAATAATATTTTTTTTTAAATCTTCTCTTCGTTTCTTTAAAGGAAAGTGCAATTTTTAACACTTTCCAAAATAGTTGAAAAGTGCTTATGAATTCGGTCCGCCTGTTCGCGCTGTAGCAAAATCCTGACATGTAAATATACTCGAATTGCCATGTAGTTGATATATGTTATTGAGGTATAACATGTCATGATGTTTGGTATTGAAAATGGAGTGCGTAGCATTTACAATTTGTTTACAGAGACGATCAAAAGAATTCCGTTACAGTATATGGGGGAGGGGGGGGGGTTATTTGCAGCCTATTTTAATGATTTTACACCATTTCAAACATATTAAAATTGATATATATCACTGGGGTGCACTAAAAGAGTTTTACTATAGAATATATTGTGCGTAACATTTATCCTTCATTTACAGGACACACAAAGGAATTCGGTTACAATGTTATTATACTGTCTATGAGCAATAATTTCTGAAAGTGTGGTTTCAATTGTTGCATGTTTTTTTTTTTTATTATTTAAGTAATTTTTTGCATATTACTTGTTGTGACTAAATTCTATAGATCATATATAGGTCTACACAAAATAATTCGAGTCAATTTCCGTTTATAGACTGAAATTGCTAAAGGGGAACTTTCAACTGTGTTATACGCTACCTAACTGAACAATTTTTTTTTTGCATACTATGCAGTGTATATAAAAATCTATAGATTATATACAGGACTACACAAAATAATTCGGAATTATACTATTACAGATGGTAATTGCTGCAATTAGATTTTCAAATAAGTTATACGTTTTCCAAATTGCTTTCTTAGAGATCATCTTATTAAAAGGTGAAGTTTTGTTATATTACATTTGTTATATATAGTTTAATTTTGTTTTTGAATGTTTCATAATCAATGCTTAACGCATGATTTTTCTTTCTTGTTATATATATATATACAAATAAAATAAAGTTTCGCTCTGTGTGTATGTGTAACCATCTGTCTGTCGACGATGACTAGGGAAATCTACCACACGTACAAGTCTGAAAATTTGGATAAGGATAGTCCAAGACAGGTCCTGGGGGTCAGACTTTTAATTTTTTTTTTATAATTAGCTGAGATATTAATTAAAAAATAATCGAAAACGCATCATTTTTTCTGAAAATCGACAAGTGCGCCAGCGCTTGTCCAGTCCCTGTTTTCTAGAATGCGTAGTCTTTGAATGCTGTCTTTTTAGGGCCGAATATTTTAACGCCCAGCAACCGAACTGTTCGGTATATGGAAAAGAAGAAGACGTATTCTTAAATTTCGTACTTTTACGTCTTAAATGATGCAATCATTTTGAAAAAATATTGTTAGTTATCCTTTAAAAATGTTCTGTAAAAAAAAAAAAAAAAAAAAAAAACTTCGTTTTCGCCTTTAAATTTTTCTACTTATTTCGGTGACGCTCCCCTATGATTCACAAAAATACGTATTTAAAGCTCAGAATCATCCCGAAAAGGATACTTTTTTTAGGCTAAAAGTTAAAAGAAATCAGTATTTCTAGAGAATCTGTTTAGAGCGTCTTAGCAGACCGTATTTACATCTCCTATACACAAAAATTGCAAAATGTTCAGACGAGTAAAAAAAAAAAAAAAAAAAAAAAAAAAAAATATATATATATATATATATATATATATCATAGCAAACGCGGTAGCGTTAAGCTATAATATGATTAAGAAATAGAAAATGCAAAAGACTTTCTTAAATTTCTGGCGAACCAGTTGACATACGACAATGCTTTTTCTTTTGAAAGATAGAACTCGACGAGACGAATAAACTGATAGCATTAAAAAAATTACTGTAGCTTTCAGTAGTTTTTTATTTAACCTTAAACGAAAAAAATGAAGACACAGAATTCAACAAAGTGTAACTAACGTTCCAGTGGGTGGATTAACTTCATTTTTGTTTTATTTTGATCAGGTTGTTCAAACTTAGAATAGATTTTCTTTTTCATATTTGTATGTTTGACGGTCGCTGAGAAAATCGAATTTGTCTTTTATAATGTTTCCATAAAATTATAGAAATCTCTTCTTGATAAAAAAAACTATATTATATTATATAATTAATATATATAATATATATTAATATATATTAATTATATTATATAATTAATTAATTAATTATATAATAATATAACATTGTTATTTATATTTAAAAAATTATTACAATATTTTTAATATAAATAGTAATATTCTCCCTAGGACTGCAGCTTGAAAAACGAAATGCATATAGTTTTAATCACAAACGACAATGTTTAAAGAATATAAATAATACAATAATATTAATATTATTATATAATTATGTTATATAATAATTAATAAAAATAATAGTTATATCAATATTATTACATAATTATATTATATAATAATTAATTAATAATATTAATTATTTTTATATTATTAATTATATTTAAAAAAATTATTATAATTTTCAAATATAAATAGTAATATTCTCTTCTAACTGCAGCTTTAAAAACAAAATGCATATAGTTTTAATCACAAATGATAATTTTTTTTAAATATAAATTATATTATTATATTATCACATAATTATATTATATAATAATGAATTAATTAATAATATGTTAATAATTAAATATTAAAATATATTTTTATAACTTAATTAACCATTGAAAATTTTAACCAACTTCCCGCATACCTAGATTCGAACTCAAGTACTCAGATTTACAGACAAACGTCATGCCTCAACGCTAGTATGCATTCAAACCGTTAGAGCTTAAAATAGAATTCATACAAAACCTCCAGAAGTACTCTTCGCCAAATGTTATTATCGCCAATATAGACTATGACACTGCCAAAGGCAAGAACCAATGAGGTTACGAGCTACAGTTCCGATCGACGAACTCACTTGGAAAAAAAAAAAATTATGCTTTGAAAACCTCTCCCATTCCAAATAATTTAACTCTGGTTCCACGTGCTCGTCTTGTTTGGGCCGAATGATTTGAGCAATATCTAGCTTTATATTGCAAGCCGTTTTGACACATAGTGCATCTCTTATACACTCTGAACTTTCTGGGTTTGTGTGGATCCAATTTGCGGTTCATACGCAGAGTTGAGTCACAGCCCTCTGAATACTAGGCCTGAGTGCTCATTCAAAATGGCGGCTGTCGAAGGCGGACTTTTCCCCCACTAGTAAAATTATATCGTGATTGAGTGCCTAGCGAATCTCCCTTCAGGTCCCGGTTTTCTTGTAATATTATTTTACTGAAAGATTTTTAAATAAGCTCAATCAATCGATTAAAAATTTCTATCTATTAAAAATTTCTTTTAACAAGAAACTTAGTATGCCATCGTTCAAAAATTAACAAAAATATTTCCCATCTATTACATTTGTCAGAAAAGTAAAGAAAATTTAAAATGTTTGTTTAGCTTCATGATCAAAGTTTTATGTGGAGCCAGCCCCTTAGTTATGAAAAGAATAACATATTATATTGGCTAAATGCATTTACACAAATTAAAAATAAATGAAAGGATAAATTTGGTATTTAAATTATGAAAAGCACATGACAAAAATTATTCACATATTGTTAAGAAATTCAGATATTCTAAGGTTGAATGCTAAAAATAAATACAGATTTATTTATTTTTCAGTTTTTTTAAATTTTTCTCTTGTATTTCTTAATTAAAAATTTTAATAACTATTTTTGAGTAATTATTTGGTAAGATCTTATATACAACTTGCATCATATTTTTAAATAAATAAAGCTGTCATGAGTCCAGGGATCTGTTTAGAGAAAAATTAGGTCCTTTAATGGACCTTTCACAACCCTTTTATTTTAAAACAGGACCCTTCACAAAATTTTTCAACTTAACAATTAGCTTTACACAAAACTTTTGCATTTCTAAACTGTACTTTTCATCACAAATTTTAAAAGTAATACTATCTAACTTGTCAATAACGTATTATCAAGATATAGATATGGAAAGGGTCTTGTTAAAAATGTATAACAAGAACCTGAATATAACGATAATTTCAAATTCCCAAAATTAAAAATAGATTTTTCATAAATGTGAAAAAAAAAAAAAAACTATTCACAATTTCAAAAATAGGACCCAGAAAGAAAAATCTGGACAGATCCCTGTGAGTACAATATTTACATAAATGATCAAAGTCATTCACTACATTTTTAACCTAAAGTTAACTAATTTTTAATAAAAAATTCATATGAAAAATCACCATTACTAGAATCAATACAGTAATTACAACAGTGATGTTTTAGCAAGTTTAGAAAGCAGCATAACCTGCAATGAAAAGTAGGATTGGCACAATGTTTTTATAAACTGGGTTTAATATATCATTTAAAGATATTTAAATGCGTCTAAATTTATCAGGCATGAAAGTGGAAAACATAAAAAAAAGTTGTAAAATTTTTTCCATCTATACAATATTTATTTTTGGATACTTTTTAACTTATTTATACAATAAAATAAAATATTACTGTATGTATGATTTTCTTTTAATAATTTAAAATTTATTAAAAGAAATTTAAACTAACAATTTTACAGGTCTTTTGAATCAAAACAGGAAATTGAAGACAGTTTGCTAAGATGTAAAACCATAAATATCTGATGAATTTATGTGAACTACAGCGATTAATTTGTCAAAATAAATATTATTTTAGAAGGCTTGTCTGTTTAAGATTTCCCCCCTCCTTTCAAAAACAAACAAAAAAACAAACCTCCATGCTGCATAAATACAAGCAAGTCAAATTAATCTTTACTCCAGAAATACATCTCCAAAATTGCATCACTGAAATTACACGAAAGTGTTAATTAGGAAAAAATATTCTATTCCAAAAAGAACCTTATGGAAACTTCCTTTACCTTTTAAAGTCTAAAAAAATCACTCTGGAAAGACATTTTAGAAACAATTTACACCACTTTCAGATGCTGATTCACCTTTGATTTGATGGCTTTTTTGCACAGTAATTCAGAAACAAATACCGACGATTTGAGTAAACAAAATTATTATTAAATTTCCTAGACACCCCCCCCCCCTCTCATATATGCTTCCAATATTTTCTTTGCATTTTTGCATCAATCCAGAAAATGTCCAAAATTGCTTTAAAATAGGTGGAATTGTTTCGTGCCTGATTTATTGATAAATTGCATTTCTTATCTAAATATTTATCTAAATATTTTTGTTTATTATGAAAGAGCTTTTGAATTATTAGTCTTTTCTCATTTTCAATCAACTTCTCTAGAGAGATATAATAATTACTGACATATAACTGTACATTCATCATATATTTTAACAATCATGTCAACCTTATACTTATTTTCTTAGATTGCTAATATTCAAACCAAGCGTCTGATATAATTTGTTTTATTAAGACAATAAATTTTAAAAGTTAAATCAGAACTTACTTCAATAGTTATGTTAATCCTTGGTGATATCCACTGAACATCATTTTAGAATATTTAATGCATATTCTAGCCTTTTAGATGAAATTAAAATTATATTTACGAATCCTTGAGAGCCATATTTTCTTTTCAGAAAGAGAAACAATGAAACACTAGGAAAGCACATGAAACGCGAGGAAAACACATGATACACTTTCGTGAAATAAAACATAAGTATCTAAATAAAATAGATAGTATAAAGATGAAAATCATGAACCATGTGCAACTTTATACGAAAACTGCGACTTGAATTCATCAACGATGGAATTTTCAACAACAGAATAAATGGCGACCGTCACTTTCTCTTCAATTTAACCGCCTTCGACTGGTCACGTGACCCGCCGGAGTTAGTTTAGCAATTGGGCCGGTGTAGAGATGGCTGTGGTTGAGTTGCCTGTGACGTCACACTGATGGGATCCATTATTTTTTATTTCTTGTTGATACAAAAAGAAATCGCCTATAAACAATACATATATTACGCAGCGAAAATGTCCGTGTGTAACTCTGACGTCATATTGACGATATAACCGGCAAAATAAATTTCACTTATTTGAAAATTTATTAACTTCTAAATGTCGGAAAAATTCAATTTTTACGCCGTCTTAAAACAATAGGAATAATTCAGAATTGGTTTCCACCTAATATTCCATAACGAATTTAAAACTTCATCTATAAATAAATAAAAGAAAACATAAATAAATCACAAAGTTAACACCTTTTTAACCGATCTACGCGCTCATCTGTATGTAACTTATAGTCAAGCTTAAAAATCAGTAGTGGTAAAATTTATTTAATTTTTTTATGTCATATTTACCAACTTTCTGTATTTACTCATATTAATGTTTCTTGTATTACTTTTACATCCACTATGACGCCATATTCATCTTATTTTTAATTCTTTAAAAAAAAAAAAATTCTTTTAATTCCATATTTCACGTGGAAATATTTCAACTGAAAATTAATTGCTGGAGACAAATATTTATCACGGCTTTTGAATTTTTTTGCAGCAATAAGAATAATGTTAAATTTTATGGGAAAATGTCCATTGATTCACAATGAAAATAGCGAAATTTGTAATTATTAAGAAAAATATTTGAATAATTTAAATAAAACATAGCCTGTGCTACTTTCTGGATTGTAATCCACCCGTATGCAAAGGCATTTTATCATCCGTTTTCTGTCTTGTATCAGGCAAATGTTTTTACACTTTAAATTTATAATATTATTAAAATTAGCAAAGAATAAAAAATGAGTGGCATCAGGGACAAAAAGGTGGGAAGAAAAAATCAAAAAGTTATGATCTCCATAGGCTTTTCTATGTTAAATTAACATTGAGAAGTGACACTGGAAATAAATAAGTATTGCGTTGCCGCGCAATACTTAAATATATATATATATATGGATATATATATATATATATATATATATATATATATATATATATATATATATATATATATATATATATATATATATATATATATATATATATGGATATATATATATATATATATATATATCAATTTTGAACGGAGGGTGGTTTCGGGGTCTGGGGGTCATGATCGGTGAAAATATACCAAAATTTTTCGGAATCGTTTTCCTCCGAACGTCTGCAATAGGTGGCTTTTTGTAATGAAAGCTACCTAAAACTTGACATATTAAACAAAAACCTAATTTGCAGAACAAATTAAAAAAACAAAATTTATTTCCTAAATTATTTAAACCCGAGAAGGGGCAGATATTAAGATATTTCATTCCATTCGTTCTACATTTAATGTTAAATTTTTGTAACAAATAAGTTAAACCAATTGAACATTAAAAAATAAAAATGAAATTCATACAATATTATACTTTAAACACCTATATACTTAGATTCCGTTCAAATGAAATCAAAATAAATCTTAGACTTTTTCCATTTTTAAGTTGTAAATATTTGTACTGCAGATTTTGCATTATGTTTATCACGATTGTACATGACATGATAAGATACATGCAAAATACAAAAATTTAAAAAAAGGTCTAAGATTTATTGAGATTTCATTTGAACGGAATCTAAGTATATAGGTGTTTAAAGTATAATATTGTATGAATTTCATTTTTATTTTTTAATGTTCAATTGGTTTAACTTATTTGTTACAAAAATTTAACATTAAATGTAGAATGAATTGAATGAAATATCTTAATATCTGCCCCCTCTTGGGTTTAAACAATTTAGGAAATAAATTTTGTTTTTTTAATTTGTTCTGCAAATTAGGTTTTTGTTTAATATATATATATCTACCCTATCTATATTATAAAGGACAAACATATCTGTTATATTATAAAGGACAAACATATGAACAAACTGGTCACCACGGGCGGCTAGTTATTTTAAAAACCACAATAACTCAATCAATTAAGATACAATTTTCAAACAAATTGCATCTGAAAGTAGATTTTTTTCTGTATTTGACGGTTTAAAAATTGAAAATGTACGATATTTATAAATTAAAAAAATCGCTGGCATAGTACGTATTTTAATTTCAATATTTTTTTCAGTTTTTATGAGAAAATGGCAACAAAAAGGTACAGTAATATATTATTTTCTTTCCTCCGTGATTATTTTCCCTTTACTTTCAACCCTCCACGGCTTTCAACAGAAATGGAGTTCTTCAGTTGCCACAATTACAAAAAATGTATTAAAAACTATAAAAAAATTAATATCTCAAAATTAAACTGAAATACAGCTTTCAAACAAATTGCATTTAAAAGAGCATTTTTTTTTCGTTATACGACGGTGTAAAAATTTAAAATGTACGATGTTTAAAAGTTTAAAAAATTGCAGTACAGAAAATTGCAAAACCAAAATTTCATTTCAAATTTCAAAGTGTTGCCATTCGCAGAATGACGTATGCGTTACGCACAGATATGTTTGTCCTTTATAATATAGACTAGCCGCCCGTGGCGACCAGTTTGGTCCCTTAAATGTATGCTAGGCATTGTATCATGTTACTTTTATTCAGAATCTAATTTACTTGCTCAATCCTTCGCCAAATTGGAAGATTCTGATAGAGAAATCGAGAACTCCTTACTTTTATGTTAGTCGGGCACAGGTGATAAATCGCCAAACATTGTACCCGTCGCATTTTTTTTTCATATTTCGTTAATTCAGATTAAAATATAATCCTTTCACTCATTTTATTTAGAATGGATAACTTTAATTTAAAAATGAAACCTTTAAAATTCATGACTTTCACTTAAACAAAAATTCTTCAAAAAAAAAAAAAAAAAAAGAAAAGAAAAAGAAAAGAAAAAGAATAAATAATACCACAAACCAATTAATTTCAACATCAAAGCATTGTTTTAATTTACCCCTCGAAAAATAAAAAAATGCTGCTGGCGAGTTAAAAAATGTTATTGGCGAGAACTGCGCCCAGCTAACATAAAAGTACGAAATCTTTGCGATCATGGCAACTTTTATGTAGTTTTATTTGAAAAAAATATTTTGATTAAATCGGTTGGCAGGAAAAAATTTCTTTCTCGCCATGGACCTTTTCTCCATTTCGCCAAGTACCTATATTGGAAAAGTACCTTCATTTATTTATTTATTGTATTTTAAATTAGATAAATAAAAGACGGTACAAGTGTCATATACGCACTACGTTGGTGCGACTTTTTACTGACGCCAATGTCATATACGCACCGGAGTACTTAACTGGCGCCAAAGTGTCGTTATTTTGCTTGATATGGTAACCCGGAAGTTGTTGTTTATTTATTAATAAATTGTTTATTTACTTTATTTTATTTTTTTTAATTATATAAATTGTTTTGTTCTATAGTTTTTAATTGAACTTTTTATTTATTTATTGTTATTCCCTTTTTAAAAATATTACACAATAACCAATGAGATGCGTTTCATTCGGGCGTTGCCCTTAAACAATTAAAAAATTTTTCTGTGCCACGTACGATAGCGTAATATATATATATAGATTTTCAAGCATAAATTATTTTTTAATTTATCTCCATCACGTGTAGCTCGATTACGAAAGGTTAATCCGCTTGCCTTTAAAACAATGTAAAAAGTTCAGCATTTGTTTCCGTCTAATGTTCCATAACAAAATTAAAACTTCCTCTATAGAAAAATAAATAAATTAAGGTAAATAAGAAACAAATTTAACAGACATGTGATTGAACCACGCGCTTATGCAGCAAAATGATCGGAAAAACTGACGTAAGTCGCATAATCTTGGGTTAATAACTCCTGGCATGCGGTGACATGTGAAAGTATAGCTTTTAATAAATTTCAAAACTTTATTTGATTGCATAATTGATATTTTTCATATAAAAATTCTTTTTGATGTTAGTGGGAAATGTAAAATATATATTACATGTAAAGAAATTAGAGTTAAAAGAAAATGGCCTTCACCTATATTCTGTAACCCGAGGAGTTCGGGTTCGATCCCCTAGTATATATAAAATCCTAATGAAACGGATATTATGAAACGAATTTATGTAACGATTCTATGAAACGACTGATTAAACAACTGATTATGTTTCACGGCGATTTCTCCTAAAATACGGAATACTTTGTGATGAAATTAACACCAAAAATCCGTATTGATCTGCAGATCTCAAAACTGGTATTAGAATTTTTAAATTCGAATTAATTTTTGAAATATTAATTTTTTTCTAATTTTATATACTTTTCTCTAATGATGGCAACTCAAATTTTAATCGTAACAGATATTTTTTTTTTTCATATTTTAGAAAAGGTTACGATTTTATACTAATTTGGCGACCAGTCTGGCCTCCCTTAAATGTATGCTAAGAAATGTATCATGTTACTTTTATTCATAATTCAATTTGTATTTCATTATCATTTTATTAAATACAAACTGAAACATTTAAAATAAATGGCTTTCACTTCTTTCTTTTTTTTTTAAACGAGTAGTGCTGTAAAAGTAACGACTAAATGAATACCCGTATGATGTCGTTACTTTCAAACTCGCTACCCGTTAGAAAGTATTCGTTACTCGTTACTTTCGTTACTGTTCAAAAACCGGGTATGTACTACAAACCTGCAGCACATCTAATTATATACTGCACATGAGTCTTTTGAAGAATTCGTTACTGTTTTAACGTAAAATATGTGCTGTCATCTGTACGTAAAATTTACATTTAATTTTCTACGTTTTAATGAAAAAAGGCAAACAAAATTAAAATACGATGCATAATTGAATATAACATGTCTGAATAGTAGAATTTCTTACTTATGAAATAATGAATAATTGGAGAAAGCAATTAGGAAGAGTAAAAGTTTACCAAATTTATACTAAAACTATGAAATATAATTACACAAAGAAAATATTTTTACAAACAAATTTACTTACTAATTTTACACTAAAAGTAATTATGTATTATGAAAATTTAACTTCTGGAATAATTTGAAAATATTTAAATATATGTATATTTAATTTCTTACGTGGTCATCCTATCAAATGACATTGTACTTCAGTCACATTATTATTTCTGAAATTATTGATTTATATTTAAAAAAAACCTTTTTTTTCAAATATGAAATTTAAAAACATACCAAAAAAAATATTTGGCACAGATGTCATATACGCACCACATTGGCGTAATTTTTTTCTGACGCCAATTTGGCGAAAACCTCGTTTTCGAAAACCAGTTACATATATATATTTAAAAAACGGAATAACAATAAATAAAAAAAGTTTATTTAATAACTATAGAACTAAACAATATATTAACAAATAAACAACATCCGGGTTACCATATTAAGCAAAATAACGAGACTTTGGCGCCAGTTAAGTACCCCGGTACTTATATGATATTGGCGTCAGAAAAAAATTGCGCCAATGTGGTGCGTATATGATATATGTGACAAATATTTTTACAACCCCCCAGCCCCCCCCCCCCAAAAAAAAAGAAAGAAAGAAAAGAAAAAGAAATTAGAAAACAGGAATTCTGCTTTTTCAGAATTTAGTATCACACCCGATGAAAAAAAACATATATGTGCATAAATGTAGATAGTTCAGTTATAAGACTTAAAACACACGCTTTTATTTTATATAAAATGACGTTATCCGCATCCGCTGAAGAATTCCTTTCGTTATTTAAGAACTTCGACAAAAAAAAAAAAAAAAAAAAAAAAAAAAAAAAAGCTATCTTATGATTTATATGTTTTCATTTCTTTGTAATATTAATGTCGATACTTAAAATTGTTCAGTTTATAAAAGTTCCATGTTTTATTAGAAGTCATTCGCTTATATTTTTTCGAAACAGCACGTATTTTAATTACATTTTTTTTTCACTTTTTATGAGAAAATGGCTACAAAAAGTTATAATTGGTAATTGGTACTTTCCAACTATTTTTCCCTTACTTTTACTTTCTACAGAAATGGAGCACTTGAGTTACAAAAATTAAACAAATAGCATTAAAAACTACAAAAAAATTAATATCTCAAAAATAAATCGAGATGCAGTTTTCAAACAAATTGCAATTAAAAGTACTTTTTTTCCCAATACGACGGTATAAAAATTGAAAATGTGCGATGCTTAGAAGTAAAAAAATATTGCGGCAGAGATTATTCCGTACAATGATACCTCTGCTTTGTTTTATACACTGGCTGATACAACGGAGCGTGTTTTTTTTTTTTTTTTTTTTTTTTTTTTTTTGAGACGACACTTTATTAGCTTAGCTGGGAGAAAGAAATAGCATACCGGGGGCTAAAAAAATTAAACGTTATCATAAAAACATTTTTACAAACAATCTAAAAACTCGTCTTTATCATAATTTTTTTTTTTTTTTTCAAATTTAAAACATAAATACACGTACAAAGATATTTTTAGAAGATAAAGAATGAAAGCAAACATTTCTGAAAGCAAACCTGTAAATTTTAGAACAGAATTTCTTGAAAATTTTCAGAACATTTAAAAGAAATGTGTTTCATTTTAGTCTTTATCATCTTATCAACCAACAGTTTACGCCACTTGCATTATTATTTTAGAAATCTTTGATTTATGCTTAAAAATAATATTTTTTCCATTCTTTTTTATTTTAATGAAGCACGCCTTTCAGATAATATATAATCTGATTTTCAAAAAATTCTTTCAGATGGTATTAATGTAGACATCGCTGATAAATACTCTTTTGCTAAATCCGCAAGCTCGGAGTATAAAACAGCTATACTTCTTTTTCTTTCCATAATAAAGGAATCAACAAGCCCCTACGAAATCAAAATCATTTGAGATTTGAGAATAACTGATACTAACATAATGATACGCATACGCTGATACGCAAACAACTGATTCCGAAATATCCGAGTCCGAATACAAATTCGCATCTTTTACCGCATCCGGCTATCTGCTCCATTCACGAATTACACAAACGTAAGCAGCGTTTGAAGTTAGTTTCATTTTGTTCGGCAGCGTATTGACACAGTAACGACTAACAAGTCGTATTTCGAAGTACCGATTCGGTATTTCGTATCTTAGAGAATACCCGTTACTTAGTAACGAATATGTGCGGTTTGCTACAGCTCTATAAACGAGACGAAAATAAAAATATTATGCACAGATGTCATATACGCCCCGGGGTACCTAATTGGCGCCAAAATGGCATTATTTTGGTTGACATGGTAGCCCGGCTATTGTTGTTTATTTAATAATAAATGTTTATTTACTTTATTTTCTTTTTTTTTTTTTTAAATTACATAAATTGTTTTGTTCTATAGTTAATTATTTTTTTTTGGTTATTTTCTTTTAAAAATAATAGGAAATAATTTAAAAATACGGTACCACTTAGTTATTCCGCCGACCCATTTCGCCAAATTATATAAATCGTCAAAACACTCACCAAATTATACAAATTGACATAAATTTTATTTTAAATAACGAAAGAACAAATAAAATAGTATAACATTAATAAATATACAAATAAAACGTCGAAATAAAAATCACTTGATGACGTTAAGACGTGTAACTTGCTTAAAGACAAGCGAATGTGACATTTACGATCAACCATTATTGGCATTTAATCTTATAGTTTGGTGATAGATTTTTGGTCGACGGGATAACTAAGTAGAACCAAAAATACATATGTAACTGGTATTCGAAAACAAAGTTTTCGCCAAATTTTCGTAAAAAAAATATCACGCCAAACCCGGTGCGTATATGACATCTGGCCAAATATTAAATGATGTAACAAACCATGACATTTAATTTCAACTTCAAAGCAATGTTTTAATTTACCAATCGAAAAAAAAATGCCAACTGGCGTGTTGAAAAAAGCTATTGACGAGATTTGCACCCGGCTAGCGTAACAGTACCAAGAATTCTTTGCGGCCACGGCAACTTTTATGTAGTTTTATTTGAAAAAGAAATTTGATTTTTTAATTAAAATGAAAAACTTTCGGCACAGATGTTATATACGGATCCATATTGGCGCGATTTTTTTCTGACGCCAATGTCATATACGCAACGGGTACTAACTGGCGCCTTAGTGTATCGTTATTTTGCTTGATTTGGTAAGCCAGTTGTTGATGTTTATGCTGTTGATGTTTTCACCAAATTAGCGTCGGAAAAAAATCGCGCCAATATGGGGCCGTATATGATATCTGGGCCAAACTTTCATATGAAAAGCGAAGGGATCAGAGCCTATTTATTTACTAGCCGCCCTTGGCGACCAGTTTGGTCTCCCTTAAACATATGCTAAGCATTGTATCACGTTATTTTTATACATAATTTAATTTACTTGCTCAATCCTTCGCCAAATCCGAAGATTCTGATACAGAAATCCTGAACTCAGTATTTTTATGTTAGCCGAGCGCAGGTGATAAATCGCCAAACATTGTTCTTGTAGTATTTTTTCGTATTTCATTTACTATATAGCACTTTCACGCATTTTATTTAAAATGCATAACTTTAATTTAAAACTGAATTATTTAAAATTTATGACTCTAAATTATTGCTTTAAAAAAAAAAAAAAAAGAAAAGTAATAAATAGTACTATAAACCATAATATTTAATTTCAACATCAAAGCTTTGTTTTTATTTACCACGTGAAAAATTGTTTATGACAGTCGCATGAAATGGACTATTATAATACTGATGATATGATATTTACAATGTTTGGCGATTTATTATCTGCTCCCGACTAATATTAAATTACCAAATTGGCCGGTTGGGATACAAAAAGTGAAGCGGTCAACCCGGAACTATTGATGACAGTCACATGACTTAGGCTTTTAATATATAGATGGTAGTTACATGACTTGGACTATTATAATATAGATGAAATGATGTCGGTAGATTAATATTTGAGGTACCTATCACCTGCGCCTGGCTAACATTAACCCTTAAATGCCGGCTGTTGCTTTTCGGCAACATACCCAATTTAGGCTCTAAAATACTATTAGAATAATATTGAAGCTATAATGCCTAATGTTACCAATAAAATACAGTCTGAAAATATTATTAAATCGAATTTCAATGTGTAGATGGCAACATCTGTGCTGTTTAATAATAAAAATAGATTTATTTTTTCAATTGTTGCTACTTGTTCTTTTTGTTTTGTTTGGAAGGTTGCGAAATAATCTATTTTGTTCTGCAGTGAGCAAGTAAAATTTATTTCTTATTATAGTTCCTAAAATTCTTGTGTGTTTAATATTATAGAATTTTATCAAGGAAAATTATTTTTTCAATTAAAGACCAGTATTGCCGATTAGTAACAAACTGTTTTTTAGCCGTAAACCATACTTAAAACGAAATATGATTTTTTTAAGTATTTTTCCCATGATTTATTTAAAAAATGAAAGTTGAAAAACATTATTACAATGATTTTTGAAAAATCAGACATTTAAGGGCAAATTAAGGACAATTAAGGGCCTCGATTATTCGAAACTATTTTTTTTTCGGACTTTCGACATATTCGTTCTGATAAAAGGTATACGAAAATTTTCAAAATTCTTTATTTGAAGGAGTTAATATAAAAGACAATAGAAAAACATAAATTTTGCATCATGAATGAACTCGATTGGATAATTAGTTCCCGAGATATTTGTAATCCTATTTTTCACACTCTTCGATTTTTTATGACCCTGTATTTCATTCAAATTTTAATTCAAAGATACTAGGTTATGGAAGATTGAATGATATTATCACTAAAACAGTACCAAAATGGCACCTGGAATATAAAAAGCGAAGTGGTCTGCCAAGAACTGTTGATGATACTCATATGACTTAGGCTATTGTTATAGAAATTGTTTTAAAATACCGGGAGACAAAGACTCTGTACACTTAAATCATTTTATTTTAGCTTCTTTTCAGATGTTTAATTGATCCTCGTTAATCAAACGCGGAAACAACCATTGGATGCCTTAACAGTAATTGATTCGGCCTTAAATTTTTGCAATCAAAGAGAATTGAAAGGGAAAACCGTTTACAGGGAGATCTGCACATCTTTTTTCAGTATAATTCAATCTTCTCTAATATTTAAAAAAACGATCAGATTAGCGTGTTTTTAGATTCTGCGGTGTCTGAACGGGGGGTTGGCGAGCGTAGCTTGCAGGGGGCAGAGCCCCCTAGTATATATATATCTGGTATTTTGTTTTCGTTGTGTATAATAGTGATTTCATAATTTTTGGTCAATATCATCTGTTTAAATGGTTTAATTGTACAGAAAGTTTATACACACACACACACACACATATATATATACATTTAAAAAACACACGCAGTTCGTTCATACATTGTTTTTTAGGCGTAGAGGACATATTAGACGGAGCTCACAGTCATCCAAGGCGGAACCTGCTGGGATCAATCCTAGCAGTCACAATCCCATGTCTATTCACAAGGGCTGCTCGTAGAAATCTGCGTAATTTAAAGTTCTAAGAGAAGATCACCACTTCAAGAAACTACTTTATTACAAATTATAGCCTTAGACGGTTTTATATTAGATACTCGTGCGTAATCTTGGATAATTGGCTTTCACTTTAGCATAGGTTACGTGTTCATGATCTCCTAGACTTAAAAGTTACGAATATTTGATAACTGGGCCACGTGTTGCGAGTTACTTGGGATTTGAAGTAGCCGAGAAATTATGTTGTTTGAGAAGTGTCAAAAAAATCGAACATAATATATCTGCACTGTTGATTATCGAAAATAGGCTATACTCTATAATATCTCTTATGGGGGGTTTCGACGATTTGAAGTGCTATTTGGGGCAGATATAGAAATTGAGTTAGCAAATAAGGGGAAAGTATGCTAGTTGAAAAAGTTTATAGAGCATCTTATCAATTTTACATATATATACAGCCCACATTCAAAATATTAGAATAATTGAGAAAAAGTAATAATAAAATTTTTCATTTATTTATTTTTGATACTAAGAAAATGCAATTAAATTTCTTATAAATAAAATCTGGAATGTTTAGGTAAGATTTTAACATTTGCAAAATATAAAATACAGTACAATAATTTAGGTATACAGCTTTCTGAAACACATCAAAATATCAGAATAAAATTTAGATTGGTTCAAAATATTAGAATATTTTATTTTACGCAACAATATTACCTTATGAATATGAAGTAAATGGTAGTTAATATTTTGTAGCATCCCCTTTAGCTTTCATAACAGCGTACAATCGATCTTGCATACTATATACAAGGTGATTACAAACATTTCTGTCAATATTAGCCTAAATAGACTTTATACGTGCCATTAACTCAGTTTTACTTGAAGGAGGATTTTCTTGGATTTTTTTCTTCATTATACACCATAAGTTTTCGATGAGATTAAAATTTGATGAGTTTGGTGGCCAACGAAGTGCCTCAATGTTGCATTGGCGGAACCAATTCTTAGTTGAGACCGAGGTATGCGGTGACGCTAAATCTTGTTGAAAGATGAAATTATCTTCGAATAAATTTTCTGATGATGGAATCATGTAATATTCCAAAATTTCTTGATATATCTGAGAGTTAACCTTTTCGTAGATGTTGCATAACTTTCCAGGTCCCTCTGCACTCATGCAACCCCAAACCATAACACTAGCAGCAAATTCTACGGAACGTTTAAGACAGTCTTTATCAAATACTTCTTGCTTCATTTTCCAAACTCGAATATTTTGATAAACATAGGAAACATACATAGAAAACATACTTTCATCACTAAATAATATATTTTTCCAATCTTCTTCGTTCCATAAACGTCTTGATTTACACCAATTCAATCTTATACACTTTTGTTTTGCAATAATGAGAGGTTTTGCTTTTGATACGCGAGATTAAAACTTAAATTTATAGAGACGTCTTAATGTTGTCGATGTAGAAACTTTAACTCCTTCTTCTTTCCATTTTCCGTGCAAGAATCGCACACATTTAAAATGGTTTTTTTTTTTAACTATACGCTTCAGTTTCCTGTCATCTCTAGCAGATGTTTTTGGTTTTCGGTCGCCATTTCGGTGATTATTTTGAAATTTTCCATTTTTTGAATATTGTGTTAGTATTTTACTAAAGCTTGATTGCGAACAATGTAAATAATTCGCATTATAACATTGATTTTTACCGTTCCGATACAAACCAACCATACGAAGTTTAATAATACTGATTTTAAATAAAATCGTCTAAATTTAATCAATGATGCCACCAGTTATGAATTGGTGATAATTAAAGGAGAATTAATGTGAAATATTCTAATATTTTGAACCACTTGAATAAATATTCTAATATTTTGATATTTCAAAATAATTTATTTCAATTAATCTTTTCAAAAATGATATTTATTTTAAGATAATAAATTAGTTTAATCAGCAATAAGTTCTTAATAAAAATTACGTTTGCATATTTTCATTAAAAGACATTAAATTACCAAACGATATTTTCAATTTCTAAAAAAAGTAATTATTCTTATATTTTGAATATGAGCTGTATATATATGTGTGTGTGTGTGACATATCGACGGATTTCTTATATGTCGACAAAAATGAAGAACAGTAATTAATGCTAAATACTTTGCCAACCCTCCGTCATCATGAGACAACTGGAGCGAGTCGTGGAGGCGAATAGTAGACAGATTCGAGAAAATATTAGGAGAATTTCTCCTTTAATGAATAATAGAGGCATCAAGAATTTAACGTGGTTTATTTGACTCACACATATCGTAACATTTCCAGTAGAAGATCCATCAGCTCTCGAATAACCGCTGCTCCACCTCATAAAAAACTTATGATGTTAAAAGGTATTATAATCTACACATTAGAAGTCATTCACCCCAAGTGACGTGGATTTATTAAACAACCGAAAAAACGTACAAAACTCCCACCCCTCGTCGATGTAACAGTATAAATACTCAAAGAAACAGAGCGCGAACGGATACATTACTAGTGAAAGAACAAATCCCGTAAAAGTAGCCGGAAGGACGCAATGAGATGCAGAATACGATAGGACTAAGTTCCGGGGGAAGGGGGGAAAGCACGCGTGAGGACGATGTGAACTCTTTAGTCTCGGCGTCAGAATCATTACGCAAACAAATGTTGGCGGGAGGCTGGCCATGGAATTATGGGAAATAGAATATCAGAGAACAAATGCTATTAAAAACATTCGAAACAAAAAGAATTTAGTTTTAGAATAAAATGAAAAAAGTAATTTAATGGGTTTTATAAGATTAGACGAATGGATTAAGGTTTTTAGAATAATAAAAGAATACGCATGTTTAAATGCATGGAATAAAAGACAAAATATACTAAGATATTATTAAAGATAGGTAAAAAAGGATAAATATTAAGAATTTGGAATAGTTTTACTAAGATAAAAGGGCGAAAATTTTTATTATTACATATATATATAATTAGTCTTTTATTCCTTAGATAATGTTAAGAATTTTCATGAAATATATTACTAAATAAATATATGATACAATATATTATTTATCACATGTGTTTTAATATAATAAATATTTAAAATTTATTTAGTATCATTAAGTAGAATTTCTAACATCATATAAAATTATTAGTATAAAATATGTTACATTATTTCCGGATATATTATTTAATATAATTGTTTATTTTAAAGATATATTAAATATATTTCTGCATTATTTAACTCATATAGTTTAAATGCATTTAAAATTTATTTCAATATCACTTTAAACGAAATTTCTTTAAAAAATATTTCACATAGTTAATGTACAACCTGTTACATTTTTTCTGTTTACTTATTAATCCTATAATTTATTTCACAGTTGTATTAATTTTTTAATTATATTTCATGGAATTTAATGGTTTTGTTTTGCTTTTGTTATTTTTCTCGGTTTTAATTTTCTTGTAAATTTGGTTGCACAGTTGATTGGGAAAAGTTTCAGAAATAGTTCTTAAATGCAATGCATGCTTTTCTCAATGAGAAATCAATTGTGTTTTGCTTTTATTTGTGGGCTATTGCCCCTGATGAAAAGTTGCACAATATAAGTGTTATTCATATTCTTGATATTCATTTTTCTTTGCATCCTTTTGTAAATTTTTACTCTGACTAATATTGTTCCTCCACGTTTTGAAACTAAATTTTCCACTTTTGTTTTATTCAACTATTTTATAAGATTTGCGATAGTATAATGTTAAACTGTTTAGTTTTTTTCTCAATATTTTGAGTTTTCTTTGTTGGTTCTATGCCGATTAGCTTTACTATAATATTTTTTTTTTTTTTTAATATAAAGATTAATGTATTATATTGCTACATGCCATCTTCATTTAGAATTTTGGTTAACACGTTACATGAACTTGTAACACAAATTTTGATTCAAAGGTATTCTATATATATATATATATATATATATATATATATATATATATATATTTAAAAAAAAAAACTTTGAGAAATTTTTGATGAAAGCCTAAAAAGCCTGTTTCGGCGAGGCTTTTTTAGTCTTCGACTCATGTTTTCACGGCTAAATATGCATATTATTTTGCAAAATTTTAAACGAGGCGTAGATACAGTTATATTTATAAAATTTCAGTGAGTTTGGACGACAAGAACTATTTTTTATTTTTATTTTTTTATTATTATTATTAAAGATTCAGCGCGAAAGATGAAAAAAGCCAGAAGAAAACATTTCTTTTACAACTAGATATCAATATCTTTTCACGAAATTGTTACACGAGCTTCAAAACCGTTAGCTTATAGAAATTTCAAGGAGATTGGACAACAAGAATTATATATGTGTACGTATATATTAGGGTGGTTCAAAAAAACATTTTTTGAGCTAGAGTCCAGGCCACCCCCTAATTTTTTTAGACTCATAAATAGTATAGTACTGGTAAATTTTTTAGCTTCTTACTCAAATTCTAAAAGGGTTGCTCAATGACCCCACAATGTAACAAGGAAATGCAACAATATTTAATACTTCAGAAATATTTAATTTTTTCCCGAAGTTTTTGAAGAAATTTAGTTTGTTATATTTATATAAATATTTGTATTTAAATATTTCTGAAATATTTTATTATATGTAGCAACATTTCTGAGAATTATTTACATGATAAAGTTACAGACAACACTAAACCAAAATAACAATTTTACCAACTCTTTTTACAACCAATTGAAAATAATTTGTCAGTGAAACATTTAATTTTTCATGATAACTTTTATTTTAAATAATTATCTTATAGATTTTCAAATTCTACATCCGGCAGCAAACATCTGTCTAAAGTTGTTTACATTTAACTCATGGCTATTCCTAAGTGAAAGGTGACAAATGAAAATAATATTTAAAATACAGTTAATTATTTATTGCAAGAGTTTTTACTTTTAAATAAGTATCAAGAATTATATTTAGGTTATATTACTTATATTAAATATTAATCTACTGTTATGGGATGCAAACATTATTCATGTTACAGTTAATAAGACAAACACTAAGCCTAATATGAAATAAAATAATAACAAAATTTGTGTATTAATCAACAACTTTAATTTTATAAAAAATAGCCGTTCTTTTCTGTTTAAATAAATCTTTTCTGTTTAAAGAAATTTCAAAGCTAAAAATTTGCAATCGCTCCGGTTTCAACTTGCCTTAGTAATGAAATTTTTCTGATTGGTCTAAGATCGGTAGACCAATTGACTAGATTGAAACGATTAACTATGACAAGACAAATCCTTCAGCGTGTTCTTTATCAGTTCAAAGAATTAAAATTGGTACAATATGTAAGACCATTTGACAGTTAAGGAAGTAATGCAGATATGGCAGAGATCTGAAATTCCTACAAAACAAAAGAAACACATACATAATTAAAAAATTAGAAAACATTCATTCTCATTGGCTTTTATTAAAGAAAAACAAAGGTCTTTTTCTACAGTCCAACGATAAGGAGTTGTTAGATATCTTGGACTCTTTTCTTTGATATTGGTCATGAAGGTGTTATGAAAATAATAAGAATTAAAGTAGATTCTAATTTTCTTCAGGATCAAAGAACCAATTGTAAAATGTATATTGGTTTAAAAGATAAAAAGTTACCAAAAAAAGTATGAACGTTCTTTTCAGAGAATAAATGAAGAATGAAGCATAAGTCTCTTTACCTTCAGCTACCGTCTGTTCATCCAATATTTGTCTAAATAGTGCAATGGAAAACTCTGAACCTTCAGACGATGAATTTATTCCAACACAGTTAAAGATCTTGAAAATTATATCAACAGCCAAAGAAATTGCGCTTTCTGCTAGAAAAGTGATTGAACATCACATGTCTGATGACTTCATAAGACTTTCTCTCTTTTCTGACAGAATTTAAATGGAAGAAGACAAATTGTTGTAGCGCGATTTACAGCTATGCAAGCCTTTAAGAAGCGTTATGTAAGATGCAGAGAGCTGGAGCTGGGAGCCGCAGCGCTCCGGAGCTGTGTTTTCCCTGGAGCTGGAGCTCTAAATTTCCCGCCTGCTCCATGTCTCCTTTAGTTTTTAATATTCTTTTAAGTCTTTTTTTCAGTCTTCCAGGCTTAAAATATTTTAATTACATCGTTATTCAGTATTTTAATTATATGGTATTTAATTATATCATTTTTTAGGTTTTTTTTTTTTTAATTAGAGATGGAAAGCTTCTCAAAACATGGTAACACTACTTTTCTTCTACTTTCTACTTGAACATCACATGTCTGATGACTTCATAAGACTTTCTCTCTTTTCTGACAGAATTTAAATGGAAGAAGACAAATTGTTGTAGCGCGATTTACAGCTATGCAAGCCTTTAAGAAGCGTTATGTAAGATGCAGAGAGCTGGAGCTGGGAGCCGCAGCGCTCCGGAGCTGTGTTTTCCCTGGAGCTGGAGCTCTAAATTTCCCGCCTGCTCCATGTCTCCTTTAGTTTTTAATATTCTTTTAAGTCTTTTTTTCAGTCTTCCAGGCTTAAAATATTTTAATTACATCGTTATTCAGTATTTTAATTATATGGTATTTAATTATATCATTTTTTAGGTTTTTTTTTTTTTAATTAGAGATGGAAAGCTTCTCAAAACATGGTAACACTACTTTTCTTCTACTTTCTACTTGAACTAAGTGACAACACTATTTGAAAACAAATATGGCCGCTTGTCGTTTACATGTGTAGTTGTACAATTTTGGTTGTTTGAAAAGTGTAGAAGAAATTTAAGATTTTTGCGTTTAAAATCCCACCAAACTTTCTATTTTAAAAGCAAAAGGTAAAGATGTCATATTTTCTGAACAAGTATTTCAAGTTTGATGAGAAGAAAAATGCATTTTGTCATATGCTTAATGAAGGTAAAGGAAGAAAGAATTTGTGAGCAAAAAATTAAATGTGTAAATTAAAATCTGCAACTCAAAAGCACGAAGTCGGAGCCGAGTTGGAGCCGGAGCCACAGTATTTTATCTAGGAGCGGAGCTGGAGCATCAAACATTGTTAGGCTCCGGGTCACTGGTAAGATGAGAACTTGAGATTTTAAAAGAAGATGGTGTACAACTGTCAGACTTTGCAACAAGAACAACAACAGAACTCTTACCTCGTATGAATATAAGGAAAGCATTGTTAAGCCTTCTACCGAAAAATGAAATGACAATGATGACTATCCCAAAGGAAAAGAATGGCTTCACAATTTACAAGTAGTGAATGGCAGTGCAGAACGAGAGGTTAAGCTTAATGGAGATTTCAATAAAATCATAACAAACGATGAAAATGAAAAGCAATTCTTGCTGAAGGTCATAGAAGCCAACAGAAAATGCATTCCATCAGAAACAACAAAAAAATCAGTTTTAGACATTATTTTGTATCATTAAAGACCAAATATGACTACATTTCTAATTTTTACTTCTATATTGTTTTATTCTTTTCTAAGAAATTAATTTTGGAGGTCTTTATTTTTTTTTTACAAATATATAGAAAAATTATAATGAAATACACAAACTTGTGAAGTTAATGGGTGTTGAGCACCTTTTTGCAGTTAAAATATGAAGTTCAAATTCTGCCAGAATATTACTATACACAAGTCTAAAAAAATTGAGGGGTGGCCTGGTATATAAGTGAAAATTTATTTTTTTACATAGACGGCTGAACCACCCTATTATATATGCTTATATATTGTATGGATATATTAAAAAAAAAAAAAAAAATACGGGGTATCATGCATTTAACATCATAAATTTTTACATATTGTTACATAATACAAGACTATATTTTACTATCTCAATATTCCTCATTGTTTTTTAAATTTTCACATATTGTTACATAATATAAGGCCGTATTTTACTATCTCAAAATATTCCTCATTGTTTTTTAAATGTTATTTATATTCTCATTTTTTATATTATAATATTTGTCTGTAATATAGTTAATTTAATCAATGCCCTTTTATTTACTTATTTTTAATAGTTAATTTAATCAATGCCCTTTTATTTACTTATTTTTATATAATTCTTTATTTTATTTTGTATTTACTCAGTACTTATTCGGTTTATTCCTATTTTTTCACTCTGCTTTAACTAAATGTTAATCTAAGTCATTTCTAGATTTCTTCAATCAATTTCATTCCTTTTTTTTTTTTTTTTTTGGTTGGGGGGGGGGGGGTTGTAAAGATGGCGGCACTAAACATTATTGTTAATATTCCAGTTCCAATATACTTTTTTCCTTTGTCACACCAGATGGCAGCAAAGTTATGGGTTTCAGTCAGTTACTCTACTGTGGCCCACATGTTAAAATAGTCCTAACTCTGTTTTGCATCCTGATATGCTAAGTTTTGGTTCCTAGTATGTAATTCAGGTATTGTGCTCTAATAATTTTTAATATCTTGTGTGAGGTGTATCTTTCTTTAGTTCTCTTGGATTTTTATTATCTATTTTCGGTTATGTTGCGTTAAAGGAGCTAAATTTTGTCATTTTAGGCTTAATGCTGACAAAATTGGATGAAATAACGCATCTTCACTATGAATGAACCTACAAGGTTTCCTATGCTCATACCTAGTTCATCTTTAGAATTTTACCAATTATTTGTTCATATATTTATGATTTCAAATTTATTATATATATAAATATATATAGATATATATATTTTCCCTGTGAACCGATCTTTTGTGAAAAAATAAAAAAATCATATATAAAATCAATACAAAAAATTACTTAAAGCTAATATCACGGGTCTGACCAACGCCGGGCGAATCAGCTAGTATTTTAAGGAGATTTCTTGGGCAAACATTATTTTCGTCATATACTGGATGCCCGAGATTTTCATAGAAATCGATAACAATCGAAAAAAAAAGGGGGGGGGGGTGTGAAACCACCAGTTATTGACACTTGACCAGTAACTGACACTTTAGCAAAAATCTGACTCAAATAAGCATTATCTTGTAAAATTCTGCAAAGTAATGTTATCTAGTGGTAACATACACATTTATTTTTATTTTGGAGTCAATATTTTCACCACTAGTAGGACAATAACGTATTCAATGAGGAAAGAACTTTTGAGAACACAACAAGTCGGAAATTGTACGTCAAACGTGGCAAATGAGGTGCGTTCGTACTATAGTTTTATAAATATTCAGATCTTGGCGCAATAGCTGTTGCACTTTTATGCAAAAATGCATGAATGCAAAATTAATTACGATTATATATATTAAATTCGGTAATACGGAAATAATATCACTCCATCTTAAATAAGGACACAATCACCATGGCAACCTGGAATCAATACCTATCATGGGATATCATTGAATTAATTACGTATGATAGGATTTAACAGAATGAAGAAAACTTTTATTGATATCTTTTTAAGTTTTAATTCGAGTTTCATAAAATTTGAAATGACTCGACAAAATTCTGCAATGATTATTATAGGGTAGTCCGACCAGTAAGTGAACAGCCCCCAGTGAATGAACAATTGGTATATATTTTAATAGAATAAGGTTTGAAAAACATTACTTTACTTTGAGAACATGTTGTATTTTCATATCTGAGAAACACATTGTTTCTATGCTGAAATAATAAGGTAAGTGCAATGTCATTTCGTGTGTTTGATAAGATTTTACTATTTTTATTTGCATTATGCACTAATTTTATTGTACATACATTAAATAGGTATATTATAGCCATACTTCTAATTCTTTTAATCATTGTAGAATATGTACAATTTGAAAATAGGGATGTTTAATAACTGGTTAGGCAAATGTTAAAAATCCAATGAATGAATAGCTGTTCATTCATTGGAAGGAATACATTAGGCTACTTTTCCTAGTGAATGAACTGTTTTGAGCTTTATGCTTTTGTGGTTTCTTTTATACCTATATTTTGAATTGAGGATTTTTTCAACAATGGTAAAAAATGAAAAGTTAACAGATATAAAAACGTAACAAAAGAACATACACAAACACATTTTTAGGATAATAATTATTGATGACTTTCAAATCTTACCTTTTCTATGTTTTTAGATCATTGATAGAAATATTCTTACTGATCACCAAGAAGATTCCTCAAAAAAGAAATATGGGAGGTTCAAGTACTCTACAGAGGACATTGAAAATGCTGTACAAACTATGAGGGTCAAATTAGCTCATTTTAAAGAAGGCATCACTTCATTTTAATATTCCAAAAGCAACGTTGTCTATGAAACCGCGAGGGAAAACAATTGAAAGTAAGGATATGGGACATTGCCTGTGTTGCCATTTGAAGAAGAAAAACTCCTTGAACATTGGATAGTTGGAAAGGGAAAATTGGATTTACAATGCATAAGGATGAATTAAAAGGTGATGTTTACAATGTCATGAAACAAACAGGAAGGAACAATCCATTTATAGACAAACATCCAGGGTAGAAATGTATGTCTCTTTTTTTAAAAATAGCATCCAAGGTTGGAAATATGAAGTAAGCACCATGATAATATGGGGACAGATCCTCATGTGGTGGGATTGGAAGTGGCCTGCAGTGAAGTATAAGATCTGATATTTTAAGAATCATATGAAAGGCATAATAAAAACACCTGAACTTATATCTGCAACAATTCCCCCCGATCATCTGGAGTTATTACTGAAATAGAGAAGTATAAGGGCAATGATTTCAGGAAATAGAATTAGTTTTTTTTCTTTTCTTTTATTATCTGTAATTTATGATTATTTTCAAAACTTAAAAGTGACAATTTGTCAAGCTAATTAATTATCGTTCTGGGTTTAAAAAAACGTACTTCAATCAAAACTTGTTATAAGTTATTTGTACAAGTTGTAAAGTAAATAAAGAACTATGAAACTTAAGTATTTTTAAATTGTTGTCTGTTCATTCACTGAACATTTTGCGTTCATTCACTGGTAACAACTGTTCATTTACTTGGTTTTTGTATGGATTTCTATTAAGACACCCCTAGAATCCCAAACATGTAAAATATAAAATTACTTGTATTATTTTTTAATCATTTATAAACCAGCAAATGTATTTGGACTGTCAAACACTAATAAATACTGTTTATTAAAATATAATGAATAATTTTCTTTTTAAATCTGCTTAAGTGTTCATTTACTGGTCAGACTACCCTATATTTAAATTTCAAACCATTCGATCGCGTAGTTTTTGCGCTGTTGTATACGGACAGACAGACAGACGGACCAGACGACGACTATAGGCGCTACGTATTTATATAATTACAAACGTACCTAAAAAGTGCCGTTTTGTGGCAAACATCTTCTGTCTAAAATTACGATATTGTGTTTTAAAAAAAAAAATCTATATGTATCTCAAGCATCCTAAAGCTTTTATTAAAGTTATACTGATAGAAATTAGTTAAAAGATGCCTAGGATACATTAGGGCACGATTTATAGTTTATAGTTATTTAATTTAGCTTAATTAGGGGGGAGGTGCCAGTTATTAGTTCCAGGAATTTCATTTCGCCAGTCTCCGGCAGAGGTGTGAATTATTGGTTATATTAAATATGTTTGAAATCTATTATTTGAATTGTTTAATAAAACACAATAATAAACTAAATTTATCTCGTAGTAAACACCACTAAAATTCAAGTTGTTCTACCCGTGTCGGACACCACTTGTTATTAGCCATCGGTATGCTATTTCTTTCTCCCATCTTATTTTGTCTCAAATAAATAACGTTACCTTGTATACGCTAGCCGTAAAACAAAAGCCGATGTTTCATTGTGCGATTAAATACTCTACAGCATTTTTTAAAACTTCTAAGCATCGCACGTTTTCAATGTTTATACCGTAGTATTGGGGGGAAAAAAGTACTTTTTAATGCAATTCGTTTGAAAACTGCATCTCCATTCGTTTTTGAAATATTAAATTTTTTGTAGTTTTTAGCGACATTTGTTTAATTTTGGCAACCCAAGTACTCCATTTCTGTAGAAAGTAAAGAAAAAATTGTTGAAAAATAGCAATTACAGTGAAACCTCTCTGTAAGGGCCGCCTGCTGTTCCATTGAAAATCGGCCCTTATGAGGGGTGGCCCTTGAATAGGGGTGACAAAAAAAACAACAACTAAAATAAGGAAATCAAAACCTATATAGGTGAAAAAACAGTTTATTAACATTTATTAAACTCTATACATGATTTAAAAATTTTTCGATTGAAGTTTGTTTACTTTTCCTATTTTTTCGCAGACAATTTTTGTTTCTAATGATTCTTTTACTTTATGGAATAAATTACTTAAATTTGCATCATTTATTAATGCCTTAGAATGAGATATTAGTTTATTTATTTCTGCTAGTGTTTCCTGCCGGGTGTAAAAATTGTGCTTCTATATGCGTTCACAGGTTTAGTAAATGTGGAATCAGTTTTTCTAGATAACCTGTTATTCTTTGTGTGCCCGCAATAAAGGGTCACGTTTTCCCTCCAACCCAACCCCTACAGGTTGAAAGGTCAAACAAAGTGTGAGGAACACCTGTTTGTCTTACTTGTGGAAAAGTTTGTGGTCCTTCATTGTGTTACTAAATCCTCCCCATCTCCCCCTGCCTTCTTTATTGTAAGTGCAGTTGTTTGCTGAACTCTTATCTTTTGGTTCAGGAATTCAATACACCTGTTTAGGATTTAAGGTACATGTGAAATAAAAATGGCCTTTATGATGGGGTAGGTGAGGCCCCTATTAGGAGTAAATTTAACATTATGTCTATGGGAAAATTTTTCGTTTCTAAAAATATTGGTCCTTAATAGAGGTGGCCCTTGAATAGGGGTGGCTTTTAAAAGAAGTTTCACTGTATATCTTTTTGTGGCCATTTTCTCATAAAAATTGAAAAAAAAAAATTAATTAAAATAGGTGCTATTTTGAGAAAAATATAAATGAAGGATTTATGATAACACATGGAGCTATTATAAACTATATTTAATTTTAAGTATCTATATTAATGCAAATGACGTCATTTTACATAAAATAAAAGCGCGTGCTTTAAGTCATAAAACTGAAATATGTTTTGCAGTAAAGTCCCGAGTATCCGAGTCCCGCTGAACCGAGATATTTCCTTCTGATGGACTGGTGACTTTTATTATTATGAAACAGTCATTATAAATGACGCGTTAGGCGAAAATGAAAGAACAGCCGTAAAAAGTTAGAACTCTGATTTTCTGGTCAGAGTGGAAAAAAAAATGGCCATAATAAAAAAAAAAAATTGTGCCCCCCCCCCCCCCCCCCCATACTGACCAGAAAATCAGAGTTCTAACTTTTTACGACTGCTGTTTCATCTACCTAACGCTTCATTTATAATGGCTGTTTCATAATAATAGAAACCACCAGTCCACCAGAAGAAAATGAAGTAATGGATATGCCGGGGGCGACACTAAATTCTGAAAAAGCAGAATTCCTGTTCTCTAGTTTACTGATTCTTAAATGTTATTCATTGTGCTCACACTGCATTGGCTGAACTGCATTACTAATAATTTAAAACCTGAAAAAAAGGACAGACGCATCTGAAGTATGATATCATATATAAAAAAAGTTTAAGAATTTAGTCTTTATAATAAAGGTTAAAGTATTTTTGAAGCATAAATTCCTTGAAATATAAAATAACTTTTTATTATTATATTTTTTGCAAATAAAGTTTCAGGCACTGGTTCACTTTGTGTAAGTTATTGGTTTTTCAAAATAGAGTTGGTGTCAATTGCTGGAGTTCTTGACCATATTTATGAATAAATAATTAAATTTAAAAAATCAAAAAACCCGACTGCGTAAAAAGCGAACTAATTAATTATTTCTCATCAATGTGAAACTATTTTTTTTCCAATTCCTACTATTAGCTCACACTCTCGCTATATATATCTTGTTCAAATTTTCAATCGTTAATAAAATACTTATTATTCATCCAATCAAGCTCAAATAATTTTTTTTTAACTTGTAGTGGATGATACTTGATGTTCATTCAGTTTTTTTCAAATATATTAAATAAATTAAATTAATTTTCAATAATCGAGAGAGCCCTCGTCTTGATCAAGCTATTTTAAGACCGAGAGAGCCCTCTTCTTGATCAAGGCATTTTAAGTGCCACTCAAGAGGAAAGAAGAATGGGAGAAAAAAAAATTCTCTTATTGACCTAAGTATGGAATTGACTTAAAATATATTTTTTATATTACTTGTTTATAATACTTACCTATTTTTTTTTTTATTTACTTGTATTGATGACTTTTAAGTTGTGTTTAATTGTTAGTTCCTATCTATAAACACTGTTTTGATGAGGTCTATAGATGTCTATGATGGTTAGAGTTGCAGTAAAGCTAGAGATCGTACCTACACAACTTCCAGGTTGTATAATATTTTAACGGAGCTTCTGACTGTAAAATAGTCAATGAAACATAGTCTTCATTTTGAAAGACCTATCCAATGATATGCCACACAATAGGGTGCGTAATTTTTTTTTCGTCTCTACCGCCATTTTGTATTTTACGGCCGCCACTTTGAATTTATAAAAACAAAACCTAGCCTATAACCATCGGCCGTTAAGACGAATTGATAGAGACCTCATTCATTAAAATCCATCCAGCCGTTGGGATGTTTCGAGGGTATAAAGAAATCCGCAAACACAGATACGCGTGAAACACATAACCCTCCTTTTCAGTCGGGCAAAAAAATTAGTTATGCGTAAATTTTCAAAATTTTGTCGACAATAATTTTTTAATGTATTATCATTTCAACAAGCAAATAAGTATAAAATGTACTTAAAATTTTGTTGAGTAGTAGTGATTTGAACAAGAAACAATCCTTAAGGTGTCAGTTACTGGGGGTTCCACCCTATCAGGATCAATATATTTGTATTGTAAAACCTGTCCAAAGGAAATCTGCATTTGTCCCCTGTATCTGCGGCTATTTGGGATTTTGTTTAGACAGGTTTTACTACACGTTTACAAAAACGCATCTAAATTTCTTGATAAAATTATTAATGTGGTATGGAAATCGCTTATAACGTTATTCCACGTATAACAAACAATTTTACGATCCCTTTTTTTATATATGCGTACCCACAGTATTTTTTGTTTATACAATGAAAAGTTAAAGAAGTAAATAAATAAAAATTTAGTGTAAAATATTATCATTTTTTAAAAAACAATTTTCTAATAAAAATCATTCGATTAGTATAGAGAAAAAATATAAAATAAACGACAGACTATATTATTATAATTAATTATAAATATAACGTCTCAAAGCTTTATGCTTAAGCAACGACAACAGTTGCAAAATCACATATGAAACAACAGACTCTGGTGTAGTCTTTTCTATATAATCACTGAAGCGATTTCATTGTTTTTTCAATACTTTAGCCAGTAGCTAAACTATAACAGATTGTTCGGAAAGAAATAGAAAGAAAAGTGCCAGTTAAACTCATGGCATTCAGCTCACAGGCTATTCACACTATTATATATTATACTCTTATTTATGTCTATTATTCATAAAATAGCACTCTTTTTGAGAAAAACGGTAAATAATCAGGGAAGTGCCCTATCAGAATAAACCGGTATACCAAACTTGAAGCAAATCGGATATTTCTATCAAGAGTTATCGCATTAGGTACATACATACCTACGTACATACAGAACCTGCGGGCACATTAGCTCTCAGGCTTTGATAACCTGTGAGCTAAAAACACAGTATTAGTTGATTTCGGGGGGTGGGGGAAAAGGCTACATATAAAAAAGTTCACATTTATGCACAATTTGCTCGAGAACTACTGAGGCTATTTTAATCTTTTTTAATATTAGTTTTCGCAGTAACTAAACTATAAGTTGAACATTCGATAAGAAATAAAAATAAAAAATACAACAATGACGTGATTTCGCAAGCCAAAGAAATTATTCATTTTACACTCTATTGTCTAACTTAGCTTGGTTTCTCTATTTAAAGATGGAATTTTGTAATCGATTTTTCACTCACTTCCTGATACGCTAGAATTATAAAAATATGTACACAGGCATACTTATGTGCTTGATGGTACTACAACATTTTAATATTTTTAGAATTTAATTATAAATTAATATATTACTTTTAAGGCTTTTAATACGGGGTGTCCCAAAAGACCTTGAAACATTTTAAAATTAAATATGAAAATCAAGTAATTATCGTACAAGAGTGCGGTTTGGACAAAAAAGCTTATCACAATGAAAAGTTTTCTTCGAGGGAATCAAAATATTAGTTCCAAACTTCGATCATAGAGGGCGCCACCTGTCCATATAATTGGTTTCAAACCGGCGTTATTTTCTGATTTTCAGATTAGTTTCGATTTGGTTTCGAAGTACCAACCTACGCAATTAGCTTCTTCGCTGGGAGTCGCCATCACCAATGTTGAATTCAGGGGCTGGCCCGGGGGGACATTCCCCCCGGAGCAATGAAATGTCCCTCCGGAAGATTTGATATTTTGTGTTTTCAATGGTCAAAAAGTTCAATCCCCCCCCCCCCGGAATTCTATAATGTCCCCCCCTGAGCCACGGAAATCCCTCCCGGAGAAAATGCATGATCCCGGACAGCATAAGTTGCAATCATGAAATTGGGCGTAATTAAGATATTAAATTTAAGATAAACATTGAGATAAACATGATTTTTAAGATAAACATTATTTTATATTTTTATTTTCTGCCGAAAATCAATTTATAGTTTAGCTACTGCCAGAACTAGTTAATTATTAGTATTATATATATATATATATATATATATATATATGTATAAGATAATATATATATATATATATAAAAGAAAAATATTTACTTCACAAATAAGTACATTTATTCCGATTTAATGCACAAGATTTTCGAAGTGATTCCCATTACGTGCAACAATATGGCGAAGTCTAAGATCAAAGTTGTCCAAAACTGAACGAATAGTTGGCAGTGTGATGCCTGAAACTTAAGCAGAAATGGCTTGTCGGAGCACATCTAATGACTGTGGTGGATTTGTGAACACATTGTTCTTCAAGCCCCACAGAAAATAGACCAGGGGGTGCAAATCAGGAGAATAGGCAGGCCAATCAATCCCCTATCCTGTTGCGTCAGCACAATTCAAACCCGAAATTCCCCTTGTTTATTCTGGCTTCGTAAACTGTAAACCGCGTAGTGTTGCGTCACCAAATGTTACGTTACAATGACGTCCCAATAAACAGATAGTGAAGTTTCAAATTTTCGGTTAATTACTGGGCACCCTGTAAAATCCTAATGAAACGACTTTATGAAACGATTTTATGAAACGACTGATTAAACAACCGATTATGTTTCACGGCGATTTCTCCTAAAATCTGGAATATTATGCGATGACATTAACACCAAAAATTCGTATTCATCCGCAGATCTCAAAACTGGTATTAGAATTTTTAAATTCGAAATAGTTTTCGAGATATTATTTTTTTTTCTAATTTTAAACACTTTTCTCTAATGATGGCATCTCAAATTTTAATCATAACAGATATTTTTTTTTTTCATATTTTAGAAAAGGTTATTATTTTAAACTAATTTGGTGCCAGTTTGGCCTCCCTTAAATGTATGCTAAGAAATGTATCATGTTACTTTTATTCATAATTCAATTTACTTGACCAATCTTTCGCCAAATTGGAAGATTCTGATAGAGAAATCAAGAACTCTGTATTTTTATGTTAGCGCGAGGCAGGTAGTACATAGCCAAACATTTCTCCCGTCGCTTTTTTTTTTTTTTTTAATTTTATTTAAAATACAAAACTTTCATTTAAAACTGAAACATTTAAAATTAATGGATTTGTTTTGTTCTATAGTTATTAATTAAACTTTTTTTTTATTTATTGTTATTTCATTTTAAAAATAATAGAAAATAATTTAAAAATACATATGTAACTAGTATTCGAAAACGAGGTTTTCGCCAAATTGTCGTAAAAAAAAAATTACGCCAAACCCGGTGCGTATATGACATTTGTGTCAAATATTAAATAATGCAACAAATCATGACATTTAATTTCAACTTCAAAGCAATATTTGAATGGTACTACTTAGTTATCCCGTCGACGAATTTCGCCAAATTATATAAATCGCCAAATCACTCTCCAAGTTACACAAATTGACGTAATTTTTATTTTAAATAACGGAAGAACAAATAAATTAGTATAACATTAATAAAAAAAGTCCTTCCGGCCAGTGCCGGGAGGAATAGGTAGCTTTCAAATTCCTTATTTTTAAAAAGCTAGCTGATGTTATTCAAACACACGAAGCTCAATTTAGTGGAAACCGATTATAGAAGATTCAATACTAATTTTTATCAATACTAAATCCTTATGAATGAGAATTTCGCGAAATTAGTCAGCTTTATCCAAGCTGATTTTATTTAAAGTTATATTTGGTTTCCAAATTCGGCGATATGTGAAGTGCCTGCCATTTTAAGAGAACATGGTGGATGAGGCTAACCAGTGAACTTGGTAGAGACCTTAGTAATTCCTGTGCACACGCTCGCTCACATCGGAATCGGTTGATATATATGAGTGCTGTCGCAGGCAAAAATCAGATTTTTCAAAATGTCACCCACATAATGAAATTCAAACTACTGTATCTGAGCCATTTTTTAAGATAAAGACAAAACAAAAAATGCTCCGGAATCCTTATATCAAGGTCAAATACTTAAGAAAGAAACCTTTTTCGATTTCTAAATTTTTGCACTTCACTTTAAATATAATTTTTTTAATTTAATGGCCACCATTTTGATTCAAGATGGCGGATGAAGCTGGCCAGTGAACTTAGTCGAGACATTGCTATATACTATCCAAATGCCTTCTTACATCCAAATAGGTTAATAAATACGTGTGTTATCGCGTGACAACTATCAGATCGTTTCAAAATGTCAGCCATGCTAGAAATTTCAAAGTGCTATAACTCAAACTTTTTTTAAGATGTAGACGAAAAAAAACTGCCCTGAAATCTTTGTATCAAGGTCAAACACATAAAAAAAAACCTTTTTCATTTTCCTATTTTTTCATACCTCATTTTAAATTTTAAATAATTTTTTTTTAAATCTTCCTTTTTGAATCAAAATGGCTAATGAAGGTTGCCTACGAACTCGGTCGAGACATTGGTATGCACTACGTACACACCAAGTTACATCCAAATCGGTTCATAAATACGCCTGTTATCGCGTGACAAAAAGCAGGTCGTTTCAAAATGTCAGCCACAATAGAAATTAAAAATGCTATAACTCAGCCATTTTTCTAGATATAGATGAAACAAAAACTGTTCCGGAATCTTTATATTAAGGTCAAACACATAACTAAAAAATCTTTTTCAATTTTTTGATACCTCATTTTAAATTTTTTTTAAATGGCCGCCATTTTGAAACAAGATGGCAGATGAAGCTGGCCAACGAACTCGGTCGAGACATTGGTATGTTCTTTGTACACACCAAGGTACATCCATATCGGTTCATGATTAGGCCTGTTATCGGGTGACAAAAATCAGGACGTTTCAAAATGTCAGCCACGCTAGAAATTCAAAGTGCTATAATTCAGCCATTTTATAAGATATAGACGAAACAAAAACTGCTCCGAAATCTTTGTATCAAGGTCAAACACATAAGAAAAAAATATTTTTCAATCTTCAATTTTTTGGTATCACATTTCAAATTTTAAATTTTTTTTAAAAATGTAAATGGCCGCCATTTTGAAACAAGATGGCGGATGAAGCTGGCCAACAAACTCGATCGAGACATTAGTATGTATTATGTACACACCGAGTTTCATATAAATCGGTTCATAAATACGCCTGTTATCGCGTGACAAATATCAGGTCGTTTCAAAATGACAGCCACAATAGAAATTCAAAATGCTATAACTCAGCCCTTTTTTAAGATATACACAAAACAAAAACTGCTCCGGAATCTTTGTATCAAGGTCAAATACATAAGAAAATAATATTTTTCAATTTTCAATTTTTTGGTATCACATTTCAAATTTTAATTTTTTAAAAAAAATTTAAATGGCCGCCATTTTGAAACAAGATGGCGGATGAAGCTGGCCAACGAGCTCGGTCGAGACTTTCAGGGCCGGCACTGGACATTTTGCCGCCTGAGGCGAGCATCATTTTGCCGCCCTTATGACGTAATTGTTTTTCTTCATTACTCAAATGTTTTTAAGAATAGAAAATTAATATGCTAACTAGAGATCGACCAAAAATTCGGTTTCGTTTTCGTTATCGGCCTAAAATCTGAGTTTCATTGAAAATTCGTTTTTGGCGAAAATGCTGTCAAAAATTCGGTCGGACCGAAACTATCTGTATAATAATCGTGAAATGATCTATTCAAACGGAAATGCATGGCAACCCGATTACAAAACACCATTCATAATAATATCATTCAATATTCCGTAACTTGGTGATATTTTAACAACAGGGCACAGTACCATGTTTAGAGAATGTGAAATCTGAATGGGGTTAGTGAGCGCAACAATTTACAATTTTCAATGTACAATTTAAAAATGTACAGAAATGTACAAATTACATAACGTACATTATTTTTTCAGTTAATTGTAAAAAAAAATGTGATATTTGAGATATTAATATGATGAAATGATAAAAATATGGCTCAATGTATGGCTAAAAACATATTTCAATAAATAACAGAAAACATATTTTATTTTTATTCCTGGGACCATTTTTTTAAATTTTCTGGAAAACTTAATTTTTAGAGTTGAAACTTTTTGAATAAGTGTGCAATATGTATAAAAATGAACTAGTATCAGTAAATTAACCAATCTAAGAGAGCACGAAAAATCGAAAATGTCCTGGACACAGAAACTTGCTAATCGGGCCCTGCATGTAAGCATTTTATACATATATTATATATATAGGGTAAATACTATATATATATATATATATATATATATATATACATATATATATTATATACAATTTATATGCATAGTATAAATTTTTTTGTGTAAATTTTCATTTGTTTCTAATAAAAAATATATAAATCGCTTTTTTATATTAAAAAAATTGTATCAAGTATAGGTGCAGATTCCCAAAATTTTTAAGGAGCCAGTGGCTCTCATAAACCAAAGTTGTGGAAGAACCCATAAAAGCAATAGCGTTTATATGAGAAAAATTCAGAGCGTGAATCTCGTCAATAGATCGCAAAAAACTCTGCAAATTTCGTCAAAGGATCCAGGAAAAAAAAGCTAATTTCGTCAAAGAATTAAAAAAAACACAAATTTCGTCAAAAAGTTAAACAAAAAAATACGAATTTCGTCAAAGAATCGTGAAAAAACGCGTATTTCGTCAAAAAATCGAGGGGAAAATGCGAATTTCGTCAATCTTCGCAGAAAAACGTCAACTTCGTCGAAGGGTAATGAAGAAAAACCACACTTATTTTATCAAAGGACATACATTTATAAAACGATTGCTATAAAACCCGAATTTCTTCAAAGGTTCGCGAAAAAAAACACGATTTTCGTCAGAGGATCGCGAAAAGAAATCGCGATTTACGTCTAAAGATTACCGGAAAAAACGCGAAATTCGCCAAAGGATGGCGGCTTAAACGCCGAAAATTAGTCGCCAAAGCAAAAAATTTAGTCTCCACATGGCGACTGATGACCGTGAATCTGCACCTATAGCTATAAAGATTTAAAAAATTGCTAGTATATATGAAACAAAATATGTATGAAAAATTTCCTTCTCTCGCCAAGGCAGATTTCTCTATTTTGCCCGTACTGAAAAAGTACTCTTTTTGTTTTATTTTTGAATAATACTGTACGTAAAATTAAAATTGTAACTTTTATTATTATCATCATCTGAATGAATTAAATTGTCTATGAATCAGTCAACAAATTCGAGTACAGAAAGTATAGTTTTATTTCATACTTATCTAGGAGGATCGCTAAAATAAAATAATTACTTGAAAATGATAAATGCATATGCAAAGGAAAAAAAAGTTATGATTTTTGCATTTTTAAAAAACACTAAAAATTGATTATATATTAAAGTATTTTTTTATTTATTTATTTATTTACGATAAGCATCATTTTTAGGGTTTCGTTCATCTGACGAAACCCTATTCGTCTTGCCCCTCTGTCTGTCTGTCCATCACAGAGCCCGTTCTCAGAAACTATGTATGTTAGAGACTTGAAATTTTGCATACTTATAGCTGAACACCTCACATCAAACGCAAATCCTAAAATTTCGAAAATATCTTATATTTAACCCTCTGGGCTCTAACTTGTGTATTTTAAGCTTTTTTTTCTAACTCAGCCCCAAATTAAGTTGAAGACTTAAAATTTTGCAAAATTATAGCTAAGCACTTGCAATCAAACGACAAATCATAAAATTTCGACAAAATCTTATATTTAATTCTCTGGACTCTAACTTGTGTATTTTAAGCTTTTTCTAACTCAGCCCCTAATTAAGTTCAAGACTTGAAATTTTGCATAATTATAGCTAAATACTTGCGATCAAACGACAAATCATAAAATTTCGAAAAAATCTTATATTTTACCCTCTGTGCTCTAACTTGTGTATTTTAAGCAATTTTTTTATCCTCCCCCCTTTTTCCCTGGGGGTCACTTTTTAAACTTTTGCTGACACCCCTTTGATCACTCTTTCATATTCTGCACCATAGACTTACATATTGTAGTTCCATTTTTTACCGCCAGGGGGCGGCTATCTCGGGTGCTATGGGCCCGATTTCCTCGACTAATATATCTACGGATAGGTTGTAAAACGGAGTTTCGTTCGGATAGAGGTTTGTGTAGAATAGAGTGCGCCCCCTTGTTGCGAAATGTGGAACTAACAGATTTTGCAAAAGGATAAAGTGTTTTGAAAGGAATATTAAACGAAACCCTTTGTGCGATCTGTGATCACACTTACTCACTTGTTTGAAAGCTAGTTTACCTAAAATCATTTTAAAAGGAAAGTTGTGATCGACGGGAAATTAAAATTGTGACCAATTGATTCAAAACAAGAGATATATTTCCAGATAGCTGTAATACGGCTTTTTTCGCATTCTTTTTTCATGGCGAAAACACAATATTTGTGAAATTGATTTTTCCTCTTTGTTAGAAATTTTTAGATTTTAAGGAAATGTAATAGTTTGATTATTTGGATATACAGTGGGTAACCGGTTAGCGAACAGATCGGTTAACGAACACTTTTGAGAGAGATTTTTATGTTCAGATAACGAACACTTTCGCGAAGAATTTTCTGTTCCGTTATGAACACCTCATGAAACAAAGCAAGTAGAAGCAATGCCATGTTTCAGTTTTCCAGAGCTGTATTTAAATTGTATCTATTATCGACTTAGAAAATATTTTAACAGTTGTATATTTATGGCCTAATTAGTTTATGGGTTACCGAGAGTTCGGGTCCTACATTTTAGGACCCCCAAATTTGAATGAACAGATTAAAAATATTCAATTATATATCTTGTCCTTTTTTAAAGAAATATTTTTAATTGGAAATTTTTCATTTTAATTGAAATGGAGTTCCTAAATTATAAACAAGGTCTAAGCTCCACTTGGCCTTTATCGGGCCCTGCAATAAATATAATTTTTAGAGAACAAATGGAACTTTTGATAGGTCAAAGTGATATGGAGTGATATGGTTTAATGCTGTAGTCAACGAATGTAATCCTAAAAGTTTTTACAAAACAAATGTCATTTATATAACTTTTAATTGATTTTTCAATTTATTTTCAGCAGTGAAATTACGCTCGATATTATTGAATATTTAATACGTGATTTACCACATTGCTAACTAAGCGTAGAACCAACAGAGTGAAAAATGTCCAAGCCGGGAATCGAACTCGGAATCCTTGGAATAGCGTTCCAAGTGCTCTACCACTGCTTAAAATTAATTGAAAAATTAATTAAAAATTATAGTTGTGTTCACCTATGCTGGGTTTATTTGTATCTCATGTTTCGCCGCAAGACTGTGTGTTCATGAAGACTATTCCATCGTATGCTGCAGTTGCAACCTTAACAACATATTTAGTGAGAGATGCTAAGATGGGTATCGTCCTCGTAGCTTAAATGGTAGAACACTTGAGCACTATTCCAAGGGTTCCGAATTCGATTCTCGACTGGTACATTTTTCACTCTGTTGGTTCTACGCTTAGTTAGCAATGTGGTAAAACATGTATTAAATGTATGTCATTTATTTTTTTTTAAAGCAAACGACACGTATAAAGCCATCAAAATACGATCTATACATATTAAATATGGACGTATTATTAACCTTATTTAAAAAGGAAGTTTGAAAACTTTTTCGATTGTTATTAATGTATGTATCATTGTTATTGCATTTAAATAAATTTAGGGAGAATTTATATTAATTTTTATATATTTGTTAGTTTTTAAGAACGAATTAATTCAACGCCCACATAAATGTATACAAAATCTATGATCGGTTAATGAACAATTCGGTTAACGAACATTGTTTTGGAACGGATTAAGTTCGTTAACCGATAACCCACTGTATGATCTTTTCTCAACCAGGCTTTTGTCTCTTTCTAAAGATATTGGAAACAGCTAAGATAGTGCAAATGATAAATATATATATTACTCGTTATAAAACATTAAAAATTGCAAAAAATTGAAAATCTGATAAAAGTATCAAAATGGGAGGGGGGGGGGGCGAACGGCAAATAAATGATCTACAAAATAATATTTTCACTGCACTCGACGGAAATTCTTCTCTGTTCTCAGCGGGAATAGTCGAAAATTATGTAGGAAACTGCAACGAACAGTTTAATCAATCAATAATAAATAAAAGTCGGTTTTTCGGATGTTATCCATTCTCAAGTAAGCACTTTCAGTTGCGTAACTCATAATTGAATTTGTAGATGCAGTTGTCGCAAAATAATGGTGATGTTACTGGTGATTTTGCATGTTTGTCTGTTAAACATGTTTGCTGTACGTATGAAAATACTTACTTGAGTGGGTAACATCCAGAAAACCGATTTTCCGTAAAGGGAGAACTGATTAATGATGCATTGTTGAAGCCACTCGGAAACGTTTCCGAAAATGATGGACAGCTAATAAAAAATTATTTATATAAATTCTTTTTTAATCAATGCGGTGTTCATTTTGAATGAACATTATTTCAAATATGCTGAGCTTCCAAGTTTCCTACCACTATTTTAATTCAGAAAATGTTCTTTTTTTTTAATTGGAACATTTGAGCGATTCAAGAGAACAATTTCTCTAAAATAATAGTGGTGTTCAAAAAGCCGCAGACTCAATAACTCTGAACGCTGGGCCAACTTTTGGGTCAAAAACGACCCGAACACCTTAGCAGGGTTAAATTTCAAAAATAAATTGTTTTCGGATTTTTATAAAGATAAAGAAGCGCTTTGCGGGATTTTAATATTTTCATTCGTGATTATAGTACATTTTCGTATCTTGCAATCCAGCACAATTTCACCAGACATTCCTTTTTTTTCAGTTCACCCTTTTTCATATAAAATATTATCATGCTTGAAATCATGCTTCAATATTTTGCAATAAATTCCTTGATTAAAAGCTAAAAAGAAAAAGAAAAAAATAATAATAAACTAGTAAAGAAAAAAAAAAGGAATAAACAAAAAATTTTGGAAATTTATATTATTTTGAAACAATTTGCTCTCATCTATTTATATAAAATCCAAGTCTCTGTGTGTCCCTCACTATTCCGGTAGGACCGCCTCATTGAAATGAGTAATTGTTGAAAAATATTAATGCAGGTTTACCACAGTAGCGCCAAATGTTAGCCAACTTGGCGATAGCTGGATAATGTGGCGAAGTTCCCATTTAAAACCATTAATCTTTCATAATGGAGGTCACCGAAATTTAATTTAAACTCCACTCTTTTAAGATATTTTTTCGAAATCGATGGGTGAGAATTTAAAGTACATCTTTACATCTTCCTCCCGATGCTACTAATAAAATAATTTTCAATAGACAAATGTGTACTGTGTGAGTTCCTAACTGCGCGATTTTAATGTGCTTTAGGTACTTTTCCAGTATAGGTAGGTGCCTTGGCGAAAAAGGAAATTTGGTAACATCTTTTCCGGGAACCTATTCACTGTTTCTTTTTATATACACACGCATTTTTTTCGATAATTATACGATTTATTTAACATAAAAAAGCCGTTTCTCTAATTTTATACAGAAACAGATGTAATTTGTACATAAAAACATCAACAATATACATATAAAACAAACAAATACGCTTATCAAATTTGTTTTCATAGCTGTTTATATGGTTTGACAACAAATCTCGATATTTTTCCGTTATACGGAATACATGCCAAAATGCATGCTAATGCGCCAATTATTTCAAAATGCTAAAAGATATTTGTAATTTTATGCCAGCAGTTTAATATGAGTTTTATTTTATTGCTTTATTTTATAGCAGTTATTTGCTCACTTATTTTAAGTATATATTTATGATTTGATGAAATAGTTCGTAAAAGTCTGGAATTTTCAAATGTTATATTTTTTAAATGCTCACTTTAGTATCGACAATGGTTTTTCTTTTATTTTTCAAATGCTTCAATTCACGAGTTTGCGCCAACTATTACGCTTGGCGACAATGGTGTCCGCATAACGGAAAAGTACCCAAATCTCACTTTCTGATGCCCAAATTACACCAAGCTTTTTTCAAAAAAATGTCAAAACCCGTACAGTGGAAAAGTACCAAACTGTCTATTATTTTGCGCTATCCGTGTTATAGTTTGTACTATATGCAAGGGGAGTGGAGCGAAGAGTTTAAACATTAAATATTAAAGTTTCGGCACAGATGTCATATTGGCGCGATTTTTTTCTGACGCCAATGTCATATACACAACGAGTACTTAACTGGCGCCAAAGTGTCGTAATTTTGCTTGATATGGTAATCCGGATGTTGTTGTTTATGCTGTTGATGTTTTCGCCAAATTTGCGTCGGAAAAAAATCGCGCCAATATATGATAACGTATATGACAACTGTGCCAAAGTTTCTATAAAGCAGTATAAGACTAAAAAATTAAGAATAAAATAAATGCAAAATAAGACTAAAGAAGAAAGAAAAATCATGCGTTGAGCATAGAATATGAAACACTTTCCAACACATCCTGAATGCTTTAACAAAACTTCGTTATTTAGGAAAAAATGGTAAATATGATAACGTTACTTCTTAGATATCCCGTCGACCAATTTCGCCAAATTATATAAATCGCCAAATCAATAGTAAAACATTAACAAAAATACAAATAAAACGTCGAATTAATGGTTTTATTGGCCATTATTGGCATTTAATCTTACAATTAATTAATTAATGGCAACCATTATTGGCAATTAATCTTATAATTTTGGCGACAGTAATTTGGTCGAAGGGATAACTAAGAAATACCAAGCTAAGTAAACATTTTAGAAAACGCATAAAAAAATTAAAAAATTGATTTCAGCAGTTACCGTCCATAGTCAATAGTACCGTTATTACTTGCCACTATTTAGCTAAAATTTAATTTAAACTACTCTTAAAACTACTGAAATCACATTTCCAGATATTATCATCCATAGACGGTTATGTATCCAATTCTTTGCGTGACCATGTATATCATTTTATCTATATTCTACAAACATTTCTTAGGAAACTAAATGCAGTTCAGCGTAAAAATGCATAACTCCTTTAAAAAGCACCTTTAAGCAATTTACTCTCATACTCAGTAACCCTTACGAATTCTTTTGTGTAGCCCTGCATATGAACTGTAGCATTTATACACACAGTATAGTATGCATAAATGTAGTGAAACATAAAAGCGCATATCATAATAAAAAATGCATTTCTAGCAATCATTGCTTATGTACAATACTTCGGAGAAAAGTTTCTTGGCGAGAAAGAAGTTTGCCAACGTATTTTCTGGCAACCTATTTACTGCTTCATACTCACAAGCAATTTTTTCCATATGTATACAATTTATCACAGATGTCATATACGCCCCCCATATTGGCGCGATTTTTTTCCGACGCCAATTTGGCGAAAACATCAACAGCATAAACAACATTCGGGTTACCATTACAAGCAAAATAACGACACTTTGGCGCCAGTTAAGTACCCGGGGCGTATATGACATCGGCGTAAAAAAAATCGCGCCAATATGGGCGTATATGACATCTGTGCCGACAATTTAATATAAAAAAAGCTATTTACCCATTTTTATAAAGAAACCGAAGTAATTTTTGCACAGATGTCATATACGCATGGGGGTTGGCATGATTTTTCTATGACGCCAATTTGGCGAAATCTCGCTTTCGAATACCAGTTACTTATATATTTTTCAATTATTTGCTATCATTTTGAAAAGGAAATAACTATACATAAATAAAAGTTTGAATAATAACTATAGAACAAAGCAGTTTATATAATTAAAAAACAGAAAATAAAAGTAAATAAACAATTTATTAATAAATAAAAAACAATAGCCGGGTTACCATAGCAGGCAAAATAACACCATTTTGGCGCCAGCTAGGTATCCCGGTTCATATCTGAAATCTGTGCCGTAATTTGTATATAAAAAATTTATATATATTTAGAAACGATTTTTTTATGTATATAAGTGCATATATAAACAAAGATAAAAGTTCATTAGATTTGTTATTATAGCTGTTTATATATTTTCGCAACATATCTCACTTTCTGATGCCCGAATCGCGCCAAGCTTTTTTTAAAAATGCGCTATAATGGAAAAGTATTTAAATAAATAATTAACAGAAATAACAAATTATACAAACTAAAACTTTTTATTTCGAGATCAAAGCATTGTTTTAATTTCGATTAAAAATACATATATCCTTGGATAACTTCAATTGAAATTAGGTTCACAGCTTAATATCTCATTCCATAAACCTAAACAAACACAAGTGATTCATTCATCGTGAAACGTCAAAAATATTAAATTATTGAGGAAATCATTCACAAAGTAAGTTCTCCAACAATCAATGGGTAATATTCTAATGACGTCATAGTAGGTAAAATGGTGGCGGTATCGTTTGTTTATGGTTTGTAATCACAAAGATTTAATTTTACAATGTCTCTTAGTTACATTATTTTATTGTCATATTTATGAGCTCAGAACAAAAGCCTATTTTTTCATTATTTAGTTATTAAAGACGGAAAAAAATCATAAATGCATGATTTGAAAATTTTAAATAATTTTCTTTCTTAATACTAAAAAATAACATCGGGAAGTAACAGCGGGTTTAAGTTAAATAAGTTTAACTGTTTAATTCTGTTGTAATATTCAAAATAACTGTATTTATTAGATTTCAGTACTCAACATCAGGGCCCGATTAAACTTTGAAGTTAGAGGAATTACAATGTCATTTCAGGACCTTTCTTTTGGAGAAGCTTTTCTAAATTCCATATATACATGGAAAATCTTCAGTGTTAGAAATATTATTCCTAGGACTGACATAACACGAGAACGGCCTGCAATTTTACACAAGTTTTTGAAAGCTACTTTATATCAGAAATTTTACTAAAAACTGGTTACTTTTTTGTTATAGCGGCCCACACTATTAGGATTATGACAAGTTGCAGCCAATTTCGCCAACGTCGTAACCAAGATCGTGAAGCACACACATATAATACCATTTCATGAAATCGTATACGATAATTGAATAGTTTTTAACCTTACTTCAAGTGTGTTATTTATTTATTTTTAAGGCTCAACAATCTAAATTGTCCAATATATAAATTTAAAAAAATGTAAACAAAGATTGAATAGACATGACCGCAAAAAGCCTCAAATCTGCATAACACTTGGAACCAAACTGTGCAGATTAGACGTCTTCTACTGTACACAGTTTTTCATAAATGTGTTTCGTTCTTAAAATGTGTTATTTTCATCTATCACTGCGGAACAAGCGAGAAAACTCATATTCTTGCACATGAGTTGTATATATCTTTATATCTAAATTTCCGTCATTTTTGACGGGCTACCTTTCTAGTATTTTATATTAGGAGGCATTGTCCCTACGAGCTAAGTTCACCAAACCCGTCCAAATCCTACTGGTTCTACAAACAACACTAATTTGCTATGTTTTAAAAAGATTACCTGATGACGAAAGATTGAAAGATATTACTAGGATGAGTGGTTGGTCTCATCAAAAGTTTTTGTTTCTTTTATCGTTTTCTCGCTAGAAATTATAGAAAGAAAAGAAAATTATTAGTCGAAAGGGGCGTTTTATCAGGGTCTCATATTTTTTGGAAGACGGTTTATTAAGATATTATATAATTATTCTTTTATTTGAATAAAGATCCAGGACATTGAGAAGTTAATTATTTATGCAGGCTGATTTTTTAAGCAAATGAAATATGTTTTAAAGAATACTTTTTTCAAAATTACCTAAAATCATTATCTTAAATTAAAAACTAAATAAAAATACTAGCATTATATTTACCTGAAGTAAGAAATATTTTTTTCTTTTAACTGGTACAACATCTGTGTAATCCTAGTATCCGACTCGCTACAGGCAATTAATGAAAATAATTTCACGATCGAAAGACTATGCAAGTAAAATAATGAAATACTAAAAGCACGTGACGCTACAACATTATGAGAATTTGTGGTTTGCATGCGTCTGGCGCAGTCTACCCTTTGTGAATTCTGCTGATTTCAGTACAAGACAATCTTTGAAAAGAAAAGAAAAAGCATGAAATTCTCTTCGTCAGTTTTGTTCGCGTCGATTTAATCCATTTTCCATAATAAAGATTATGAACTCTTCGATTATCATTCGGCTGTAATTATCTGAAATGTACTCTGTATTTTTATTCTAAAATGAGAGGAAAAAATCACACTTAAAAAAAAAGTTTTTTTACATATAATGGTAAGGAATTTTATGTTCAATATATGTGAGGCAAATGCCGCCCTTTATGCTTGCGCCCTGAGGCGGCCGCCTCGCTGCCTCACCCCTGGCGCCAGCCCTGGAGACTTTGGTATGTACTATGTACACACCGAGTTTCATCTAAATCGATTCATAAATACGCCTGTTATCGCGTGACAAATATCAGGTCGTTTCAAAATGTCAGCCACGCTAGAAATTGAAAGTGCTATAACTCAGCCATTTTTTAAGATATAGACAAAACAAAAACTGCTCCGTAATCTTTGTATCAAGGTCAAATACATAAGAAAAAAATATTTTTCAATTTTTAATTTTTTGGTACCACATTTCAAATTTTAAATTTTTTTAAAAAATTTAAATGGCCGCCATTTTGAAACAAGATGGCCGATGAAGCTGGCCAACGAACTCGGTCGAGACATTAGTGTCTACTATGTACACACCGAGTTTCATCCAAATCAGTTCATAAATACGAGAGTTACAGTATGACAAAGATCAGATATATATATATATATATATGGATATATATATATATTACCATTAATTAAACATAACCTACCACCGTCAATTATTATGAATTAAAGCTGTAAGTATAAAAAAAAAAAAAAAATATTATAAGAATTATAAGAATTATTATGGAAGAAAAAAGAAAAAAAGTGGACACCGACAAAAATTGAAAAGCTTATACATTGAATTACGTTATCAAGGGCACAGAATTCAATGATCCCTCATAGCATGCATGGTCACAGTGACGTCATTGTGACGTCACTGTAAGTCACTGTGGTCACGTCACATCTGTGACCAAAATGCCACCACTCAGTGATGTCACATTGTGACTGAGATGTGAACTTCTTAGAAAACTTTAAAAAATTACAAAAATTATTAAAAACATGTTATTTACTGTAAAATATATTTTTCTGCCGGATTAACAAATTTTTTAAACCGTGGTCCAAGTTGCATCTGTGCCTCTAACAAAAACTTTTTATTTTCATATAACATAAAATGTAATTAATTCATCAGCAACACAAAACGATTTCCTAATTATGAGAATTTCATATTATTAAAAAAATGTTTTAGGTAAGCAGACCTCGACTTATCTTTTATAAAGATTTTTGTAAATGATCATCTGTTATACTAGAAGTTTCTCAAAGAGTAGTCGAAACATTTCTGTCGTTTAACTAAAAACTTTCTATTACAGTTAAGGCTGCAGCTTTTAATGAGCACGCAGAAAGCGTCTTCAAAGTTCAGTCATATATGCATTTCTTGCTTTATAATTTGCATTCAAGTCATTTTTTTTCCTCTTAGTGTTTCACTATTTTAAGTATTTTTTTTTTTTTATTCCACTTCTTTCAAACGTTTAAAATAGAATTGACATTTTCCGAATATAAAATTAATGTACAAAATTTAGGCAAAGCCCACGACATAATTAATTATTCATGTTTTATTTTTTGTTTTCAAAATATATCTTTAAAAATTATTTTACAAGTTTTATTCTACAGAAAATTAATATTAAGAGAATGACAGATTGACAAAGAAAAACTCATCTCTTCTCGATAATCTTGTTGTATTTTTTAAGAAGATATTTTGTATATATTACCTGTGATACAAATTTTACTTTTAAAAAAAAGGAGGGAGTCATCATTATTACCATTAAATTAATTTGTATACATTTTGAAAATTTAAGCAATGTTTTATCTAGTAAAGTCTAATTATGGATAATATTATTATTATAATTTACGTAAATGAAACTTTACAATTCAATAAAACTGATAAAAATAAAAGATGAAATACAATAAAACATTTTCAAACAGGAAATTGAATTAGAGACAATTTGACAAAACTATTACGCATTTAATTTCCTTCCGAAACTGTGGTATAGAAAAACAAATAAAACCAAAAAACATCTGCTTCGAACTTCGAAACTTAAAAATCGTCTGCATCTGCACTATTTCAGTTGTTACCACTCCACCGCAGAATAACGGATAAAAGTAACAGTGAAACTTTTTAGAATAAACGCGGGACACTGGACAGTTCTGTGGACACTGTGGACACTGAAGTTCTGTGGACACTGGACAGCATAGATGTGTTGACACGGATTTAAAAACTGAAACAAGAACGTTCTCAGGATCCAAGTTAGTTCAGCTAACAAAATATAAACCCGAGAAAATTACGGTAGCTTTGACTTGTTGAAGATGATTCAAGTCATTGCTATCGTACTTATAATCGGATTTAATTGATTCCCCAAAATCAAAGTATCACGTACAACGTCAATGAAATTAGGTATGTAAAAATATTATTTTCCCTGTTTGCTTTTTTTTTATTTTATTACAACAATTTTAGTTAGTTTCTCATTAACATGCTGTAGAACATAAATATTTCATTACATTTATTTTTTATTTTGCTGAAATATCTAAAATATTATTTTCCTTGTTTGCTTTTTTTTTTTTTTTTTTTTAATTACAATGATTTCAGTTATCTTCTAATAAACATGTTATAGAACACAAATATTTCATTACATTTATTTTTTATTTTGTTAAAATATCTAACTTCCTTTTCAACAGCTTTGATCAGATTATTAAAATTAGTGATTTAAATTGCATTTTAATCTGGTTTATTTTCTTATTTAAATATTGGGTTAAAACCACATGGTGGCATAAATATAAAAGTATATGGACAAGTATTATCATCAATCATTAACATAATTAATAGACATTTAAAGATAATTAAATTATTTAAAATTTTTGGATGTTATTAACGTTTACCATAGCAAGACGCCTATTTGTAATGAAGTTTGTAGCATGTTATTTCATTTACAGGGACAGTCAATTGTATTCCATTACATTATGGCTTGTGGGAAAAAAATCGTTTCAAATGATTTTTAATGATTTTACACGCTTTCAAACAGAATAAAATTGATATGCATTTATGAAGCGCACTAAAATGTGCATTCCATAGAATATGCGATGCAAAGAATAGTTATTGTTCATTTACAGGGCTAAAAAAGGAATTCCAATACATAATGATATAGGGGTGGAGGGAATTGTTTGCGGCGTACTTTATTTATGTTAATCTATTTGATATGTAATGAAATTGATATACGTCGTTGAGGTTTACATACTATGAATTATTTCATGTATAATACGAAGTGTATATAGCATTTACAGGGACACACAAAATATTTCAGATACTATATTGTATCCGAAGTACTGTTCATTAGCGATGATTGCTGGAAATACATTTTTAATTATGATATACACTTTTATAATTCACTACATTTATGCATAGTATATGGTGTATATATATATGCTATAATTCATATACAGGAATATACAAAAGTATTCGAAAGGGTTACTGGGTATTGCTTAAAGGAGGTTTTTAAATAAGTTATGCATTTTAACGCTGCACTGTATTTAATTTACTAAGAAATGTTTGTAGTATATAGATAAAATGATATAAAGGGTCACGCAAAGAATTGGATACGTTGCCATCTATGAATTATAATTTCTGGAAATGTAATTTCAGCAGTTTTAAGAGTGTTTTAGCTTGAATAAAATTTTAACTAAATAGTGGCGTGTAATAAAGGTTCTAGGTAAACTACAGGGTTGTACAAAATTATTTAAGTATGTTTCCATATATTAGTATAAATTGCTGAAAGAGAATTTCAACCTGTTATGCGTTTCCTTGATAAACTAAATTTTTCCATTATATAGTATATATATATCAATCTACAGATCAAATACAGGACTGTTTAAAAGAATTAGAAAACATATTTGGCTGTGGATGGTAGGGTGTCAACGATTTTGATCTGTTGATTTAAATCAGCGATTAAATCATGATTTTAATCAACCGATTTAAAAAAAAAATCATTGATTAAAATCAAAAATTTTCTAAATGTTTAAAATGTCAAAAAAAGTATTAAAATCTAACATGAACATAATTTGAAAGTTTCTACAGGTATTTTGACTTATTAATAAACAAAAAAAGAGCTTTAAATAATTGTTTCTAAGCTTAATTCATTAGTATTGTAAAAAAATTAAAAGCATTGTTTTTAAGTTTTTATCCAAATTAAAACAGTTTCATTTAAAAATGATATTTAAATCTAACATAATTTGCAATGTCATAATTTCCTTTAGGTAATCAATTTATGCATTATTTTATATAAAATACACATAGCAAGTATAATTACATTTCTACAAGTAAAATAATAAATAGTAATTAATAGCAATCTCAAGTTAAAGAAGAATGAAAGAATGACATCTGCTCAGCAGCTAAATTGTAAATGAATGCATAAGAGAAAAATAAATAATTGGTATAAAAATGCTAAGCACAGCAAGAGCTTCTTTGGTATAGGTTGAATAAATGTTTATTATTATTATTATTATTATTTTATTTTATTTTATTTTTTTTGTAACTCATATATATTAAAAAATTGAACCATTGAAAGCTAATACAGGTAATAATGCTGTTACTTAAATATTTTGAGGATTTCAGATATTAGTGGCTAACTTATATTTTTTCTACATGAATGGGTTTAACTCATTTTCATTTTTTTCTTTTTGGTTAGCATACACGTACATGTGTGTAAGTATAGATTTTGGTGGTTTACAGAAATTTTCCTAAATACAAATGCAAAATGAGCTGCAAATAATATTTGTTAGTTTTGTTATTTGTGCTACTAACTAATGAATTTTACTTATTTGCAGTTTTTATTAATTCTGTAATTACTTATACTGCTTCTTCTAGGCCATTTTGTTTAATGGTGCCACACCATGCCCCTTTTGAAATTGGCAAAATGCACCCTGCCTTAAAAAAAGAAAAAAAAAGTTGAAATTTACCTGTAGTTGTAGCCAGAGATTTCTTGTAAAAAACTTCCCCATTCAACAGTATTCTAAATTCATGTGGAAAAAATCTTGCAAAAATATAGAACTTTATTTCTTTAGAAAAAACAGGATATTATTAAAATATGTTATTTAATTGTATTTTTCAATTTGTTATTCATAAAATTATTAAAAATTAAGGACACTTTACTTATAATGCTAAAAAATATTCTTTTTTTTTTCTTACATCATTACTAAACACATTACTAATATATTTCCTCATGAAATAGTGCCCGTTTTTTGAACTAGCATCCTGTCCCTTTTTCTTTCTAAAATGAATTATTATCATTTTAATAATTAAGGCTTAAAAATGTATAATATGTTCCTAATTAGAGAGTTGATTGTTTAATAATTAATTTGAAGTAATGTTAGCTATTTAGTATAAAATGCAGTTAATAATTTTCATAAATGTTAAGTATCTCTAGTATTTATAAAGTTTTACATAATTATTACAATATTAATGTATATAACATTATTGTATAATACTACCTAATGAAACTACTAATTTGCAGTTTTTATTTCTGTAATTACAAACTAACAATTATAATTTTATCAATTAAAGTGTAAAAACATAGATTATGTTAGCAATTAGTGGTGTAATTGTTTTGGAAACCTAAAACTCATGATAGCTATTCAGTATTTGAACGCTGGGGAAAAAATCATACAAATCTGATTTAAATAAAAAAAATCTGATTTAAATAAAAAAAAAAAAACGATTTTTTTTTATTTTTTTTTTTAAATTATGATTTTTTTAAACCTTAGTGGATGGTAACTGCGTAAATCAGTTTTTAAATGTTTTACGCGTTTTCATGTTTACTTAGTTATCTTATTTACGTTATTTCCCCCGATGTCTTGATAAAACATTTAGGAAGAGTTGGAAAGTGTTTTATAATCTATGCCTAACGCATGATATATCTTACTTGTTGTTTCTATTTCCCAGATCAGTCTTTTCATATAAAACATACCAAATCTAATTAGCTCATATTCACAAAATACAATATGTACGGGAATAAAAAATTTAAATAAATAGGGCTTATCATGTAGTTCTATAAGTAACAGTTGTATTAATGTCCGTTAGACTCCATGTTCGTATTTTAAAAAGCAATGACAAATCATAACACATTAAAAAGCTTACACATTCTTAATATTAAGCTTGAATTCAAGATCAAGCTAACTTAATAAAAAAAGATGTCAGTTAATAAGCATTGTTTTTTAAATGGAAAATTAAAAATATTTTAGAAGAATAGGACTCCAAAATAGCGATATCTTGCTAAAAAGTACGGTAAAAAGATAAAATTTTATATTTCAAACAAAACTTTACTTTAAAATTATCGTAGTTTTTATGACAAGAATCATCACAGTATTAATACTTGGACATTTTTCCAGAGAGAAACATTCGCCTTGCATACAATATTTCAAATGAAAATCAAATTTCAAATAAATTGCTTAAAAGGCGCAAAGGCCAACATAGTGAAAAATATCCATGCCGGGTCTCGATCCCGGGTCATCAGTATAGCGCACTGACATTCTACCGACTAAACCACATGGAACGATACCCAGCCTGGAAATTTTCTCCTTATTACATGTTGGCAAGGCTACAAACGCCGCACAAGATGGAATATTTATCGTGAGCCACCGTCATGGGGCAAACACGAAACTTAATTAAACCAGCATCGATTAAATCTATATTAATACTTGGAAATTTTTCCAGAGAGAAACATTCGCCTTGCATACAGTATTTCAAATGAAAATCAAATTTCAAATTAAAATTGCCTTTTAAGCTATTAATTTGAAATTTGATTTTCATTTGAAATATTGTATGCCAGGCGAATGGTTCTCTCTGAAAACATTTCCAAGTATTAATATAGTTTCAATCGATGCTGGATTTAAGTTTCGTGCTTGCGCCATGTCGGTGGCTGACGATAAATATTGCATCTTGTGCTGCGTTTGTAGCCTTGCCAACATGTAATAGTGAGAAATTTTCCAGGCTGGGTATCGTTCCATGTGGTTTAGTCGGTAGAACGTAAGTGCGCTATACTGATGGCCCGGGTTCGAGTTCCAGCATGGAATCTTTTTCACTAGTTCGCCTTTGCGCCTTTTAAGCAATTAATTTGAAATCATCACACAGTTTATGACAAGTTCGTCACAAATGACACATACTTCACAAATTGGTCACAGTGTGACTTCAAAACATTGTCACTTTCGTCACAAAGTTAATGCCAAAATAGTCACAAATGACACACTTTTCACAAATTAGTCACACCGTGACTTCACAGAGTGGTCACAATGTGACGTCACAAACGACCTCTAAAACGGCCATAACGACCTCACATTCTAGTCACTGTGACGTCACATCCACGTCACGTGACGTCACATCGACGGTCACAAAATCACAGTGTGACTTCACAACGACGTCGCCGTGACGTCACCATGCCTTACGGGATATAAGCGAAATGGTTGTTTTCTGTGGGAAAAATAAGCTAAAGCTAAAATTAATTTTCCCCTGTGCCCGAACAACCACTAAAATCAAGTGAATTGATTAAAAATGAAAGCAGAATAGAAACAAATAATATGAAATGGAAGAATCAATAAAACGTATTTAAATATTTATAGGATATAAAATAGAAATAATAAACACCATACCGATTAATATTTCAGTATTTTACAGAAATCCATGTGCACATGTCTACCAGTATATCAAAAAGATTAAGGTGATTAAAACAGTTAAGAAATCACAGTAAATGATACCAAAGGATGCAGTTAATACATTTTGAAATAAAATTTGAAATACCTTGTAAAACAAATTTTTATGCTGTTATATTAAAAAATTTCTCCTGTTAATGCATTACTATTAAAGATTAAATGTTTAAGTTCACTATTTGGTAAATTATTAAGCGTTCTGTTTGTGCACGGGATTTTCACGTTTCCGGTTAATGTTTAAGGAAGTTACACGTGTTCACGCCATTAAGTGATTTTTATTTTGACGTTTTATTTGTATTAGGTAGCTTTCATTACAAAAAGCTACCTATTGCAGCCGTTCGGAGGAAAGCGATTTCAAAAAATTTTGGTATATTTTCATCGATCATGTCCCCCAGACCCCGAGACCACCCTCCGTTCAAAAGTTGATATATATATATATTTCATTCCAATATTCTGGTGCCAATGTGTCATTTAAGAATTAAAATTAAGTGGTCCAAAAATGAACCACCGTCCTTGAAGGGGTTAAAGAGTTAAAGCAGTAAATTGTACTATGTCAATCGTTTTATAACGCTGTTAAAAAATACCGGGAGGCAAAGGCTCTGTTTACTAAATTCATTTTATTTTATCTTCTTTTCAAATGTTTAACTGATCTTCTTTAATCAAACAGGAAAACAACCATTTAATGTCTTAACAACAACTGATTCGGTCTTAAATTTTCGCAATCAAAGGGGATTGAATGGAAACCCGTTCACAGGGAGATCACTACAGGTTTTTTCAGTATAATTTAGTCTTCTTTAATCTTTTAAAAACCGATCAGATTAGCATGCTTTTAGATTCTGCGGTGTCTGAACCAGGGGCGCCATTTCAGAACTTTCTTGGGGGGGGGGGGGAGCAAATATTTTTTGAGGGAAGTTATATCGGGGTTATTCGGATGGTCTAACGCACCCCCCCCCCCCCCCGAAGGAGAAATGTTATATGAGGCTTAAATGTTAAATGAGGCTTATAGAAACAGTAAAAACTTCGAATACGGAAATTCAAGAACCAATGAATTATTTCGCTTTAAACAGACTTCCGTCTTAGCAGGTAAAAAAGACTGTTAAACCATCCATTCTATACTATAGCTCTGGAAAGAGATGTATTAAAGTAAAACTTGTGAAAACGAAACCTGTCTATAACAAAAATCTTTCTCAAAGGAAAAAGAAAAACAAGTTTCGATGAAAAAATACCATACAATTATATTTGCTAAGACGGCAGACCTGTCTAAAATGGAACTTTTTTCTAGTCCCTTTCGACTCCTTTTTTTCAGTTTTTACTACAGAAACGCCTGGCGAAGGACAAGGTAAAAATTTCTTTGTGGAACAGGGAACATGCAGAATTGCAGAACTGCACAAATCACAGAGAAAATGGAAAAATCCCGTACAATAAAAAATGCTCTGCGTGGTTTTGTCTACTTAACTTCTTTCACAGGCATGTATGATTATTCCGCGATTTTTTTTTAATTTTCGTGAAAGTCCGCGATTTTTTTTCTTTAGAATTCTGCAAAATTAATTCATCAGTGGGTCGGAGAAAAAAATCGTGAATTTTGCAAATTTTGAGAAAAAAAGTCCCCATATGCCAGCAGAAAAAATCGCTAATTTCTTCAAACGACCATGGAAAATATCGCTAATTTCATCAGAGATCACGAAAAGAAATGAAGATTTCGTCAAATGATTGCACAAACTAAAATCTCGAATTTCGTAAAAGACTTAGAAAAAAATTGCGAATTTGGTCAAAGAATCGCGCAAAAAATCACAAAAATTTAGTCAAACAATCGAGCAATGAAATCGAGGAGAATATCGTTAAACGATTGCGAAATAAGATCCACAATTTCGTCTAACTATCAAGAAAAAAATCACAAATATTATTAGCCGATGGTTGTAAAAAAAATCACGAATTTCAACAAATGATCAGGCAAAAGTATCGCGAATTTTGTCAAAAGATCGAGGAAACAAATATGGAATTTCTTCAGTTGGTCGAGGAAAAATATTGTGAATTTCGACAAATGGTCGCTATAAAAAATCAATTTCGTATAACGGTTGTAGAAAAAAAAACGTGAATTCCGTGAAACGATCGCGGAAAAAACCGCAAATTTCGTCAGATGATCGCGAAAAAAATCATAAAATTCAATAAGTCATGAGATAATCAGACCACGAACGTCATGAATAGGTCACGAAATTTGCATATTTTGTGATCGAATGCGGATCTTGCGGACATGCATGTCATGTATGGGAATGCACAAGGAAATGGATTGGCTGCTCAAAGGATTTAGATTGAACGATTCCCGGGTAGGATTCTGCGGGATCCCCGAACATTTGAGTGTCTTCATTAGGAGTTGTGCACGAGTGGATCGTTTTATGCTTCCAGGCGTGATAAGGGCACTGTAAGATATCACAGAATACATGCAGTGGAAGAAGCAATATTACGCACAGTAGAGGATAGTCCCTCGACAAGCTCAAAATCTGCTGGGTGCGAATCATTTCCTTCCTTAGCCCCATACATGAAATGCATGTGGTCAAGCTACACATTGGTGTAATTGCATGTTGCTCGAAATCTGTACGGAATGAGGATTCAAGCCAGCGAAGTCCTTTCATCCACCGAACTTAACAACGCCTTCTATTGCCCCAACGCTGCATTTCTGCACCCACATTCCTATACGAAATCTGCTTATTTAGGTCCCCTCTACCTGCCTTTACATTTCTGACACATAATTTTGAAACACGCTGTATATATACCTTCATTTTTCTACATAAAAGATAAAATTTATATTAAAGATATAATTGTAGACTTCTTTTACAATAATTGTATTAAAATATGGATTACTATTCTTTCATTTCGGGTCGGGTTGGCTTTCAATGGAAATCTTTTCAGTGGTTTTCATATTTACATGAAATTACAGTCCTTGAACCACCGTCCTTGAAGGGGTTAAAGAGTTAAAGCAGTAAATTGTACTATGTCAATCGTTTTATAACGCTGTTAAAAAATACCAGGAGGCAAAGGCTCTGTTTACTAAATTCATTTTATTTTAGCTTCTTTTCAAATGTTTAACTGATCTTCTTTAATCAAACAGGAAAACAACCATTGGATGTCTTAACAACAACTGATTCGGTCTTAAATTTTCGCAATCAAAGGGGATTGAATGGAAACCCGTTCACAGGGAGATCGCTACAGGTTTTTTCAGTATAATTTAGTCTTCTCTAATCTTTTAAAAACCGATCAGATTAGCATGCTTTTAGATTCTGCGGTGTCTGAACCAGGGGCGCCATTTCAGAACTTTCTTGAGGGGGGGGGGGAGCAAATATTTTTTGAGGGAAGTTATATCGGGGTTATTCGGAGGGTCTCACGCCCCCCCCCCCCCCCCCCGAACGAGAAATGTTAACTGAATCATGCTTATAGAAACAGTAAAAACTTCGAATACGGAAATTCAAGAACCAATGAATTATTTCGATTTAAACAGACTTCCGTCTTAGCAGGTAAAATTTCAATATAATGAATATGATTTTTTTTCTTTTTAGACAGGATTCTATTATAGACAGATTCCATTTAGAGGTATCTTTAAAGACTGTTAAACCATTCACTCTATACTATAGCTCTGGAAAGAGATGTATTAAAGTAAAACTTGTGAAAACGAAACCTGTCTATAGCAAAAATCTTTCTCAAAGGAAAAAGAAAAACAAGTTTCGATGAAAAAATACCATACAATTATATTTGCTAAGACGGCAGACCTGTCTATTGCCCGCCTTCTATTGCCCCAACGCTGCATTTCTGCACCCACATTCCTATACGAAATCTGCTTATTTAGGTCCCCTCTACCTGCCTTTACATCTCTGACACATAATTTTGAAACACCCTGTATATATATCTTCATTTTTCTACATAAATGATAAAATTTATATTAAAGATATAATTGTAGACCTCTTTTACAATAATTGTATTAAAATATGGATTACTATTCTTTCATTTCGGGTCGGGTTGGCTTTCAATGGAAAGTCAGTGGTTTTCATATTTACATGAAATTACAGTCCTGCATCAGGACAGATTGACGCATTTTCTTCATTGCGGATGAGGTAGACTTAAAGCTTTTCGGATTGTGCTTTATCTCTTTCGGTCGGACTCCGGATGACCTGTTTTTTCAAAAGGAAGTCCTAAATATTTTTCAAATGAAAAAACTATATATGTGACTATTAATAGATGTGCATGTGTTCATTTTTGTACGTAAAATTTTAGACTACTTTGTTATACATGTGTTAAAATATGGAGTAATTTTGTTTTACTTCAGGTTTTGGCAGAAGTCTGTCGGATTTCGGTTTGAAGAAATTGTTTTCTCGAGTGCGTGGAGACTCCAGTCCTAGGCGTTGAAGAATATCGAGAGAGTACCGTTATATAATATGATTTAATACAGCAAATAATTTGATTAACATTGCAATGATTCCAGTTAATATATTGTAAAACTAACAAATATGAAAAAGTAAAAAGGTCTGATAATTTAGAAATTGAATCATACCCGCACCCTCACCTCCCGCCCCCTCCCAAAAGAACTCCTAAATTTTGGACTAAAGAGGGAAAGTCACCCCTGAATTTCTAGCTCTCAGGGGACGAGTTTTCCTATCATCAAATTGTACGCAGCTAAGAAACAATTAATAAAAAAAAATTCTCACATGCATTTTTAAAATAAGCCAAAGTACTCATCAACGATATATGTCTCACTTTGAGAAAGTTCGAAAAGTGAGGCTTTAGGAAATTTTTTTAATAATTATTAATTTCTATGCTTAAAGCATTTATTTAATGCATATGTTTTTATTGAAATCAAATCTGATAAGATATTTTAGCGTTTGAACATTTTTTAAATTTTTGTTTGAGTCTGACATTTAATGATTGATAAATTTTCTGAAATATCAAATTCCTTGGGGGGGGGGGGGCTGTTTCCCTCCAGCCCCACTCAAATGGCGCCCCTGGTCTGAACGGGGGTTGGCGAGCGTAGCTTGCAGGGGGCAGAGCCCCCTAGTATATATATATTTAAGTATTCAAATCTCTTTAGTAGTTCGAGAGGAAAAGATACATCATTGCCGGCTGCTTTAGGAGTGATTTATTTTTAGTTTGTAAAACCACGTAACTATCGTATTTTGAGTTTATATTTCTTGCCGAACGATCAAATTACACTTTAGCTAAAGCCCAAAACATATATAAAACAAGAAAGCGTCAAGCATAGATTATGAAACACTTTCAGAATACTTTAACAAAACTTTTTCGTTTAATAAGTTAAAGAAGATACCCAAGAAAACATTTTAGAAAACACATAACACATTTGAAAACAAGATTTCAACAATTACTACACATAGCCGGACAAGTCGTCCAATTCTTTTGCGCAACTCTGTATATGATCTATAGATTTGTATATTTTTTACACAGTATGCTAAAATTTAGTTTAGTTAGGAAACGCATAACACAATTAAAAATTCAATTTTAGTAATTTCTACCAATAGAGGGACACTTACTTAAATACTTTTGTACAGCTCTGTATATTATCTAAAGATTTTTATACACGCCACATATTAAGCTGAAATTTAATTGAGGCAAAACACGTTTAAACTGCTGAAATCACACTTCCAGGAATTACAACGACAGGCGGCCATTTATCCAGTTTTTTCTTTGCTCTGTATATAATTTTATTTATATGCTACAAACATCTCAGAGTATACTAAATGTAGTTGATCTTGAAAATGCATAACTCAAATTAAAAAAAAACACACCTTTAAACAATTCACACTCATTCTCAGTAATGTTTACGAATTCTTTTGTGTAGTCCTGTAAATGGTCTATAGAATTTATATGCACCACATAGTGTGCAAAAAGTTAATTGAACTTTAAACGCATACCATGGCAGAAAACAGACCTTTAGCAATCACCCCTAATGCACAATACTTTAGATACACTATTGTACCCGAAATCTTTTATGTGTCCGTGCAAATGAACGATAAATGTGATACACATTATATTCTACTGCAAGCATCTTATAGTGAACCTCAATGATGTATATCAATTTCATCATGTTTGAAAAAGTACAACATAATTAAAATACTCTGCGAACAGTTCTCCCCCCTCCCCCATAAATTATTATATAACCGACCCTTTTGTGTGACCCTGTAAATGAATGGTAAATGCTTTGCATCCCATATTCTACAAAAAGCATGTTTTACTGCCCCTCAAAAATTCATATCAATTTCATCATGTTTGTAACTAAGTAACATCATTAAAATACGCCGCAAACGATTTTTCTTCATAGACCATAATATAACGGAATACTTTTGAGTTCCCCAGTACGAGTGCTGTATGTGCTACAAAAAACATATTTTATAGAAACCATCTTCTAGTGCACCATTAATGTACGCCACATTAATCGTGCATAATGTAGTGTACATTATGCACCATAATAATGTGCATTAATTTCACTGTGTTTAAAATGCGTAACACTATTAAAATACATTGAAAATAATTTTCCCCCATAGAACATCATATAACGGAAAACTTTTAAGTGCCCTGTAAATGAACCATGAATGCTACACACTTCATTTGCAGTACCGAACATGCCATGGTGAACCTCAATAACATATATCAATTACGTGTCAATCCGAGTATATTTACGCAAGTTAAGCACGGACATACGGCAGACTGCAGACAGACAAACCGAAATCATAAACACTTTTGAACTATGTTGGAAAGTGTTAAAAAGTGTTGAAATGGCTTCAGTAGCTGCCGAGAAAAAGTAACATCTATGTCAGCTATTTTATAAGGGACTTTGAAACGGTTGTCTACCCCCTTAAATTACATTTTTACACTATTGAAATTTATGTTCAAATATTCAAAGAGAACGAGAATATCACTACTTACCATTCACTTCGCTTGCTTCCTTCACTACATGATGTTTTCTCCCGTCAAGGATTTCAACAATGCCCTTTTCATTTATTTTTCCTTTGTATTTCTTTCAACCGATTATGACGTAAAACGGAAGATTTAACACCAGCGTTAGAAACATTTGATTTGATCATCGAATGATGTAATCATTTAAGGTGTCGATGTTCGTGACTTCATACTTAGCAGCCCGAGGCTATCGAGAAAGACAGGCTACCGCGGTGGGTCCGATTCTTTCTTTTTTACAGACCGCTGGAGTCACGTGATGCTCTTTTCGAACACATTCATTGGTGCATTCGAGCATCACGTGACTCCAGCGGTCTGTAAAAAAGGAAGAATCGGACCCACCGCGGTAGCCTGTCTTTCTCGTTAGCCTCGTAGCAGCCTGTTATCATCTATCACGTGGATTTTTAAGGGAAATTCAGTTTCGTGCCAGTTTTCGTTCTTTCTTTTTAAACACTTTCCAATATAGTTGAAAAGTGTTTATGAATTCGGTTTGTCTGTCAGCCAGTCCATCTGTGTGCCCGCCAGTCCCTCAGTCTGTCCGTCTCTCCGTCCGTCTGCGGTCTGTCCGTGCTCTAACTAGCGTAAATATAGTCAGATTGCCATGGAATTGATATAGGTTATTGGGGCTTACTATGGTATGTTCTATATTGAAAACGAAGTGTGTAGCATTTATGGTTCGTTTACAGGGCCGCTCAAAAGAATTTCGTTACATTATGGTGTATGGGGAAAAATCGTTTGCGGTGTATTTTAATGATAGTACACTATTTTAAACATATTGAAATGGATATATATCACTGAAGTGTACTATAAGAATCTCACTATAGACCGTGGTAAACATAGAATTTATCGCTCATTTACAGGGATACACAAAAGAATTTGGTTACATAAGCAAATGTGGCAATAATTGAATTATTGCCACAAATGAATACTATTCTGTAGATCCTATACAGGCTTGCACAAAAGTTTTCAACAACATCCGTTTATGGGCGAAATTGCTGAATGGAAATTTTCAGCTGTACTATGCGTTTTACTGAACTGACTTTTAGCATACTATGTAGTATGCATACATATCTGTAGATCCTATACAGGGTTGCGCAAAAAAATCATATGTTTTTCCGAGTATTCATGGCAATAGCAGAAGTTGGGTTTTCAGATGCATTGTGTGTTTTCCAACTTGTTCATTTAGGCATAAACTTTCACTTTAGCAAACTGTAAAGTTGTGTTATAGTATTCAGAATGCAGGTTGGAAAGTGTTTCTTAATCTATGCCGTACGCATGATTTTTCGTTCTTGTTTATTTTTTTATTTTATTTTTTATTCTTTTTTTTTAATGATTATCTGCCTGATTAAGAAAATGGATGCACAATTTTTTCAATAAAGTACTTTTAAGGCTGTTCTTAACTGCTGCGCTCAACAAGCGCAAAACGTTTTGACACATTTACAAATTCATTTTTTAACGGAAAGATATAAAATTGGAAAGCCTGTCCATGGAAGCGATTTGGAATTGAACTGCTTTTTCTATTTTTGGATCAAGCAATTACCCATTGAGTTACAAGCGTCTTCCATCACGTGACAAACACGTTTTTCGCCCGCTCTTGAGGGATTTTTCTACTTTCGCGCGGAAATTTGGTTCAAAACGTCCACTTTCACACTATTTTCTGAAAGATCTATTGCGTTTGCAAAAAAAATGAAAAAAACAGCTCGATGACATAGTTTCTGAACAACAACACCAGCTAGTTTCATGCATTTTCGAACAAAAATAAAATAGAACTTATGTCAGAAAGTTGCCCTTTTGGATTTGAGAACACCTTTAAGTAATAAAATGAATATTAAAAGTAAAAAAGTTAAATAAAAGTGCTATTATATAAGCATTCAATTGGTGATCTTGAAAATACAGTCTAATTTTTTTTTTTTTTTTATCTGACCCCAAAATGTCTTTATTTTCCCCCAAAATGTCTCTTACAGTGCATTCATTTGGCGTGGACAGCAAACTCAATTATGATAAACATGCTTGGTAGAAAGTGCAAGCAAGTGAATTTATTAAAAAATATGTATATGTTTGCTTTCTTTATTATTTAAGATAAGGCAACGGGAAAAGAAAAAATGAAACACCTTTTTAGGATTTCTAAACTGATTTCTCAACGTATATAACCGTAAATTAATCATATATTATAATACGAGCAAAAATTGTCTGTCTGTGTGTGTAAATTTTATTTTAAAAACGGCTCTAATGATTTTGACTAAATTTCGCATTTTACCATTTTCGGGCACGAGAGGACCATTGGGATAGGTCATGTGTTCGAGGAAATTCGATTAGTGGGTCATTTTGGGTCATAATCGGTCAGGGTGAAGCTAATTATATCTAAAAAACGGCTCAATAGATTTTGACTAAATTCTATATCAAACCGTTTTCAGGCACGAGAAAACTATTGAGCTAGGTCAAATGTTCGAGAAATTTCGATTAGTGGGTCACTTCGGGTCAAGCTAATTTTATCTAAAAAACGGCTCTAACGATTTTGACTAAATTTTGTAATCTACTGTTTTCGATTACGAGAAGACCAATGGCCTAAGTCACATGTTAGAGAAAATTCGATTAGTGGGTCGTTTTTGGGTCACTGTGGGTCAAGCTAAGTTTATCTAGAAAACGGCTCTAACGATTTTGACGAAATTTTGCTTTCTATCGTTTTCGGGCACGAGAGTACCGTTGGGCTAGTTCGCATGTTCAAGAAAATTTGATTAGTGGGTCATTTTGGGTCACAATGGGTCATGGAGTGTTTTATTAAATTAAGAATAAAATAATATTATAATAATATTAAAATGATATGTAAAATGAATGTGTAATGTATGTGACTTATGTAAAATAATCTTTATTGGCTCTTTTTTTTACATATATCACGACATTTTTTTTCTTAAATTAATTAACTTTTTGTAAATCTGGCCCTAAATGTTATAGAGCAAACTTGTAAGTAAAGAATGGGGTGTAGAAGCGTGTTTTTTAAATATTCTTAAGTTTCGTTTATTAAAATTTCTAAGTTTTACTATCAAAACTGCATTTTTTTCGATGAAATAATTTAATTTTTCTTCATAAAATCGTTTAATAATAAGTCAAACAAATATTATAAAATATTTTTTAAAAAAGCAAAAAAAAAAAAAGCAGTTTAAACGTTACCGAATCTTTTTTATATACTTTTGAGTCTATTGAAAGGATCATTGAACCCCTATTGCAACCCTTATAATATTTCAAATTCTAAAATCGTTAATATGATTTAAAGTGACTTAAATGAATAGATCAATCTTGAAACTAACTTATGTTCAATATATAAAGATCTCAGATGATAAAAGTGGTAAGTGACACAATCATCATCATTTTGAGAAAATGTAAAGTTCCAAATCTTTATTTGCGTTTACTGTCAAATGCCTCCTTTATCAATTAAAATCTATCTCTGTGAGTATTAGGTTTTTTTCAAATAGTAATTTAACAGAGGACCATTGATTATATTCAATTATATGATTAACTCTTTTAGGTAGCTTTCATTACAAAAAGCTACCTATTGCAGCCGTTCGGAGGAAAGCGATTTCAAAAAATTTTGGTGTATTTTCATCGATCATGACCCCCAGACCCCGAAACCACCCTCCGTTCAAAAGTTGATATATATATATATATATATATATATATATATATATATCCATATATATATATATATATCTGATCTTTGTCATACTGTAACTCTCGAATTTATGAACCGATTTGGATGTAATTCGGTATGTACATAGTACATACCAATGTCTCAACCGAGTTCGTTGGCCAGCTTCATCCGCCATTTTGTTTCAAAATGGCGGCCATTTAAAATTTTCTTAAAAAATTTAAATTTGAAATGTGGTACCAAAGAATTGAAAATGGAAAAAAAATTTTTTTTTATGTATTTGACCTTTATACAACGATTCCGGAGCAGTTTTTGTTTCGTCTATATCTTAAAAAATGGCTGAGTTATAGCATTTTGAATTTCTATCGTGGCTGACATTTTGAAACGTCCTGAAATTTGTCACGCGATAAAAGGCGTATTTATGAACCGATTTCGATGTAACTTCGTTTGTACATAGTACATACCAATGTCTCGACCGAGTTCGTTGGCCAACTTCATCCGCCATCTTGTTTAAAAATGGCAGCCATTTAAATTTTTAAGAAAAATTTAAATTTGAAATGTGGTACCAAAAAATTGAAAATTGAAAAAATATATTTTTCTTATGTATTTGACCTTGATACAAAGATTTGGGAGCAGTTTTTATTTCGTCTATATCTCAAAAAATGGCTGAGTTATAGCATTTTGAATTTCTAGCGTGGCTGATATTTTGAAACGTCCTGATATTTGTCACGTGATAACAGGCGTATTTATGAACCGATTTGGATGTACTTTGGTGTGTACATAGTACATACAAATATCTCGACCGAGTTCATTGGCCAGCTTCATCCTCCATCTTGTTTCAAAATGGCGGCCATTTAAAAAAATTAAAAAAATTTAAAATTTAAAATGAGATACCAAAATATTAGAAAATGAAAAAGATTTTTTTGTATGTGTTTGACCTTAATACAAAGATCCCGGAACAGTTTTTGTTTCGTCTATATCTAAAAAAATGGCTGAGTTATAGCGTTTTGAATTTCTGTTGTGGCTGACATTTTAAAACGACCTGATTTTTGTCACGCGATAACAAGCGTATTTATGAACCGATTTGGATGTTACTTGGTCTGTACATAGTACATACCAATGTCTCGACCGAGTTCGTTGGCCAGCTTTATTCGCCATCTTGTTTCAAAAGGATTGCCATTTAAAAAATTAAATTTAAAATTTAAAATGAGGTATTAAAAAATTGGAAAATGAAAAAGATTTTTTTATGTGTTTGGCCTTGATACAAAGATTCCGGAGCAGATTTTGTTTCTGAAAATTTGTTCTTTTGTTTATATTTTAAAAAATGGTTGAATTATAGCACTTTGAATTTCTAGTATGGCTAACATTTTGAAACGATCTTGTATTTGTCACGCGATAACACACGTATTCGCCTATTTCCATGTGAGAAAGCATGTGGATAGTATACACCAACATCTCAGCCAAATATAAGTTACTTTAAATAAAAGCAGCTTGGATAAAGCTGATTAATTTCGTGAAATTCTCATTCATAATGATTTAGTATTGATAAAAATTAGTATTGAATCTCCTATATTCGGTTTCCACTAAATTGAGCTTCGTGTGTTTGAATAATATAAGTTGGCTTTTTAAAAATAAGGTATTTGAAAGCTACCTCTTCCTCCCGGCACTGGCCGGAAGGACTTTTTTTTTTTTTTTGCACCACACCACTTTTATCATCTGATCTTTTCATTATATTCTAGGCTACAAATCGTTAACAATATTTACAGTAAAATGAATACATGGGTATATTTACAGAGGACTTGGGAGTTAGGAAAATACAAAGCTCGGTAGAGGGCCAGCTGTCTTTGTCACAGCTCTCTCTCTGCCTGAAAGGAGTCTTTTTTTTAGGGGTCAGAACTTTTTAATTCCTATAGGCATATGACATTCCATTGCTATATCCCATATGCATACAGATTTTACGTTATACTTTAGACTAAGCCGTCTTGTTGCTATGGCTGGAGTTATAGGCTCGTTACTAAGCCATGGGCTTTATGCCGCAGAAACTCGCACATGGCATTAATGAATGTTAAAATTTAAAAATTATAAATTCAAACGATAACATGATTGATACGTCAAAGCAGTGTTCTCGCCGACTTTTGATCAGCCTTAGCAATTTCCCTAATCAACAAAAAACAAAAAAACTGTACCCCCCCCCCCCCCAAAAAAAAAAGAGTATATTGACAAAACAGATTTGTAATGAAATACTGGTTTCGTTCTTTAACCCCCGGCTCTTTAATCTCCATTTCTAATCAGGCTTGGCACCTGATGCAGGGAAACCGCACAACATAAGGCTACTAAATAGATGAGCTGGCTCGTCAGGCATTTTCATCCCTGACGGACTGCCTCGTGTAATGTATCTCAGTAGCATTGAATTAGTTTCTGTCTATTTTTAGCTTTAAAAGCTTAATTATCGGTAGTTTTTCTGATATTAATTGTTGAAATCATTCAATAAAGGATTACTGCATGCTTCAATTTCCCTATAAACATAAAAAATGACCAAATTTTAATATTAATTGTAGATTATATTCTTCGTGAATTTCTTTCTTCGCTAATTTTGGCGATAAGGACATATTTTAAAAGTACAGCGCCATCTAGTTCATTTTCGGGAAAACAATTGATTTTGATGCGATTTGCGATTTTTTATATTATCCGACGAAAATAGAGTGAAATTATATGAGAAGCTACTTTAATTTTTTTGGATAATTAATAACGATACCTCAAAATATTAACATGTGATGGAATTTATGAGATTTTTGAAAAAAAAAAATAGCTAAAGAACTAATGTGAAATAGAATTTTTCAGGGAAATTTTACAATATAATTTTTTTTTTTTTAATATTCATTTTCACAAAAAAAATGGATTCTATTTTAAGTTTTTGAAAAAATTCTCCAAATTTGCTTAATATGATTTTATTATTAATATTTCATCATAAGACAGAAATGTTTAAAAATATATAAATAAATATTTTTAACAATTTTCGTAAGTCAGTATTACCAAGAAATAAAGCGTATCTTTACTGCATAGATGCCAACTTGTACGGATTTTTGCTACCACTAAAATTTAATAGAAAATTTTGCCTCATTCAATCGCCGAATTGCAGTGAATTTTGATAATTAATTAAGGCAGAAATTTCTGTTAAATTTTAGTTGTAGCAAAAATCCGTACAAGTTGGCAGCTATGTTAGTGTAACTTTCAGATATAAAATTGTTTTAAAAAATATCAAAGGATACTTCCATACTATGAAATCTCAGAGGTCGATGCAGGTTTATTTCCTGGTGCCCATTTTGTGAAAAGTAAAAGTTTTTTTTTTGTGAATTTTATTATAATTTTGTGAAAAATAATATTTTGTAATGAAAGTTGAAATCGAGTTACTCAAATTCGAACTAAGCATTTATTAACAAAAACTTCTTTAAACCATTTTGATAAAATTTTCGTTTCTGGTGAACTGGTTTTATTTACAAATCACAGATTTTAAAACCTAACAAAATAAAAATAATAAATAGAAGTAAGTTTTTATGGAAAGGGATTTTGTCAAAGGGCCTATTTTATTAAAAAAGAATTTTGTGAAGGGACCTGTTTCATTAAAAGGAGTTTTGTGAAGGGGTCCTATTTTATTAAATTTATTTTTATAAAGAGGTCCATTTTGTTAAATTCATCTTTGTGAGGGGGCCTGTTTTATTAAATAGATTTTTGTGAAGGGGCCCTAAATAGGCCTCAAATTTTGCTGGTTCGACCCCTGAGTCTCATTACATTTTCCTCTTAGAAAAGAGCAGTTTCATATTATTAAAGTAATGAAAACTTGCTACCCATGAAAACTTTTTTTAAACAATTTTACTTTATAGAAGTTTTTAAAAACTATAACAAAGTAAAAAAAAAAAAAGAAAAAAAGAGAGAAAAAAAAAGAAAAAAAAAAGAAAATATTTTTTTAATAGTATTTTTTGTTCAGTTAATTTCATTCTGTTTATTGTTAGCATCAGAAATTAATTATAATATTTATTTTATTACATTGCCAACTTCTTAAGGACAATCAAAAGTGCACACTTTTGATTTTTTATGTGGCGCTATATAAATACAAAAAGGAAAAAAAAAATAAAATAAATTAAAATATTTTTGGAGGATGAATGTACATTTAGAAAATACATTTTCTTACGCTAATAAATTGCTGTTGATATCCTGCAAACATAATCTTCATCATTTTAACTCTCCAACATATGGAAAAATAAAATAATACATTTCCAAATACATGCGAATATAGTTAAAAAAGTTCTACTGAACGGATTTAGATGGAAGTTGCCTTAGTAGTTAAATAAATTATGAAGAAAAAGAAAAAAAAAATTATATGTAAAATTCTCATTTTGAACTGCAAAACTTACACTCTGTGTGAGCGGAGCCGTGGTCAAAAGTCAGGTGTTAATGATAAAAAATGGTTCTATTGAAAAATAATAATAATTTCTCTCTCCCTACCCTCTTTAAGAAATAAACTTAGTTTCGATTATTTTTTCGGGAGGGATTTCTGAAGCTTTGCGGCCTCTGAAATTCCGAGGAGGGGTGCCCTTCTAGACTATAATTAAAGATAAAATTCGTAATCTTCCAGCGGGTTGGGGGTAGGGATGTCAGACTGTAAATTCAGCACTGGATCCACTAGCAAAATGAATATTAAGGTTGTTCTTAACTGCTTCGCTGAACAAGCGCAAAACGTTCTGACACATTTACAAATTCATTTTTTAACGGAAAGATATAAAATTGGAAAGCCTGGCCATGGAAGCGATTTGGAATTGAACTGTTTTTTCCATTTTTTGATCCATCAATTACCCACTGAGTTATAAGCGACATCGATCACGTGACAACCCTGTTTTTTTGCCCGCTCTTGAGTGATTTTTCTACTTTCGCGCGGAAATTCGGTTCAAAAGGTCCACTTTGACATTATTTTCTGAAAGATCTATTGCGTTTGCAAAAAAATGGAAAAAACAGCTCGATGACATAGTTTCTGAACAACAACACCAATTAGTTTTATGCATTTTCGAACAAAAATAAATTAAAACTTATGTCAGGAAGTTGCCCTTTTGGATTTGAGAACAGCCTTAATAAATAATAATTTTAATAAATGAAATATTAATTAAAGATGTAAGGCAATTTTTTTTTCAGGACGTAGAAAAAAAAGGAAGGCGTTCAATTCCTCCGCATTCAGTTATTATTATTATTATTATTATTTATTATTATTTATTATTATTATTATTTATTATTATTATTATTATTTATTATTATTATTATTTATTATTATTTATTATTGTTAATATTATTTATTATTAGTATTTATTATTATTATTTATTATTATTAATATTATTTATTATTATTATTATTTCAACGGTACATGAGCTATTCAAAAGAATTCGGATTCGGGTAGATGTTTAGTAACCACTGATGCAGTTTCCTTTTTCTGCTACTTTTTTTTAATATCAAATTATCAAATACTCCCTTACATCCCCCCCCCCCTCTGTTTCGGTTTAACAATCGTAATTTTCTGGAAATTACTATTGAAAATCTTATACATACAATCTTACAAATTCTGAATATATATATATATATATATATATATATTGATTTTATGACTTGATTAATAAATAGTTAAAGCAATTATTTTTTATAGACATTTTATTATTTATTGATAATCCTAAAATATAAATTTCATTCTTTAGTCCCCCCCCCCCCTCTCGCCATACACACATCCTTTTCAACAAAGTACTTACAAACATCAGATTTCATTTATGTATTCTCTAAAAGTAAATTACTACTAATTTTAAAATTTGAAATTTATTCGAAGCTTTCATTCAATAGCGTACTATTTGATAAATTCAGGGAAGCAACGAAGACAGCGATAAATGTGCCAAATAGGTCAATCTGGCGCCAACATGTTCCCACCTGGGAATGCTATGGCAAACGGACGAGCCAGCCTGTGTATTTAGAATCTCTAGCACAACACTTATAGACGGGTTGCACATGACGTCACATGTCTGAAATCGCTTCCTATGGCGGCCAAATATAAGGCGAATTTGGTGCTCTCCATTTGATTTTTTAGACTTATTTGCACTATAATAATTAAAATAAGGAAGCTCTAAATTAAAGAGAAAGATAACACGTGCTTTTAACGGCAAACGGGGAGTTCTGTGCTCCACGTGTGTGCTCCAGAAGCTATAGTATCAGTCGTTGCTAATAGCAACGTGAGGTCAATGCAAGGGGTCTATTGTGGGTTTGGTTGATGCTAAAGTGAAGCGGTGTTGAGCAATGCATGTCTAAAAAGGAGTAAGAATGGCCAAAAAGATGGAAATTTTTGCTTTGTCACCCATACCTAGAAATTCCCTTTTTTTTGGGGGGGGGAGGAGGGTTGACGAAAAATATTCCATGGAGCTGTTTCAAAGATTGATTATTTATTGTTGCTACAGCATAACAAAAATGACATAAAATTTAAAAAAAAGTTTCAAAGATTTTAAAGTAACAGATTTTGTGTGATCAGGTGGGGTAGGAGGGGGGGAGACGGAAATTTTAGGATGGAAGCAGGAAATTTAGATGATGGATTATTTATTGTTAGAACAAAACGACAAATATAGCAAAAATTGTTTTTAAAGTAAACAGTTTTAAAGACTCATTTTTGAGCAAAAATCATAGCCCACACCTCACATCACTGCATCTTCATAATCTAGGAATCATTAGAAATTTTAACTAAAGGAAGAAACACGTGTAATGATATGCTCTCTTGTAATATACCCCAGATTTGGTGTAACATATTAAATATGTCTGGAGAATTTTTTTAAATAACCACTGAACAACCCGCCCTTCTAATAAATACTCGTAGACTAGTCTCCAACTTTAAAACAAACGGTACCTAATTCAAGAACAACGACGCCTTAATGCTCTCCTCCTACCCTAATGTTGATTCGTATAACAGTCGAAAGCACTTGGGTAGCCAATTTTAACATAATGTTCGTATCTAAGATGGTTTTAAGCTTTTAAAAACTACATGTAACTACTTTTACCACTTTTTTGCTAAATTAAAATAATTCATTTTGTATGATTTATTTTTGTAGTGTTTAATGTTTTCGACGAAATTTCTTTTTTTTTTTTTTTTTTTTTTTTTTTTTTAAACTACGGCAATAATTAGATTACGCCCATTTTTTAACACTTTCCAACATAGTTGAAAAGTGTTTATGACTTCGGTTTGTCTGTCCATGTCTCTGACTCTCATAAATATACTCGGATTGCCCTGAAATTTTTGTATGTTCTCTTATTGACGTTTACTACAGCATGATTGCTGTAGCGTGTAGCTTTTATAGTTAATTTACAGGGACAGTCAAAAGTATTCCGTATGTTAGGGTCAATGGAAAACATCCTTTCAAGTGCATTTTAAGGATTTACACAACTTGAAACATAATCAAATTGATATGAATTTATGAGGTGTACTAAAATATGCACTCTGTAGAACATGGGGGTGCAAAGAGTTTATTATTCATTTATAGGGCCACAGAAAAGAATTTGTTACATAATCATATAGGAAGGAAAAACTATTTGCAATGTATTTTAATTACGCTACACTATTTCAAGTATAATGAAATTGATATATGTTACTGAGGTTTAATACAAGTCTGTGACCGAAGTTCTGTATATTAGCGATAATTGTAGAAAGTGCATTTTCATTTATGGTATGCACTTTTAAGTTTAAGTAAATTTTTGCATACTACGTGGCGTGTATAAGTGCTGTAGATCATATACAGGGCTACACAGATGAATTCGTAAGGATTACTGAATATGAGCATAATTGCTTAAGGCTGTTCTTAATTGCTCTGCTCAACAAGCGCAAAATGTTTTGACACATTTACAAATTCATTTTTTAACGGAAAGATATAAAATTGGGAAGCCTGGCCATGGAAGCGATTTGGAATTGAACTGTTTTCTTCCATTTTTTGATTAATCAATTACCCATTGAGTTATAAGCGATTTCGATCACGTGACAAACACGTTTTTCGCCCGCTCTTGAGTGATTTTTCTACTTTCGTGCTGAAATTCGGTTTCAAAACGTCCACTTTGACACTATTTTCTGAAAGATCTATTGCGTTTGCAAAAAAATGGAAAAAAAAAGCTCGATGACATAGTTTCTGAATAACAACACCAGCTACTTTCATGCATTTTCGAACAAAAATCAATTAAAACTTATGTCAGAAAGTTTCCCTTTTGGATTTGAGAACACCCTTAAAGGTGATTTTTAATTGAGTTGTGGATTTTCAAGCTGAACTATATTTAGTACATTTAGAGATGTTTGTAGAATATAGATAAAATCATATACAGGGTCACGCAAAGTTCTGAATACATGGCTTCCTATGGATTATAATTTATAGAAGTGCGATTTTAACAGTTTTAAGTGTGTTTTAGCCTGAATTAAATTTTAGCTTAATATGTGGCGTGTATAGCTAGTAGGTAAAATACAGGGCTGTATAAAATTATTCAAGTAAACGTACTGAAGGTGAATTTTCAACCTCTTATGCAAAATTTTAGCATACTGTGTAGAATATATACTAATCTATAAATCAAATACAGCTCTGCTAAAAAAAATTCGAGTACTTTTTCGGCTATAGATGTTAATTGCTGAAATCTGGTTTTCAAATGTGTTATGCGTTTTCTAAAATATTTACTTAGGTATCTTATTTACCTTATAGAACAGCGAAGTTTTGTTAAAGTATTCTGGAAGTGTTGGAAAGTGTTTCATAATATGTGCTTGAAGCATGATTTTTCTTTTTTGTTTATTATTTTTTATTTTATTATTTTTTTTATTTTCATATAGTTATGTATATCTGCATAAGGCGTATCTTCAGTTAAAAAAAGAAGAAGGAAAGAAAAGAAAAACAATCGAGTATGAGCTTATGGATCTTCCTTGTAAGATGCATAAATGCATTTGAAATACATCTATGCATCTTCACTCTTCAGATCCAACACGAGAAAATTTGAGACAAAAAAAAAAAAAAAAAAAAAAGAACTAGGTGTGCGTGTTTTAAGAATTAAGAAACCAGCTTCCAGAATATCGGCTGGTAATGGTTGTAACTGGAAAAAAATCCTTTTTTTTTCTTAACGGACAAAGAAGTAAGTAATCCTAAGTAAAGCCCAGATGAATCAGGCATTTTATAGATTGTGTAATGACTGGAGCGCGTGGAGTAAAGGTGGAATGGTAGCATGGGCGCATTCGATTACAGATTTTAAGGTAAAGACTTTTTACTCACGGAAAACATAAAAATTAGGACTTCACCAACTAAATAAAAGAAACTATGAAGAATGTGAATTATAGAGCAATTACAGATGATGTACTGGCAGTGACGTAACTAAATAAAATTTCATCCGGGGCAAGATGTGTAAATTGAAGTTCCCACCGCACATGAACATTTTTAGAAGAAATACTTTGCAAATAATGAATGAAGGTAATTAATATGAAATACATACTATTCACATACATAAATTTTTGATGTGCAAGCTCTTTTCCATTTTAGCACGTTATATATATTACATTTAATATTATTTTTAATATCTTAGCATACTATGTAAATATAGAATATAAAAATCACAGAAAATGCATCATAGTTATCTAATTAAAATTTTGAGTATTTCCTTTGCTGCCGAAGTTATGATATCATCATAAGAGTCTCATGTTCATTGTTTATCTTAAAACAATTCGTTAATTGTTGCTCTGATGTTAAATTCCTCAAATATGTTTTAATGAGTTTCAACTTGCTAATACTTCTTTCGTTGAAAGCGAAAGGTGGTGTAAGGATGATTTTGAGACAGGTTAATTAGGTTTGGAAAAATATCTTTAAGGTCCGTAGACGTATATTATAGTCCAGGCAATAGAGACCGTATAGGGACGCTACCTAGCAAAATTAATGGTAGTACTGGAAATCGGCTTTCTAGATGTTTTTTGGGTAGCTGAATCCGAATTTGTAACTTCCCACCAAAATTTCCCCCGACAACCCCCCCAAATTTTGGTAAAAAGCCCCCTAAAAAAGGTTTTTATTAAAAAATTCCATTTTTTATTGTTTTAGGGGAAAAGTAGCTAGAAATTCAGAAAGCAGACAAAATTTGCAACAAATTAGATATATGGCATTATGACTTAGGATGAAGGGGAAGGGGGGGATCTGCTTCGGAACATGCGCCGCAGTGCTGCGTGGACTAAGTTGCGCAATTCCACTTAACCACTCACACGTTTACATTAGCCCTCCCATCTTCCCTCCGAACTTTCTCTATAAGGTTTACTTTAAGTTTTTTGGGTCACTGAATCCCAATTTTTAACTTATCCCCAAAATTTTCCACCCCGAACACCCCCCCCCCCCAATAGTTGCTTTTAACTTAAATTTCTTATTGTTTTAGGGGAAAAGCATTACGAAATTCAGAAACTAGACAAAATTTGCAACAAATAGGATATATGACATTATGACGTAGGATAAACGGGGAGAGAGGGGGCTGCCTCGGAACATTCCCCGCGCGCTTTTTTCAAAAACCAAATTTTTTCAAAAAATCAATTTTTTGGGGGGTTGCCGAGTGAAATTTTGGTGGGAAGTTACAAATTCGGATTCAGCGACCCAAAAAACATCTAGAAAGCCGATTTCCAGTACTACCATTAATTTTGCCAGATAAAATCTCCTATTGCCTGGACTTCATCATTTAGTGCACGTAGCGCCGCAGTGCATGTTCCGAGGCAGCCCTCACCCTCCCCGTTAATTCCTAATTCATAATGTCATATATCCTATTTGTTGCAAATTTTGTCTAGTTTCTGAATTTCGTAATGCTTTTCCCCTAAAACAATACGAAATTTAAGTTAATAACAACTATTTGGGGGGGGGGGGGATTCGGGGGGGTGGAATTTTGGGGGGAAGTTAAAAATTCGGATTCAGCGACCCAAAAATCTTAAAGTAAACCTTATAGAGAAAGTTCGGAGGGGAGATGGGAGGGCGAATGTAAACGTGTGAGTGGTTAAGTGGAATTGCGCAACTTAGTTTACGCAGCACCGCGCGCATGTTCCGAGGCAGATCCCCCCCTACCCCTTCATCCTAAGTCATAATGTCATATATCTAATTTGTTGGAAATTTTGTCTACTTTCTGAATTTCTAAATACTTTTTCTCTAAAACAATAAAAAAATTGATTTTTTTAATAAAAACCTTTTTTGGGGCGCTTTTTACCAAAATTTGGGGAGGTTGCCGGGGTGAAATTTTGGTGGGAAGTTACAAATTCAGATTCAGCGACCCAAAAAACATCTAGAAAGCCGATTTTCAGTACTACCATTAATTTTGCTAGGTAAAATTCCCTATTGCCTGGACTATTAGCCGAGCTTGATTTTATTTTAGATCTAACTTTAATGCATTTTTGAAACTTTTGACTTCCAGCTGTAGTTCATCTTTAGCTATATACTTTATGTAAATATTTGCTAAATGTTCAACTATTACATCTATCTCTGCTTTTGACATATTTTGAAAATATAGCTCCATTGGATGACCAAATATACGTGTAACATTTTGACTGGCTAATATCAGGCGAAATTCATTTGACCTGGTTTCAAATCTGCTTCTTAATTCAGAAAAGATCTTATCGATCACTGAGATGAATATTAATTTGAATTTCCATCGTCAGGTATATTACTACATTCATCTTCACAAAGTTCGTCGAAAACATCCTCCTTTTTAATCCCTCTCGTTTGCCTGAATTATAAAATATTAGTAGTAATCCTATGTTTGCTTACTGGATTGCATAAGTTGGGATGCATGTCCTTTCTAAAAATAAGGTAAAGAATCCAGCACAGAATTTATTTTATTAAACAAAAAGACAGATTTCGGTAATGACATTCTCTTATCCGCAGCACCTGAGTCAATTTTGATATCGTTCTTTCAAAGATATTGATTTTATACCGATGAAGCGATATGGCGCAATTATTAGATTGCTAAAATAATACCAAACTATACAATACGAACTTTAGAAAGTTCTCGAAGTAAAGAGTGAACTTCTTAAAGTTCATATTGTATAGTTTTAAAGGTACTTTTCGGTTAGCCGGGCACCAGTATTATATATGCATACGTATAACGTATGTAAATATAAATATATACATATAAATATGCATATATATGTATATATATATACACTAACATGTATATATATATATATATACATATATAAGTATATATACTTATATGTATATATATATTTGTATATATAACACTGGCGCCCGGCTAACCGAAAATACCGTTTTAAATAAAATGTAGGGGAGACTTGGGAGGGTTGACCCACTTTTTACAAAATGATTTTTTATTTTTTAAATATTATACCTAGAATAAAGTTTTATATATCATTTTATTCGTTATACAATCAGTTATCAAAATAAAGTTGCTACATAAGTGTAATAGATGAGAAATTTGAAAAACTATTGATTTTAATCATGAGAAAATAATGGGTCAAGGCTCCCCACATACGGGAGGGTTGACCCACTATATGGGAGGCTTGACCCACTTTGTTTTACATTGAAATATTTGTGAAGAGGAATAAAATCAGTTTAAAAAAAGAAAAATAACTTTATGCTAGATGCTTTAATTATTATAAAAAAATATATTTTTGAAAATATGATGCTTAAATAAACCTGTTTAGACGCAATTGCAAGTCAGAGGAGAAATATTTTGTTTCAAACATGATTTTGTCTGAGAAAATATAATTGTAACAGCAGGGAAAATGAAATTTTGACATTTAAGACAGTATTCCGTTAGAGACAGGTTCCGTTTTCATAGGGTTTCATGTATTATTATGACCGGATTTAGGACCCACTGTCCCCCTGTTTTTGTCTCCTTGTCCTACTTTTTGTGACACTCGATCTGACAACTCTAGTTTTCACATAGTTCGGCTTCCTCTCACTATATTCATCCTCGTGAGATTTGTCTATAGACCTTCCTAAAGTTTTTCGATCGATACTATGTTCTTTTGCAGCCGCATGAGTACTTAACTTTTCATTAACATATGTTAACGCTTTCAGTGGCAAAGTACTTTCAGTACTAAAATGTTGAAATAAATGACTGGCCCCGGAATTTTCGAACAAATTGATTTGGAAATAAGAAAAGGCTAAATTTCACATACATATTAAATGGAAAATATTTTAGCAAAATTCTGGTGCCATTGTGGCGTTTTGGAATTAAAATTAAGTGGTTTCATAAACATACCACTGCCACTGAAAGGGTTAAAACTACTGCTTTCATACTTTCTAATTTCCACTGTTTCTATTTACCTATTGTAAGTAATATTTAAATGGAAAACAGTTTCTATCAACTTTCCCATTTATATTTCAATAAATTTTTTCTTGCAGGGGATACTATAGCAATTTTTCACATCTTTCTTTAATCAGTTTTAAACATTTTCTTTTCCATCACCCCATTTTACTGTAGCTTTACACAATAAATGTACATTTTTTTTTATATAACCATCAACCTTTCATTTTGCACAATGTATAATGCGTAAAAAGATTTCCAAAACCACTTAATTAAGGGAGATTTGAGCATCTGGTCAACCCTCCCTCACATTGACTGGGTCAAGCCTCCCCACATATCCCTTTTCTAAAAAATAGTACATTGTTATGTTAAGCCTAACTAACTGTGCAATCTTTATGCTTGGAATGCAAGCTCGATATTTCAGCATTACTTAAAACCTACTTACTTAAATTCCTATGATATATTTTATCTGAAAAAAGCTTACAAAATATTTCTAAATAACACAACTTTTAGGGTAAAAACCCTTCACAATTGATTTTTTCCACACCTATTTCGATTATCTGTATGAAACAAAGATTGTTGTTTGAGCATTCTAGTAGCTTTGCTTGACACCTATTGATAAAACTCTGAAATTCTTTTAAATATGAAAACTGACGAGTGGGTCAAGCCTCTCGTATGGTCAACCCTCCCTAGTCTCCCCTATATATTAAACTTGTAACATTGTTATTATTATTATATGTCATCTTTTAAGTAAACAAAGAACTTTTTAATGTTCATATTCTATAGTTTGTGACTGAATTAAAGTGGAATATTGCATTCCGTTTTATGATTTTATTTATTAAAACAATTTTCACCAAATTAACAGTGTATGGGCCGTTGTATTGGGCGTTTTAAACTTAATTAAGAAAACTAACAATTATATGAACCGTATTAATTTATTCAATTCCTACTATTAGTTCACACTCTCCCTACATTTATTTATTTATATATCTTTTTCAAATTTTCAATCGTTAATAAAATACTTATTATTCATCCTATCAAGATGAAATAACTTTTTTAAAACTTGTACTGGGTGACAATTGTTGTTAATACAGATTTTTCAAATATTAATTTATTGATTAAATTTTAATTAATTAATTTTAATTTTATATGGGAGACAGCATTTAATGCATCTTCATATCTATAAGGAGGGTTACCATAGGGGGGACCCTGTTCTGTCGCCAAATACCGCCAAGTTTGTCGCCAACTTGGCGATATCTCTAATATTTCGCCAAATTCCCATAGACTTCCATTGTAAACCTACTTGCTTATAGAAAATCAACAAATTGAGATATAATGCAACAAAAACTAATATTAGCTTAATGGATTATATTAAATTTTTCTTTGATGACCTAAGTAGGAATTGACTTTAAAAACAAAATTTTTATATTACTTGTTTTTAAGTTAAAAATCGAAGCATTTGCGTGCACTCCCGGCAAGGCAATCAAAACTAAACTAATGATGTTTGTAGGGTTACATACTAAAGTAGATAAAAGCGTACCAATGAAGACGCTAAGACAAAACTTTTCAACATTTTAGGCGTATAATTACAGACAATTAGAAACATACCTTTCGACATTGAAGGGTCAAACTTCAATCAATTATACAATGCAAATTGAAATATTAAAAGAACACAAAGTTAAATAATATGATACAATACAACAACTTGTTCCTCTTACATAAATAACACAATTCTGAATATGTAACAATAAGAAAAATTAAAAAGACAGACACAATACAGCATTTTTTAAATTAAAAATAATTATTTACTAATTGTCTGAGCGAAGCGAAGGCTAATACAAAGTGCAATACTACTTTCCGGGCAAAAACAGCTACGATGGATATTAAAAGCTTTCGTAAAACCTTTCGTCAAGCATAACTCAAAAAGTATTTGTCGAATTTCGGTTCTGATTGTAGCAGAAGGTACCCACGAGGGTAACCTACTGAATGCACCTATTATGAAAAATAAGTTCCAATTCGTTTAAAAATCATATTAAAAAACTGATAAAAAGCTCAATTTATCTACATACGTCACGGAAATTTAGTGTATGTCATTTTCACCGGCTGGATGTTTTCGTAGAAAACCGAATTATAGAACATGGAGCAAAGAAAATATGCGCGCACCAATATTAAAGTGCAATAAAAGATATTTAAATTTAATCAAACAGGAAAAGAATTCTGGATTTTTTTTTTCTATTTCAAAGAAAAAGCCATAATAACTTAGGATTTCAGATTTTACGATAATATACCCAATAGCATTTTTTAATCGCCAAAAGCAACATTTATATTTTGCGTGTGAAAATTTGAAACAGTTATTTGATGTTTAAATAAACAATTTTGATTTGTGGCATCATTTATTCTTAATTTATTTATTTCTTTTTAGTATTTTAAATGAAATTTGGGTACTTGTTAGTTACCCCGTCGACCAATTTCGCCAAATTATATAAATCGCCAAACCACCCGCTAAATTATACAAATTGACATCATTTTTCAATTCCTACTGTAGCCGTCTGCTATTTCTCTCTCTCGCACGCGCGGAGCCAGCCAATAGCAATGAGGCGCATTTCCTCTCCCCGCATTTTCTGCGGAGAGCTTTTGAAGTCACGTGACGCAGTAACATTCGAACTCTGCAGAGAGCGGCAGATTATTCTGTCAGTGACGATGGCGAATATTTGACTATGTGTTATTATGTTAATAAAGTTTATTTTTCTACAAAACCTTCTGATTATATTTGAGTCACCGAGATATTTTTATCATCTCCCTTCAATGCATTCTCTAAAATGGTGACCGCGGATTTTTGAACCTTCAACTATTTCATAGAACGTCGAACTATTCAACTGTTTCATGGAACGTTTTGTTTAACTAGCAAAATGGCAACTGCTGAAACATCTGCCGTAGTCATTCCACCCTATATCCCTGTGGACCCTACATTATGGTTTCATATGCTGGATAGCACATTCGAATTAGCTACTCCTAAAGCTATCACTGAGTCGAAAACAAAATATAATTATGTTGTAGCGCATCTACCGCCTGCTACTGCTACTATGGTTCGAAATATAATTATGAGTCCTGATCCTACTGATCCTTATCAGATTTTGAAAGCAAAAGTTATCGAACGTTGCGGAGAAAGTCGTACTTTAGAAATACGGAAACTGCTAGCTGGAGAAAGCCTGGGTGACAGAAAACCAACTGAATTACTTCGATTAATGAAAAGACGGGCTGAAAGCCATAATATCAGTAACGATCTTCTTCTAGAACTGTTTACTCAACAAATGCCAACCACTGTGAAAACGATTCTAGCCTCCATAGAACAAATTACTCCTGATAAAGCGGCGGATATTGCTGATAGAATAATTGAATTAACGCCTTCCAACATTAGTTCTGTTTCGATTCGAACACCAACAACTGAATCTCAGACACCACCAGCCATTGATATGCTCGTAAAAGAAATCCAAGCATTACGCCAAGAGGTCGCTCATCTTCGTCGTTCAAGAAGTGTATCTAGAAGTGATAACCATCAGCATAATCGTTCTCAGTCCCGCCATAGGGATGCAACATTGTGTTGGTATCACCAAAAATATCAAGAAAAAGCAAAAAGGTGCCTAGCGCCTTGTTCCTATTCGGAAAACCAGAAGCGGGAAGAGTAGCGGCGACGGACTTCTCCCCAGCACCTTCTCGTCGCCTTTTCGTTAGAGACAGAAATACAGGTATGTGTTTTCTAGTCGATTCTGGATCTGATGCCTCACTTGTGGCCGCGAATAAAAATGACAAAACTAAGCCTGTTCTTCAAACCTTTCGTGCTGCTAATGGCACAAAAATTAATGTGTATGGTCGTAAAAGTATTAATATCAACTTAGGCCTACGCCGAAATTTTACATATTCTTTTTATATTTGTGATGTTTCATGTGCTATTTTAGGAGCTGATTTTTTTGCATAATTTTAATTTAAAACTTGATTTACGGAATCGTCGTCTTATTGATTCCACTACTAATTTAAAAGCTCCTGCTATATTAAGTACTTGTAATATATTTTCTGTGAAACCCAATATTGTAAATGATATATATGGTAAATTATTATTTAAATTTCCTGAAATCACGAAATTACCGGATCCTAACCAACCGGTTAAGCATAATACTGTGCATTATATAAACACTAAGGGGCCTCCAGTCGCTGCTAAGCCTAGACGGCTAGCTCCAGATCGGTTAAAAATTGCCAAAGCTGAATTTCAGCACATGCTACAACTCGGTCATATGAGACCTTCTAAAAGTAATTACTCTTCGCCTTTGCACCTGGTGCCGAAGAAAGGATCTGTCGATTGGAGACCTGTTGGTGATTATCGTGCTCTAAATGCACAAACTGTTAAAGAAAAATATCCTATCCCTTGTATCGCAGATTTCACTGCTGAATTACGTGGTAAACAAATCTTCAGTCACATTGATCTTGTAAAAGCCTACCATCAAATTCCCATAAATCCTGATGATGTACATAAAACTGCGATTTGCACTCCATTCGGACTTTTCGAAAGCACTCGTATGCAATTCGGCCTTTGTAACGCTTCCTCAACTTTTCAACGATTTATTGATGACGTAATTCGTGATTTAGGATTTGTTTACGCATTCCTTGATGATTTTCTAATTGCATCAAATAATGAAACTGAACATTTAGAACACCTTGAGTTGTTGTTTTCTAGACTTAAAGAGTATGGTCTGTGTATTAATGTTGATAAATGTAAATTTGGCCAATCCACTATCGATTTTCTAGGTTTCAAACTTTCAGCTGCAGGAATTGAACCCTTACCTGATCGTGTAAAATGCATCCTAGATTTCCCCCAGCCCTCTACCTTAACTCAACTAAGACGCTACTTAGGTCTTTTCAATTTTTATCGACGGTGCATTCCCAAAGCTGCCGATATTTTAGCTCCACTCGTTAAATTCTTAGAAGGACACAAAAATACGAAAAAACATCCCCGTTCCAATGCTAACAAAACTGAGCAATTACAATGGAACGATGAAGCCATTCTTTCCTTCACTGCTTCAAAAGAAGCTATAGCTCGAGCTACATTATTACGACATCCAATTCCTGGCGCCCAGCTAAGCTTATGGGTCGATGCCAGCAATGTCGCAATTGGTGGATCTTTAATGCAACTCTCCGAAAACAATGGGAACCAATAGCATTTTATTCCTGTAAATTAAATAAATCTCAAAGAAATTGGTCTACTTATGATCGTGAATTATTTGCTATTTATTGTTCTATAAAAAAATTCAGACACATGCTAGAAGGTCGGAATTTCATTATTTATACAGACCAAAAACCCCTTACATTCGCATTTCAACAAAACCCTGATAAATGTAGCCCACGTCAATTGAGACATTTAGACTATATTTCACAGTTTTCTACTGATATTAGATATACTAAAGGCTCTGACAACATTGTGGCCGATGCATTATCTCGAATTGAGATAGATCAATTTCTCCTAATGTGTTAGATTTTAAAGAGTTTGCCACTGCTCAGACAAATGATGAAGAGCTAAAACAACTTCTCGAATTTGACACCACTTCATTAAAATTAGAAAAACATTATTTTCCACTCGACATTTATATTGCGATATGTCACAAAAACATCCTCGACCATTTGTTCCTAAAAGTATGCGACAATCAGTTTTTTCAACCTTGCATTATTTCTCGCATCCTGGTATCTCAGCTTCATTAGATTTAATTTCTAAACGATTTGTATGGCCTCGCATGCGTAAGGACATAAATTCTATGGTTCGCAGCTGTACGAAATGTCAAAAAGCTAAAATCTTTCAACACACCAAATCACCAATTGGTACATTCTCTGAACCTGATGCTCGTTTTGCCCATATTCATATTGATTTTATCGGACCTTTACCATCATCCGATGGCAATCAGTATTGCATGACCATCATTGATAGGTTCACGAGATGGCCCGAAGTTATACCCACATCTGATATGACTGCAGAAACAACTGCTCGTACATTGATACACAGTTGGATCTCCAGATTTGGAACCCCTGTTACCATCACTACTGATGAGGGTAAAAATTTTGAGTCCACTCTTTTCAAAGAGCTTACAGATAGATTAGGATGTAAACGCATCAGAACTACAGCATACCATCCACAGTCTAACGGTTTTATTGAAAGATTCCATCGCATCTTAAGAGTTCTCTTAAAGCTCACAATCAAATTCAATGGACTGAAATCCTACCCATTGTCTTACTTGGTTTACGCACTGCTCTTAAAAATGATATCCAAGCGACCTGTGCTCAACTTGTTTATGGCACAAATATCAGATTACCCTCTGATCTCATAAACACTGAAACTATAAATCAACCACCTACTCTTACATACGTCACTGAGTTAACTGAAAAAATGAGAAAGTTAAATCCCATTGCCACTGCAATGCACGGCAATCCTAAAATTTATGTCAATCCCTCATTAAAAACCTGTTCACACGTATTTCTTAGATCAGATAAAGTCAATCCTCCCTTATCACCCCCTTATACAGGACCTCATCGAGTGATTGACAGGTCTGAGAAAACGTTTGACTTGGAAATAAACGGGAAGTGCTGTACTGTATCTATTGATCGCATTAAACCTGCATATCAATTAGCAGATTCTATTTCACCTTCCCAACCTCAAAAACAAAATGAGCCCATAAATTTTCCAACTACTCCTGTTGAACACCCTACCACCAAATCTGGTCGTAAAGTTCGTTTTCCGAAACATCTCGTTACGGATTATATTGTTTAAAACATTTGATGTATATAGTGTGCATATTATTTCCTTCTCAAAAGTATTGTTTTTCATGTAATGCATAATATATTTTCTATTTTTTTTTGTATCATATGTACTTTAATTTTACTCAAGACCTTTCTTATGTATCTTATTGATTGCTACCTTTTTGTAATCGCGACTTCGTCACTGGGGGCATACTCTGTAGCCGTCTGCTATTTCTCTCTCTCGCTCGCGCGGAGCCAGCCAATAGCAATGAGGCGCATTTCCTCCCCCCGCATTTTCTGCGGAGAGCTTTTGAAGTCACGTGACGCAGTAACATTCGAACTCTGCAGAGAGCGGCAGATTATTCTGTCAGTGACGATGGCGAATATTTGACTATGTGTTATTATGTTAATAAAGTTTATTTTTCTACAAAACCTTCTGATTATATTTGAGTCACCGAGATATTTTTATCATCTCCCTTCAATGCATTCTCTAAACTACTATTAGTTCATACTCTCCCCATATTTATCCCTTCAATTCCTACTAATACTTCACACTCTCCCTATATTTATTTATTTATTTATCTTGTTCAAATTTTCAATCGTTAATAAAATAGTTACTATTCATCCTATCAAGTTGAAATAAATTTTTTAACCATTTGGAAAAATGGTTATTGTTCTCATCAGGATGGGAAATCAAAAGCATATCTGAAGGTTTTCATTGGTTTAATCTGCAATTTATTCGTTTTCTGATTGATCTGAAGGCAATTTTTGACATGCTTCTTTTTATTATTCCCCTGGCTGTTTTAATCTTTAGACCCATAACTTTACCATCTACATCTGGAAAAACATTTGTAATGCGTTCTAGTAGATATTCTGAGCAACTACAGTTAGTACAATTTTTTCAAATGTTAGCCTTGCTACCGTCTGCTTTAAGTGATGTTTTTCTGATTTGATCCCTACCTCCCATAAACCACCAAAATTAGGTGCACTAGTGACGATAAATTTCCATCTTCTGTCGATAAATACAGGGTGTCCCAAAAGTTTCCGAACAACTTCAAAAAGTGATTACAAAAAAAAAAAAAATAATAATAATAATAATAGGCCTAGAGCGAAAATAATTGCAACAAGTACATAGAGTAACTCAAAAAGTTTTTTTTTTCTATTACCTTAGTATACTTTACATGAGATCCTTTCGTTGCACGCGACGTTTCCATGCGATGAAGCATTTCAACTGCAAATTCGAAGCGTTTCGCATAATCATCAGTTTGTAACGCCTTGTAATAGCGTCCGGCGAAGTGAGAAGTTGAAGTACTTTTTACATCGAATGTCGAGAGGGAAAAACAAGTTAATCGAATGCATCGTCCGGCGAAGTAGCCGTTCTTTCTTCAATCGAATGTCGACGGGGAGAAAAATGAAGGGAGAGACGGCGCGGAAAGCGACAAGAGATGTCGTGCGCTAAGGAGCTCTGTGTGAGCTGAATGCTTTGGTTATTGTTATAAGAACGTTCTGATGGTGATTTAAAAGAATAAGTCTGGAATGTGGTTTGTAAACTCCAGTGAAGAAAGCTGTATAGATTATTTTCCGTGTACATATGTAAATAGTGTTGTTTTATTAAAATTGTTCCGTTGAAATATTGGATTGCGTATTAATTCAACATTTATATTAGCTGTAGTGGTTGTTATTGGAGTAAAGACATCACAGCTATTATATTTTTGGTGGCATTGCGGTGTGATATAGGAACTAGATAAATTAGTTCCGCGAACTCATACACAGTTCTATAAATTTTTTGAGAAAAGCAGACTAGCTAATATTGTGTGTTAAAAAGTGGTGCGGACTGAGAACTTTGTCGTCTATTGCCGTGACTTGGATCTGTGCCAGCGATTATAAAAATCTGTCTCGACGAATTTGATGATAAGCCCCGTGTAATTCAAGCATCGAACGGAGAGAGTCCCTATATTTCTCTTTCATGCTAAATTTTGGGAGGTCCCAGTGTTAAATTTAGTATTAATATTGTTTGCTAGGAAAATAAAAATAGGGTTTTTTTTTTGCTTTTGCAAGGTTAATGCATAAGGGTTATCTAGTTATATTTTTATATATTCTTTGGTAATTGGTTTGCTATTTTGTTCTCAGATAAATATTAAGTGTAGAACTGGAGTATAAGTATTTTATGTGTAATTTGTTAGTGATTTTTATAAAGAGTAAATTAATTTTCATTGCATGTGTAGTGCGGTAATGCAACTTAACTGTATAAGTTACAGTGTAAAGGTTAATGGTAAAGGTAATGGTAAGTGTAAAGGGTAATTAGAAAATTGCATTTACTGAAATTATTTCTTTGAATTTTTTATTTATAATTGATGTTCCTAGTAGAGAAGAATTTTATTTGAAATTTTCGTAGAGCATTAAAGCAAAGTGACTCAGTAAAGTAAATTAATGTACGTGTCTTTTTTAGGTGCGTTCGTAATTATATAAATACGTAGCACCTATAGTCGTCGTTCAGTCCGTCCGTCTGTCCGCATGTAACAGAGCAAAAACTACCCAACCGATTGGTCTGAAATTTCAAATATATGATTGTTGCAAAATTTTGTCGAGCCATTTCAAATTTTATGAAAATCGGATGTATAGTTAAATTACAGGGACAGTCAAAAGTTTTTCTTTACATTACGGCCAATGGGAAAAATTATTGCAAGTGGATTTTGATGATATTAGAGCCTTCCGAATGATCTGAAATTTTAAAGATATAATTGTTGCAAAATTTTGTCGAGCCATTTGAAATTTTATGAAAATCGGATGTATAGTTAAATTACAGGGACAGTCAAAAGTTTTTCTTTACATTACGGCCAATGGGAAAAATTATTGCAAGTGGATTTTAATGATATTAGAGCCTTCCGAATGATCTGAAATTTTAAAGATATAATTGTTGCAAAATTTTGTCGAACCATTTGAAATTTTATGAAAATCAGATGTATAGTTAAATTACAGGGACAGTCAAAAGTTTTTCTTTACATTACGGCCAATGGGAAAAATTATTGCAAGTGGATTTTAATGATATTAGAGCCTTCCGAATGGTCTGAAATTTTAAAGATATAATTGTTGCAAAATTTTGTTGAGCTATTTCAAATTTTAGGAAAATCGGATGTATAGTTTAATTACAGGGACAGTCAAAAGTGTTCCGTTACATTACGGGGAATGGGAAAAAAATATTGGAAGTGCATTTTAATGTTGTATCAGACTATGCACTTCATGAAGTGCAAAAAATTATACATTCAGTATAATATGGGGTGCAAAAAATGATTATAAAACTAGTTATAGTACGAACGCACCTCATTTGCCACGTTTGACGAGCAATTTCCAACTTGTTTTATTATGCATTATTTTTTGAGTACTTTGGTTACGCCTTTTATTATTGATTGGGCTTTGTGAAGGGAGTTACTCAGTTTTGAAAAAAAAAATGTATCGCATCTTAAATTTTCTTTGGTATTTTAAGTGCTAATTGTGTTCAGGAAAATTACTGTAATATTTTGTATTTGTATTCTTTGTAGTGAGATATTTTCTGAGTTTAATTATGGCTACTTTCTTGAATAAGCAAAATAAAAATGTATTGCTTTTGCTCGCAGCATAGTTTGCTACAGAAGTATCCGCTAACAGTAAAAAAGTGCCAATAATTCAGGCAATTTTGAATGCTTCTGGTTATGATGAGCAAATGGCAAAAGATATGTTAGAAGGAATTTTAGAGGAGAGGGAAAAATTAGCAGAACAGGAAAAATTAGATAAAATAGCGGAACAGGAAAGATTAGATAGATTAAAGCGCGAAGAGCAGGAAAGTTTAGAAAGAGAGACAACTGGAATTGGAGAAGGTGAGATTACAGTACAGTGTAGATACTAGCTCTCTAGCTTTTTGATTCTGTAACAGCTGAAAATAAAGATAAAAAAGTGAGTTTAAAGGATTTAGTTCCAAAATTTGTCCCTAAATCGATTGATATTACCTTGTTTTTTATGATTTTTGAGAGTCAGGCCTCAAAAGAGAATTGAGAAGAATCAAAATATGTAACTCAACTTATACCTTTGTTACCTGTAGATGTAGCTGAGATTATTGTAAAAGAACTCCTAGAAAAAAAGGATGATTATCAGCATATCAAGAGCGTTTTGTTGAAAAGGTTTAGATTAGGAGCAGGGGCCCTGAGAACAAAATTTGAGACTCATCAAAGAAAGGCGGGTGCACTTTGGTCTGAGCTTGTTTATGAGTTGAGAGGGTATTTAGTATACTGGTTAGAAACTGTTGAAGTAAACGATTTTGAATCGCTCAAAGAATTTATTCTTACAGAGCAGGTGAAACGTAGAGTACCTTTTGAAATTAAGGATAAATTCTCAGATGAATGGGACGAGATTAAGAAAGCGTCGTATTTAGCAGAAAAATGTGATAAATACGAAAGTGTGAGAGGGAATGTCAGGAAATCGGATAACAAAATATGGAATAATAAACCATATTTTAGAGACAGGAACGGGCAGGATAGGGCTAGAAGTAAATGTGAACAGGCAGTTAAGTCAGGTGGGCATGATAAAAAAGATCATGTGCGTAGAAATTCTTGGAATAAGGACAAATTTGATAGAAAAAAGCCTATTATCTGTTTCCAGTGTAATCAAGCACGGCACATCAGACCGGATTGTCCGGATTTAAAACATAAGAGTTCTGGAGATATAATTGGTCGCTTGAATGTAGATGTAAGTTTAGGAGAGTGTTTTGCACCGTATTTCAAAAAGGCAGAAATTAATGGGATAGAACGAAATTATTTACAGGATCTGGGATTGACCTTTGCGACCGTAGTTGGATTGATAATGAAGATTTAATTGGTGACGTAGCGTGGATAAAACAACTCCTGGATAATGAGTGTAAATGTTTGCCATTGGCGAGAGTTACAATTAAGGGAGGTTTTGGAAGGGTGGTTACCAAGGCTGCTGTGATACCTATTGAGTTAGAACAAGGTTATTATTTATTGGGAAATAAAACTGCTGAACTTATTGAGAAATCAAAAGATAAGCCTGTATCGGTGAATGCTGTAATAACGCGCAGTCAGCGCGGGAACATGAAAGGGAGATATCCGCGGTTGAAGTTGAGAGTGAAATTGGTTCGGAGGCTGGATATCAGGAGGAAGTGGAGTTTAGAGAAGAAGAGAAAGGGATAGTTATACCTGAAAGGTTGGAGATGGAGTCAAGTTTGGTAAACGTATCTGCGGAGAGATTTAAGGAAGAGCAGAAAAATTGCCCTTCGCTTAAGGAGTTGTGGGAGAAAGGCAAAAACTCTAATGATAACGAATTTTGTGTTAGAGAAGGTAAGCTTGCGCGGTTGTCGCAGTCAAGGAGAGGTGATGAGAAAGTGCAGTTATGTGTGCCGAAAATTTATCGTAGAGAAGTGCTAGCATTGTGTCAGGAGCAGATGTCAGGACATTTAGGTGCGACTAAGTCAAAGGAGACAGTCCTTAGGTGTTACTCTTCGTCAAATGATTATCACCATATTGAAAATTATGTTCAAACTTTCGATAATCAAAAGGTAGATAGTAATTGTGATAAGTTTAAGGTCCCTCTAAGTTTGATACCCACAATTTCGGGATGCTTTTCCATGATAAATCTGGATGCGATCGGTCCCGTCCAAACTAGCAGCAAAAAGAATATATACTTTATTGCTTCCATTTGCCCAGCTTCTAGCTCCCCTGATGCTATTTCTGTGGAAAACATGATTTCCACATCCATTATTAATGTTGTGGATGTCAATACTCGAAAGTATCCTGAATTGACAATGAAAATCGGGTGTCGATATTTCGAAAATCCTAACAGAGATAGTTTTCTTAATGTCATTGGTTTTGAATTCAGTCATACTAGACTGAAGAATCCTGTTGAATGTACGACTGTGGTTCGAAAAGTTGATTGGATATATTTTGACTGGTCCCGTCATTTAAAAGGTGGTCAGACTGAATGGATAAATTCATTAGATGAAATGAAACTTCTTAAAGTTAAAAAGTATTGTTTCATGAGAGGTAAAAGTTGTTGTACAGTTTTTCATATTGATTTTGGAAGTACTTCTTTCTGGTATCTTATCTTACGTTGGAAGAAACTAGCGCAAGCATGATACAGAGGTTTGCTTGCCAGATAAAGAAACAGAAGGACGCAGAATGTTTTCAGGTAAGAAAAAGTTTAATCGTGATCGTTTTGAAGAGTGTTTTGATGATGGTTTAAAGTAGATGGTTTAAAACTAAAATGTTTGCGAGAGCATAGTTTTGTGAAACCTGTCTTAGTTAAAGACAAAGATGGTCGGGGAATGAGAATGTCAAGTGCTAATTATACTGTTAATGAAATCCGAAAGCGTATTGGTAGGCGCAGAATTCTGAGTGGTCTGGAATTGTTTGCCTGGCCATACATTGATGATATTGTGCTATTTTTACTTACATGGGAGTGTCGCATAAAATATATTCCTGAGATTAGGAAGCCGTTGTTAGAGGCCAGTTTAACAGTGAAACCTACAAAGTGTAAGTTTAAACGGGATAGTGTGAGTTTTTTAGGTTATGAGGGAAGTTCGGGAAAGAGGTCTCCCAGTGACGTGAAAGAAAAAGCTATTCAGGAATTCCGAACGCCCTCAACTAAGACACAAGTAATGTCATTTCTGGGAATGACAGGCTACTATTCTCGTTATATGAAAGATTATGCAGTAATTGCGGTCCCTCTAACTAATGTCTTGAAAGGGAAAATTAAGAAAGAAAAGATAGAGTGGTGTGAGGATTGTGAAAAGGATTTTCAGGAACTGAAAGGGAAGTTGACCCAGAGTCCGGTTTTGTATACCCCTGATTATAGCCAAGAGTTTATTGTTCAGACCGACGCTAGTTTACATGGTGCAGGTATAATTCTGTCGCAGGTTCGAGATGGGGAAGAGCATCCCATTTTATATTTAAGCAAGAAGTTTTCTCGGGCAGAGCAGAACTATAGTACTATTGAGCGTGAATTAGCGGCGATTGTGTACGGCCTTAAAAAGCCGAATCATTATCTGGATGGGCAGCGGTTTGTAATACAAACAGATCACAACCCGTTGACTTATCTTAAAACAATGATGGGGGGAAAATGCCAGATTAACTAGGTGGGCATTATATCTGCAGGCGTACAACTTTGTGGTCAAGCATAGACCGGGAAAACTTCACGGGAATGCCGATGGGTTGAGCAGAACTGAGTAGTGGTGTTCTGTAAGTATTAAGTTTCCGTCATTGGTTTCACTTATTTACGTATATTGTGTTTGTTTTTAGGGTTTCGTTCATCTGACGAAACCCTATTCGTCTCGCTCCTCTGTTTGTCTGTCTGTCCGTCACAGAGCCCGTTCTCTGAAACTATACATGTTGGAGACATGAAATTTTGGGTACTTATAGCTGAACACCTCACATCATACGACAAATGATAAAATTTTGAAAAAGTGGTACATTTAACCCTTTGGGCTCCCGCATGTGTATTTTAAACAATTATTTCTAAGTGAGCTCCTAATTAGTTTGGAGACGTGAAAATTTGCATACTTATAGCTGAACACCTCACATCCAACGACAAATAATAAAATTTTGAAAAAGTCGTGCATTTAACCCTTTGGGGTCCCACACATGTATTTTAAACAATTCTTTCTAAGTGAGCCCCTAATTATGTTGGAGACATAAAATTTTGGGTACTTATAGCTGAACACCTCACATCATACGACAAATGATAAAACTTTGGAAAAGTCGTACATTTAACCCTTTGGAGTCGCGCATGTGTATTTTAAACAATTCTTTCTAAGTGAGCTTCCTAATTAGTTTGGAGACGTGAAATTTTGCATACTTATAGCTGAACACCTCACATCAAATGACAAATCATAAAATTTTGAAAAAGTCGTACATTTAACCCTTTGTGCTCCCACATGTGCATTTTAAACAATTCTTTCTAAGTGAGCCCCTATTTACGTTGAAATTTTGCATACTTATAGGTCAACACCTCAGATCTCACGTCAAATAATAAATTTTGAAAAAGTTTTATGTTTAACCCTTTTAACTCCAGCTTGTGTATTTTAAGCCATTCTTTCTAACTGAGCCCCTAATTAAATTGGAGATTTGAAATTTTGCATACTTATTGCAGAACACCTGAGGCCAGGCGACAAATCATAAAATCTTGAAAAAGTCTTACGTTTAACCCTTTGAGCTACCACATATGTATTCGAAGCAATTCTTTCTAAGAGAGCCCCTAATTAAGTTGGTGACATGAAATTTTGCATATGTATAGCTGAATGCCTCAGACCACATGACAAATTATAAAATTTTCAAAAAGTCTTTTATTATTTACCCCTCTGGGCTCTAACTTGTGTATTTTAAGCAATTTTTCTAACCTGCGCCCTTTTAACCCGGGGAGAAATTTTCCAACTTTTGCCGACACCCCTTTGACCATTCTTTCATATTATGCACCATAGCCTTACATATTTTAGTTCCATTTTTTCCCACCAGGTGTGCCTACTTATCTCGGGTGCTATGGGCCCAATCCCCTCGACTAATATATCTACGGATAGTATGTAAAACGGATTTTCGTTCGGATACAGGTTTGTTTAGAATCAAGTGCGCCCGCTGGTTTTGAAATGTGGAACTAACAGATTTTTTAAAAGGATAAAGTGTTTTGAAAGGAATATTAAACGAAACCCTCTGTGCGATCTGTGATCACACTTACCCACTTGTTTTTTGTAATTGTATATATTTTATGTCATTCAGTCTTGTATAGAATTTCCTTTATATCAGTTGTTCAAGCATCGCACTATGTCATTTATTGAGCTCAGATGAATATCTCATCTTTTTTTAGTGAATTTAGTTTTCATTGTTTAAATTTAGAATTTAAAAGTAAAATCTAGGATGATGGTGAGTATTTTAAAACTGAGTACGCGTGCGTAGTATGAACCTCTTGCATAGAAATTTAAAGTGTATAAAGCTATTAATGTATTAGATTTTCATGTGCTTAGGTGTTGTGATTTCTCAGATTTAGTGTGTTGGGAATGAGGGGCTCAGAGCCGTGTTTTAGCTCTACATTTTCATAGGTGTATGCACCGTATCAAAATTTTTTGGGGGGAAGGAGCTGTAATAGCGTCCGGCGAAGTGAGAAGTTGAAGTATTTTTTTCATCGAATGTCGAGAGGGAAAAACAAGTTAATCGAATGCATCGTCCGGCGAAGTAGCAGTTCTTTCTTCAATCGAATGTCGACGGGGAGAAAAGACACGAAGAGAGAGACGGCGCGGAAAGCGACGAGAGATGTTGTGCGCTAAGGAGCTCTGTGTGAGCTGAATGCTTTGGTTATTGTTTATAAGAACGTTCTGATGGTGATTTAAAAGAATAAGTCTGAAATGTGGCTTGTAAACGCCAGTGAAGAAAGCTGTATAGATTATTTTCCGTGTGCATATGTAAATAGTGTTGTTTTATTAAAATTGTTCCGTTGAAATATTGGATTGCATATTAATTCAACATTTATATTAGCTGTAGTGGTTGTTATTGGAGTAAAGACAGCACAGTCTGCACAATCTGAATTTTGTAGGCTGGAAGCTGTAATCGTTTATAAAGCACTCTGTGTGTTGCGCTTTTTGACATAATAAGCTCTTGCGATGCTTTTCGAATTGATTTTACAGGGCTCCTAGAAAAAGTTTCACGTACTCGTCCGCACTTGTTGAATTGCTTCATCGCATGGAAACGCATCAACGAATGCATTCATCGCATGCAACGAAAAGATCTCATGTAGAAGCATACTAAGATAGTAGAAAAAAACTTTTTGAGTTGCTCTATGTACTGTTGTAATTATTTTTGATATAGGCCTATTATTATTTTTTTTGTAATAATTTTTGAAGTTGTACGGAGAGTTTTGGGACACCCTGTATATTGATAGCCTTTCTTCAGAATGTCTAAGTAAATTGCGAAGTCTCTGTAGCTTAGCATTTGCTCCAATGAAAGTTTTCGCATTATCGGAAAAGATTACTTCTCATCGTCCGCGTAGCAATGAGTCTTTCTAAGGTAAACCGCCCAGCTCTCGAGGCAACTCAGACCCGTCAGTTGGGACAAATCCCGGCAGGTAGGGTCCTGGTCAGATGTCTCCGAGTCTTTTTGAGGCGACAATATAGGCATCCGTTGTCAATTTGGACACTAATTTCAGATGTAACTTCCTTATTTACAAACTAAGAATTCCTTTTCTTTGTCTTTTGTATTTTATAAAAAAGGGCCACACAAATCCGTGCTCATATAGGGGAGACTAGGGAGGGTTGACCCATTTTTTACAAAATGATTTTTCATTTTTTAAATATTGAACGTAGAACAAAGTTCTATATATCATTTTATTCATTATACAATCAGTTACCAAAATAAAATTGCTACATAAGTGTAATATAAGAAATTTGAAAAAAGATTGATTGTAATCATCAGAAAATAATGGGTCAAGGCTCCCCACATATGGGAGGCTTGACCCATTATATGGGAGGCTTGACCCACTTTGTTTTATATTGAAATATTTGTGAAGAGAAATAAAATCCGTTTAAAAAAAGCAAAATAACCTTATGCTACATGCTTTAATTATTATAAAAAATATTTTTGAAAATATGAGATGCTTCTACAAACCTTTTTAGGTGCAGAGCATTAGAGTCAGGGGAGAAAAATTTTGTTTTAAACAAGATTTTTTCTGAGCAGATATAATTGAACAACATGGAAAATGAAATTTTAACATTTAAGACAGTATTCCGTTAGAGATAAGTTCCGTTTTCATAGGTTTTCATGTATTATTATGTCCAGATTTAGGAGCCACTGTGCCGCTCTTTTTTTTTGTCTGCTTGTCCTACTTTTTGTGACACTCGACCTGACAACTCTAGTTGTCACATAGTTTGGCTTCATCACACTGTATTCATACCTTCCTAAAGTTTTTGATCAATGCTATGTTCTTTTGCAGCCGAATGGGCGCATAACTTATCATTAACATCTTTTAACCCTTTCAGGGGTTAATTAGTACTTTCAGCACTAAAATGCTGAAACAATTGACTGCCACCGGAATTTACGAACAAATTTATTTGGCGATAAGAAAAAGGCCATATTTCACATACATATTAAATAGAAAAGATTTTAGCGAAATTCTGGTGCCATTGTGGCGTTTGGGAATTAATATTAAGTGATTTCATAAATATACCACTGCCCCTGAATGGGTTAAGACTGCTGCTTTCATACTTTATAGTCCTTTCTAGTCTTTTCCACTGTTTCTATTTACTTCTTGTAAGTAATATTTAAATGGAAAAAGATCCTATCAACTTTCCCATTTATATTTCATTAATTTTTTTTCTTGCAGTGCATACTATAGCAATTGTTCCCTTCTTTCTTTAATCATTTTTAAACATTTTGTTATGCATCATCCCATTTTACTGTAGTTTTACAGAATAAATTTACATTCCTTTTTATACATAACCATTAACCTTTCATTATGCACAGTGTGTAATAAAGAGATTGCCAAAACCATTTAATTAAGGGAGCTTTGAGCATCTGGTCTGAACCCTCCCTTACATTGATGGTGTCAAGCCTCCCCACATAGCCCTTTTCAAAAGAATAGCACATTGTTATGTTAAGCCTAACTTACTGTATAATCTTTATGCCTGGAATGAATGCTCAGTATTTCTGCATTACTTAAAACCTTCTTACTTAAATTTCTATGATATATTTTATCTGAATAAAGCTTACAAAATATTTCTAAAAAGCACAACTAGATTGAAAACGCCTCACAATTGACTTTGTCCACACCATTTCGATTATCTGTATGAAAAAGACTATTGTTTAAGCATTCCAGTAGGTTTCGTTGACAACTATTGATAAAACTCTGAAATTCTTTCAAATATGAAAACGAATGGGTGAGTCAAGCCTCCCCTATGGTCAACCCTCCTTAGTCTCCCCTAGTTGAAACGTGCACTGGGACTTACTTTCTCTATTGGTAATAGATATAGGATAGTTAATACACTGCTCAAAAAAATTAGGGGAGCAAGTAAAAAAGTGACGAGAACAGTGCATGACAGCCATGTATGGGCATAAAATGGATAGTACACGTGTATCAATGCGCAATATAGAAAGAAAGATGCAAAAAAAAAAAAATGTAAGGGAGCTTTTATTCTTTGAAAAGATGGAAAGAACATGAAAAGATGGTTTAGGGTAACAATTTGGTTACATGTAAATGATAAAAAAAAAGTATTGTTTAGAAATAATGCAAGATTTTTAATATGGCGTGTGGTCTCCTAGAATAGCTAAGACTGCTGCACTCATGTTTTCCAAGGATGTGATGAGGTTATCGATAAGGCTTTGGGTAATACTGTTCCACTGCTCAAGAATTGCAATCTCCAAGTCCCGGAGAGTAAAAGGAGGCCTTGGTATCCCAGCAATGCCTCGTCCGAGGATGTCCCAAACATGCTCGATCGGATTCAGGTCAGGAGATCATGCTGGTCATTCCATACGCTGTATTGTTTCAGCTTCAAGTATGTTTTCCACAAGACGGGCTGTATGAGATCTGTTATTATCATGTATGGAAAAAAAGAAATCCCTAATTGCTGCAACAGAAAATACGACATGTCTCAGTATCTCGTCTGTATAATTTCGGACCGTCAAAGTGCCATATCGAATGGTATGCAGGCCCGTACGTCCACCTATGTTGATTCCAGCCCATAGCATCAACTCACCTCGTCTGAAATGTGACCTTTCACGAACGAATGTGAGACTATTTTGAGTGCCTCTTTCTTTCCATGCCAAAACACATCAGATGTCACATCCAGACTGAATCGGGACTCGTCTGTAAACAGAATTTGACTCCAACAACGTTGCCTCCAAATTCGATGGTCTGTTGCCCACCTTCTTTGGGACGCACAGTTGCTTGAGATCAACGGAATGCAGATAATTGGCTTACGTGCATATAGACCACCCTGATGAAGCCTATTGCAGACGGCTTGGTTGTACACCTTTCGTCCTGTGGCCAAGAGCAACTGTGTTTGCAACAGAGTAGCATTCCCGTTCCGTCTCGACGAGCTGTTAACAGGATATATCGGTCCTCAGTTTATGTGGTAGCACATGGCCGACCTTGCCCTTGTCGATGTCTATCATTCCATATGTCTTGGAATCGATTCCACATCCTTGCATCGACACTTCTTGCGACCCCAACAACGTCCGCTACACTTCGTTGTGTTTCCCCAGATTCAACTGTTCCGATAACACGCAAGCCATGGATTCCGTTAAATCCCATTGTTGTGACATTTTCAAGTCACATTTTCTCAAAACACAAGATGAGCAATTGAATTTTACGACTGAGACAATGAAACAGACATTTCTGCGAAATCCCGATTCCTGCATTTATCTCCTTTTTCTGGTTTTTGACGTCATAAACTTTAATTTGCATGTGAAGTTTTTTTTATCTGTTTTCTACTACGCTTTAAATAATAGATGTTTTATTTTACTTTACTTATAGTAGTAAAAATTTGCGTAATTTTGTTAAAACCATGTGCTCCCCTAATTATTTTGAGCAGTGTAGCATGGCTATAGGATTGATTTTACTACTCGCTATTAGTTGCACACTCATGCATTATTTTTCTAGCTCAATCCTTTCCCCGTAATGGACAGAATTTTTGAATTAAGTAGCATAAAAATGCTTGTGCACCTATAGGAAAGCATTTTTTATGATATTAATCAGCAATAAGTTTACACAATTTACCCTTAGCTGGGATAATATATTGATGTTTTTGAGCAAGTTTTAGGTCGGCATGATTTAAAGACCCCCTACTCTTAGCACTTTATCTGCATCCAGAAAGGGGTTTGGCAATCGCAATTTACTTTTATTAGAAACTAGCTGTACCCAGCCACGCGTTGCTGTGGCTCAGTCTGGCTAAATGGAAAAGAAAGAAAGGAGAAAGTGCACGTTTCTAATATGTTTAATTTCACAATACTTGTGGGTATACAATATTTTTTGTTGTTACATTGTCTGTGCAGATATAGAGATTGTCAGATTTGCCGATTCTAGAGCAGGAAACATATAATTGCCCGTGTGAGAAGCAATTCATGTCTAGATCTAAACCGTAGAATTTTAAAGCTTGGTCCTAAGCTTTGTTGATGCAGATTACAAACGCCAATCAAATAGGTAATTGCAATCTCTTAAATTGAAATTGCGCATCCATTGGAATCAAAGGAATGCGAGGAATGAGGACATCTTCCCCTTTGAAAGGTCCTGTCAAGATTGTTGCTTCTACGAAGTTGTTCATTATTTTTTTTACTGCAAGCCGCGTGCCGTTGCAAAGATTTTACTTATGACTATTTCGCAACATCATAATTGGCAGGTCGATTGTCAATTGAAGTACGTGCGGTGGCATCCCTGGCATATCGAGTGAATTAAAAAGATATGTGCCGAGTTAAACTTATGGCATTGAGCTCACAGGCTATTCACACTAATTGTATATTATAATCTTATTTCAAAGAATAATGCCAATTGAAAAATAAATTAAGGGAGATTACCCCCCGTTTCTCCCCTTTATACTTAACCAATAAACCTCCAAATATAATCAGGGAAATGCCTTATCAGAATAAACCGGTATACCAAATTTGAAGCAAATCGGATAATTCTGTATGAAAAACCCGTTTATCTAAATTAAGGGGGGGGGGGTTAGCCCTCGTTCGCCCCTTTATACTTAATCAATGAACCCCCAAAAGAAATCAGGGAAGCACCTTATCAGATAGAAGCTATTCACAAAATTTGAAGCAAATCGAATAAGTCTACATCAAAAACCAAGTTATCTAAATTAAAGGGGGAAATTAGCTCCCCGTTCCCCTTTGCACAATCAATAAAACACCAAAACTAATTAGGGAAGCACTTTATCAGAATGAACCTATTTACAAAATCTGAAGCAAATCGGATAATTTCTATCAAGAGTTATCGCGTTACATACATACGTACAAACAAAACCTGCGGGCACATCAGCTCTCAGGCTTTAATAGCATGTGAGCTAAAAAAAAAAAAACACGAACTAAAAAAACAAAGAAAAAACAAATATAAAAAATACTGACGAAATATTTCAGTAATGTGTCGCTCTGGAGGGCATAGTGAGGGGAGATGCATAATATGAAAGAGTGGTTAAAGGGCTTTCTAATGATATACCACATAATGGGTGTCGAACAATATTAAAAAAGTGCCCCTGGGGATGAAATTGGGGGAGGGGGATGCGAGGTTCATAATAGTAATATAAAAACACGCGCACATTCAAATGCAACGTAATCGGTGAATTTCAAAGAAAACGGTGAATAACTTTCGGAGGTTTAAGATTTCGTACAAACGAACATTTACTTTTTTTTTCATATAGAAATGTGCCATCAGGGAGGGAAAGAGAGATGAGGGGGATGGTAGGTGCATAATATGAAAGAGTAATCAAAGGGCTTTCTAGTGATATGTCACATGACGTGTGTCTGAAAAAATTTAAAAAGCGCCCCCTGGTGGTGGCGAGGAAATCGGAGGAGGGAGGAGCGAAGTTCGTGATAGGTATATAAAAACACGCGCGTATTCGAATGCAACGCAATCCGTGAATTTCAAAGCAATCAGTGAAGAACTTTCAGAGGTTTAAGATTTTGAACAAACGAACATTTATATTTTTATTTATATAGAAATGTGCCCCCACGTGGGGAAAGTGGGGGGAGCGAGATACGAGGTACATAATATGAAACTGTAGTCCAAGGGTTTTGTAATGATATATCACATGATAGGTTTTGGAAAATTTTTAAAAAGCGCATGGGGGGGGGGGGGGGTTAGCGAGGTTCATAATAAGTATATAACAACACTTCCGTATTCAAATGAAACTCAAACCGTGAATTTCAAAGCAATCGGTGAAGAACTTTCGGAGATTAGCGATTTTGAACAAACGAACATTTACATTTTTATTTATATAGATTGGTTTAACTTCTAACAAAGAATTATACTCAGCATTAAACCCTACTTTTTGGACTTCCCTTATCAATTAGATGCCTGCATTATTCATTTCGTCTATACATATGGATCCTATTTTTTATTTGATGGGTTTTTTATGTTATTCAAGAACCGGAAAATATATCTTCAAATACGTAATATTTTAATACAAATATTACTAATACTTAAGATATTATCAACAAATTCAGTTGAATTAAGACAGACTAACATTGTATCAGTTTTATGCTTAATTTCTGATGAAAACTCATTAGTTTCTTCCACATGTTGAAAATCGTTGTTCTTATTGGATGTGATGTCTCCTACCCTCAGAAAAGAATGGCTGTGCCACCAAAGTTCACAGTTGATCGACTTGTCAAAGGTTAGTCCTCGAAACATGATTTCCACTGCATTGTTCTTTGAGCGAATTTGCTTTCATTGTTTGGTTTAATCTGGTTTAATCTTAAATTTTGTAAACTCTGTTCGCCACAAAAGTTTTAAAAAGACGAAGAGGAGTCTGAGTCCATGCTAAGACAATGGGTGAATCTCACCACAAAATTACCTTATTTATATGCAACTTTACTAAATTCAACTACTTTGGATATGAGCTGTTTCAATAACACAGCTCAAATCGCGGAACTATCAAAGGTTTCAGTATCACAAACCTAGATTTACCACATAGTAAATTGAAGATGAGTTCGAATTTGTGGGGCAGCGTAGATAAATGGCTGCTCAATATGCGAGCTCTGATGCATTGGAGAAACCGTGCAGTTCAATTACCGAATTTTCAGCATGTAAGGCATAACGATTGGTGCGTATTTTGTTTATGGATTGCAGTGTTGGGATAAAGAGTCGTCATTCATCTTTTCTGCCATCTGGAAATGGATCGCTCCAACCTAATTTTAATAATCAAATATTCTGTATGACCATTTTTCTTTAGCTATCCCAAGCGCGAGCATTTCCAATGGATCGTAAATTCAAACTATATCGGATAGAACTGTTCTTTTCGTGTACTTTTCATGTAATTGGTTCCTTAACCCTTTCCGGCACAGACAAATTTTGTTGTAAAATGATGAAAGGATCTTTTTTAGAAATTAAGAACTTGTTACTTTATACTTTCATCGTAAAAGCAAAATTTTATTAAAATATTGTTGATGCCGTTTAGAATTAAAATTAGGTATCCCGACCCGGGACCACTGCGTCGGAAAGGGTTAACTGATGAATTATGTCACAAGGAGTCACGAATTAGATTCCGTAGCAGTTCGCTGTGGAGAAATGCCATACCACCACGCTTGAGTAATTAAATTAACTGTGCTTGCATTTGTTGAGCTTCTGTAAAATTCCTCACCCCTGTCAGTACGTTGTCAACACAGAAGTCCTGGAATACTACACGTGAAGCTAGTGGAAAATTATTTCTTTCGTTATTTGCGAGCTGATTCAGGGTCCGCGTAGACAGATATGGGGCGCGACGTCCCGTAGGTAAGTGTCTTGAATTTAAATATTTTGACCAGTTCTTCTTCACTACATTTTCACAAAATGGACAGTAAATCTCTCTGATTTTTCGTAATTAGAATATGGCGATAAATTTTTATGATTACGGCTTTAAAGACGACCTTATGCGTTCTAAATCTGCAAATGAGATCAAAGAGAAAGAACTAAAGTAAATCATTTAATCTTTCAATTGCATTTTCCTTTGATTCTCCTAAAAATGCCAGCTTATCAGTTTTAATTGGCATTTCTACAACATATCTGCCATCTTCTCTTCTAGTGTGAATACGCTGGAAATGTTTATCACAGTATGGTTCATCTTGACTTTTTGTTTGTTTTGTTTCATGCACCGCTACATATTCGTTCATGAACCGTACAAAATTTTTTCATAATATTTGGATAAGTCATCCATAGTTTGAACAAGCCTACAATAATTATTAAAATTGCATTCTTGTGCCTTAGACCTAGAAACACTGGCAGCGTAGCCAAAAAGAGTTTCTTAAAAAATAAAATTTTACTAACCATTTGGAAAAATTGTTATTGTCCTCGGTCAGGGTAGGAAATCAAAAACATATCTGAAGCGTTTTATTTGTTGAATCCCGCATATTATTCGTTTTCTGATTGGTCTATACAGTAATCTGTATTTTCCCTTTACTTTCAACAGAGATGGATACTTCTGTTGCCACTATGACAAAAAAGTAATAAAAACTACAAAAAAAAAATTAATAACTGAGAAACAAATTGAGATACAGCTTTCAAACAAATTGCAATTAAAAATGCATTTTTTTCTCTCTACGACGATATAAAAAGTAATATTGTGGGATGTTTAGAAGTTTAAAAGTGAAATTCCATTTAAAATTGGTCCAGGAATATTAATGTTTAATCCATGGCGCACGTAATGTATGACCAGCTCCGTAGAAGTTTAAAAATTTACAGTACCGAAAATTGTAAAACTGAAATTTCTTTTCAAATTTGCTCATGATGGGTCCATAAATGTTAATGTTTAATCCATGGCGTACGTAATGTATGATCAACTCCGTGCGATTTTTTATGTCTTAAATTTTAGTCTTTGAAAAAATCATTTTCCAAATGGTCGTTGTAATTTGTTAAATTGCTTTTTTTTATATTTAATTTTTTTCCCAATAATAAAAAAAAAATACTTCGTTTGATAATAAAACATGTATCGGACCTGGTTTATCCAACTGTGGATCTTCTAACTGGAATGCCCGTAGTTGCATAATGGGCATAATGTTTAGATATGTAGCTGGTGTTATCCGTGTAATTTTAGGAACAACTAAAAATTTGTAAGTTGTCCCTAAAACTTCTACTTACATTTGTAATGGTTTTTATACTATTTTCTTTATAATGACTGAACCATTTAACCCAGAAACCGAAGCATTTACTTTCTTTTACTTCAAGCACAATAACTCTATATATTCCTTCGTTTTAAAGTGATTGTGAGTTCCTGAATCTAGCAATGATCTAAGAGGAACAAATTCTATTCTCGTATTTTATGTACAGAGTGTCCCATAAATATTGGAACAAACTTTAAAGTAGGGATGCACATCTGTGGCCCGCGATGGACTTACGTGTGGCCCGCGAACTTCGTCAATTTATAACTGCAAAAAATTGTCATTATGGAAAAAACAAAAGTTTTGTCCATAGGTCCCAAGAAAAAAAATCGTGAATTTCATCAATTTGCCGCGGGAAAAATGGAAAAATTCGTCAGTCTGTTAAGAATCGCGAATTTGGTTGATCGGGTGCGGAAAAATCGTGAATTTTGTCGATAAGGCGCGGAAAAAATTGCAAATTTGACCTATCGGGCAAGGAAAAATCGCGAGTTTTGTTAATCAAGATCGGAAAAATCGATAATTTCGTTGGTCCGGCACGGAAAAATCGCGTCGATCGAATTTCGTCGATCAGGCGCGGAAAATCGCAAATTTCATTGATCGGGTACGAAAAAATCCTCAATTTTGTTGATGATGCGCGGAAAAATTGTAAATTTTGTTGATTGGCTGCGTAAAAATCGTGAATTTCGTCAGTTGCGAGAAAAAATTGCGCATTTCGTTAGTCAGTTAAGAATCACGAATTTCGTCGATCGGGGGCGGAAAAATTTCAAGTTTTGTTGATGGGCTGCAGGAAAATCTCAAATTTATTTGATGGGCTGCGGAAAAATTGCGTGTTTCCTCTGTTTATCCCGAATTTCGTCAATTTACCGCGGGAAAATGGAAAATTTTCAGTCAATTAAGAATAGCCAATTTCGTTGATCGGGCGCGGAAAAATCGCAAATTTCATCGATCAGGCGTGGAAAAAGCGCAAATTTCGTCGATCAGGCTCCGAAAAATCACGAATTTCGTTGGTCAGGCACGAAAATAATTGCGAATTTCGTTGGTCGGGCACGAAAAAAATCGCGAATTTTGTCAATCAGGCGCAAAAAAATCGCAAATTTCGTTGTTCATGCACGAAACAATCGCGAATTTTCTCGATGATGCGCGAAAAATTGAAAATTTCTTTGATCGGCTGCGTACAAATCACGAGTTTCGTCAGTTTATTGCGAGAAAATAGCGCGAATTTCGTCAATTTGCCGAGGGAAAAAATTGCAAATTTTATTAGAATCAGTTAAAAATCGCGAATCGTTGATCGGACCGAAAAATCGCGAGTTTTGTCATTCGAGCTCCGAAAAATCGCGAATTATGTCGATCAGGCGCGGAAAAAAGCGAATTTTGTCGGCCGGCTTCAGGAAAATTGCGAATTTTGTCCATCAGGTGCAAAAAAAATCGCAAATTTCGTTGATCGGCTCCTCATCCCCCCCTTCGTTCATAAAGTTCACATTTTTTTCGGCACTAGCCACTTTCATGCTATGTTTGTTTTTTAGCACTTTTAAGCAAAATTTAAAGCAAAATTTACTTCCCCGAATAAAGTCAAGGAATATTATCAGTCATTCTAAATAATACTTGCTATATCTCTGTTATATATACAAACGTAAACTGTTGATATATCCTTGCCAACTGAATTGGATATGTTGACCGGGTAGGGGAACCAAGAAGGGTAAAACTATCCCCCCCCCCTCCTTCCCGTCTGAAACAATATTTCTTATCTGATTATAGGCCACAGATCACCTCCTAGAAATAGAATTCTCCCCGTGTTACTGATGTGGCCCTCCACAACCCAGAAATTTTTATAAGTGGCCCTTCTCTTAAAAAGGTTGTGCACCCCTACTTTAAAGGGAGATAGGGCGCGTCCAAAAGATCGAGAATTGCATAGCAACCCATGACCGGAAACGGCATGCAAAAGTGATAATAGCGGTACAAAAAATAAAGGGACAGAAGACAGAGATTACCTGAAATATTTATTGCTCATAAATATTATATATGGTGCAGTAGATGAAAAGTGAAAATGTTGCAAAAGATTTTCAAAGTTTCCACCATTGCAAGCGATGCATGCTTTACACAGACGGACCATGGATCGTCGGACCCGTTCGAACACATTTGGATTTTCTTGAATAACCGCAGCAGCCCAAACGACTCTTCCCAGATAGCATGAACATTAACAGCAAGTCTGATTTTTTTTTTTTGACGTTATCTTGTTGTGACAAATTTGAATTGAGAAATTCGCAGCAAATTTCCCGCAAGGTATACCATCCCCCACTTGCATGAGTAGTTTGTTGTGAAACTGATGGCAAGACTGTCTTTAATTCACGAAAGTGACGAAAGCAAAAAATCCCTCTGTTAAGATAATAGACAGCCAGCACATACGCATGAAATACTGCAGAAATTTTATTCGGTTGGCTCCGGTTTTTCTAAACGCTATAATTATCAAATACCAAAAAAGGCTCGTATTGATAAGTATAATGTTACCTTAACTTGTTTATGGTGCGGAAAACTATGCATGCACCTTCTGACGGTGTGTTCGCATCAATAGACCTGTTCAGGTCTATGGGCCCCTCCGAAGGGGTTAAACTTTTAGTGTAACAGTTTTAAACAAATAGTGGGGCGTGGAAAGATTACTACTTTGCAGTAAGTTTGCAGTATTTTTTATTACTTGTTTGCCGTTAATTTGTAATAAATTTGATACAGCATGAATTTAACTTGCACGACAAGTTAGCTGCAAGTTCAAAGTGTGGTGACTTCGGCGTTTGCGTTATCTTGCTGCTGTCTTGTTATGAATTTTCAGTCTTGTCATGCTAAGCTTGCTGCAACTTTGCAGGTTTTCAAAGCAAGACTGCTGTTACTGATCGTAATTAAAATCTCCCGTACGAGGGCGCTGTGTCAGCGCCGTAATTTTATTTATTATTCCAATCGTCTGCGTGTTGACGATAGATTGTAATTTAGTTACTAGTGAGTGGAAACACTGAATTTTTGTTGTTGTTGTTATTGAGATAATGGAATGTTTGATTTGGAAACGGCCAGAGAGACTGTTTCACTCTTAACAATTATTGTTTTAAAATAAAGAAATATACAGTTCACTGCGAAGAGTTCCTTAAAAATGGTGTCATTGAGTAACTTATTGTTTATTCTTAACAAAAATTGGTCCTTCGAGGCCAAAGTAAACGGATTTATCGTTTGCTTTTAGAGTCAAGAATCAGCGACGAGACTTGGTTTCTTCGAATAAGGTAGGACTTTTTCTTTAACATGTCTACTGAATTAAAAAATATTTTGACAAAAAAAAGAGTTTTAAAATGTAAAATTACTAAATTTGTGAGTGAAATTAAATTAAGTGACTCTGATGAATGTTCTTTAGAACTTGTAAATACGAAATGTGATCAATTCAATACAGAATTGAAAGAAATGTTTGATAAAATTTATTCATTGTGCGATGAAGAGGAAATTGATAGATATATCGATGAACAATCATCGATTGAAAAAGAGTTAGATGAAACTTGGTTAAAAATTAAAAGAGCGAAACAAAAACAAATAAATGTTCTTAATGAATCAAAGCCGAAACAAGAGAATAGTGTAACGGAAGTTCGACTTCCCACGATTAATCTACCTTCTTTTAGTGGAAACGTACAGGATTGGATATATTTTAGTGATCTTTTTAAATCTAGCGTTCACAATAATAGCGCACTTTCGGGTGCTCAAAAGTTATCATATTTGAAATCTTCGCTTCATTCTGAAGCTGCAAAAGTTGTACAAAGTATAACGATTTCAGATGATAATTATCAAACAGCGTGGTCCTTATTAGAGGAAAGATATTCCAATAAAAGACAACAAGTGTTTGCTCACATTAAAAAATTAATGTCCATTAATTCAATACAAAGTGAAACACCTAGTGCTATTCTTAATTTAGCAGATACCGCCAGTGAATGTATCAGATCTCTAGAAATTCTCGATCAAAAAATTGAAGGGTTTGCGGATACAATAATAACTTATATATTGTGGCAGAAATTAGATGGGTCCACAAAATTATGGTTTGAACGTGAACAAAAAAAAGACGAGCTACCAAAATTAAAAGAATTAATCGAGTTTTTAAAAAGACAAGCGAGAACACTGCAAGTTTCCAAACCTCTTATAAATAATGTAACTCCTAAACGCAATGCTCAACAACGAATCACTAGTATGGTATCTACATCTAATGGTAAAAACTCAAAAACATTTAAATGTGTTAAGTGTCAGAGTAATGAATTCCACGGTTTGCACAAATGTCCAGAATTCTTAAATCTTTCAGTAGCTTCTAGATATGAATTCGTAAAGAAAAATAATATTTGTTTTAACTGTTTAAAATTCCACTCGGTTAGAAATTGTAAATCTACTTATTCTTGTCGGAAATGTATGAAAAAACATTCGAGTTTACTGCATTTCGAGAATGAAAATGAAAAGCAAATTCAAAACAGCGATAGAAAAAATGAATTTATTTCAAAACCCGAGGTCAGTGATTGCAATACCCAAAACCAGAATCAAATCATAGCGCATTCAAATCTAGACCCGAATGCTGCAACATTTCACATTTCTAACGAAAGAGTATTTTCAGGTACATCTGTTTGTGAGATGAATTATTTAAGTTCTGGCATCTTATCAACTGTCATTGTTTATATTAAAAATAAATTTGGTGAATTTAAGCCGTTAAGAGGTTTGATTGATGCTGGATCAATGAGTAATTTCATTACGATTCAGTGTGCTGATTATTTAGGAATTAAGAAAGAAAAAATAAAAGTTGCGGTTTCAGGATTAAATGGCATCTCCGTGAATATTAACTCCAAGGTAAAAGCATTAATTTCGAACAATTCAAATTTTAAGGCGGAAATAGAACTTCTTTGTGTACCAAAAATATCGGATACTATTCCAGTAAATCGGATTAACGTTCCAACAGAACAATACCTTAATAACATTAAATTAGCGGATCCAGAATTTTACAAACCTGGAAAAATTCATGTTCTTTTGGGAGCTCAAATATTTTATGATCTTTTAGAAGTCGGTCGAATTGAAGTCCCCAATTCTAATTTAAAATTCCAAAACTCGGTATTTGGATTCATTGCCTGTGGAAGCGTATTAAATCCTGACAATCAAATCACGCAAAATACTCATTGTGGGCTTGTTTGTAACTATGAAGATTTGACAAAAGAAGTGCAAAAATTCTTTCAGTTAGAAACATTAGGGATAAAAGACGATCCCACATGTACTGACGAAGATAGAGCATTAGAAATATTCGAAAAATCTGTATCTTATAAAAATAAACGTTACGAAGTTACCTTACCATGGAAAAAAGATTGGCGAGAAATGAACGACAATCTCAAAATAGCCAATAATAGACTAAACTGTCTTAAAGTGAAAATGAAGCGAAAATTAGAGCTTCGTGCTCAATATTGTGAGACTTTGAAAGATTATGAAAATAAAGGAATCATAGAAAAAATAACGGAAACGCACAAGCCAGTGGAGAAATCACTTTTTTATCTTCCACATCAACCTGTCTTTAGACAAAGCCTGACAACAAAAATGAGAGTAGTCTTCGATGCCAGCTCACACGATGTTGGCGAATTATCGTTAAATGATTGTCTTTGGCCAGGTCCAAATCTAAATCCAAACATATTCGATCTACTTATCAATTTTAGATTAAACAAAATAGCATTGATAGGTGATATAGAAAAAGCCTTTCTGCAGATATCCCTAGCGGAGAAAGACAGAGATGCAGTGAGGTTTTTATGGATTGGAGATAGAGGTATAGAAATATATCGCTTCAACCGAGTTCTTTTTGGTATGAATGCTTCCCCGTTTCTTCTTGCTGCTACTCTAAGAAAACATATCAAGAAATTTCAAGTTAGATATCCTACAACAACAAAGTTATTAGATAGGTGCCTCTACGTTGATGATTTCATCGCTGGTGCTGACAACTTGCAAGATGCGTTAGAAATCTCTCGAAATGCTGTTTATATTATGAGCGAGGCAAGTATGAAACTCAGAAAATGGTCAACTAATGATAACGATTTGATGGAGCAATGGAAACAAGAAGGGTTTGATACTCAGCCTCTACACAACCCAATTGAATTAGGATTTGACTCAACAAAGGTTCTAGGAATGTCTTGGCATACGAGTGAAGATTGCTTTATCGTAGATGTAAAAGGCTTATTAGAAATGTTATCAAAAAATGAAAACACCAAGCGCTTCATCCTGCGTGCTATTGGAAAAATATTCGACCCTCTTGGCTTGCTCACTCCTTATACTATTCGCATGAAATGCCTATTTCAAGATCTGTGGTTGAGGAAAATTGCTTGGGATGAAGATCTACCAATAGATGTTAAAGAAAAGTGGCTTCAATGGTGTTCTGAGATCCCACGCCTCTCCGACCTAAAAATTCCAAGAATTGTGCTAAATTCAACGAAAGAAGAAAATTCAGATGTGGTAGAGATTCACTGTTTTTGCGATGCTAGTAAGAAAGCCTTCGGCACTGTCATATACCTCAGAATTGTAAAAGAAAATGCTATTGAAGTTAACCTTGTGACTTCAAAAAGTAGAGTTACACCTCTTAAAAAAATCACTTTACCAAGATTAGAGCTATTGGGAGCTTTACTTGCTGCCCGACTAGGTAATGCAGTCAAGAAAATAGTAGATCATAAGAAGCCATCAGATGTGTTCTTCTGGACAGACTCGAAAATCACTTTGTACTGGATTAGAGGTTCTAGTAAAAGATGGAAATCATTCATAGCGAATCGTGTCAACGAGATTCAATCTTTGACTGACTCCAATTCGTGGTTTCATTGTCCGGGAAAGTCTAATCCAGCCGACCTCCTTACCAGAGGCGTCAGTGTTGATATGCTCTTAGAAAAGGATTTGTGGTTTAAAGGTCCCCCCTTTTTGAGAGAAACTGTTCTCCCAACTAATGACTGCGACATCCAAAATTCGCCAGATGACTATTCTGATGAACTAAAGAAAACAGTTAAATGTGAAAATGATAACTCTTTAGTTACTCTAGCTATTTATGATCAAAATTATTTATTAGATTATATTATTAGTGTTAGTAATAATTATATAACTATCATTCGTATTTTATGTTATGTGCTTAGATTTATTCATAACCTTCGAAATGTTAATAGAGTGAAAGATCATCTTACTTCTAAAGAATTGAATGCTGCAGAATTATCACTGATAAAGATGGTTCAACAAAGTGAGTATCAGGAAGAAATAAAATGTCTTCAGAAAGGTAATTCGGTACCAAATAAAAGTAAACTAAATTCTTTAAATTGTTTCTTAGATGAAAGTAATATTTTAAGAGTTGGGGGTAGATTGGGTAACTCATATTTGACAACAAATGAAAAACATCCTATGGTTCTGCCAAGTAAGCATCCCCTTACTTTAATTATTGTAAGATATTTTCATTTAAAGTATTTACATGTAGGATCACAAACATTGTTGTACCATATTCGTCGTAAATTTTGGATAACTAATGGTAGAAACATCTGTCGCAAAATAACATATGAATGTGTCACTTGTTTTAAAAACAAGCCTGTATTAGCGAGTCAAGTTATGGGTGACTTGCCCAAAGAGCGTGTTACACCTTCATTTCCATTTTCCATTATTGGAACTGATTATTGTGGCCCTTTTTACATTAAATTCAAAAATCAAAGGAAAGGTACATATAATAAAGTGTATGTATGTATATTCGTTTGTCTCTGCACCAAAGCTATTCATCTAGATTTCGTTTCAGATCTCACTTCTGCAGCCTTCATTGCTTGTTTTAAGCGCTTTGTTAGCAGAAGGGGAAAGTGTTCAAAAATATTTTCTGACAATGCAAAAAACTTTGTAGGGGCAAACTTAGAATTGAAAAGGCTTCACAATTTGGTTAGACACCCAGATGAAGCATTAGCTGATTATTTTGCAAGGGAAAATATCGAATGGAATTTTATTCCTCCGAAAGCGCCGAACTTCGGTGGTCTTTGGGAGGCAGGGGTTAAATCATTCAAATTCCATCTAAAACGTGTAATTGGTAACGCGCACCTCACTTTAGAGGAATTTCTGACAGTAATTCTAGAAATTGAAAGTGTTTTGAACTCAAGACCTCTGTCCCCATTGTCATCAGATTTCGACGATTACCAGACTCTGTCACCGGGTCATTTTCTTATAGGTAGGCCCTTAACGTCTATTATTGAACCCCAGCTCACTGAAATTTCGGAAAACAAACTTAGCAACTGGCAAAAAATAACAAAATATAGCCAGCAAATATGGAAATTATGGAAGCGAGACTATCTGAACACCTTGCAGCAACGTAATAAATGGCAAATAAATAAAAACAATATAAATGTTGGTTCTCTCGTATTGATCAAAGATGAAAATACGCTCAGCACAAAATGGGCAACAGGTAGGATTTCCGAGATATTTCTCGGTAAGGACAAAAAAGTTCGAGTAGTGAACATTCGTCTACCTAACGGTAGAATAATAAAGAGAGATGTGAGAAGTATTTGTCCCCTTCCAATTAATGGAAACTAATTTCTTTAATGTATATATTTGGTATATTTTGAATATATTTTGTTGTTTAATTTCTATAGTATGTTTTATTGTATTCAAATGTAAAGTAATTTAGCCATTTTTCCTTTGTTATTAATTATATCTTTGCATTGTTATATGTAGTATTATGTAATTTTATATTATATATTAGAGTAGTTTTGAAACCTGCAGGTTTCAACGGTCGGGAGTATGTTACTGATCGTAATTAAAATCTCCCGTACGAGGGCGCTGTGTCAGCGCCGTAATTTTATTTATTATTCCAATCGTCTGCGTGTTGACGATAGATTGTAATTTAGTTACTAGTGAGTGGAAACACTGAATTTTTGTTGTTGTTGTTATTGAGATAATGGAATGTTTGATTTGGAAACGGCCAGAGAGACTGTTTCACTCTTAACAATTATTGTTTTAAAATAAAGAAATATACAGTTCACTGCGAAGAGTTCCTTAAAAATGGTGTCATTGAGTAACTTATTGTTTATTCTTAACAACTGCTGCAAATTTTCTGAAAATTAAAAATGCTATCTGGGTTGCAACGAGATCCATTTCAAACTCGGCAGGCATTACATCAACAGCTTTAAGTTCTCGCCAAAGAAAGAAATGCACACTGTTTAAAACAGGAGAGCGTGGAAACCAGGCGACCAGTCCACCACGCCCAATCCATCGTTGACCAAAAAACACACTCAAATGTGTACAAAACCATCTTCCATAATGGGGAGGTGCCCCATTATGTTGAAACGACAAGTTGCGTGTCATATTTTGTGGCACAGTGTGAAGTAAGCTTGGCAGTACCAGTTCCAAAAATATGAGATAATTCGCTGATGTCAAACGAGATGGCAACAGGTAAGGACTAATAATCAAAAATTCACTGAGAAGCGATGTTGGGCAGCATGCGGTCTTCCTCCATCTGGATTTTCGCGAGCCCGTCAATGCGCATTGTATTGTTTGAACACGTTATCTTGCATGAAGCTTGCCTCACCCGTAAACAAAACATAAGATGGGAAATTAGCATTTTGGGCACATTGGTTGAGATACCACCGTGCAAAATGTACACGTGCAGGATGGTCTGCAGGGAGTAGAGCCTGTACTTTTTGGAGAAGATATGGGTGTAAGGCTTTGCCTTGCAAAGCACTATGTACACTATTTGGAGATCCTCCTATGGCAGCAGCAACGGCAAGTACTCTAGTACTTGGATTCCTCTCTAATACATTCCAGGTGGGGGGGGGGGGGGGCGGCGTACGAGTCACAAGCGGCCTGCCCTCACTATGCCTACTACCTCTTAAGGACCCATACTCACACAAATTGTGGTGCACATTCGAAAATATTCGGCTGTCCGGTACATCTCTCAATGGGAACCATTCTCGATAGTCTCTGAGCTGCTCGTGCATTGCCATCAGCTAATCGTTACTCGAAGTGCCAGCTCCCTGTCCGCAAAATGTTGCATGCGGATATACTGTTCGAATGACTGCAATAAAGCAGCTATTTCCCCTCCATTGCTCTCGTGCAGAGTCCCACCTAGTGGCGTACGATGACGTTTCCGGACATGGATCCGGATAATCAAACTAACATTATATTAATCCAATAAAAAGATATCTTTAAGTCGGGTGCAGTTAGAAAAATAAATAAACAATAATAAATGAAGGAAATAAGTTTGAATTTTTATAATTTGCTTAATAAAAAATGTAACCAAAAAACAAAACAATGAATTAAATAATTACATATGTTTCTGTATGATGTACATAGATTTCTACTTTTACTTTCATACATTGTGGTATATGAATGTGCGTATTTAAGAAGAGAATACGTACATAGTATTTACAACAAAAGTTTAAATTAATTAGGGTGAGAGGATTTGAAAGACTGTTGTCTGGACATCATTTGCATCTTTTGCTGCAATCTTCCATAAGCTTCTTTCATGGCTTCTAAATCTGCAATGTAGAAATTACAATGAAAATATTTTTTAGATTTTGCAACATAAATAATTTTATATAACACTGTATTTTATTATACGCGGATGCACATAAGAAAATTCTAGTTTATTTGCTTCAAAACGCCACTATATATGTAGCACAAATACAAAATACAAACTAGTTAGATACATATATCTCATTTCCTTCATAAAAATCATATTTTTGAAAAATAACTAATTGCTATTTTAAATTTTATGAAAAGGAACTTTTTTTAAAACTTTTTTGATTTATCTCAAAATGTTCTTTTTTACACTGGGTGCAAAATAACTCGTGAACCACTAAATATTTTTTGTGTAATATTTTCATAAATCATTTATTTTTTATTCACAAGCTCAGATTATAACTTATAAGATTTTGTGATACCGTGTATGATATATTCATAATATTAACCTTTTTATGACGATTATCCCGTAATAAAATTTTAATTTTTGAGCACCACTAATTTCGAATAAAAATCTTTAAACCTGCAAGACTGACATGCATCACGACTCATACTTCGGTCAGGAATTTTTGTGTTTGGAAGTTACATTTCGAGGCGCCTTTTCATTTTGAGAAAAATAAATCTAAATTTTATACTCACTTTTAATCTCATCAGTGCTACAAATATTATTCCCAGTAACAGCTTAGTAGAATTCAGATGTCATTAAATTATCTTTTTGTTGCTGTTGCCTGTATAAAACCACTATTGAGTATACTTGTACTTGAGCCTCCATCGAAATTTCACAGTTATTTTCAGTGGAGTTTCACACTTTGACTACTGAAGTGAGTTGTAAAACTAACTTCAGAAAATTAATTAATTTTTAAGAAGATGTATTATAACTAATTTGAATTAAATATACCTTTTTTTATAAGCGAAATACTATTAAATTAATCGCAATACAGATAACCAGTTGAAGCAAGTTTGTACTAACTACTGTTTTTAAATTTGTTTCCAATAATAACTGTACAAGCTACAAAACATTATTCCCTACACGCTAATGCCGTACTTTGTGTACATCAGGATTTTATTATACATGATTGCCTGACGTAATATCACCGTCATCACTTAGTATTCCGAAATGAACTATTTTGTGGCAAATAGGTCTTTATTTTTAAAGTGGTTTATGGTAGAGGTTTGCACGAGCAAATTTTCACCAGGAGACTCTTGGTGGGCCTGATCTGGTGACCCTTTTTCCGAGTCAGCCGGGCCTAACTATTTTCTGCAGTCTCAGGGCGGACAGGACAAGGACAGACTTTCTTTTTCCGAGGCGCACTAAGGCTTGGCCTTCATTCTTCCCAGAGGTCTGCACAGGCCGAAATTTTCCGCCCTGCTCCAGCCCCAGCTCATATGAAAATCATTGTCCTGGCCCGTGTAAAAAATCATTAAAATCATGCCGCTCCGTGTAAAAACCCGTAAAATGAGGCCCGGCCCATGCAAAAATTAGTAAAATGAGGCCAGGACAAACGATTTTCGCAAAAAAAAAAAAATTTTTTTTTTAATTTACTATTCATGTAGAATAACTTTTTTTTAAATAATAGTACATGCATTTCTGGGTAAACAAATTTAAGTACAGTAAAACCTGTGAAAAGGAACTTCTCTATGACGGAATCCTATTTTAAACGGAAAAAGGCAGTGTTCTGTCTAAAATGAATATAATGATCCGTGTGAAAATAATGTAATACACTTACAACAGACTACCTGCTAAGAAGGGAACTCTCTACAACGGGTTTGTCTTCTCTCCTATGAGATTCCGTTTTAGAAAATTTTACTGTGTAGTTTTTTTTTTTTTTTTTCAGATTTTTAAGTCTCGAAGCTGATGGAATATAGATTACTGATATTAATGATAACTCAGACTTTTACATACAAATAGAGATTGAATAAATGTTACGCGTGCTAGTATGTCGGTTACATGGGCACAGGCAGAAAGAAATCTAGAGACAGGCAGTATTTTGGGACGAATGCACCTGTACTTCTCAACCCAGGGAGCAATTTTAATAATGAAGAATAGAAACATGAATAAAAAGATAAAATATTTTTCGTAAGAACTCCTAGTACAAGATGATTTTTAAACATATCGCGGTAAACTCTATATAGAACAATTAACAAGGCTCTGTTCTTTAGAACAATTAAGAGAACTCTGCCCTTTTCAGAGGGCATGACCCCTAGAACCCCTTGTTTAAGATAAATTAAAACATATAAGTGTAAAAAGAAAAATGAGGTATCGACAAGTTGGCGTCCCTTTTGGCGACAAATTTTGGTCGCCAAATTTGGCGATATATCTTCTATCTATCAAACTTGGCGGCATTTGGCGTCGGAACAGGGTCCCCCCTACGGTAACCCCCCTTATATGTATGGAGATACGATAGCGTTATATATATATAGATTTTTATTTTTCACGGGAAAATCTTGCAGTAGAAAAGTAATTGTTGTGGTAAGAATTTTATTGCGGTTTTGTAATTAAAAATTGTGTTCCATGCAAACTTCATAGCGTAGAGACACATGTAAAAAAAAAAAAAATCTTAGTTCTTGTTTCTTTAAATGTTTAAACTGTTTTATGTTACGTTACTAACGAAGAATAAATTTGAATATTTTCTTTAAAAAAATCGTCAGCGGTAAAGGAATTTTAATTAAATTTCAAAATTCGAGGAGGGGCAATGGCATTTTTCTACCTTAACACCACCCCCCACCCCCTTCCCTGACGACACATATGGTAGTTTAATTTTCTTTTTTTAAAGAATGATTTCAAAATATCATAATCTATACAACTCTACAAAGATAAAGTAAATTAAAAAAAATTATTGTAATTTATTGAACCAAATTAAATTTAAATATAGCAATATATTTTTATGCAAAAGTTTCGTTAAAGAAACATAAAATATCACAAATTATTATTTTTTATTATTACATTATAACCTCTTACTGGCAATCTTACACGGCCCGTTAATAATGAAGTCTAGACCTGGCTCACGTCTTCGAAGAAAATAAATCCGGGCCGAGAAATTTCGGCCCGTGCAAACCTTCAGTTTATGGTAGTTGTTTGAAGACTTGTAAATCAAAGTGATTTTAAGGCTAGGCTTGTAAACGTATGTATAAATAAATCCCTGTCGGCTCGGCCTACAGGCGCAGGTAAATTCTCAAGTTAAAATTAAAATTTTTATTTTAAATAACGAACGAGCTTAATTAGTATAACATTAATGCAAATACAAATAAAACGTCGAAATAAAAACCACTTGAAGACGTAAACACGTGTAATTTGCGTAAAGTGAAGTGAATGTGACATTTACGATCAACCATTATTGGTATTTAATGTTATAGTTTGGCGATAGATTTTTGGTCGACGGGATAACCAAGTAGTACTAATATTAGTTTTTGTTGCATTAAAATTTCCTAACTTGTTGATTTCCTGTAAGCAAGTAAACCCTATTAGTTTACAATAGAAGTCGATGGTAATTTGGCGAAATATTAGAGATATGACAAGTTGGCGTCACTTTTGGCGACAAATTTTGGTCACCAAATTTAGCGATATATCTTCTATCTATCAAATTTGGCGTCGGAACAGGGTCCCCCCTACGGTAACCCCCTTATATGTATGGAGATACGATAGCGTTATGTATATATAGATTTTTATTTTTGACGTGTAAATCTTGCAATAGAAATGTAATTGTTGTGGTAAGAATTTTATTGTGGTTTTTTTTTTTTTAATTGCTGGCAACTGCTATAAGGAATTTTTTTTAAACTTTCCTGTCATTTTTGCTGAAAGAGCTGGTTTTATCAGAATCATGTTAAGGCGTTATTCAAAATTTTTAACCCTCCCCCTTTTCTACTGCCTTGGGCCGATTTTTCTCATTTGAAATTCCCGCCGAGATACTAGCCATCTCAATGTGTTTGGCGAGTTTGAAGACGATCCGTTCATAATTGCGACTTTTATCGTGCGGACAAAATTTAGTACACACATACATACATACATATATGTATATATATATATATTACCATTAATTAAACATAACCTGCCACAGTCAATTATTATGAATTAAAGCTGTAAGTATTAAAAAAAAAAAAAAAAAAATATTATAAGAATTATTATGGAAGAAAAAAGAAAAAAGTGGACACCGACAAAAATTGAAAAGCTTATACATTGAATTACGTTATCGAGGGCACAGAATTCAATGATATAAGCAAAATGGTTGTTTTCTGTGGGAAAAATAAGCTAAAGCTAAAATTAATTTTCCCCTGTGCCCGAACAACCACTAAAATCAAGTGAATTGATTAAAAATGAAAGCAGAATAGAAACAAATAATATGAAATGGAAGAATCAATAAAACGTATTTAAATATTTATAGGATATAAAATAGAAATAATAAACACCATACCGATTAATATTTCAGTATTTTACAAAAATCCATGTGCACATGTCTTCCAGTATATCAAAAAGATTAAGGTGAATAAAACAGTTAAGAAATCACAGTAAATGATACCAAAGGATGCAGTTAATACATTTTGAAATAAAAGTTGAAATACCTTGTAAAACAAATTTAATCTAATATAAAATAAATAGATATTAATTACATTATTTAAAATGCACTATTAAATTAATAGATAACAGTTTAACAATATCGTCAAAATTTAGCTAAAAATACACCCTGGTGTATAAATTATAACTGAAATGGAGCTAGAAAAATTAAAAATTAGAGCAATGTGAAAGATACAATTTTAGTGCTGCCATCTATTAATAATTATATTAAACATCTATCGCAAGATAAAAATTTGCAAGCTTTTGAATGTAAATAACTGTTTAAACAGCAAAACCAAACAAATCCTTATATATAGAGAATTATAGAACAACCACTAAAATCAAGTGAATTGATTAAAAATGAAAGCAGAATAGAAACAAATAATATGAAATGGAAGAATCAATAAAACGTATTTAAATATTTATAGGATATAAAATAGAAATAATAAACACCATACCGATTAATATTTCAGTATTTTACAAAAATCCATGTGCACATGTCTTCCAGTATATCAAAAAGATTAAGGTGAAAAAAACAGTTAAGAAATCACAGTAAATGATACCAAAGGATGCAGTTAATACATTTTGAAATAAAATTTGAAATACCTTGTAAAACAAATTTAATCTAATATAAAATAAATAGATATTAATTACATTATTTAAAATGCACTATTAAATTAATAGATAACAGTTTAACAATATCGTCAAAATTTAGCTAAAAATACACCCTGTTGTATAAATTATAACTGAAATGGAGCTATAAAAATTAAAAATTAGAGCAATCTGAAAGATACAATTTTAGTGCTGCCATCTATTAATAATTATATTAAACATCTATCGCAAGATAAAAATTTGCAATCTTTTGAATGTAAATAACTGTTTAAACAGCAAAACCAAACAAATCCTTATATATAGAGAATTATAAACCTAATATAAATCACACAAAGTATTTAAAACTATTGTTAATAAAATTTAAAAGCGTACAATATGTTCTATTAGCTAAATTATTTAAACTAAACTAAGAGTTTAAATAATGTTAGAACATTGATGATTTATAGCATATATCTATATGCTATAAAACAAAATAAATTCAGTAATAATTAATATAAATAATTATTAAAAATTATCTAAAAATTATTTTTTAATGAATTATATATAAGATATTTATAAAATGAACAGGAAATAACAAACATGTGGAAGTATATAGAAGGTTAAATAATACTTAAAATCCCATTACTTAAAACGCACAAATATAGAATGTGGATTATTTTCAGACATCCATAAAAATCCATAAAGTATGAATATGGGACATTCAAAAACATTAAACTAAGAGTGGCATACTATTAGTAATTAATATGATATTGTCCTTAGTAAATTGAAATTTAATAACAAATAATTGTAAATTAGATTAATGAATAATTAAGCTAATTATAATATTAATGAAAATCTCCAACTTACATATAAAATATCAAATCAACATCCATATAAAATACATAACAAAAAAATAGTAATAATACAAGAGCCCCGCTTTTTTTTTTATTTTTTTTTTTTTATTTTTATTTTTTTTTAAATAAATAATTAACCATTGCGTATTATCCAGACAACACCACCCTCCTCCGTACTCTAACATCTACCCACCCAACCAACCTATAATATTTTTTTATATTATTTTACAATTTTTAATTTTTTATAGATATTTTTTTATTTTATAATTTTTTTGTAATTTTGTTTACGCATGTGTTAATTTGTGTTTATAGATCATGTAAGAAAAGTACTAATTGTATATTAATGAATATATGAATCTTTTTGGAAAACCATGATTTAATGCATCATAAATTAGTTTTTTAATATTATTGTTAATTAGAGGAGAAGAACATAAACATTTTATTCTATATAAATGATTAAGTATTATATTACGAAATACAGAATGATGTAGACAAGATTTAAAATTTGTAAATGTATTAACTGTGAATTTAAATTCTTTACGTTTATCATACAAATCTGTGATTGTTTTATTGTCTTTTATTGTAATTTTAAGATCTAAGAAGTTAATTGTATTGTTAGATAAAAGGTTTTCCGTTAATTCCAAATTAGTGGGATAATCAACTGGAAATCGAGTAATTGCAGATTGATCAGTTTCAATTAAAATGATGTCATCAATATAACGATATAAATGTAGATTATTATTAGTAAAACTGCGTTCATAATGAGATAAGTATAAGTCTGAGAGTAAACTGGAAGTACAACCGCCTTGTGGTATACCGACATGCTGTAAATATAAAGTATTATCTTGCAATATATAATTATTATAGATAATGAAGTTAGTTAAAGATTTAAAATATGCAATATCTATATAAGATGGTAATTCCAGTTTTTTATAATACTTTTTAAATAATGCATTTATAATTTTATGTAAATCTAATAGGTCTATATTATTAAAAAGATCTTTGAAGTCATATGTCGTTATATTACAAACAGAATGAAGATTTTTTAAAATCTTAACAAGTTGATAACTATTTTTTATACAATGTGTATTATCATTGTTTGTAGTAAGTTCATATATTTGATTAAGAATTTTTAAGAGAAGTGTATTGGCTTTATTATTATATGTATTACAACCAATAGTAACAGTCCTAAATTTAATAAGAGTTTTATGAAATTTGGGAATAAGAACTAAATATGGATAATTAAAATTAGTAGATAAAATATTTAAAAGTTTATAATAACTTCGAATTTTACGATTATTTACAATAACATTTTCATTAGTTTTTTGAAAAGACTTATTAGAAAAAATAGAATTTGTAAGAAGTTGGTGATAATATGATTTACATATAATAGCATAATTGTTAGGAGATTTGTCTACATATGTAATAACGAAGTTTTTTTGTAATTTAGTAATTTGTTGGAAATAATGCTGTGTATTAATAGAAACCAAATCAGCAATATTATTTTTTAAAGCCATAGTTAATTTTTCAATTACTAATATCTTCCATTGATTAAAATATTCAATAGGCTTATTATAAGAGATAGAAATTTTATAAATAAAAATATCAATATCATATGTAAACTGTTTGATAATAGATTTAACATTAAATTTAGATGGAAGTCTATATTTAGTACCATAACCCATTAGTTGTTTCAATTTAAAATCATGAACAATATCAAGATTTCCAGTGATTATATGTCCATGATCATTGTTTATGTATTTTTTTAGAGTGGGGTCTTTGCAGTTACACGGAAAAGTACTTGCAGCAGATGTATTTTTTGAAAATGTATTATAGTTAAAAATTTTTCTCCCAATTGTATTCGGATATTTAAAGGTTTTTGATATATGAAGATTATTGATAGGAAAAAAACAATTTTTATCATTAATTATAGAATTGATATTAATTTTATTAAAAATGTGATTTGAAAAAGTAATTATCATTTGAGTATTCATGTTCTGAATTTTGTGTTTTTTTTGTATATTAATATTTAAAAGATTAACCCTACTCATAATAAGGTCAAAGTAAATATCAGAGAAATGTTTAGAGAAAGATTTACTTAGAAAGACATTTAAATGTTGTACCAGCTGTTTCTTTTTAATAGCAAAGATGTTTTTACGAATTAACAACCAGTTATAATTCTCTAAGTAATTTCGTTGAAGATCATTAATTTGTTTTGTGATAGATTTTTTGGAAACTACAACTGATGATGAACCCTTTCCGCGTTTATTACGTGTTGTTTTAGCATTTAAATTATGATTAAGAGTAGGATAAATTGGAGAATAATCAATATTGTTATTTATAGATGTGAAGACTTTGACAGGTCTGTTAAATACTTCACTGTTAAGTCCATAAGGATATATTGTGTTAGAATATTTCATATATGATGATTCCATATAAAGACGTTCTGATTTATTTTTTAGAATTTGAAGGATTTCAATTGTCGTATTTTTAAATAGATGTTTATGAAAATGTTGAATTTCAGCTGTAGATTGTATATTTTTTGCTTTGTTATTATTAGAGTCTGATCGATGATGATTGATTCGTTTATGAATTGGACCTGATGTTTCACCAATATATTTCATATTACATAAGTTGCACTTTATACTATAAATAACATTAAATGCTTTACAAAAACTTGAATAATTAGGATCTGAGACAATTTGTGTCTGAGCAGCGTATGGACATGTCTTGCACCGAGAATCATAGCACTTACGAAAAAATAAAGGACGAGGGGGAGAGTATAAATGGTCGCTGGATGACGATCCAGGAACAACCCAATTATTATTCCTGTACCGGGCACTACACTGCATAGATGCTAAGTGTATCTTGCCAGTATCGAGATGTTTACTAAGAACTGCCATATAAAAATTATGTATGGAAAGTGCAATAATTGCCATAAAAATAAGAAATTTTAATAATAAAAATTAATAATTTATTTAAATTAGCCTTGATTAAATAATAAAACTTGAGTATGAAAAAATATATATATACAATATTTACAATCATAGAAGCAGAACGCAGAAACAATCTTCAAATTATCCAAAACCAAATTATGATAACCCAAATAACGTAGATGAATAATATCAAGAAACCACAAGACTATTTTATAACAAATAAGTCTAAAAAAATCCGCATAACATCCAAATCCTAGAACAACTATAACCATGCAAAGACAACCAAAACGCTTACCCAACTAACTACTCAGATCAAAGTAATATGAATTTAAACTAAAGCAAATTAACATTAAATCTTTGAATAGAAATAATTATTGCTACCATATTAATGTATATATAAAATGATTATCTCTACAGAATTATGTAAAGCTATAGCACAAATAGAAAATATATAGGACAATATCATACACTAACTACAAGAAAATTCAGATAAAATCATAACTAGAAAATTAAAAAAACATTAAATAAATCGTTGCAATGATAGGAATGAAAAAATTAATGGAATCCTAAAATAGGTATCAGATAACTACATGGTAGAAATCTTATTGATAATACACATAGATTGTGCGCTAATTGCAGCAATGATCTAAGCGCATAATATTTAAAAGATTGCTAAATAATTTAGCGACCTGGGAATATATAAAAATATATATAAGATACCTTAAGGAAAAAATACATCAAAATGAATTGTTGACATTCAAAATGAAAAGATATTTAAAATATCGTAAAAATATCGTAAAAAGCATACATTCATAATTACTTGCGCAAATGCATCATAGTAATTTGAATGCTAATATATTACCATTAATTAAACATAACCTGCCACCGTCAATTATTATGAATTAAAGCTGTAAGTATTAAAAAAAAAAAAATATTATAAGAATTATTATGGAAGAAAAAAGAAAAAAGTGGACACCGACAAAAATTGAAAAGCTTATACATTGAATTACGTTATCGAGGGCACAGAATTCAATGATATAAGCAAAATGGTTGTTTTCTGTGGGACAAATAAGCTAAAGCTAAAATTAATTTTCCCCTTTTTCCCGAACAACCACTAAAATCAAGTGAATTGATTAAAAATGAAAGCAGAATAGAAACAAATAATATGAAATGGAAGAATCAATAAAACGTATTTAAATATTTATAGGATATAAAATAGAAATAATAAACACCATACCGATTAATATTTCAGTATTTTACAAAAATCCATGTGCACATGTCTTCCAGTATATCAAAAAGATTAAGGTGAATAAAACAGTTAAGAAATCACAGTAAATGATACCAAAGGATGCAGTTAATACATTTTGAAATAAAAGTTGAAATACCTTGTAAAACAAATTTAATCTAATATAAAATAAATAGATATTAATTACATTATTTAAAATGCACTATTAAATTAATAGATAACAGTTTAACAATATCGTCAAAATTTAGCTAAAAATACACCCTGGTGTATAAATTATAACTGAAATGGAGCTAGAAAAATTAAAAATTAGAGCAATGTGAAAGATACAATTTTAGTGCTGCCATCTATTAATAATTATATTAAACATCTATCGCAAGATAAAAATTTGCAAGCTTTTGAATGTAAATAACTGTTTAAACAGCAAAACCAAACAAATCCTTATATATAGAGAATTATAGAACAACCACTAAAATCAAGTGAATTGATTAAAAATGAAAGCAGAATAGAAACAAATAATATGAAATGGAAGAATCAATAAAACGTATTTAAATATTTATAGGATATAAAATAGAAATAATAAACACCATACCGATTAATATTTCAGTATTTTACAAAAATCCATGTGCACATGTCTTCCAGTATATCAAAAAGATTAAGGTGAAAAAAACAGTTAAGAAATCACAGTAAATGATACCAAAGGATGCAGTTAATACATTTTGAAATAAAATTTGAAATACCTTGTAAAACAAATTTAATCTAATATAAAATAAATAGATATTAATTACATTATTTAAAATGCACTATTAAATTAATAGATAACAGTTTAACAATATCGTCAAAATTTAGCTAAAAATACACCCTGTTGTATAAATTATAACTGAAATGGAGCTATAAAAATTAAAAATTAGAGCAATCTGAAAGATACAATTTTAGTGCTGCCATCTATTAATAATTATATTAAACATCTATCGCAAGATAAAAATTTGCAATCTTTTGAATGTAAATAACTGTTTAAACAGCAAAACCAAACAAATCCTTATATATAGAGAATTATAAACCTAATATAAATCACACAAAGTATTTAAAACTATTGTTAATAAAATTTAAAAGCGTACAATATGTTCTATTAGCTAAATTATTTAAACTAAACTAAGAGTTTAAATAATGTTAGAACATTGATGATTTATAGCATATATCTATATGCTATAAAACAAAATAAATTCAGTAATAATTAATATAAATAATTATTAAAAATTATCTAAAAATTATTTTTTAATGAATTATATATAAGATATTTATAAAATGAACAGGAAATAACAAACATGTGGAAGTATATAGAAGGTTAAATAATACTTAAAATCCCATTACTTAAAACGCACAAAGATAGAATGTGGATTATTTTCAGACATCCATAAAAATCCATAAAGTATGAATATGGGACATTCAAAAACATTAAACTAAGAGTGGCATACTATTAGTAATTAATATGATATTGTCCTTAGTAAATTGAAATTTAATAACAAATAATTGTAAATTAGATTAATGAATAATTAAGCTAATTATAATATTAATGAAAATCTCCAACTTACATATAAAATATCAAATCAACATCCACATAAAATACATAACAAAAAAATAGTAATAATACAAGAGCCCCGCTTTTTTTTTTTATTTATTTATTTTTTTTTTTTTTTAAATAAATAATTAACCATTGCGTATTATCCAGAACACACCACCCTCCTCCGTACTCTAACATCTACCCACCCAACCAACCTATAATATTTTTTTATATTATTTTACAATTTTTAATTTTTTATAGATATTTTTTTATTTTATAATTTTTTTGTAATTTTGTTTACGCATGTGTTAATTTGTGTTTATAGATCATGTAAGAAAAGTACTAATTGTATATTAATGAATATATGAATTTTTTTGGAAAACCATGATTTAATGCATCATAAATTAGTTTTTTAATATTATTGTTAATTAGAGGAGAAGAACATAAACATTTTATTCTATATAAATGATTAAGTATTATATTACGAAATACAGAATGATGTAGACAAGATTTAAAATTTGTAAATGTATTAACTGTGAATTTAAATTCTTTACGTTTATCATACAAATCTGTGATTGTTTTATTGTCTTTTATTGTAATTTTAAGATCTAAGAAGTTAATTGTATTGTTAGATAAAAGGTTTTCCGTTAATTCCAAATTAGTGGGATAATCAACTGGAAATCGAGTAATTGCAGATTGATCAGTTTCAATTAAAATGATGTCATCAATATAACGATATAAATGTAGATTATTATTAGTAAAATTGCGTTCATAATGAGATAAGTATAAGTCTGAGAGTAAACTGGAAGTACAACCGCCTTGTGGTATACCGACATGCTGTAAATATAAAGTATTATCTTGCAATATATAATTATTATAGATAATGAAGTTAGTTAAAGATTTAAAATATGCAATATCTATATAAGATGGTAATTCCAGTTTTTTATAATACTTTTTAAATAATGCATTTATAATTTTATGTAAATCTAATAGGTCTATATTATTAAAAAGATCTTTGAAGTCATATGTCGTTATATTACAAACAGAATGAAGATTTTTTAAAATCTTAACAAGTTGATAACTATTTTTTATACAATGTCTATTATCATTGTTTGTAGTAAGTTCATATATTTGATTAAGAATTTTTAAGAGAAGTGTATTGGCTTTATTATTATATGTATTACAACCAATAGTAACAGTCCTAAATTTAATAGGAGTTTTATGAAATTTGGGAATAAGAACTAAATATGGATAATTAAAATTAGTAGATAAAATATTTAAAAGTTTATAATAACTTCGAATTTTACGATTATTTACAATAACATTTTCATTAGTTTTTTGAAAAGACTTATTAGAAAAAATAGAATTTGTAAGAAGTTGGTGATAATATGATTTACATATAATAGCATAATTGTTAGGAGATTTGTCTACATATGTAATAACGAAGTTTTTTTGTAATTTAGTAATTTGTTGGAAATAATGCTGTGTATTAATAGAAACCAAATCAGCAATATTATTTTTTAAAGCCATAGTTAATTTTTCAATTACTAATATCTTCCATTGATTAAAATATTCAATAGGCTTATTATAAGAGATAGAAATTTTATAAATAAAAATATCAATATCATATGTAAACTGTTTGATAATAGATTTAACATTAAATTTAGATGGAAGTCTATATTTAGTACCATAACCCATTAGTTGTTTCAATTTAAAATCACGAACAATATCAAGATTTCCAGTGATTATATGTCCATGATCATTGTTTATGTATTTTTTTAGAGTGGGGTCTTTGCAGTTACACGGAAAAGTACTTGCAGCAGATGTATTTTTTGAAAATGTATTATAGTTAAAAATTTTTCTCCCAATTGTATTCGGATATTTAAAGGTTTTTGATATATGAAGATTATTGATAGGAAAAAAACAATTTTTATCATTAATTATAGAATTGATATTAATTTTATTAAAAATGTGATTTGAAAAAGTAATTATCATTTGAGTATTCATGTTCTGAATTTTGTGTTTTTTTTTTGTATATTAATATTTAAAAGATTAACCCTACTCATAATAAGGTCAAAGTAAATATCAGAGAAATGTTTAGAGAAAGATTTACTTAGAAAGACATTTAAATGTTGTACCAGCTGTTTCTTTTTAATAGCAAAGATGTTTTTACGTATTAACAACCAGTTATAATTCTCTAAGTAATTTCGTTGAAGATCATTAATTTGTTTTGTGATAGATTTTTTGGAAACTACAACTGATGATGAACCCTTTCCGCGTTTATTACGTGTTGTTTTAGCATTTAAATTATGATTAAGAGTAGGATAAATTGGAGAATAATCAATATTGTTATTTATAGATGTGAAGACTTTGACAGGTCTGTTAAATACTTCACTGTTAAGTCCATAAGGATATATTGTGTTATAATATTTCATATATGATGATTCCATATAAAGACGTTCTGATTTATTTTTTAGAATTTGAAGGATTTCAATTGTCGTATTTTTAAATAGATGTTTATGAAAATGTTGAATTTCAGCTGTAGATTGTATATTTTTTGCTTTGTTATTATTAGAGTCTGATCGATGATGATTGATTCGTTTATGAATTGGACCTGATGTTTCACCAATATATTTCATATTACATAAGTTGCACTTAATACTATAAATAACATTAAATGCTTTACAAAAACTTGAATAATTAGGATCTGAGACAATTTGTGTCTGAGCAGCGTATGGACATGTCTTGCACCGAGAATCATAGCACTTACGAAAAAATAAAGGACGAGGGGGAGAGTATAAATGGTCGCTGGATGACGATCCAGGAACAACCCAATTATTATTCCTGTACCGGGCACTACACTGCATAGATGCTAAGTGTATCTTGCCAGTATCGAGATGTTTACTAAGAACTGCCATATAAAAATTATGTATGGAAAGTGCAATAATTGCCATAAAAATAAGAAATTTTAATAATAAAAATTAATAATTTATTTAAATTAGCCTTGATTAAATAATAAAACTTGAGTATGAAAAAATATATATATACAATATTTACAATCATAGAAGCAGAACGCAGAAACAATCTTCAAATTATCCAAAACCAAATTATGATAACCCAAATAACGTAGATGAATAATATCAAGAAACCACTAGACTATTTTATAACAAATAAGTCTAAAAAGATCCGCATAACATCCAAATCCTAGAACAACTATAACCATGCAAAGACAACCAAAACGCTTACCCAACTAACTACTCAGATCAAAGTAATATGAATTTAAACTAAAGCAAATTAACATTAAATCTTTGAATAGAAATAATTATTGCTACCATATTAATGTATATATAAAATGATTATCTCTACAGAATTATGTAAAGCTATAGCACAAATAGAAAATATATAGGACAATATCATACACTAACTACAAGAAAATTCAGATAAAATCATAACTAGAAAATTAAAAAACATTAAATAAATCGTTGCAATGATAGGAATGAAAAAATTAATGGAATCCTAAAATAGGTATCAGATAACTACATGGTAGAAATCTTATTGATAATACACATAGATTGTGCGCTAATTGCAGCAATGATCTAAGCGTATAATATTTAAAAGATTGCTAAATAATTTAGCGACCTGGGAATATATAAAAATATATATAAGATACCTTAAGGAAAAAATACATCAAAATGAATTGTTGACATTCAAAATGAAAAGATATTTAAAATATCGTAAAAATATCGTAAAAAGCATACATTCATAATTACTTGCGCAAATGCATCATAGTAATTTGAATGCTAATATATTACCATTAATTAAACATAACCTGCCACCGTCAATTATTATGAATTAAAGCTGTAAGTATTAAAAAAAAAAATATTATAAGAATTATTATGGAAGAAAAAAGAAAAAAGTGGACACCGACAAAAATTGAAAAGCTTATACATTGAATTACGTTATCGAGGGCACAGAATTCAATGATATAAGCAAAATGGTTGTTTTCTGTGGGACAAATAAGCTAAAGCTAAAATTAATTTTCCCCTGTGCCCGAACAACCACTAAAATCAAGTGAATTGATTAAAAATGAAAGCAGAATAGAAACAAATAATATGAAATGAAAGAATCAATAAAACGTATTTAAATATTTATAGGATATAAAATAGAAATAATAAACACCATACCGATTAATATTTCAGTATTTTACAAAAATCCATGTGCACATGTCTTCCAGTATATCAAAAAGATTAAGGTGAATAAAACAGTTAAGAAATCACAGTAAATGATACCAAAGGATGCAGTTAATACATTTTGAAATAAAAGTTGAAATACCTTGTAAAACAAATTTAATCTAATATAAAATAAATAGATATTAATTACATTATTTAAAATGCACTATTAAATTAATAGATAACAGTTTAACAATATCGTCAAAATTTAGCTAAAAATACACCCTGGTGTATAAATTATAACTGAAATGGAGCTAGAAAAATTAAAAATTAGAGCAATGTGAAAGATACAATTTTAGTGCTGCCATCTATTAATAATTATATTAAACATCTATCGCAAGATAAAAATTTGCAAGCTTTTGAATGTAAATAACTGTTTAAACAGCAAAACCAAACAAATCCTTATATATAGAGAATTATAGAACAACCACTAAAATCAAGTGAATTGATTAAAAATGAAAGCAGGATAGAAACAAATAATATGAAATGGAAGAATCAATAAAACGTATTTAAATATTTATAGGATATAAAATAGAAATAATAAACACCATACCGATTAATATTTCAGTATTTTACAAAAATCCATGTGCACATGTCTTCCAGTATATCAAAAAGATTAAGGTGACAAAAACAGTTAAGAAATCACAGTAAATGATACCAAAGGATGCAGTTAATACATTTTGAAATAAAATTTGAAATACCTTGTAAAACAAATTTAATCTAATATAAATTAAATAGATATTAATTACATTATTTAAAATGCACTATTAAATTAATAGATAACAGTTTAACAATATCGTCAAAATTTAGCTAAAAATACACCCTGTTGTATAAATTATAACTGAAATGGAGCTATAAAAATTAAAAATTAGAGCAATCTGAAAGATACAATTTTAGTGCTGCCATCTATTAATAATTATATTAAACATCTATCGCAAGATAAAAATTTGCAATCTTTTGAATGTAAATAACTGTTTAAACAGCAAAACCAAACAAATCCTTATATATAGAGAATTATAAACCTAATATAAATCACACAAAGTATTTAAAACTATTGTTAATAAAATTTAAAAGCGTACAATATGTTCTATTAGCTAAATTATTTAAACTAAACTAAGAGTTTAAATAATGTTAGAACATTGATGATTTATAGCATATATCTATATGCTATAAAACAAAATAAATTCAGTAATAATTAATATAAATAATTATTAAAAATTATCTAAAAATTATTTTTTAATGAATTATATATAAGATATTTATAAAATGAACAGGAAATAACAAACATGTGGAAGTATATAGAAGGTTAAATAATACTTAAAATCCCATTACTTAAAACGCACAAATATAGAATGTGGATTATTTTCAGACATCCATAAAAATCCATAAAGTATGAATATGGGACATTCAAAAACATTAAACTAAGAGTGGCATACTATTAGTAATTAATATGATATTGTCCTTAGTAAATTGAAATTTAATAACAAATAATTGTAAATTAGATTAATGAATAATTAAGCTAATTATAATATTAATGAAAATCTCCAACTTACATATAAAATATCAAATCAACATCCACATAAAATACATAACAAAAAAATAGTAATAATACAAGAGCCCCGCTTTTTTTTTTATTTTTTTTTTTATTTTTATTTTTATTTTTTTAAATAAATAATTAACCATTGCGTATTATCCAGACAACACCACCCTCCTCCGTACTCTAACATCTACCCACCCAACCAACTTATAATATTTTTTTATATTATTTTACAATTTTTAATTTTTTATAGATATTTTTTTATTTTATAATTTTTTTGTAATTTTGTTTACGCATGTGTTAATTTGTGTTTATAGATCATGTAAGAAAAGTACTAATTGTATATTAATGAATATATGAATTTTTTTGGAAAACCATGATTTAATGCATCATAAATTAGTTTTTTAATATTATTGTTAATTAGAGGAGAAGAACATAAACATTTTATTCTATATAAATGATTAAGTATTATATTACGAAATACAGAATGATGTAGACAAGATTTAAAATTTGTAAATGTATTAACTGTGAATTTAAATTCTTTACGTTTATCATACAAATCTGTGATTGTTTTATTGTCTTTTATTGTAATTTTAAGATCTAAGAAGTTAATTGTATTGTTAGATAAAAGGTTTTCCGTTAATTCCAAATTAGTGGGATAATCAACTGGAAATCGAGTAATTGCAGATTGATCAGTTTCAATTAAAATGATGTCATCAATATAACGATATAAATGTAGATTATTATTAGTAAAACTGCGTTCATAATGAGATAAGTATAAGTCTGAGAGTAAACTGGAAGTACAACCGCCTTGTGGTATACCGACATGCTGTAAATATAAAGTATTATCTTGCAATATATAATTATTATAGATAATGAAGTTAGTTAAAGATTTAAAATATGCAATATCTATATAAGATGGTAATTCCAGTTTTTTATAATACTTTTTAAATAATGCATTTATAATTTTATGTAAATCTAATAGGTCTATATTATTAAAAAGATCTTTGAAGTCATATGTCGTTATATTACAAACAGAATGAAGATTTTTTAAAATCTTAACAAGTTGATAACTATTTTTTATACAATGTGTATTATCATTGTTTGTAGTAAGTTCATATATTTGATTAAGAATTTTTAAGAGAAGTGTATTGGCTTTATTATTATATGTATTACAACCAATAGTAACAGTCCTAAATTTAATAAGAGTTTTATGAAATTTGGGAATAAGAACTAAATATGGATAATTAAAATTAGTAGATAAAATATTTAAAAGTTTATAATAACTTCGAATTTTACGATTATTTACAATAACATTTTCATTAGTTTTTTGAAAAGACTTATTAGAAGAAATAGAATTTGTAAGAAGTTGGTGATAATATGATTTACATATAATAGCATAATTGTTAGGAGATTTGTCTACATATGTAATAACGAAGTTTTTTTGTAATTTAGTAATTTGTTGGAAATAATGCTGTGTATTAATAGAAACCAAATCAGCAATATTATTTTTTAAAGCCATAGTTAATTTTTCAATTACTAATATCTTCCATTGATTAAAATATTCAATAGGCTTATTATAAGAGATAGAAATTTTATAAATAAAAATATCAATATCATATGTAAACTGTTTGATAATAGATTTAACATTAAATTTAGATGGAAGTCTATATTTAGTACCATAACCCATTAGTTGTTTCAATTTAAAATCATGAACAATATCAAGATTTCCAGTGATTATATGTCCATGATCATTGTTTATGTATTTTTTTAGAGTGGGGTCTTTGCAGTTACACGGAAAAGTACTTGCAGCAGATGTATTTTTTGAAAATGTATTATAGTTAAAAATTTTTCTCCCAATTGTATTCGGATATTTAAAGGTTTTTGATATATGAAGATTATTGATAGGAAAAAAACAATTTTTATCATTAATTATAGAATTGATATTAATTTTATTAAAAATGTGATTTGAAAAAGTAATTATCATTTGAGTATTCATGTTCTGAATTTTGTGTTTTTTTTGTATATTAATATTTAAAAGATTAACCCTACTCATAATAAGGTCAAAGTAAATATCAGAGAAATGTTTAGAGAAAGATTTACTTAGAAAGACATTTAAATGTTGTACCAGCTGTTTCTTTTTAATAGCAAAGATGTTTTTACGAATTAACAACCAGTTATAATTCTCTAAGTAATTTCGTTGAAGATCATTAATTTGTTTTGTGATAGATTTTTTGGAAACTACAACTGATGATGAACCCTTTCCGCGTTTATTACGTGTTGTTTTAGCATTTAAATTATGATTAAGAGTAGGATAAATTGGAGAATAATCAATATTGTTATTTATAGATGTGAAGACTTTGACAGGTCTGTTAAATACTTCACTGTTAAGTCCATAAGGATATATTGTGTTAGAATATTTCATATATGATGATTCCATATAAAGACGTTCTGATTTATTTTTTAGAATTTGAAGGATTTCAATTGTCGTATTTTTAAATAGATGTTTATGAAAATGTTGAATTTCAGCTGTAGATTGTATATTTTTTGCTTTGTTATAATTAGAGTCTGATCGATGATGATTGATTCGTTTATGATTTGGACCTGATGTTTCACCAATATATTTCATATTACATAAGTTGCACTTTATACTATAAATAACATTAAATGCTTTACAAAAACTTGAATAATTAGGATCTGAGACAATTTGTGTCTGAGCAGCGTATGGACATGTCTTGCACCGAGAATCATAGCACTTACGAAAAAATAAAGGACGAGGGGGAGAGTATAAATGGTCGCTGGATGACGATCCAGGAACAACCCAATTATTATTCCTGTACCGGGCACTACACTGCATAGATGCTAAGTGTATCTTGCCAGTATCGAGATGTTTACTAAGAACTGCCATATAAAAATTATGTATGGAAAGTGCAATAATTGCCATAAAAATAAGAAATTTTAATAATAAAAATTAATAATTTATTTAAATTAGCCTTGATTAAATAATAAAACTTGAGTATGAAAAAATATATATATACAATATTTACAATCATAGAAGCAGAACGCAGAAACAATCTTCAAATTATCCAAAACCAAATTATGATAACCCAAATAACGTAGATGAATAATATCAAGAAACCACAAGACTATTTTATAACAAATAAGTCTAAAAAAATCCGCATAACATCCAAATCCTAGAACAACTATAACCATGCAAAGACAACCAAAACGCTTACCCAACTAACTACTCAGATCAAAGTAATATGAATTTAAACTAAAGCAAATTAACATTAAATCTTTGAATAGAAATAATTATTGCTACCATATTAATGTATATATAAAATGATTATCTCTACAGAATTATGTAAAGCTATAGCACAAATAGAAAATATATAGGACAATATCATACACTAACTACAAGAAAATTCAGATAAAATCATAACTAGAAAATTAAAAAACATTAAATAAATCGTTGCAATGATAGGAATGAAAAAATTAATGGAATCCTAAAATAGGTATCAGATAACTACATGGTAGAAATCTTATTGATAATACACATAGATTGTGCGCTAATTGCAGCAATGATCTAAGCGCATAATATTTAAAAGATTGCTAAATAATTTAGCGACCTGGGAATATATAAAAATATATATAAGATACCTTAAGGAAAAAATACATCAAAATGAATTGTTGACATTCAAAATGAAAAGATATTTAAAATATCGTAAAAATATCGTAAAAAGCATACATTCATAATTACTTGCGCAAATGCATCATAGTAATTTGAATGCTAATATATTACCATTAATTAAACATAACCTGCCACCGTCAATTATTATGAATTAAAGCTGTAAGTATTAAAAAAAAAATATATATTATAAGAATTATTATGGAAGAAAAAAGAAAAAAGTGGACACCGACAAAAATTGAAAAGCTTATACATTGAATTACGTTATCGAGGGCACAGAATTCAATGATATAAGCAAAATGGTTGTTTTCTGTGGGACAAATAAGCTAAAGCTAAAATTAATTTTCCCCTTTTTCCCGAACAACCACTAAAATCAAGTGAATTGATTAAAAATGAAAGCAGAATAGAAACAAATAATATGAAATGGAAGAATCAATAAAACGTATTTAAATATTTATAGGATATAAAATAGAAATAATAAACACCATACCGATTAATATTTCAGTATTTTACAAAAATCCATGTGCACATGTCTTCCAGTATATCAAAAAGATTAAGGTGAATAAAACAGTTAAGAAATCACAGTAAATGATACCAAAGGATGCAGTTAATACATTTTGAAATAAAAGTTGAAATACCTTGTAAAACAAATTTAATCTAATATAAAATAAATAGATATTAATTACATTATTTAAAATGCACTATTAAATTAATAGATAACAGTTTAACAATATCGTCAAAATTTAGCTAAAAATACACCCTGGTGTATAAATTATAACTGAAATGGAGCTAGAAAAATTAAAAATTAGAGCAATGTGAAAGATACAATTTTAGTGCTGCCATCTATTAATAATTATATTAAACATCTATCGCAAGATAAAAATTTGCAAGCTTTTGAATGTAAATAACTGTTTAAACAGCAAAACCAAACAAATCCTTATATATAGAGAATTATAGAACAACCACTAAAATCAAGTGAATTGATTAAAAATGAAAGCAGAATAGAAACAAATAATATGAAATGGAAGAATCAATAAAACGTATTTAAATATTTATAGGATATAAAATAGAAATAATAAACACCATACCGATTAATATTTCAGTATTTTACAAAAATCCATGTGCACATGTCTTCCAGTATATCAAAAAGATTAAGGTGAAAAAAACAGTTAAGAAATCACAGTAAATGATACCAAAGGATGCAGTTAATACATTTTGAAATAAAATTTGAAATACCTTGTAAAACAAATTTAATCTAATATAAAATAAATAGATATTAATTACATTATTTAAAATGCACTATTAAATTTATAGATAACAGTTTAACAATATCGTCAAAATTTAGCTAAAAATACACCCTGTTGTATAAATTATAACTGAAATGGAGCTATAAAAATTAAAAATTAGAGCAATCTGAAAGATACAATTTTAGTGCTGCCATCTATTAATAATTATATTAAACATCTATCGCAAGATAAAAATTTGCAATCTTTTGAATGTAAATAACTGTTTAAACAGCAAAACCAAACAAATCCTTATATATAGAGAATTATAAACCTAATATAAATCACACAAAGTATTTAAAACTATTGTTAATAAAATTTAAAAGCGTACAATATGTTCTATTAGCTAAATTATTTAAACTAAACTAAGAGTTTAAATAATGTTAGAACATTGATGATTTATAGCATATATCTATATGCTATAAAACAAAATAAATTCAGTAATAATTAATATAAATAATTATTAAAAATTATCTAAAAATTATTTTTTAATGAATTATATATAAGATATTTATAAAATGAACAGGAAATAACAAACATGTGGAAGTATATAGAAGGTTAAATAATACTTAAAATCCCATTACTTAAAACGCACAAATATAGAATGTGGATTATTTTCAGACATCCATAAAAATCCATAAAGTATGAATATGGGACATTCAAAAACATTAAACTAAGAGTGGCATACTATTAGTAATTAATATGATATTGTCCTTAGTAAATTGAAATTTAATAACAAATAATTGTAAATTAGATTAATGAATAATTAAGCTAATTATAATATTAATGAAAATCTCCAACTTACATATAAAATATCAAATCAACATCCACATAAAATACATAACAAAAAAATAGTAATAATACAAGAGCCCCGCTTTTTTTTTTTTATTTATTTTATTTTTATTTTTTTTTTTAAATAAATAATTAACCATTGCGTATTATCCAGAACACACCACCCTCCTCCGTACTCTAACATCTACCCACCCAACCAACCTATAATATTTTTTTATATTATTTTACAATTTTTAATTTTTTATAGATATTTTTTTATTTTATAATTTTTTTGTAATTTTGTTTACGCATGTGTTAATTTGTGTTTATAGATCATGTAAGAAAAGTACTAATTGTATATTAATGAATATATGAATTTTTTTGGAAAACCATGATTTAATGCATCATAAATTAGTTTTTTAATATTATTGTTAATTAGAGGAGAAGAACATAAACATTTTATTCTATATAAATGATTAAGTATTATATTACGAAATACAGAATGATGTAGACAAGATTTAAAATTTGTAAATGTATTAACTGTGAATTTAAATTCTTTACGTTTATCATACAAATCTGTGATTGTTTTATTGTCTTTTATTGTAATTTTAAGATCTAAGAAGTTAATTGTATTGTTAGATAAAAGGTTTTCCGTTAATTCCAAATTAGTGGGATAATCAACTGGAAATCGAGTAATTGCAGATTGATCAGTTTCAATTAAAATGATGTCATCAATATAACGATATAAATGTAGATTATTATTAGTAAAATTGCGTTCATAATGAGATAAGTATAAGTCTGAGAGTAAACTGGAAGTACAACCGCCTTGTGGTATACCGACATGCTGTAAATATAAAGTATTATCTTGCAATGTATAATTATTATAGATAATGAAGTTAGTTAAAGATTTAAAATATGCAATATCTATATAAGATGGTAATTCCAGTTTTTTATAATACTTTTTAAATAATGCATTTATAATTTTATGTAAATCTAATAGGTCTATATTATTAAAAAGATCTTTGAAGTCATATGTCGTTATATTACAAACAGAATGAAGATTTTTTAAAATCTTAACAAGTTGATAACTATTTTTTATACAATGTCTATTATCATTGTTTGTAGTAAGTTCATATATTTGATTAAGAATTTTTAAGAGAAGTGTATTGGCTTTATTATTATATGTATTACAACCAATAGTAACAGTCCTAAATTTAATAGGAGTTTTATGAAATTTGGGAATAAGAACTAAATATGGATAATTAAAATTAGTAGATAAAATATTTAAAAGTTTATAATAACTTCGAATTTTACGATTATTTACAATAACATTTTCATTAGTTTTTTGAAAAGACTTATTAGAAAAAATAGAATTTGTAAGAAGTTGGTGATAATATGATTTACATATAATAGCATAATTGTTAGGAGATTTGTCTACATATGTAATAACGAAGTTTTTTTGTAATTTAGTAATTTGTTGGAAATAATGCTGTGTATTAATAGAAACCAAATCAGCAATATTATTTTTTAAAGCCATAGTTAATTTTTCAATTACTAATATCTTCCATTGATTAAAATATTCAATAGGCTTATTATAAGAGATAGAAATTTTATAAATAAAAATATCAATATCATATGTAAACTGTTTGATAATAGATTTAACATTAAATTTAGATGGAAGTCTATATTTAGTACCATAACCCATTAGTTGTTTCAATTTAAAATCATGAACAATATCAAGATTTCCAGTGATTATATGTCCATGATCATTGTTTATGTATTTTTTTAGAGTGGGGTCTTTGCAGTTACACGGAAAAGTACTTGCAGCAGATGTATTTTTTGAAAATGTATTATAGTTAAAAAATTTTCTCCCAATTGTATTCGGATATTTAAAGGTTTTTGATATATGAAGATTATTGATAGGAAAAAAACAATTTTTATCATTAATTATAGAATTGATATTAATTTTATTAAAAATGTGATTTGAAAAAGTAATTATCATTTGAGTATTCATGTTCTGAATTTTGTGTTTTTTTTTGTATATTAATATTTAAAAGATTAACCCTACTCATAATAAGGTCAAAGTAAATATCAGAGAAATGTTTAGAGAAAGATTTACTTAGAAAGACATTTAAATGTTGTACCAGCTGTTTCTTTTTAATAGCAAAGATGTTTTTACGTATTAACAACCAGTTATAATTCTCTAAGTAATTTCGTTGACGATCATTAATTTGTTTTGTGATAGATTTTTTGGAAACTACAACTGATGATGAACCCTTTCCGCGTTTATTACGTGTTGTTTTAGCATTTAAATTATGATTAAGAGTAGGATAAATTGGAGAATAATCAATATTGTTATTTATAGATGTGAAGACTTTGACAGGTCTGTTAAATACTTCACTGTTAAGTCCATAAGGATATATTGTGTTATAATATTTCATATATGATGATTCCATATAAAGACGTTCTGATTTATTTTTTAGAATTTGAAGGATTTCAATTGTCGTATTTTTAAATAGATGTTTATGAAAATGTTGAATTTCAGCTGTAGATTGTATATTTTTTGCTTTGTTATTATTAGAGTCTGATCGATGATGATTGATTCGTTTATGAATTGGACCTGATGTTTCACCAATATATTTCATATTACATAAGTTGCACTTAATACTATAAATAACATTAAATGCTTTACAAAAACTTGAATAATTAGGATCTGAGACAATTTGTGTCTGAGCAGCGTATGGACATGTCTTGCACCGAGAATCATAGCACTTACGAAAAAATAAAGGACGAGGGGGAGAGTATAAATGGTCGCTGGATGACGATCCAGGAACAACCCAATTATTATTCCTGTACCGGGCACTACACTGCATAGATGCTAAGTGTATCTTGCCAGTATCGAGATGTTTACTAAGAACTAACTGCCATATAAAAATTATGTATGGAAAGTGCAATAATTGCCATAAAAATAAGAAATTTTAATAATAAAAATTAATAATTTATTTAAATTAGCCTTGATTAAATAATAAAACTTGAGTATGAAAAAATATATATATACAATATTTACAATCATAGAAGCAGAACGCAGAAACAATCTTCAAATTATCCAAAACCAAATTATGATAACCCAAATAACGTAGATGAATAATATCAAGAAACCACTAGACTATTTTATAACAAATAAGTCTAAAAAGATCCGCATAACATCCAAATCCTAGAACAACTATAACCATGCAAAGACAACCAAAACGCTTACCCAACTAACTACTCAGATCAAAGTAATATGAATTTAAACTAAAGCAAATTAACATTAAATCTTTGAATAGAAATAATTATTGCTACCATATTAATGTATATATAAAATGATTATCTCTACAGAATTATGTAAAGCTATAGCACAAATAGAAAATATATAGGACAATATCATACACTAACTACAAGAAAATTCAGATAAAATCATAACTAGAAAATTAAAAAACATTAAATAAATCGTTGCAATGATAGGAATGAAAAAATTAATGGAATCCTAAAATAGGTATCAGATAACTACATGGTAGAAATCTTATTGATAATACACATAGATTGTGCGCTAATTGCAGCAATGATCTAAGCGTATAATATTTAAAAGATTGCTAAATAATTTAGCGACCTGGGAATATATAAAAATATATATAAGATACCTTAAGAAAAAAATACATCAAAATGAATTGTTGACATTCAAAATGAAAAGATATTTAAAATATCGTAAAAATATCGTAAAAAGCATACATTCATAATTACTTGCGCAAATGCATCATAGTAATTTGAATGCTAATATATTACCATTAATTAAACATAACCTGCCACCGTCAATTATTATGAATTAAAGCTGTAAGTATTAAAAAAAAAAAATATTATAAGAATTATTATGGAAGAAAAAAGAAAAAAGTGGACACCGACAAAAATTGAAAAGCTTATACATTGAATTACGTTATCGAGGGCACAGAATTCAATGATATAAGCAAAATGGTTGTTTTCTGTGGGACAAATAAGCTAAAGCTAAAATTAATTTTCCCCTGTGCCCGAACAACCACTAAAATCAAGTGAATTGATTAAAAATGAAAGCAGAATAGAAACAAATAATATGAAATGGAAGAATCAATAAAACGTATTTAAATATTTATAGGATATAAAATAGAAATAATAAACACCATACCGATTAATATTTCAGTATTTTACAAAAATCCATGTGCACATGTCTTCCAGTATATCAAAAAGATTAAGGTGAATAAAACAGTTAAGAAATCACAGTAAATGATACCAAAGGATGCAGTTAATACATTTTGAAATAAAAGTTGAAATACCTTGTAAAACAAATTTAATCTAATATAAAATAAATAGATATTAATTACATTATTTAAAATGCACTATTAAATTAATAGATAACAGTTTAACAATATCGTCAAAATTTAGCTAAAAATACACCCTGGTGTATAAATTATAACTGAAATGGAGCTAGAAAAATTAAAAATTAGAGCAATGTGAAAGATACAATTTTAGTGCTGCCATCTATTAATAATTATATTAAACATCTATCGCAAGATAAAAATTTGCAAGCTTTTGAATGTAAATAACTGTTTAAACAGCAAAACCAAACAAATCCTTATATATAGAGAATTATAGAACAACCACTAAAATCAAGTGAATTGATTAAAAATGAAAGCAGAATAGAAACAAATAATATGAAATGGAAGAATCAATAAAACGTATTTAAATATTTATAGGATATAAAATAGAAATAATAAACACCATACCGATTAATATTTCAGTATTTTACAAAAATCCATGTGCACATGTCTTCCAGTATATCAAAAAGATTAAGGTGAAAAAAACAGTTAAGAAATCACAGTAAATGATACCAAAGGATGCAGTTAATACATTTTGAAATAAAATTTGAAATACCTTGTAAAACAAATTTAATCTAATATAAAATAAATAGATATTAATTACATTATTTAAAATGCACTATTAAATTAATAGATAACAGTTTAACAATATCGTCAAAATTTAGCTAAAAATACACCCTGTTGTATAAATTATAACTGAAATGGAGCTATAAAAATTAAAAATTAGAGCAATCTGAAAGATACAATTTTAGTGCTGCCATCTATTAATAATTATATTAAACATCTATCGCAAGATAAAAATTTGCAATCTTTTGAATGTAAATAACTGTTTAAACAGCAAAACCAAACAAATCCTTATATATAGAGAATTATAAACCTAATATAAATCACACAAAGTATTTAAAACTATTGTTAATAAAATTTAAAAGCGTACAATATGTTCTATTAGCTAAATTATTTAAACTAAACTAAGAGTTTAAATAATGTTAGAACATTGATGATTTATAGCATATATCTATATGCTATAAAACAAAATAAATTCAGTAATAATTAATATAAATAATTATTAAAAATTATCTAAAAATTATTTTTTAATGAATTATATATAAGATATTTATAAAATGAACAGGAAATAACAAACATGTGGAAGTATATAGAAGGTTAAATAATACTTAAAATCCCATTACTTAAAACGCACAAATATAGAATGTGGATTATTTTCAGACATCCATAAAAATCCATAAAGTATGAATATGGGACATTCAAAAACATTAAACTAAGAGTGGCATACTATTAGTAATTAATATGATATTGTCCTTAGTAAATTGAAATTTAATAACAAATAATTGTAAATTAGATTAATGAATAATTAAGCTAATTATAATATTAATGAAAATCTCCAACTTACATATAAAATATCAAATCAACATCCACATAAAATACATAACAAAAAAATAGTAATAATACAAGAGCCCCGCTTTTTTTTTTATTTTTTTTTTATTTTTATTTTTATTTTTTTAAATAAATAATTAACCATTGCGTATTATCCAGACAACACCACCCTCCTCCGTACTCTAACATCTACCCACCCAACCAACTTATAATATTTTTTTATATTATTTTACAATTTTTAATTTTTTATAGATATTTTTTTATTTTATAATTTTTTTGTAATTTTGTTTACGCATGTGTTAATTTGTGTTTATAGATCATGTAAGAAAAGTACTAATTGTATATTAATGAATATATGAATTTTTTTGGAAAACCATGATTTAATGCATCATAAATTAGTTTTTTAATATTATTGTTAATTAGAGGAGAAGAACATAAACATTTTATTCTATATAAATGATTAAGTATTATATTACGAAATACAGAATGATGTAGACAAGATTTAAAATTTGTAAATGTATTAACTGTGAATTTAAATTCTTTATGTTTATCATACAAATCTGTGATTGTTTTATTGTCTTTTATTGTAATTTTAAGATCTAAGAAGTTAATTGTATTGTTAGATAAAAGGTTTTCCGTTAATTCCAAATTAGTGGGATAATCAACTGGAAATCGAGTAATTGCAGATTGATCAGTTTCAATTAAAATGATGTCATCAATATAACGATATAAATGTAGATTATTATTAGTAAAATTGCGTTCATAATGAGATAAGTATAAGTCTGAGAGTAAACTGGAAGTACAACCGCCTTGTGGTATACCGACATGCTGTAAATATAAAGTATTATCTTGCAATATATAATTATTATAGATAATGAAGTTAGTTAAAGATTTAAAATATGCAATATCTATATAAGATGGTAATTCCAGTTTTTTATAATACTTTTTAAATAATGCATTTATAATTTTATGTAAATCTAATAGGTCTATATTATTAAAAAGATCTTTGAAGTCATATGTCGTTATATTACAAACAGAATGAAGATTTTTTAAAATCTTAACAAGTTGATAACTATTTTTTATACAATGTGTATTATCATTGTTTGTAGTAAGTTCATATATTTGATTAAGAATTTTTAAGAGAAGTGTATTGGCTTTATTATTATATGTATTACAACCAATAGTAACAGTCCTAAATTTAATAGGAGTTTTATGAAATTTGGGAATAAGAACTAAATATGGATAATTAAAATTAGTAGATAAAATATTTAAAAGTTTATAATAACTTCGAATTTTACGATTATTTACAATAACATTTTCATTAGTTTTTTGAAAAGACTTATTAGAAGAAATAGAATTTGTAAGAAGTTGGTGATAATATGATTTACATATAATAGCATAATTGTTAGGAGATTTGTCTACATATGTAATAACGAAGTTTTCTTGTAATTTAGTAATTTGTTGGAAATAATGCTGTGTATTAATAGAAACCAAATCAGCAATATTATTTTTTAAAGCCATAGTTAATTTTTCAATTACTAATATCTTCCATTGATTAAAATATTCAATAGGCTTATTATAAGAGATAGAAATTTTATAAATAAAAATATCAATATCATATGTAAACTGTTTGATAATAGATTTAACATTAAATTTAGATGGAAGTCTATATTTAGTACCATAACCCATTAGTTGTTTCAATTTAAAATCATGAACAATATCAAGATTTCCAGTGATTATATGTCCATGATCATTGTTTATGTATTTTTTTAGAGTGGGGTCTTTGCAGTTACACGGAAAAGTACTTGCAGCAGATGTATTTTTTGAAAATGTATTATAGTTAAAAAATTTTCTCCCAATTGTATTCGGATATTTAAAGGTTTTTGATATATGAAGATTATTGATAGGAAAAAAACAATTTTTATCATTAATTATAGAATTGATATTAATTTTATTAAAAATGTGATTTGAAAAAGTAATTATCATTTGAGTATTCATGTTCTGAATTTTGTGTTTTTTTTTGTATATTAATATTTAAAAGATTAACCCTACTCATAATAAGGTCAAAGTAAATATCAGAGAAATGTTTAGAGAAAGATTTACTTAGAAAGACATTTAAATGTTGTACCAGCTGTTTCTTTTTAATAGAAAGATGTTTTTACGAATTAACAACCAGTTATAATTCTCTAAGTAATTTCGTTGAAGATCATTAATTTGTTTTGTGATAGATTTTTTGGAAACTACAACTGATGATGAACCCTTTCCGCGTTTATTACGTGTTGTTTTAGCATTTAAATTATGATTAAGAGTAGGATAAATTGGAGAATAATCAATATTGTTATTTATAGATGTGAAGACTTTGACAGGTCTGTTAAATACTTCACTGTTAAGTCCATAAGGATATATTGTGTTAGAATATTTCATATATGATGATTCCATATAAAGACGTTCTGATTTATTTTTTAGAATTTGAAGGATTTCAATTGTCGTATTTTTAAATAGATGTTTATGAAAATGTTGAATTTCAGCTGTAGATTGTATATTTTTTGCTTTGTTATTATTAGAGTCTGATCGATGATGATTGATTCGTTTATGAATTGGACCTGATGTTTTACCAATATATTTCATATTACATAAGTTGCACTTTATACTATAAATAACATTAAATGCTTTACAAAAACTTGAATAATTAGGATCTGAGACAATTTGTGTCTGAGCAGCGTATGGACATGTCTTGCACCGAGAATCATAGCACTTACGAAAAAATAAAGGACGAGGGGGAGAGTATAAATGGTCGCTGGATGACGATCCAGGAACAACCCAATTATTATTCCTGTACCGGGCACTACACTGCATAGATGCTAAGTGTATCTTGCCAGTATCGAGATGTTTACTAAGAACTGCCATATAAAAATTATGTATGGAAAGTGCAATAATTGCCATAAAAATAAGAAATTTTAATAATAAAAATTAATAATTTAATTAAATTAGCCTTGATTAAATAATAAAACTTGAGTATTAAAAAATATATATATACAATATTTACAATCATAGAAGCAGAACGCAGAAACAATCTTCAAATTATCCAAAACCAAATTATGATAACCCAAATAACGTAGATGAATAATATCAAGAAACCACTAGACTATTTTATAACAAATAAGTCTAAAAATATCCGCATAACATCCAAATCCTAGAACAACTATAACCATGCAAAGACAACCAAAACGCTTACCCAACTAACTACTCAGATCAAAGTAATATGAATTTAAACTAAAGCAAATTAACATTAAATCTTTGAATAGAAATAATTATTGCTACCATATTAATGTATATATAAAATGATTATCTCTACAGAATTATGTAAAGCTATAGCACAAATAGAAAATATATAGGACAATATCATACACTAACTACAAGAAAATTCAGATAAAATCATAACTAGAAAATTAAAAAACATTAAATAAATCGTTGCAATGATAGGAATGAAAAAATTAATGGAATCCTAAAATAGGTATCAGATAACTACATGGTAGAAATCTTATTGATAATACACATAGATTGTGCGCTAATTGCAGCAATGATCTAAGCGTATAATATTTAAAAGATTGCTAAATAATTTAGCGACCTGGGAATATATAAAAATATATATAAGATACCTTAAGGAAAAAATACATCAAAATGAATTGTTGACATTCAAAATGAAAAGATATTTAAAATATCGTAAAAATATCGTAAAAAGCATACATTCATAATTACTTGCGCAAATGCATCATAGTAATTTGAATGCTAATATATTACCATTAATTAAACATAACCTGCCACCGTCAATTATTATGAATTAAAGCTGTAAGTATTAAAAAAAAAAAAATATTATAAGAATTATTATGGAAGAAAAAAGAAAAAAGTGGACACCGACAAAAATTGAAAAGCTTATACATTGAATTACGTTATCGAGGGCACAGAATTCAATGATATAAGCAAAATGGTTGTTTTCTGTGGGACAAATAAGCTAAAGCTAAAATTAATTTTCCCCTGTGCCCGAACAACCACTAAAATCAAGTGAATTGATTAAAAATGAAAGCAGAATAGAAACAAATAATATGAAATGGAAGAATCAATAAAACGTATTTAAATATTTATAGGATATAAAATAGAAATAATAAACACCATACCGATTAATATTTCAGTATTTTACAAAAATCCATGTGCACATGTCTTCCAGTATATCAAAAAGATTAAGGTGAATAAAACAGTTAAGAAATCACAGTAAATGATACCAAAGGATGCAGTTAATACATTTTGAAATAAAAGTTGAAATACCTTGTAAAACAAATTTAATCTAATATAAAATAAATAGATATTAATTACATTATTTAAAATGCACTATTAAATTAATAGATAACAGTTTAACAATATCGTCAAAATTTAGCTAAAAATACACCCTGGTGTATAAATTATAACTGAAATGGAGCTAGAAAAATTAAAAATTAGAGCAATGTGAAAGATACAATTTTAGTGCTGCCATCTATTAATAATTATATTAAACATCTATCGCAAGATAAAAATTTGCAAGCTTTTGAATGTAAATAACTGTTTAAACAGCAAAACCAAACAAATCCTTATATATAGAGAATTATAGAACAACCACTAAAATCAAGTGAATTGATTAAAAATGAAAGCAGAATAGAAACAAATAATATGAAATGGAAGAATCAATAAAACGTATTTAAATATTTATAGGATATAAAATAGAAATAATAAACACCATACCGATTAATATTTCAGTATTTTACAAAAATCCATGTGCACATGTCTTCCAGTATATCAAAAAGATTAAGGTGAAAAAAACAGTTAAGAAATCACAGTAAATGATACCAAAGGATGCAGTTAATACATTTTGAAATAAAATTTGAAATACCTTGTAAAACAAATTTAATCTAATATAAAATAAATAGATATTAATTACATTATTTAAAATGCACTATTAAATTAATAGATAACAGTTTAACAATAACGTCAAAATTTAGCTAAAAATACACCCTGTTGTATAAATTATAACTGAAATGGAGCTATAAATATATATATATATATATATATATATATATATATATATATATATATATATATATATATAATATATATATATATATATTATATATATATGGTCAATATTATGAAAAATCTTAAATGTGTGAACAATAAAACGACATACCATGATTTCAAAGATCTTTTTAATAATATAGATTTATTAGATCTACATAATATTATAAATGCATTATTTAAAAAGTATTATCATAAACTGGATTTACCATTTAATATAGATATAGCTCATTTTAAATCTTTAATAAATTTCGTTATTTAAAATAATTATATTTTGCAAGATAACACATTATATTTACAGAACGTCGCTATATCACAAGGTGGATGTACATCCAGTTTATTATTAGCCTTATACTTATATCACTCTGAACGTACTTTTACTAATAGTAGTCTTCATTTATATCGTTATATTGATGATATAATTTTAATTGCCACTGATCAAACTAATAATTCTCAATTTCCAGTAGATTATCCTACTAATTTAGAATTAACGGAAAACCAAATACCTAACAATTAACTTTTTAGATCTTAAAAATACAATATAAAAAAACAATAACTGATCCATATGATAAACGTAAATAATTTAAATTCAAAGTTAATACATTTTCTAATTTTAAATCTTGTCTTCATAATTCTGCATATCGTAATATAATCCTTAATCATTTATATAGAATAAAATGTTTATGTTCTTCTCATCTAATTAACAATAATATTAAAAAACTAATTTATGATGCACTAAATCATGGTTTTCCAAAAAAATTCATATATTCTTTAATATATAATTAGTACTTAAATGATCTTAAAAAACAAATTAACACATGCGTAAATAAAATTACAAAAAAATATATATAAAATAAGAAAATAATTATAAAAAATAAAAAGTTATAAAATAATTAAAAAAAATTATTATAGGACGGTTGGGTGAGTAGATGTTAGAGTACGGAGGAGGGTGGCGTTGTCTGGATAATACGCAATGATTAATTTATTTTAAATAATAAAAAAATATATAGGGCATCTGATTTATAACCAGAGATGTAGTGGAAGGTATACGCTGTATACCCTCTGGATTTTTTTTAAGGAACACCGTATACCCTCAGTTTCTCAAGAAAGCTATAGTATATACACACTAGGGTATACCCTCTGCCTTGAGCGTATACCCTCTGCTTTTTTACGACTATACCACTGTTTATAACTACGTTGCTAATACACCTTTTATAATGGATGTTGATTCGATACTTTTATACGTATAATGGTACAGTTATATTTATATATTTATCAATTCATATGAAATTTATTCATATTCAGTAATAGTTAACAATGTTAACGATTAACTTGTATTTAAATTTTAGCCTACTCAAGACAATATCATATTAATTTCTAATAGTATACTATCTTAAAGGAGAATAAAATGCATAATGAGTGTGTTTGTTATACCTAATGCTATGACAGTATGGATTTTAATTTGGCAATTTGTTTTTTTTGTTTGTTTGTTTTTCCTCTTTCCTTTTTAATCTTGTTTCATTTTGAACTTATTGGTATTCAGTGGTTTATTTCTCGATTTTTTTTCTCGGTTTTCTGTGCGTGATAGTCCCAAATTCATATTCTTTAGCTAATTTATGGCTAATATGAAGATGAAACCTCACATTTTATTTATGGAACTTAAGGCATTTAGGACCCGATGATTCTGTCTAAATTTTACAAATTTCCATCTGTCCATTTCTGTTATTCAATTTCTGCTGTTTTTTACTATGTTTTTGGAATCTATGTTAAGTGTGTTGGGGGGGGGAACTGTATTTGTTAATGTCATTTTATTCATAATTTTACAGTTTTTGTTGGTGGTCGGTACTGTTTATTGGTTATATATATATATAACCATTGGTAATGTTTATTTAATAGTTATATATATAGATATATGTATATATATAATTTCATTAAATTTTTCATTCTTATCATAGAAAAGTTTCATTTTATGTTTTTTACATTTCTACTTATGCATTTTATATGTATCTTTTTGTTGTTAATGTATGATATTGTCCTATATATTTTCAATTTATTAGATATTTTTTTTTTTTTTGCTATTGCTTTTCATAAATTTATTTTGTATGAGCTATTCTTTTTATATATGCATCAATATATGGTAGCAATAATTATTTCTATAATAGTTTTAATGTTAATATGCTTTAGTCATTTATATTTATATTACTTTGGTCTGAGAGTCAATTGGAATAGCGTTTTTTGGTCTCCTTAGCATGGTTATTGTCGTTATAGGTTTTGGATTTTAGATGCGGTTATTTTATTTCTTCTCAAAATCCAATGGTTTCTTGCTTTTGTAGTTTATGCACTTAGGGATATCATTATTTGGTTTTGGAAATATTAAAGGTGTTTTTGAGTACTGCTTCTCTGATTTGTACATATTGTATATAATTTTTATTTCATACTCAAGATATTTAATATTAAAATTAATCAAGACTAATTTAATTTCTTTTATTATTGATTTATATATTATTTTATTTTCTTATTTTTTGCAATTAATGCATTTTCCAAAAAAAAAAAAAAAAAATTATATGGCAGTTCTTAGTAAACATCTCGATCCTGGCAAGATACACTTAGCATCAATGCAGTGTAGTGTCCGGTACAGGAACAATTCTGGGGTTGTTCCTGGATCGTCATCCAGTGACCATTTATACTCATTTATACTAATCAGGGAAGTTCATTAACATAATAAACCGGTATACCAACTTCGGAGCAAATCGAATAATTCAGCATGAAAAACCCATTTATGTGAATTAAGGGGGTGGAGGGTGGACTAACCCCCCCTTTTCCCCCTTTATCCTTAACCAATGAACCGCCAAAACTAATCAGGGAAGTTCCTTAATATAATAAGCCGGTATACCAACTTCGGAGCAAATCGAATAATTCTGCATGAAAAACCCATTTATCTGAATTAAGGGGGGTGGACTAACCCTCCTTTTCCCCCTTTATCCTTAACCAATGAACTCCCAAAACTAATCAGGGAAGTTCCTTAACATAATAAGCCGGTATACCAAATTCGGAGCAAATCGAATAATTCTGCATGAAAAAACCATTTAACTGAATTAAGGGGGGGGGGGGGTTGGACTAACCCACCTTTTCCCTCTTTATTCTTAACCAATGAACCCCCAAAACTCAGGCTTTGGTAGCCTGTGAACTAAAAAGCTATCAACTGGTCAATATTTTAAAAAATCTTCATTGTGTATATAATATAACGACATATGACTTCAAAGATCTTTTTAATAATATAGACTTATTAGATTTACATAATATTATAAATGCGTTATTTAAAAAGTATTATAAAAAACTGGAATTACCATCTAATATAGATATCGCTTATTTTAAATCTTTAACAAACTTTATTATCTATAATAATTATATATTGCAAGATAACACATTATATTTACAGCACGTCGGTATACCACAAGGTGGTTGTACATCCAGTTTATTATCAGACTTATACTTATATCACTATGAACCTACTTTTACTAATAATAATCTCCATTTATATCGTTATATTCATGACATAATTTTAATTGCCACTGATCCATTTAAAATTTCTCAATTTCCAGTTGATTATCCCACTAATTTGGAATTAACGGAAAACCTCTTATCTAACAAAACAATTAACTTCTTAGATCTTAAAATTACAATAAAAGACAACAAAACAATAACAGATTTATATGATAAACGTAAAGAATTTAATTTCAAAGTTAATACATTTACAAGTTTTAAATCTTGTCTTCATCATTCTGTATATCGAAGTACAATACTTAATCATTTATATAGAATAAAATGTTTATGTTCTTCTCATCTAATTAACAATAATATTAAAAAACTAATTTATGTAGCATTAAATTATGGTTTTCCAAAAAAATTCATATATTCATTAATATACAATTAGTACTTACATGATCTTAAAAAAACAACAACAAAAAAAAAAAAAACAAATTAACACATGCGTAAACAAAATTACAAAAAAATTTATAAAATAAAAAATATTTATATAAAAAATTAAAAATTGTAAATAATAATAAACAATTACTATAAGATGGTTGGGTGGGTAGATGTTAGAGTACGGAGGAGGATGGAGTTGTCTGGATAATACGCAATGGTTAATTAAAAAAAGAAAAAAATGATGGGGATTTTGTATTATAACTACATTTCTATTACGCATTTTATATGGATGTTGATTTCATGTTTTATATGTAAATGGTGACATTTCTTTTTACTTTCTTCTATCTTTACAAGAAGAAAGTATTGGATTCATGAAAATTTTCGAATTCCGGTTTTCGACGGATTTACACGTTTTAGGGGTCAGAGATTCCAAAAAACATGTTTTTACAAAATGTCTGTCTGTGACTCTGTGAGTCTGTCTGTCTGTGTGTATGTGACACAAATTTTGTGGGCGCTCTATCTCAAGAACTAATGCACGGAATTTAATAAAAATTCATATTCAGTGAGTCCCTAATACAAATTGATGCTGATTAGTTTTTGGTGTAAATCGCTCAACAGGTGGCGCTGCTATGCTGCATTTTTCACGATTTTCGCAATACCTCTATCTCAAGAACTAATGCACGGATTTTGATCAAATTTCAGATTTAGTTAGTCCTTGATATGAATTGATGCTGATTAGGTTTTGGTGTAATTCGCCCAACAGGTGGCGCTGTTATGATGAATTTTGTAGGATTTACACGATTTCCCCAATAGCTCTATCTTAAGAACTAACGCGCGGATTTTCATAAAACTTCCGATTCAGTTAGTCCTTGATATGACTTGCTACTGATTATGTGTTGGTGTAAATCGCCCAGCAGGTGGCGCTTCTGTGCTGCCTTTTTCACGATTGCCTCAATAGCTCTATCTATAGAACTAATGGACGAATTTTCATCTAACTTCAGATTTAGTTGTATGTTGACACAAGTTGTTGTTAATTAGGTTTTGGTGTTAATCACCCAATAGGTGGCGCTGCTATGCAGGAATTTTCACGATTTTCGCTATAGCTCTATCTCAAAAACTAATGCACGGATTTTCTCCAAACTTCAGATTCAGTCAGACGCTGACATAAATTGTTGCTGATTAGGATTTGGTATAAATCATCTAACAGATGGCGCTGCTAGGCAGCATTTTTCTGGATTTAGACGATTTCAGCGATAGTCATATCTCAAGAACTAATGCACGGAATTTCATATCTTTAGAATCCTCATGAGATGCATAGATTGCCATTTAATTTTGGCAGTGTGATAGCGAATTTTGAAGTATTAACATGTATGAGATAGAAGGAAGTTTTGGGATTGGTACATCCGACTAGTTTTTATTTCAATTCATATTAAATTTAGCTTATTTAATCAAATTCAAAATTAACTTGCTTTTAAACTTTAGTCTACCCAGGACAATGTCATATTAATTAATAATAGTATACCATCTTTATAGTGATTAATATGTATATAAGTTTATTTGATATAACTAATGTTATACTGTATCTATTAAAATTGGATAATTGGTTTTTATTGTTATTCCTCTATACTTTTTAATATTGTTTTATTTTCAACTTTGTATTCCATGATTAATTATCGGTTTAATGTGTTTGATTGCCACAATCATATCTTTTAGCTTTTTTTTGGCTGATATGAAGATAATACACACACTATATTTGTAATCTTTAGGCTATTAGGGATTTATAATCTGACAATCTTCTATAAACATCCTTTTTTTTCCCTGTTCGTTTTATTAATTAATTATTTTTTAAATTCAATAGTAATTCTTAAAGTTTTCATATTTATATTATATATAATTTATTTTATGTTATAGCATATAGCTATATTCTATATATTACCAATGTTATAAAATTATTTACTTTCTAAGTGTAGATTAAATGGGTTTGGTAATAGAATATATTGAAAGCATTTTATTAACATTTACTTTTATTTAATTTTTTTGAATAATGATATATTGTAGATTATTATTTATATATTAGGATTAGTGTGGTAATGCAGATGATATATTTTAATTTCATTAGCTTTTATTATTTTCTTCTTGTGACATTTGAATAATAATAATTGTTTTTAAAATAACATAATAGATGGCAGCACTAAAAAATTTTGTCTTTTCAAGATTCTATTAAAGTAATAATTTTAATTTTTTACACCAGGTGGTATTAAACGTTGAATATTGGCAATATTGTAAAATTGAAATTAAACAATTAAAAAAATGTTTTTTAGGTATTTTAAATAATGTAATTATTTTCTATTTATATTATATTAATTGATTTTATCACGGTATTTTAAAATGAATTAACTGAATCCATAGGTTTTAATTTCTGTGTTAACTTAACTGTTTTATTCACCTTAATCTTATCATGCTTGGATACCATGTGCGGGAGGATATTTTGAAAATCAACTGGGTTTTTATTCGGTAATTTGTGTAATATTTCTATTTTTTATGCTATCAAAATTAAATATTTAAAGGGTTGTATTGTTTTTTCCATTTCATGCCATTTGATAATGTTCTGTTTTCATCTTGAAACTATTCTCTTGATCATATTGGTTGTTTGGGTACAGGAGAATTTTTTTTTCAACTTTTAGCTTTTTTTTCACAGAAAACGACCGATTTGCTTATATCATTGAATTCTGTACTCTTGAAAACGTAATTCAATATATAAGTTTTTCAATTTTTTTCGGTATCCATATTCTTCTTTTTTTTTCCATAGTAATTCTTGTAATTATATATAAGGCACTTTATTTTATACATACAGCTCTATATTATAGGTTTGTGGTATCCATTTTTATTGTCATTTCACAATATTGCGGTTTTTGATGATGGTCGGTAATGTTTAATTAATGGTTATATATATATATCTATATATATATATATATATATATAACCATTAAATAAACATTACCGACCACCAACAAAAACTGTGAAATTATGATTAAAATGACATTAACAAATACAGCTCCCCCCAACACATTTAACATAGATTCCAAAAACATTATATATATATAAACTTTTTAGGTGGGGTTGGTTTTGGGTTTCTGGTGTCATAGAATGAAAGGTTATGAAGAAATTTTTCTAAAGTCGCACCATGGTAACGACTGCAGTAGGTAGTATTTCTTACGAAATCTACCTAAAACTAGTATGTTGTGGCCATCGTAAAACTTTCTTCGATATAAATCACGTCATTTAAATCATTTAAATAGTACAAGAAATTACATCAATTTAGCACCAATTCATATCAAAGTGTATCTGAATTTAAAGTTTGCTGAAAATTCGTGCATTAGTTTTTGAGATAGAGTTATAGCTGAATTTCTGAAAAATGTATCATAGCAGCGCCACCTGTTGAGCGATTTACACCAAAACATAAACAGCCCTAATTGATATCAAGGTATACCTGAATCTGAAGTTTGATGAAAATTCGTGTATTAGTTATTGAGATAGAGCTATAGGGGAAATTCTGAAAAATGCAGCATAGCAGCGCCACCTGTCGAGCGATTTACACCAAAAACTAATCAGCATCAATTTATATCAGGGACTAACTGAATATAATTTTTTATTAAATTCCGTGCATTAGTTCTTGAGATAGGGTGCCCACAAAATTTGTGTCACACACAGAGTCACAGACTCACAGACAGACATTTTGTAAAAACATGTTTTTTGGAATCTCTGACCCTTAAAACGTGTAAATCTGTCGAAAACCGAAAGTCGAAAATTTTCACGAATCCAATACTTTCTTCTTGTAAAGATAGAAGAAAGTAAAAACGGTCTAGATGTGAAGGAGTTGAAATTGAAAATAAAAATTAACCTTAAAATAGCTATAACGAAAACATTTACCAATATTTATTATTTTGAAACAAAATAGTTTCCAATATTTAATTTTTTTAAAAAATAACAACAACATATGGATCACATTCCCATTTCCTAGCTAACTAGCAGAACATTTATCGAAATAAATGTAGATTTGCTCTCGCTTTAAGAAGGGAGATCACCTTAAAACTTTTTAAAAGTTAAAAAAAAAAATTTGTCTATTATTAAGGAATAACATGTTGAAGTATATACTAAACTTGAAGTATATATATATATATATATATAATATATACTGCAAGCTCCTCTGATGATTCTGTGGGTTATTCATAGTTTCTTATTTTACATACTGGTTTCCTATGTTCATATCTTGTTCATCTTTAGAATTTTACCAATTTGTTCATGAGTCATTCCATGTCAATTCAACCAGACCTTGTAACCCGACCCCCAGGGATTTGGATGAAACTCGGTGTATATACTAATTCTATCATGATATGAATACATCAGAAATTTTTCCTTCCTAGACCTCATAGGTTGTGAGATATGGGGGGTCTAATTTTTGGATTTTTCTCAAATCGCACATTTCTGAGTCTGTATTTTTAGACTGCAGTTCTATTTTTAAAAAAATTGTTCCTCTGGATCTAAAATGCAAATCATCTTAAAAATATCACCGTAAGTACATCAAAAGACGCAGATTTTAATAAAAAAATATTTAAAAAATTAATTTTAAATATTTAGGGCGAAAAAATTAAACCAAAGTTGAAAGTTATGGTTATTTTTCCAAATTTTTGTGACTTTATACGAAAAAGGCTCTACACAAAAAGGCAAATGAAATTTCCAATTTCTTTTTATTTTAAATAAAATTTTACACTTTGGGCTTTCTATTTATAAAATAAAAATCATGTCTTTCTCATGGCTTATGCAAAATTTTTGACTTATTTTGGGATGCTGTACCTATCAAGAGATAAATATCTTTAACTTTGCTTATGGTACCTAAATAATTGCTGCACATTTTAAATATAAATTTATTAATCATTTTGATTTATTTCCTAAAATGAACCCTTAAAATCGGACTGATTTATTTATTTTTATAACAGTAGAAAATTTGTATGTTATTGGTACATATCACACATTATCTGAAATTGTGTTGTTCTCAATCTTATCGCATATGTTTGTCACATAAATGTACATCTATCATTGGATTCAATGGTATAGCATTTCTATAAATACCTTCACAAAGGTAGTATGTAAAGAATATGTACAATATTTAATGGAGGGTGTGTAGATATTGAAATCATAGATTTTTTTCTCATTTTACTCAGAAAAAACAAAGCAAAAACTTTACTTTGTAAATAAAAAAAAAGAAGCACTTATATTAAATAAATTGAACAAGTCATAGGAACCACAGTAATTATTTAGGTACCACAGTTTAAATTAGACATATTAGAGATATTTTTTTTTTCTTGAATGGTGCAATTTCCCAAAACAGGGCAAATTTTTTACATAAGCTAGGAGAAAAACTTCATTTTTATTAAAATTGAAATAATCATTAATTAAATCTAATACATTAAATAAAATTATTTATAAATAATTTAAAGATTTAGATTGTTGTATTTTTTTTACGTAAAAAATAAAGAATTTGTTAAATTATATGCAAATTTTTAAAGCTAAAAAATCAGAATGAACATTATATTTAAAAGATTGAAATTCAAAAATATAACTGAGCTAAATATAAATATAGAAATAAATGACGTACTTTTGCAGTATCACTTAGACTTATTTTGCAACATTCTTTTTTTGTGCAATTTAAAATTTATATTTATTATGAATAAGCAACATTGAGAACCTTCTAATATATATGTCAATTTTCCTATCTTACTGTAACTCCAAACATAATAACACAACAAAACATCGGTATATTAGAAGATCTTCGTGACTTAGTATCTAAAACATTAAATCAGTGGCTATCTCCCCTCCTTCCCCCACCCACCAGAAAAGAATTTAAATATCTTAAGGGGAAATTCTTTTCATTTTGGTAAAGGTTTATGAAAATTTGCAATTTTTATATTGCCAGAGCACCCATCACAAAAGTCAAGGACTTTCTTTACATCAGAAAATATCTCTTTTACAAATGATATCACTTCCTTCAGCGTTAAACACACAAGAGTGACATCATGTTGCATAATGTAAGATAAAATGTGTATATTGCTTGCTGATAATCTAATACTGAGAGATAGAGTGTATATAACAGTTGGATCAAGAGTGCAGCTTCTTTGGTCCAATGGTAACTTTAAGGCTCATCTTGAATAAGAAAAGTAAAATTTTTGCTGAAATCCTACAAAACGATAGCTTTTTGAGGGCCAAAGTTTGCTTTAGTTTCTTTTAGGAAATTAGATTTAGCTTTCGTTACAAAAGAGTGGAATAACATTTTCCTAATATTTTACTTAGCTTGTCACAAATTCAATTAAATAAACAGTGTTGCTAATACTGGATTGAATATCTAGAGTTATAATTCTCAAGTTTTTTGGAAATTCCTGTTTAAAAAGAGAATACAACTCATGTAGATACACGTAATATCAATCGCTTTTGTGCATAGTACATTCTTAGCAATGCTAACTACATTTTTTTTCCAGTCATGATTCTTCAATATTCATTACAATTATAAAACTTTTCAATTAGTTCAATTGTTTCTGGACCTGTAGCTATGGCTTTAATTTTTCTTATTTCTGGTATAGACAAGATTCTCCTTTCTCTCAGAAGTTGTCATGACGGTCTTGCAGCATAATTAGTTACTTCAAATTCATCTATTATTTTCATTTGCAGCACAAGGAAAAATAGATCCCCCTTCTATTATGAGAAACTGCAGACTAATAATAATTTGATTAACAGATTCGAAAACACCTGCCTTAACTAAATAATTTTATCCTGCCTTTGTCAGAATTTGTTTATGCAAGGCAGGTGTAAAAATATGTTTCATACTGTAGAAATGAACTAAGCTTTGTTAAATATAAGGTATTTAAACTATAAAAACATATTTAAAATGATTAAAATTATCCAAGATAATAAGATAGAAAGTTTTAAAAGAATGTTAAATATACATAAAATATTTTAATTCAAACACACATACACACACAGAAAAAAACATATTGAAAATTTGATGGGTAAAAAGTCATTATTGCATTTTCTTATTCTATATCAACAAAAGATTTTTTGTTTACAGTTATATTGTAAACACAAAATTAAGGGATTGTTTAATTTTTTTTAAAAAATGCTAATAATAAAAGAAAATATATGAATGAATAAATAATGGAAACATAAGGATTATGCACAAAATTTAATGGAGGGAGGATAGACCGCAGTCATAGACGTTTTTCCTCCTTTTACTCAGAAGAAAGAAAAAAAAAGCAAAAACTTGACTTTGCAAAAGAAAGGAAAAAAGAAACATTGAATAATATATTCAACAAGCCCTAGGAACCGCAGTAGTTAGGTACCTCAGCTAAAATTAGGCAGAGATTTTTTTTTTCTTGATTGGTGCAGTTTCCCAAAACAGGGCAAAATTTTGCATAAGTCATGAGAAAGACATCATTTTTATTTCATAACTAGAAAGCCAAAAGTGTAAACTTTTATTTACAACAAAAAGAAATTGGAAATTTCATTTGCCTTTTTGTGTAGAGCCTTTTTCGTAAAATCACAAAAATTTGGAAAAATAACCATAACTTTCAACTTTGGTTTAATGTTTTGGCCCTAAATATTTAAAATTAATTTTTTAAATATTTTTTTATTAAAATCTGCATCTTTTGATGTACCTACTGTGATATTTTTAAGATTTTAGATCCAGAGAAACAATTTTTTGAAAATGGAACTACAGTCTAAAAATACAGACTCAGAAATGTGCGATTTGAGAAAAATCCAAAAATTAGACCCCCCCCCCCCCCCCCATATCTCACAAACTATGAGGTCTAGGAAGGAAATTTTTCTGATGTATTCATATCATGATAGAATTAGTATACACCGAGTTTCATCCAAATCCTTGGGGGTCGGGTTAGAAACCATAAAAAATTTCTTTGAATTGACATGGAATGACCCTCATATATTTGTGATTTTATCTTTATTATATATATGTGTGTGTGTGTGTGTGTGAAGTTACTCCAATTAGAACGGGTTTTATGATAAAATATGGGGAGCAATACCCATAAAAATCAAGGTAAATTTGAATTTTAAAGTGATTTTTCTCAAAAGAGATATTTTCGACATTGCCCCCATCATATTTCTAAAACTAAGTAACATAGAAACTTAATATTTCTACCCTATATATAGATAAAATCCTAATGAAACGAATTTATGAAACGATTTTATAAACCGACTGTTTCACAGCTATTTCTCCTAAAATACAGAACGTTTGATGGTGAAATTAACACCCAATTATTCGTATTGATTCACATGTGTCAAAAGTGGTATTACAATTTAAAAATTTGATTAGTTTTCGAGATATTTTTTTTTTCTAATTTTAATAACTTTTCTGTAAGATGGCAACTAAATTACTCCATTTTTGTGGGAAAAAGGGAGAAAGAAAAAGCCACAGGGATCATTAGATTTCTTCTTTTTCGTCATTTTGGAATCAAAATAATCTTTTATTTAAATAGGTAGTGAAGACAATATTGTGATTAAATTATGTTTTTCAGGAAAATTTGAAAAAAAAATGAAAACTTTTTTTTTCACACTTCGATCGCTAGGAATGAGTTTATGCTGACAGTTGGTACCACAGCAATAGATGAGGCTATGGTGACCGAAAAATTCCGCATCCAAACGGAAAAGAGTGGCAATCCGATTATAGAATATAGCCGCTGTTATAGTGATGATATCATTCAATCTTCCGTGACCTGGTAACAGTAGCGCCAACTTTTCAAAAATATTGGGTTGGCTGAAAAAATTTTGAGTAAAATAACACATATAATGTTTTTTCCTTAGTGTGTATGTGTGTGGAGAGAGAGAGAGAGCAGGAGCGAATGACTAAAGACGACATTTCGAAATTAAATTATGTTTTTTCTAAGTAAATTTTAAAATTATTATAATTATAATTTTATAAAATTATATTATTATAAGTTCTTCCTTACAAATACATTAATATTTATTTTAAATAACATTGAAATTGCTAACTATTTAAAGTGCAAAAAATGAAATGTCAGGAAAAGCATACATTTTAGTAACCAAAATGCTTTATCATTTCAAGACTTCAAAACAGATGGTAAAATATGCGGAAAATTTGTTTTCGTGAGAAATTTAACTATATATCCGCTGAAGGGGTCTTCAGTGCTCCTAACTAATTGATGTCCTTACTGTTTTTCAAACAAAACTATTTTGAGAATGTTAACAAAACCAAATTTCATTTCAGCGATTGAATAAATAAAAAGTAAATTGAATTAAATCAATTGAAATTAGGTGGGCGGAAAGATCAAATTATTGCGTGGGCTCTTGCCCCATGGGTCCATATAAATTGGAGCCACTGCCTCGTAATATTTTTAAAACAAGGAACATAACTATATTTTTAGAGGCTGAGAAGCCTGAACGGGATTGGCGAGCGTAGCTCGCTATAGGCTCAGGCCCCCTATTTGTATTATATTGTATTTTCAATAGTTTTATAACCTCTACCTATTTTTAAGTAAGTACCTGTACTATATTATTTATTTGAAAAATATATATATTGAAATTTTATCATAAATTTTGTATTTTACGGTTTAATTGTCTGAAAAAATACTTTCGTCTGTAAACTTGATTATTACTTTAGATTGAAGTTAAAGTACAATATTTTAAAAATATGTATATGTAATATTAAGCGGATATATCGAATACATTTTAAGTAATCCTGCACGCAACACAAATGTATGTCAGACTACCTTTTTGAAAATCTTTAATTAGTATTTCTTAATTAAACTAAATTCTAATTATTTTTCATTAAAAGTATTTAAAGGAATATGTAAACAAAAATTGTACAATTTACTCAAAAGAAAAATAAAATAAAATAAATTATTTAATTTGAAGAAATATTTACAGCTCCAAAAAGTTTTAAATATTGCGTTAAAATCAAGCAATTTCAAGCCTCTGAAGGGAATCTCAAGCCTTTACAAACTAAAATAAATACAAAACAAACCAGTCGATGTACCAATCCCAAATCTTTCTTCTGTCTCATACATGTTAACACTTCAAATTTCACTATCACAGTGAAAAATTAAATGACAATCTATGCTTATCATGAAGATTCTAAAGATATGAAATTCCGTGCATTAGTTCTTGCGATATGACTATCGCTGAAATCGTGTAAATCCAGCAAAATGCAGCATAGCAGCGCCACCTATTGGGTAATTTACATCAAAACCTAATCAGAAACAACTTATGTCAACATCTAACTGAATCTGAAGTTTGGTGAAAATCCGTGCATTAGTTTTTGAGTTAGAGCTATTGACGAAATCGTAAAAAATGCAGCACAGCAGCGCCACCTGTTAGACTATTTACAAAAACACATAATCAGTATCAATTATTATCAAGAACTAACTGAATCTGAAGTTTGATGAAAATCTGTGCATTAGTTCTTGAGATAGAGCTATTGCGGAAATCGTGTAAAATCCTGAAAAATGCAGCATAGCAACGCCACCTGTTGAGAGATTTACACCAAAACGTAAATAGCACCAATTCATATCACGGACTAACTGAATCTGAAGTTTGACGAAAATCCGTGCATTAGACCTTGAGATAGAGCTATTTGGGAAGTCGTGAAAAATGCAGCATAGCGGTGCCACCTGTTGGGCGATTTACACCAAAAATTAATCAGCACCAATTTATATCAGAGACCATCTGAATATAAACTTTTATGAAATTCCGTGCATTAGTTCTTGAGATAGAGCGCCCACAAAATTTGTGTCACATACAGACAGAGAGAGTCACAGACTCACAGACAGGCATTTTGTAAAAACATGTTTTTCGAGATCTCTGACCCCTAAAACTCGAAAACCGGAATTCAAAAATTTTCACGAGTACAATACCTTCTTCTAGTAAAGATAGAAGAAAGTAAAAATAGTGTAAAAAAAAAAAATAAATAAATAAAAAAAAAAAAAAAAAAAACTAGAGAACAGGAATTCTGCTTTTTCAGAATTTAGTGTCGCCCCCGGCATTTCCATTTCTTCATTTTCTTCTGATGGACTGATGGCTTCTATTATTATAAAACAGCCATTATAAATGAAGTATTAGGTGAAGATGAAAGAGCAGCCGTAAAAAGTTAGAACTCTGATTTTCTGGTCAGAATGGGGGGGGGGGGGTGGCCATAATTTTTTTTTACGGCTGCTCTTTCATCTTTCTCTAACACTTCATTTGTAATGGCTCTTTCATAATAATAGAAGTCACCAGTCCATCAGAAGAAAATAACTCGGTTAAGCGGGACTCTACTGCAGTACAAAACATATTTCAACTATAAGACTTAAAGCACACGTTTTATTTTATGTAAAATGACGTCATTCGCATCCACTTAAGAATTCCACATTTACGATCTACTCTTAAACATCTACAGTAAAGCATGCATAGCACATCAGTATCGCGAAATAATGCACAAATGCAGAAAAAAGATTCCGTCATTCAAGAAAATCGAAAAAAAGGCTATCTAATGATTCATAGATACTTACAATGAAATATAATATACAATAGCTCTATTGTTTTAACAGAAATCATTCGTTTATATTTTTTTCAAAATAGCACGTATTTTAATTACATTTTCTTTCGGTTGTTACGAGAAAATGGCAACAAAAATATATAATTACATTTTAAAACTATTTTTCCTTTACTTTCTAGTGAAATGGAGTACTTCCGTTGCCAATATTAAGCAAATGGCTCCAAAAACTACAAAAAAAAAAAATAAAATAATATTTCAAAAATAAATGGAGATACAGTTTTCAAACAAAATGCATTTAAAAGAACTTTTTTTTTCCAATACGACGGTATAAATTTGAAAATATGCGATGCTTAGAAATTAAAAAAAATTGCTAAAGAGTTTTAATCGTAATGCTTTGTTTTACGGCCAGCCTCTGTAAGGTAACGTTATTTTTTGGACACAAAATAAGCTGGGAGAAAGAAATTGCATACCGTACCGGAGGCTAAAAAGATTTTGGAGTCCTTGTTGTGCAGTTAATTTGATGCTCCTTTTAAATTTTAGAGGTAAACTTATGCTAATCAGTTCCTGATAACTACTGCTTTTCCTCAACTCGATAGATACTTAAAAACATTTATACAAGTTGTCTTAGCTATGAAAGCAACACGGTTAAATTTTGATTTTGCCCACCTAATTGGGCATTTTTTCCGTGTGTGGCGCATGTACTAGTCAAATATCTTAAAAGTTTACAGCGCCTTTTTCCTCAAGGTTTTTGCAGTCAAAATAAGGAAAACTATCGCTTTCTGGAAGATAACAGATTACGTGTTTCTTATTACTTTTTTTCCCCTTTCTTTTTGTTTTGTTGTCACAAGATGCGAGTAAAGCAGAGAATGTAACATGGAATCACTAACTTAGAAACAATCTGTTAAGTTCCCAAACCGTTTTATCAATTTAATATGAATTACGATAAAATTACGTTATTTTATCACCATATGATTACAACGTAAAAGCAGATGAATCAGGAAAAAAAAAATCTTTTTTTATGAATTTATTATTATAATTATCGCTTTACGTAAAACCTGTGAAAACGGAACCTGCTTATAGCGGAGTGCTGCCTTAAAAAAAAAAAAGTTTCATGATACTAGTGGAAAGAATATCATGAAGTTGCACCAGCTAATACGGAAACCTGTCTTAAATGACTTTTTTTTCGGTCCTTTGTGATTCTGTTTTGAAAGTTTTACTGTAATAATATATTTTAATGATAATAATAATAACGATAATTTTTATTATTTTGAATGAACTTTTTCAGCTATAGATGTAAATTTAAAAACTTTAAAAGTATAAAATTAACGATAAACATCGCACGTAACAGAAATTTAGAGTATAACATGCTATGACAGAATAAAAATTGTGAGTAGTCTAATTGATCTGAAAGTAGCCGACATATTTTCAATCTCCTAGATCATTTTCTCTTGGTTCACTATAAATAAATATTTTTAACACTTTCCAACATAGTTGAAATGATGTTGAAAATGTTGATTTGATGTTGAAAATGAAGTATGTAGCGTTTATAGTTCATTTACAGGAAAAGTCAGAAGAATTCCATTACATTACGGTCTATGGAGGAAAAATCGTTTGTGGTGTATTTTCATGATATTACACTGAAACATTTAAATTGCTATAGATCACTGAGGTGTACTAAAAGAGGCATACTATGGAATATGGTGTGCATAGTATTTGTCGTTCATTTACAGGGAAACACAAAAGAATTCGGTCTAAGAACATTAATTGCTGGAATTGCGTTTTAAGTTATAGTACGCGTTTTTAAATTAAACACATTTTTTGCCCATTACTGAGTGTGTATAAATTTTATAGGTGATATACAGGGCAGCACAAAATATCTCTAATACATTTCCGTTTATAGACGGAAATTGCTGAAGGGGAGTTTACAACTGCGCTGTGCGTTTCCTAACTGAACTAAATTTTAGCATATTATGTAGTATATATACAAATCTATAGATCATATACAAGGATGCACAAAAGAATTGGGATATTTGTCCGACTATTGATAGTAATTCCTGAAATCGGGTTTTGAAATGCGTTACATGTTTTCAAATTTGTTTACATAGACATCATCTTTCACCTTGTTAAACGGTGGAGTTTTGTTAAAGTATTTCACAGAAGTGTTGGAAAATGCTTAGCTTAGTTTGTTGATAGATATTACAATATCAAATATGGTTAATGCTGAGTACATGAAACTGTTACAAATAAATACATAATCACTTGCTTGCAATGTGCATAGATTTATTCTAACAAAAAATCGCTAACTGTATGATATAAATATTTATTAGTCAAAAACTATTATTAGACCTTCAGGACCCAATCAAGCCAATGGAAGGCCCGGGGTCTAAGTATGCATTCTGGGCCCCCTTCCTATATACTCTCACAAAAGATAAATTATCTATGCCTTAGACTATAGATAATGAATACATAAACACATATTTATATAAATGTATTTTTTGTCTTTAATCTTATTCTACTCTAAAAGTACAAAATGTTGATTATAATGAACACGAGGTCAAAATTGATTAAAAATATCAGCTTTATAAAAATTGCATACCAAATTTGCAGGGCCAAGGTTCAGTTGGCCTATGCTTTAATTTGACCTTAAAACAGAATTGGACAGTTCTGTCTCAAAATGAATCTTAAGGTTGCTAGTCACCTTAAGATTTCGAATTCCCTTCGCTAATGCAAAGTCTATGGGCATAGAATGCATTCGTATATTTAAAATATCTCCTCAGGAAATTAATGTTTTTAATTGCTTTTTTTTTGCACTAAGGTGTTTATTTTTTCCTTAGTCCTCAAAATATTTAAAATCTATGCTTAATTTAGTATTTTATATGTTAAAAGCTGACGAACTGTGATTAAGATTTTAACACTCAGAATGATCAAATGAAGCATATATTTTAGAAAAATTCTGAGAGCTAAGAAAAAAAGTGAAATCCTTTAAGAAGATTATACAGAAAAAGGGAGTTAAAAATATTAATTTTCCCAGGAGAAACTTTAAAAATACGAATGCGCCATATACATAGCCCATAGACTTAGCATTAGTGATGGAAATTAGGAAGCTGAGTGACTAGCAGCCTTAATGGTTGAATTTAACTTTACTTTATAGGAGAAAGATGTTCTTTACTTTAACAGGAAAATGAAACACATTATTCGACGAATCCGAATAAGAATAGCTGCAAGTTTTATGCTTATATGAAAAAAATGTTTTGATGATTGCATAAGAAAGCAGTGAGATTGAATTTGAGAACAGCCTTAATACAGAGATTTAATTTGTTGTTTAAATGTTATGAACCAGGGTAAGGGGGAACTGCATAATGTAATTACTAGGTTGAGCAAAAAGTTCTGCACTGTAAAAAAAAAATTTGTAAAGTTACTAAAGTTTTTCTAGGAAACTGGGATTCCAGGAACTTTTTATGTAACAGCAACAACAAAAATTCCTGTAACAGACTCCGTTACAGGAAGTTTTCTTGTTGCCGTTACATAAAAAATTCCTGGAATCCCAGTTTCCTAGAAAAACTTTAGTAACTTCACAGATTTTTTTTTACAGTGTGGGAAATTTGTGAAAATTGCGTTGTTATGCGCAAATTAACAACAAAAGCAACAAGGGCTATTCTTTAAATTAGAGACCATCATAGTCCTCGACTTTCTGCCACCGTTCTGCCAGATTCCGGATTTGCTCGCTAAGTTTGTTGCCGTTACCAGCACCTTCATCCTCATTAATCTCATCGATGGCTTTCAGAATCGTTAAGCCTTTTCTCTGATAATGCCGGGTCAACACACGCAAATCATACTGTTCAATAGGCATTTTGTAGCCAAAGTTCCTGCACTGTAAAAGAAAAAAAAATCCTTAAAGTTACTAAAGTTTTTCTAGGAAACTGGGATTCCTAGAACTTTTGTAACGGCAACAACAAAAATTCCTGTAACAGCGTCTGTTACAGGAATTTTTCTTATTGCCGTTACATAAAAAGTTTTAGGAATCCCAGTTTCCTAGAAAAACATTAGTAACTTTACAGATTTTTTTTACAGTGTGGACTCCTGGAAATATACCACTAGTACTCCTGTAAAGATCTGAACTATATCAGATTCGCCATATAGAAAGAACTAATGCTTTTCTAAAATAGAGTAAAAATATGTTAAAGTCCAGTAAGACGCACGGCAAGATGAAAGATACTACTCAGTCACCATCGCTCTTGGACATTTGACAATCGGTGACAGTTTTCTAATGCTAAAGAGCAGCCGGCACTTTGTTTGATCTTTGAGCGTGGGAAGAGAACTCACATACGTTCTCACGAGAGCATATGATCGCAGGACCCACGTGCAAAAGAGGAGTTTCTTAATATGTCCACTCAGGAGACAAGAGTAAAGGCCCCTGGGAGGTTCTTAAAAAGAACGGACAGTTAGTGGCTGAGAAACCCACTATTGTTTTGAGAGGAAGATAATTGAGAGATATATACGAGAGGATGCGGAGGAGAGTTTAGATTTTGGCTGGAGTTGGAAGAGCGACTTTTGGAGTGGAAGATTTTGAAGGCCGAAAGGGCCGGACTTTACGATCCCTAATACCGGGGAATTATACCCGAGTCAGCGGCGACAGGGCACCAGGGTGCCGTCTCGGAAAAGGGAGATCTTTATTTCGGAGACCAGCGCTTTCCGTTCAAGTGATGCAATGCCTGTGGACCTACACTGTAAAAAAAAATCTGTAAATCTACATAACTAGTTTTTGTAAAACTACAGAAATCTGCATGTTTACTAGAATTTTATCCGTAATCGGGGAAAATATTTACCACTCGCATAGTACAAATACATGAAATATCTTAGTTTGACTGTCAGCCAATGAGAAAGGACTTCAATGGTGACGTAATGACTATTCACGCAGCCACAGAGGCGTTCAAGGCATCCATCTTGATTATGATTTCAAATTAGTAGGTAAGTAAATATTTCTTCTTTATGAGTTAATTTTTTTTTATATTTCCATTCTACTTGATTCCTAATAAGTACAAATCAACTACACAGTAAGACTGTTTGATTTCGAATTATAATATAACATGATTTTAGCAGGTATTAATGCGTAATCTTCCTATTATTTTTTGTTAAATATTTATTATTCAGTCAAATGACTATTCTTTACACCAGTGTTTATTAGATGCGTGCAATTTCTAATGTTTTATCTTTTAAATCAAATTTTATTGCAATATGGTTAGCAGATTAAATATTTTATTTTTAATTATTGATGCAATGAATAGTACTCCCCCCTTTGACTGATAATGAAGGCCAAATATTCCACTATTCTTCCGCAGAATACTTAAAATGTATACCAAAATTATCTGTCTTAATATTAGTCGTGCCGAGTAATCGGTATTTATTGTACTGGATTCCAGCACCTCGTCGGGTTTACTTTACTATTTTTGTTCGGATCGGGTCGGTTTGGGTTTCTTCGAATCTTGCGTGTCGGGTTCGGGTTGACTGATTTTTCAAAAGAATGTCCAAAATATTTTTTTCATGCTAAACATCTAGGTGTAGGGCAGATGTGCCAGTAATGGACAAACTTCTACATATTTTGCTTATAAAAAAAAAATTAAACAATAAAAATTTTACTTAAAAAAAATTTCTTAACTCCACCCCCCCCCCCTTACATGTTTTATAATCTGTATTATTGTTGATACTCTTAATCAAACCAATTAGGAAGCAAAAAGTGATCCTTCGAAGTTCCACTGTTTTTCATTTATGTTGGCGAACATGCAACGGTTTAACTTAATAAATTTATATATTCTTTTACTTTCCGGCAAAATTTATTAATAACTATTAATGTTAATAATGACTATTAATGACTTGTTTATGCATAGATGTAATAGTTTCCCTATTTATGGAACATTATACTGTATATTATCCATCATATAAACTAAGCCTTAAAGAATGGTTCTATGCATGGATTAAACTAAGCATGGGACAAATTTTGAAACTTGCAATTTCTTTAATCATAGCAAACGCGGTAGCGTTAAGCTATAATATGATTAAGAAATAGAAAATGCTAACGACTTTCTTAAATTTCTGGCGAACCAGTTGACATACGACAATGATTTTTCTTTTGAAAGATAGAACTCGACGAGACGAATAAACTGATAGCATTAAAAAAAAAAAAATACTGTAGCTTTCAGTAGTTTTTTATTTAACCTTAAACGAAAAAATGAAGACACAGAATTCAACAAAGTGTAGCTAACGTTCCAGTGGGTGGATTAACTTCGTTTTTGTTTTATTTTGATCCTCTTGTTAAAACTTAGAATAGGTTTTTTTTTCATCTTTGTATGTTTGACGGTCGCTGAGAAAATCGAATTTGTCTTTTATAATGTCTCCATAAAATTATAGAAATATCTCCTTTTCATTTTCTAATTTTCTAATTCAATAACTTATTTCGTGTTGCCACTTCCTAAAAAGCAATACAATAATTAAAAAAAAAAAAAAAAAGGATAACACGTGTACTTTTGTTTTCATAAGTCAATAAAAATTGAAATTCAACTGACAGATTTTTGTATTTTTGAAACCGACGTCAACCTAAGCAGATAATGCATAATTTTCATAAATATATATATAAACTTTCTTGATTAATATTTTGAACTGGGGTAATAGACACAATGGAGCACAAACGAGTTGATAGGAAAAAAAAAAAAAAAAAAAAAGCTAGGGTAAATCCCAATCTTTTGTTCAGGAGCTAAATGTAAGGTTTTTTTTTTAATTATCATAACATCCTGACTTACACAAGCGATAGTTATGCAGAAATGTAAATACTTCACATACTAAGCATAAACTTAAAAAATACCATTCCATCTATTTTAAATAAGGAAGAGATGTCATATACACACCAGAGTACATAACTGGCTCGATAATGGCGTTATTTTGCCTGATACGGTAACTGAGCTATTGTTGTTTATTTATCAATTATTTTTTTTATTTACTTTTATTTTATTTTTTAAAATTATATAAATTGTTTTGTTCTATAGTTATTAATAATTAAACTTTTCATTATTTATTGTTATTTCTTTTTAAAATAATAGAAAGTAATTTAAAAATAGATGTGTAACTGCTATTCGAAAATGAGGTTTTCGTCAAATTTGCGTCAGAAAAAAAACGCACAAAACCCGTTGTTTTATATGACATCTGTGCCTTAAATAATTAGGGTTTCGTTTAACTTTAGGTACTTTTGCTTGAGATATTGTCGAAAATGTACAGCAAAAATACATGGTACTACTTGATTATCCCGTCGACCAATTTCGCCAAACTATTCGCCAAATGATACAAACTGACATAATTTTTATTTTAAATAACGGAAGAATAAATAAATTAGTAAAACATTAATAAAAATACTAATAAAAACTTGGGCACAGATGTCATATACGCTCAATATTGGCGCGATTTTTTTCTGACGCCAATTTTCGAAAACATCAACAGCATAAACAACAATATCCGGGTTACCATATCAAGCAAAATAACGATACTTTGGCGTCAGTTAAGTACCTGTTGCGTATATGACATTTGCGTCAGAAACAAATTGCGCCAATATGGGGCGTATATGACATCTGTGCCAACCTCCTTAATATATCATCTGTATCCGGGTTACCATATCAAGCAAAATAACGACACTCTGACGCCAGTTAAGTACCCGGTGCGTATATGACATTGGCGTCAAAAAAAATCGCGCCAATATGCGGCGTATATGACACCTTTGCCAAAACTTGAATTAAAAATCACTTGATGACGTAACAAACATGTGTATCGTGTTAAATGTCAAATGAATGTATCATTTACAACCATCCATTATTGTCATTTAATCTTATAGTTTGGCGATAATCTTTTTGTCGACAGGATAATCAAGTTGTACCAAATATGGTACAGATGTCATATACGCACCACGTTGGCACGATATTTTTTCTGACGCTAATTTGGCGAAAACCTCTTTTTCGAATACCAGTTTCATATATATTTTTAAAAAGGGATTAACAATAAAATTCAAAAAGTTTAATTAATAACAATAGAACAAAACAATTTATATAATTTTAAAAAAGAAAATAAAAGTAAATAAACAATTTATTAATAAATAAACAACAACATTCGGGTTACCATATCAAGCAAAATAAGAAAACTTTGGCGCCAGTTAAGTACCCCGGTGCGTATATGACATTGGCGTCAGGAAAAAATCGCGTCAACGTGAAGCGTATATGACATCTGTGGCGGTTCAAGTACACTTCGGAACGTTACTTTGAAATCGATGAGTTTCATCGCCAAGATGCCTAATGATCATCGCCATTGAATATATAAATAATGCCATATTTGCAAACTTATAGGTCAAAATATAAGAGGAACCTCGGTTCACGACCGCTTCTGTTTATAACCAGTTCGGTTTATGTCCAACTTCGGTGATCAAAATTTGACTCGGTTGGCGTGCAATATCTCGGTTCCCGACCAAGGCTGCCGAATAGTTCAGTTGGCAACCCTCACATAACTCTTGTTATTAGTCAAGTTTTGAGTAAGGTGTGCATATCAGAGTGCTTTGTGTACCTTTATTAGTGTAAAAAATTAACTTTTTGTTTAACTTTTACTCAGGTTTGCGCTAATTTTAGCTCTCATTATGGCTTCTAAGAATGAAAAAGTGCTTAGTGATAGCAGTAGTAAGAAGCTTAAGCGAATTACTGTTCAATAAAAAAAATTGTAGCAAAACATGAGAACGATGTTAGAATAACCGGTCTAACTAAACAATACGATGTGGCCTAAACCTTCGATTTCCACGATAATCTACAATATATGTTACGCTATGGTATGTGTCACAGAAATCGCGATTATTTGTTAATTGTTTAATGGCAACGCTCGAATGAAACGCATCTCATTGGTTATAGAACAGCATTTAATGCATCCCCATACCTATAAGAAGGGTTACCATATACGGGACCTTGTTCTGTCGCAAAATACCGCTAAGTTTGTCACCAACTTGGTGATATATCGCCAAATTCCTATAGACTTCCATTGTAAACTAATAGGGTTTACTTGTTTAGAGAGAATCAACAAACTAAGATATTTTAATGCAACAAAAACTAACATCAGTTTAAGGGATTATATTAGTTATATTTAAGGAAGCCCAAGTAAATTAAATCTAACAAAAACATACCTGTGAAAAAAGGGAGCCAAATTCTGTAAAGACAATGGCAAGAAAAGAAGTGATATCTAAGTGGGTGCCAAGTTCAAATAAAATTCACTCAAACTTACCTACTGAAGTATTATAGCATTTTTTAAATTGTTTAGAAATAAAAATTATTGATAGCATATTAATAATAAATCTAGAACTTGGCAAGTTTTTACCTACAAGTCATTTATTTTTTATTAATGACATTATTATATCTAAGCTTGTTATTTCATGTTTGGAAGCCTTCATTTGAGTGAGCTCCTTTCCCTTGAAGGATGGTGGTATAAAATATATCCCACCTAATTTTAACTGCAAAATGCCACATTGACACTAGAATTCAGGACTAAAAAGTTTAATTTTATTAAATACGTGGAAAGAAGCTTTAACCCATTTTGAAATAAATTTGTTTTTAAATTCTGGTGTGATTGAATCGTTTCAGCATGTCACGAATAAAAGATCTTTGCCCCTGAAGGGTTAAATGGGTGCAGTCTCTAGAGGGATGACCAAGAACAAGCGTAAAGGTATCTGTCTCTTTCTCAGGCCTTTTAGTCTGTTTGCATTGAGGTTTCCGAAGGGTGGGTGCTAGAGGGATAACCAAAGACGAGCGGGAATGTATTTGTGTATTTATCTGTTTATCAAATCTTTAACATGCGTCATTTGTTTATAATAATAACTATATTAATTTTTTTATAATGACATTGTTGTTAATATTAACATCATCATTTTATTAAGACATGAGATTGATAGGCATAACATTTATCAAAAACTTGCCAAGTTCTAGATTTATTATTAATATGCTATCAATAATTTTTATTTCTAAACAATTTAAAAAATGCTATAATACTTCAGTAGGTAAGTTTGAGTGAATTTTATTTGAACTTGGCACCCACTTAGATATCACTTCTTTTCTTGCCATTGTCTTTACAGAATTTGGCTCCCTTTTTTCACAGGTATGTTTTTGTTAGATATCATTACTTTTTGTAAAGTTACAATATATTTAGACACTTTACTTAATGCTTTTTAATGTGTTTACATGAGACTATTTTATTCACCAAGTAACATTCAATTTTAATTTAAATTTCCTACAACAAACTATTTGGCTGTCAATTTGCGGCAGAAATCTATATTTTAATACTGCTACACTGAATGAATGTATTGAAACGATATGTATTGATTCGAAATTTTTATTGTTTCTGAAACAACAATACCTATTAAATTCCTATATTAAATTTTCCTATTAAATTTTCCAATTAAATATCCTATAGCTGGGCCTGCTTTTTTGTACTGAAAGTGAAAAATAAAGTTATGTGCTTATGCCACACTATGTATCATTCATCCATGTGTGCGGGCAAAGAGGCAATGCAGAGGAAGGACATTGCCCCTCCCTAGATTTTCAAATTTAATTAACTAAATAAACTTTTCTCTGATGATTTTGAAAATAACAAGTGGGTAAGTGTGATCACAGATCGCACAGAGGGTTTCATTTAATATTCCTTTCAAAACACTTTATCCTTTTGAAAAATCTGTTAGTTCCACATTTTGCAACCAGGGGTGCACTCTATTCTAAACCAACCTCTATCTGAACGAAACTCCGTTTTACATACTATCCGTAGATATATTAGTCGAGGGGATTAAGCCCATAGCACCCGAGATAAGTAGGCGCCCCTGGCGATAAAAAGTGGAACTAAAATATATAAGACTATGGTGCATAATATGAAAGAATGGTCAAAGGGGTGTCGGCAAAAGTTGGAAGCCCAAAGGGTTAAATGTACGACTTTTTCAAAATTTTATGATTTCTCGTTTGATGTGAGGTGTTCAGCTATAAGTATGCAAAATTTCACGCCTCCAACCTAATTAGAGGCTCACTTTGAAAGAATTGTTTAAAATACACACAGGGGAGCCCAAAGGGTTAAATGTATGACTTTTTCAAAATTTTATGATTTCTCGTTTGATGTTAGGTGTTCAGCTATAAGTGCTCCCCGGGTGAAAAGGGCGGAGGTTAGAAAAATTGCTTAAAATACACAAGTTAGAGCCCGGAGGAGTAAATAATATAAGACTTTTTGAAAATTTTATGATTTGTCGTGTGGTCTGAGGTATCAGCTATACGTATGCAAAAAGTCATGTCTCCAACTTAATTAGGGACTCCCTTAGAAAGAATTACTTAAAACACATATGTGGTAGCTCAAAGGGTTAAATGTAAGACTTTTTCAAGATTTTATGATTTGTCGCCTGGCCTCAGGTGTTCTGCTATAAGTATGCAAAATTTCAAATCTGCTATTTAAAAAGGGGCTCAGTTAGAAAGACTTGCTTAAAATACGCATGTGGAAACCCAAAGGGTTAAATGTACGACTTTTTCAAAATTTTATGATTTTTCGTTTGATGTTAGGTGTTCAGCAATAAGTATGCAAAATTTCACGCCTCCAACCTAATTAGGGTTCACTTAGAAAGAATTGTTTAAAATACACATATGGGAGCGCAAAGGGTTAAATGTACGACTTTTTCAAAATTTTATGATTTGTCGTTGGATGTGAGGTGTTCAGCTATAAGTATGTACAATTTCACGCCTTTAACCTAATTAGGGGCTCACTTAGAAAGGATTGTTTAAAATAAACATGTGAGACTCCAAAGGGTTAAATTTACAACTTTTTCAAAATTTTATGATTTGTCATTTGATGTGAGGTGTTCAGCTGTAAATATGCAAAATTTCATGCCTCCAACATGTATAGTTTCTGAGAACGGGCTCTGTGACGGACAGAATATCTCAATTTGTTGATTTTCTGTAAGCAAGTAAACCCGGATAAACCACCAATAAGTAGATAGGTTTACAATGGAAGTCTATGGGAATTTGGCGAAATATCAGAGATATCGCCAAGGTGGCGTCACTTTTGGCGACTAATTTTGGTCGCCAAATTTGGCGATATATCGCCATGTTGGCGAGAAACTTGGCGGTATTTGGCGACAGAACAGCGTCCCCTCCTACGACAAATTAAAATTTCGCCTAATAGCTGCAATGGTAAAGAAAAAATGGGCACCCCCAGGTGGGTAATTTATCGATTTTCACAATTTTTTTATTTATTTCCTTAGTTTTATAGTGTAAACGAGCTTCGCACCAAATTTGAAGTCTGTAGCTGCAGTAGATATACCAGATCTTTTTGATGAGTGAGTCAGTCAGTCAGTCAGTCAGTCAGTGGTAAAATTATCGATTATCAGACATTTTCAAATGTCCTTATCTCGGAAACTAATTATGCGTTATTTATAAAATTTTGGATTTTAGGTAATTAGGGTGGCCTTACTACACATTTCGTATAACAGGTACGTAGGTCTCATAGATTTCCACTAGTTAGGTGTTCAGCTATAAGTGCTCCCCGGGTGAAAAGGGCGGAGGTTAGAAAAATTGCTTAAAATACACAAGTTAGAGCCCGGAGGAGTAAATAATATAAGACTTTTTGAAAATTTTATGATTTGTCGTGTGGTCTGAGGTATCAGCTATACGTATGCAAAAAGTCATGTCTCCAACTTAATTAGGGACTCCCTTAGAAAGAATTACTTAAAACACATATGTGGTAGCTCAAAGGGTTAAATGTAAGACTTTTTCAAGATTTTATGATTTGTCGCCTGGCCTCAGGTGTTCTGCTATAAGTATGCAAAATTTCAAATCTGCTATTTAAAAAGGGGCTCAGTTAGAAAGACTTGCTTAAAATACGCATGTGGAAACCCAAAGGGTTAAATGTACGACTTTTTCAAAATTTTATGATTTTTCGTTTGATGTTAGGTGTTCAGCAATAAGTATGCAAAATTTCACGCCTCCAACCTAATTAGGGTTCACTTAGAAAGAATTGTTTAAAATACACATATGGGAGCGCAAAGGGTTAAATGTACGACTTTTTCAAAATTTTATGATTTGTCGTTGGATGTGAGGTGTTCAGGTATAAGTATGTACAATTTCACGCCTTTAACCTAATTAGGGGCTCACTTAGAAAGGATTGTTTAAAATAAACATGTGAGACTCCAAAGGGTTAAATTTACAACTTTTTCAAAATTTTATGATTTGTCATTTGATGTGAGGTGTTCAGCTGTAAATATGCAAAATTTCATGCCTCCAACATGTATAGTTTCTGAGAACGGGCTCTGTGACGGACAGAATATCTCAATTTGTTGATTTTCTGTAAGCAAGTAAACCCGGATAAACCACCAATAAGTAGATAGGTTTACAATGGAAGTCTATGGGAATTTGGCGAAATATTAGAGATATCGCCAAGGTGGCGTCACTTTTGGCGACTAATTTTGGTCGCCAAATTTGGCGATATATCGCCATGTTGGCGAGAAACTTGGCGGTATTTGGCGACAGAACAGCGTCCCCTCCTACGACAAATTAAAATTTCGCCTAATAGCTGCAATGGTAAAGTAAAAATGGGCACCCCCAGGTGGGTAATTTATCGATTTTCACAATTTTTTTATTTATTTCCTTAGTTTTATAGTGTAAACGAACTTCGCACCAAATTTGAAGTCTGTAGCTGCAGTAGATATACCAGATCTTTTTGATGAGTGAGTCAGTCAGTCAGTCAGTGGTAAAATTATCGATTATCAGACATTTTCAAATGTCCTTATCTCGGAAACTAATTATGCGTTATTTATAAAATTTTGGATTTTAGGTAATTAGGGTGGCCTTACTACACATTTCGTATAACAGGTACGTAGGTCTCATAGATTTCCACTAGTAGAGCATTGAAATTTGACGAAAACAGCTCGAAATGGTTCGTGTAAATAACACACGGCTATGTCAGGCGAACTTGGCTGACACACTGCCGTGTGTCTAAGATTATGAATAAAAATAACGTGAATTTGATTAAAAAACCTGGAACCTCTTAAAACATGTGCATAACTTGGTTAAATAGTGCATTATTGTGCGAAATAAGAAAAAAAGTATTGGGAATATTTAAAGCAACTCAAGTTTATTTATATTCAATATATAATTATCAAAAAATTTAAATGACTAGTATTAAAAAATGCTCTGACGAGCACCAAAAAAGGCTAATATGTTTAAGTATGAAAAAGGGTTTGACAAGTGCTTCTAATAGAGCATGAAAAAGGACAAGGGGTCCCTTCTTGGCTGCAGCTCACTGTCAATGCCAACTTTGAAAAAATCATATTTGCGCTTTTTTCATATAAAAAAAATCAGCCACAGTTACGATAAAAATGTGTAGTGTAAAGACACAACCAGTAAAGACGCAGCCTGATTAAACATGAATGTAAGGTGACATAGTACCAAAAACCTTAGTTCCTACAGCGTATCACACTCATGTAGGGCCACCAAGCACGCTCGCAATGTAGAACTGTACAGAAAACTGATTTGTAGTGCAGTGCAGACTGTTGCAGCACTCTGCACAGGAACAATTCCACATGTGCACGCATAACATTATATTTATTAATTCATTGATTGTTGAAATTAAAAGCAAGTGGCTGTGGCTGTACAATGTACTATGCAGTACAGCAATGCATGTAAATTATAAACGAACATTAGACGCATACACCTTTAATACGGAAGTACAAAAGCACAGTGTGAATGTGCGCTGAGGTTCAAAAATCAAAAGCATAATAGGAATGTACAGTGTAGTACAATTTATATAGATATAATGGTACACAGTGCACTGTACAAAGTTGCATTGCAGACGCATGCGCAGTACAACAGTGCAGTTAACATGTAAAGCGCGACGGAAAGTTTTACTAAAGTACCGCGAATTTATTTTATATGGAAAAAGCGCAAACAAGTGCTTCTAATTGAGCATGAAAAACGACAAAGTGTACCTTCTTGGCTGCAGCTCACTGTCAATGCCAACTTTGAAAAAATTTGCGCTTTTTCCATTTAAAATAAATTCGCAGTACTTTAGTAAAACTTTCCGCCGTGCTTTACATCTTAACTCCACTGTCCTACTATTGTACTGCGCATGCGTCTGCAATGCAACTTTGTACAGTACACTGTGTACCATTATTTCTCTACAAATTATACTACACTGTACATTCCTATTATGCTTTTGAACCTCAGCGCACACTCACACTATGCTTTTGTACTTCCGTATTAAAGATGTATGCGTCTAATGTTCGTTTATAATTTACATATGCACTGTTGTACTGCATAGTACATCTTACAGCCACAGCCACTTGGATATAATTTCAACAATCAATGAATGCATTATACTGTTATGCGTGCACATGTAGAATTGTTCCTGTGCAGAGTGCTGCAAGAGTCTGCACTGCACTACAAATCAGTTTTCTGTACAGTTCTACACTGCGGGCGTGCTTGGTGGCACTGCATGAGTGTGATATGCTGCAGGAACTAAGATTTCTGGTACTAAGTCGCCTTACGTTCATATTTAATCAGGCTGCGTCTTTACTGGCTGTGTCTTTACACTACACATTTTTATCGTAACTGTGGCTGATTTTTTTTATATGGAAAAAGCGCAAATATGATTTTTTCAAAGTTGGCATTGACAGTGAGCTGCAGCCAAGAAGGGACCCCTTGTCCTTTTTCATGCTCTATTAGAAGCACTTGTCAAACCCTTTTTCATACTTAAACATATTAGCCTTTTTTGGTGCTCGTCAGAGCATTTTTTAATACTAGTTATAAAATTGTTTCTGAAAACTATGTTTCTATATTTTTCAAGGACATTAGAAATTTTTTCATTTTGTATTCTATAAACTGAAATATTGTTTTTGTGTCAAACAAAGTTCATTTTCTTATTTTTGTAAAAGGTGTCCCATTCCTCCACACTCTCTCCTATGATTCTAACTCTGAATATTGGGCACTTCTTTATCTATACGCACGTATCATGGGTATATGTGTTAAAACTATCAGAAATATTATATATATATGAATGCGTGTATATGAAAAATGAAATGTTGTAATATTTTTACCTATTCCTAGAGAAGAATAAATGGTTCTTAACTGTGCCGTAAATAAAAAGGATTTATCACATTTCTTATATACTTTTGATTTCTTAACCTTTAATTGATGTTACCGGTCTCTCAGACCGCGGCTTTTTTTAATTTTTATAGTTTAACTTGCAATTTTCAATTTAACTACAAACACTATCGAAATTTTGTTCCGTTTGGAACTTTAGTTCTATCACCAGAGACTTTTGAATAGGTGAATTTTAATTATAACAGTGCTGTACAAAAAGTTTAGTACAAAAACAACATCCTATGTGTTAATCGTGCCTTTTATTCATCTTTCGATGAAACGGTCTCACAGACCACTTCACACTAGTTACGTGACAATTTCTGTGACATCAGTTAAAAGTTAAGCAGTATATTGAAATATGTATGTATTTATTTTATCTGAAAATTGTTCTGCTCAAACTTTTTGTAAAAATCTTAACAAGACTTTGAAAAAACCTAAATATAAACATCTGCATTTTAATTTTTCGTGAAGTTCTGAGCAATAAAATGCTGAGTTTTTACTTTCTCATGCAAAGAGAGATATAGGGTAGGTAGGGGTAAAGATACGAACGGGGCAAAAATACGCACCGGCTGATTTCATATGAAGCAACATTTCGGCTATCATGACCAATAGGTGGTTTGGTTTCAAGTGTACTAGTCATTTATTTAAACCTTTTGATAAAAGTAGCAATTTGTGGTAAGAAAATGAGGTAAGTTTAAATTTTCGAATTTTGATATAATATTTCGTATATTTCACTTTTTTCTTTACTTGACAATACCTGGAATTTTTACAAATCCAAAAATTCAGTGGCGATCGAAAGCTTTTTAGCTTCTAAATGCCGTAGTTTACCTCGATCACATTTGTTCATACTTATAGGTAGCCGGTTAAGCAAAATATTGCAGAATGGGGTAAAAGTACGCATACGCCTTGGGACAAAGATACGCACATGTTTATGATACGGGAATTTGCCCTATCGTTTTAGCTAGATGCAAAGCTTTCCACTTTTCTAAATTTGTATTATATAAAATATAATAGATATATAACTAATATAAGTTAGTAAACTACATTTTCCTTTTTCTAGTTAAGTTTTTTAAATATAGAACATGTGTTCTACCTACCTACTTTTAAAAATCAATATTCTTGTTTCATGAATCGCTTTTGTTTTAAACCTTAATCTTTAACTCCTGTTAACGGTCTCACCGACAGCTGCAATATTCAGTTTTCACAATTTAACTTTTAATTTTCAATTTAAGTATTAATTTTTGTTTAATTTTGATTCGTTCGGTAAATTAGAAGTATAGCTGAAGACTTCTGAATGCAGGAAAGTTTACTATAATAGTCCTTTACATAAAGTTTAGCGCAGAAACCGCCTCTTATGAGTCAGTAAACCATTTTATTCAATCTACGATTAAGCGGTCTCGGAGACCGCTTACAGTATTTATGAAACAATATTTGTCACAATAGTTAGAGGTTAACTGCAATTCGCGATCTTGCAGACCGCTGTTTTTTCATGGTCTAGTTTACAATTTTCAGTTTAAATACTATAAAAATTTACTAATGCTTTTACATTACTCATTCATTTTAGTGGAAATGGGGCAAAAATCGGCCGTAATGGGCAAAAATACGCACTGCGTACCTTTGCCTCATCACTGCGTACTTTTACTCCAACCAATGGGGCAAGGAGGAGGATGGCCACCCAGGGAAACCCAGCAAATGCTTTTGACTTTTAGTGCAGTCCCTGGGGGAAGAAACCAATGGGGGAAAGATATGCAGAGCAAAAATTACAATTTCTTACGGAAATGTAATTTGACAGAATGTCGTATGATAGTGGAACGTGCCTAAGGTTTTAATACAACATTTTAATAAGTCGTCGCATATCAATGTTTTCGTTAAGAATCAAAATTAATGATAAGTGCGTAATTTTACCCCCCACCTACCCTATATCACTTAGGTGTGTCATGTGATTGTGAGCCATGTTGAGGACAACTTGTCACCAAGCGCCATTGAGATCAACCATGATGGCGCTTTTTAACAAGCTGTCCTCACTTCAAATACTTGTGGGCATGATACCTACATATGTTTGAATATTAAAGTATATACATTTGTCCATTTTCCTACATAAAACATAAATTGTTATTAGAGATGTAATTGTAGATTACATTTCATAATATCAATAAAACATGATTTACTTTCCTTTTATTTCGGGTTCGGGTTGAGATAAGTCTGGGTTGAGTTGCAGGTTGCCGAAAATTATTTTAGCTGATTCTGGTCAGTTTGAGAATCGAGGAAATATTTTTGGCGTGTTCGGGTCGAGTTGCGGGTTGACTTAAGTATTATATTCTGTTTTGTGTCGGATGCAACTTGACCCATGCATGACTACTCTGTAGTCGGCTAATTTTCAATATATCAAGATTCGTACGGTCCTTAAAAGTACTTACATGTTTCAAAAGGATTTTTTTGTGCTTGAAAGTGCTTATTTTCATACAATTTTTTTTAAAGTCCTTAAAAGTGCTTTACTATCATTCTATTTCTTAATCGGGGGTGGAACTCTTCTGCATTTCTTTTCATTTCTGATTAAAAAAAAAAAAAAAAAAAAAAAAAAAAAAAAAAAAAAAAAAAAAACGCCATTGCTAACCTTTCTTCTGAAATTTGACCTCCCCTTTTTGCTCCCTTCTGCACAATACCAAAGTTTAAACTGTTTAAAACTTTTTTTAACCTTTAACTGATGTTACCGGTCTCTCACAGACCGGTGCTTTTTTCAATTTTCATAGTTTAACTTGCAAATTTCAGTTTATCTACAAACACTACTGAAATTTTGTTTCGTTTGAAACTTTAGTACTAACACCAGAGACTTTGAATAGGTGAATTTTAATTATAACACTCCTGTGCAAAAAGTTTAGTACAAAAACATCCTATGAGTTTATCGCGGCTTTTATTCATCTTTTAGTAAGAGAGCTGTTGAACATTTTTGAGTAGGTATTTGAGGCACCCTGAAAATTTGTGCAACACTTCTTTTGTAATGCCTGAATACAAAATCGAATGTCTGGCTGAAGGATCGTGGCCCAAAAACTGTGCCAGACACGTGTCAAGTGCCATTTGGCACTTGACACGTGTCTGGCACAGTTTTTGTGCCGACTAAAGTGTCCGTCATTTTCAAAATACTTTTTTCTAAGCATAAATATTATTCTGCCTCAATCTCAGCGTGCCTCAAATACCTTTTTTGGGTAGTCAAAAAATGGCACTTGACACGTGTCTGGCACAGTTTTTGGGCCGACTAAAGTGTGTCGTTTTCAATATATTTTTTTCTAAGTATAAATATTATTCTGTCTCAATCTCAGCGTGCCTCAAATACCTTTTTTTTGGGGTAGTCAAAAAATGGCACTTGACACGTGTCTGGCACAGTTTTTGGGCCACGATCCTTGAGCCAGACATTCGATTTTGTATTCAGCCATTACAAAAGAAGTGTTGCACAAATTTTCAGGGTGCCTCAAATACCTTCCCTAAAATGTTTAACAGCTCTTGGACTATTTCGATGGAGCGGTCTCGCAGACCGCTTCAGACTAGTTATGCGACAATTTCTGTGACATCAGTTAAAGGTTAAAAAAATGACTCTACTCTATTTGTTACTTTATAGTGAATAAATAATCAGTCCTAAATTTCATTAACTATTCATTCCATCATATTCATTTCATTAAAATTTTAGTCTAGAATGAATGTACTAAGTTTTCCCCCTCTTACTGGGTGAGCGGTTGAAGATATGTACAGATTTATAGTCAAAAAACACATTTTTATTAATTATCATAACAATAACTAAAAAAACTAATTATATCAAAAACATTGTCAATACAGATGTTGTAGAGGTTAAAATTCTGATTGAAATGTGCACTTACACTTAACATTTTTGTTGAATTTTTACAATTATAATTTAAAGTTTTGCCTAATTCGATAAGTTCTTGAAGCCAGAACAGACGAGGTTATCAATTTACCCTGTTTCTAATTTATATATATATTTTTAATTTACTGAGGTATTATTTGAGGATTTGTAATTATTTTAGGCTTTATTTTGGATATTTTCAGAATTATGGCTTAACCTCTTGATTACGGATTATAGCCCAGTGGTAGGAAATGAAAAAAAAGGCCGAATTCGGAATTAAATACGGGAAAGCTGGAAATTGTTTTAATCCCTTCGACATAGGCCAGAAATAAACGTACTAAGTTTCCCCGTCCTACTAGCTGCAGTTTTGCCGCTACGAACAAATAGATAACTTAAAGTGTATTATTTCATGATTTTTAGCATATTTCAAAAATGATTTGTAAATGATGGGAAATATTGTTTACGATCTCTGATATTGTATTTGAATTATGCGTCGTATTTAATTTGACATATATAGTGAATAACAGTGCGTATGCCTCACATTTAAGGAGGTCGAAAATAGTGGGGAGTAGCGAGGGAACAAATGAGCCTTGTCGCTACAGGAATTATAGGTCAACCAATAGCACGATTTTAAACTTCGATATTTTACTAAAAGAACTAAGATGGTTTTAATAAAAAATATTTTCGACTAGTATACGAGCATCTTAACACGGGAGAACTCGCTGCATGAGATTTTCTCTCACAGTCGTACTTTTTTAAGACTCGTATTTAAACCATTTTTCATTTTAATTAAAATTTCAAAATGTTATTTCAATTATTTTACCTCTTTTTGTGAATAAAATTACTAAGCCAACCAAAAGAAGTTGATATTATATGAATGTAAAGTAAAAGAAAAGGAATTGGGCATTCTCACTAGCGAGTTCTCCCAGGTTAAGTTAAATTCATAGAATTTTAAAACCTTTGGAATATTGAAAAAAAGTATTATAATCTTTACGTATTTTTTTTTTTTTTTTTAACTAAGGTTTAAGTTTGACGATATCAGTTCTGAAATGGTATGTAAAACGGCTGTCAATTATGTACCTCTTTCTCGATAACTACTAAATTATAATCCTCAAAATATACAAAATAAAGCATTAACATAATTACAGAAACATCGGTAGGTCCTCAATAACTTAAAGAAAATACATGCATGTAGTAAACGGAGGCAGGGCGGATTGATAACTCTGTCTTTCTCTTGATTAGCGATTAACCCGGGAGAACTCGCTGCATGAGATTTTCTCTCACAGTCGTACTTTTTTAAGACTCTTATTTAAATCATTTTTCATTTTAATTAAAATTTCAAAATGTTTTTCAATTATTTTACCTATTGTGTGAATAAAAGTATTAAGCCAACCAAAAAAAAAAGTTGATATTATATGAATGTAAAGTAAAAGAAAAGCAATTGGGCATTCTCACTAACGAGTTCTCCCGGGTTAAGATAAAATTTTGAAATAGAATTGCGACCTTAATGTTCAGCAAAAATATTAATATGGGTACTCATTTTATTCGGAATTTCAAATTCTACGACATTTTTATTGACAGTGTTTTTGAAAGAATTAATTGTTCTGAGATATTAAGATAATTTAAAGGATTTTTCGACTATAAATATGTACATATTTTCTAATGTTCACCTAGTACGAGGGATAAAACTTAGTACTTGCATTTTAGTACGGAAGGGATTGAAACAATTTCCAGTTTCCCACCCACATAATTATGAGTTACATCCGCCGATCACGGGGCTTTGAAATAGAATTGTGACAATGTTCAACAAAAATATTAAATGTAGTTCTCATTTTACTCTGAATTTTAAGCTGACGACGAGCTGAACACGAAAATTGCAAAACCTGAATTTCATTTTAGATTTCAAAGTTCTGCCATTTGCAAAATGACGTCAGCGTTACGCACAGATATGTTTGTCCTTTATAATATAGATAGATATAGATTTTATTTTTATATCAAATCTTAGTGTTTTTTTTTTCTTTTCAAACTTTTTTCACACTTAAATCCATTTATATCTGAACCAAATCAATACTCGATCATTTCAAAGCTACCGTATAAAATCAAGTGTGTATTTTTAAATAATATATACGTAATGTGGGTCATACAGTAAAATGCGCAGAAAAAATGAAAAGTGACTTCGGACAATGAATTTTTTTTAAAGATTAATTTTTGTATTTTTTGTTTAATGTTTTGCAGTATTTCAAAGAGAATTAAAAGTATGTGCTTTTTGGTATTGTTATTATTATTTGATATTAATATTCTCCATAATTTGATTTTTGGAGTCTTATATGTAATTTTGAAATATGCCTGGAAAGGGATGGGGAGGACACGGTTCTTCCAGAATTTTAAATTCTAAAAATTTGTCGTTATCATCCAGACTCTTTGAAATTTTTAGACGTTAAAAACATAATGTTTTCGTAGCCCGAGTGAAAAAATATTAATATTTCGTGGAAAAAGGCTGGTAAGATTTTTACCACTATGTAACACTCAGGTTTTTACTAATTTTGTCGAAGTTTTTGCACATTTTATTTAGTAAAAAATATTTCTATTTGTTCGAATGTTTTGAAATTTTCGTAGGTAAATGTAAATCTGGCCTGTTGTGTAAACCGATTGTGTTAAAATACGGACGTTTAGTTAGTTTTAGGGTAGAAAAAATATAGCCTTTGTGAGGCGCGAAATGACCTATTAGTCCCCGAGCCAGGTACAAATTTCGTCAGTTATTTCCTCTCGGCCGATAATTTGTAAAATGCTTCAGAGAGTTGTATCATGAAGCTCCGTGAACGTTAGCTGCAGTTCCGTGGGTGGGTTGAGCAGCGGTAGCCTCCCACGCACGTAAAAAAAAAAAAAAAAAAAAAAAAAGTCACTTTCTCCCGATTGAAAAATTTTCAAATTATAGATAACCTAATATACTGAAGAAATAAAAAGTCAGCTAATTATAAAGTGGTGGTTAATATGTCAGCTGGTCACACGAACATGAAAAAAATATACAAGGTGCAAAGGAAAGTCTCTTTAACCTGAAAATACTTGCGAAAGGAGAGAGATACATCTATGTATTGAAGTAACGGTATAGTAAAGCGAATACGCCCGACCTGATGCAAACGACAGAAGCGTCCCTAGTGGCGAAATTTGGAAGTTACCTATTGAAAACCGTAAGCGAAAAGAGATAGAGCAAAATTTCCAGTTTGAAAGATTTGGAGCATCAATTAATTAGAACGAAACGACATTTGGTTCTCACGGATAAGATAAATCGTTGCCTGTATACACAAAAATGTCCGAAATCAATGAGCGACGATTCTACTTTGCATATTCACATTCTGTAAATGTAGCAGTGCAAAATTTTAGATTGTGACGTTGTACTGTGCTGTAATGGCTGTAAAAATTTAATTTCCAATGCATTTAAAATTTTAGATTAACCCTTTCAGCGGCAGAAGAATTCTGTTAGTAAACTTATGAAACAATTGACTGACACCAGAATATTCAAACGAATTTCACAAAAAATAAAAGCTCGTTAATTTTCACTTTCATTAGGAAAGCAAAATTTTGTTAAAATATTATTGCTGCCATTTGTCCATTTTGGAATTAAAATTAGGTGGCTAGACCATCTAGCCACCGCCCTTGAAAGGTTGAAATCTATGTCGTCGTATTCAAGAGTCTTGCAATAGACGTTCTATGCTGAGAAATGTGCATGTAGAATTACGCCACGAACACAATTGTGTATCGTGAGCAATGGCGAACTTTTCGAACAAACTGAATATTAACATTTTATCACTGTGAGACTGTTTGTCTTTTTTGTTTTTTTATGGGATGTTATCAAAATACATTCAGATAAGCACATATTTATATCAAAAATTGTACGTATTTCTTCATACTTCTGGCTATTCCATCCAAACGTTTACACAAAATAGAGTGCTTCAATTTTGGACCTTTTTGGGTATACAGGCAAAGATTTATCTTATTCATGTAAACCAAATGCCGTTTCGTACTAATTAATTGATGCTCTCAAACATTCTGATTGAAAAATTTGCTCTATCTCTTTTCGTTTTCGATTTGCAATGGCTATATTCCAAATTTTGCCACTAGGGAGCGCTGCCGTCGCTTGCATTAAATCGGGCGTAGACACTTTACTGTGCCGTTACCTCACTTCCATAGCTTTAGTTCTCTCCGTTCGCAAGTATTTTCAGGTTAAAGGGCCTTTCCTTTGCACCCTGTATATATTTTTCATGTTCGTGTGACCAGCTGACGTATTAACCACCACTTTATAATCAGCTGAATTTTTTTCCCTTCAAGATATTGGGTTAGCTATAATTTGACAAATTTTCAATCGGGAGGAAATGACTAATTTTTTTACGCGCGTGGGAGGTTACCGCTGCTACACTCACCCACGGAACCGTAGCTGATGTTCACAGAGCTTCATAATACAACCTTTTGAAGCATTTTACAAATTATCGGCCGAGAGGAACTTGGTCATCAAAATCTGTTGCTGGCTCGCGAACTATATGTTCACCAATGTATTTGAAAGAGTTAAAATTCATGTTTTTAAAAATCAATTGCATTATCAGTTAGAAGATTTTAACTTTTAGAGCATATATATATATATATATATATATATATTAATTATTATTATTATTATTTTTTTTTTTTGCCGATACTTCTAAAATGTTATCCTGGAATAAATTGCTACAAGTTTTCGAAAAATCTTTTCTATTTATTTTTTTTTTCAAAAGTTTGCTGGGTGGGGAAAATATAGTAAATTTAATATCGGAATATATCAACGTGTTAATATTGGTGATATATCGCGATAACTACCGTAAAGTTTATGCGAATAGAAAAATTGCTTACTTTAAAAGATAAATAGCATGTGACCTAAAATTTTAGTATAAACAGATGTAGAAAGGAGTTAATAAATGTTTCATGCTATTTTCTCCTACAGCATCCTTTAAATATATATATATATATATATATATATATATATATATATATATATATATATATATATATATATATATATATATATAATATAGGGAAGGTGGGGCAAAATCGGGTACCATAACAGTTTGTTAGTCACAAATGCTGTGAAATGGGAAAACAAATTTTGAACACTGTTTTTAATGTAAAATGAATCCTTGGCTATAATAAAATATTCTTTTCAAAAAAATATATATATAATTGTTTATATAAAAAAATAGCTTTTTTCACACGTATGCAAAAATCCGGTTTTACTTCGCTGGTTGGGTTAAACCTGGTATCCATTTAAAACTATTGGAAAACTCATTTTGGTCAAAAATGTCTTTCTTTAATATAGTAAAAAATACATTTTTAATATTTTTAACAAAAAGAAATTGCACATGTGTTCGTCCATGCGTAAAAAAAAATAAATCGGTGGCAAATTTTCTACGTTGTATAGGCCTGCTTACTTTACTCTGTACGTTTTAAAGTTCTTTTAGCTTCAAAAATCACAGATGAATTTGTCATCATATTCTTCTGCATTATATGTTTCGTGGGCCTATCCGTGGCATTTCAAACATCGTATTTGGATTTAGAGTTTGAGTAAAGTTCATAGCAAAACATACAGGTTTAATTATCCTCTTCTTCTGATGATGTGTTCGCAATCTTTTTTTGCTTTCTTTTTTTCTTTTTAAAGAATCTTCTTCTTTCTTCGTCTTGCAGTTTGTTTGGCTTATTTCTGCTTAATATCTGTTTCGATCTGTAATTTATAGGGAGAAGAAATCAAAAGTTTTTCCCTTTCTTTTTCTCAATTCTGAAGCCTTCCTTAGAAGGGGATAATAACATTTTAGGCAAAATTGGAAATTCAGATTGCTGGACTACATAGTCTGAAGATGTCAAATAGATAATTTTACTAATATATTCTGTAGATGTAACATTTTGAATCAGTGATGACGTCTGTGATTGTGATGTTAAGGGTGTATTCCGATCCAAACTGCTTATTTTCTGATTCATTTTAAAATTCATTTTTGCTCTCAAACACATCAAACTGGGAATTTCACTTATTTAGAAACTATATAAGGTGCCGTGCTTCTTAATTTTTTGATAAATGCAGAAAATACTGTAAAAAACGCTGTCAAAGTTGGCGTTTTGAACCGAATTTTTCGAAACGGGAGATCTGTGAATGAAAAAAATGGTCATACTGAGAAAATAATTGTTTAAAAATCAAATTCTAATTAATTGAGCTGAAAATGAAATCACACGGCATGTTAAATATGTCTTCAGAAATCACCCCAGCAAGTTTCATGTTTTTACGTTTAAAAATGAGTCTGAAAATGTATCGGAAAATTTCGAGCTCTTGAGGGTGGAAAAATATTTTTTCGAATACACCCTTAACTGCTGCATCTGGAAGCAGCTCGACGTGAAAGACGCTGGATAGTGTCAACTTCTTGATGTTCGGAAGGTTGAGCTCCAATATCCTGTGATGTATCAGAAATTTTTATTTCTGCCGCTATGCCAACCTGTGGCTGGATAGACCTAGGTGTGTTATCATGACTTTCATGGGTTTCTCTGTCCCTTCCGAAGGAGCAAAAAGATGGTCTGAAAAAATATCATTGTTGTAGGGGGAAATCCCTGTTTTCTCGAACCTTCTGATTGCAATATTTACAATTGCTGCTCTCGAAAATGTAGCTTTAAATAATTTTCCAATTTGCTAAGTTGTTACAGATCACGCAGTGTTGGAAAATAACCACTTCCTCACCTCTTGACCTTAGTATGAGCTTAGAGGTGCATGAATGATGCATCAAGGGGCTGAAATCGATGCGTTGCGTAAAAAAAAGAAGTTTAAATAAATACATTGCTTTCTCTTACTAGATTAACTGGATTCTTTTAGTGTGAGTTGAATACCTATTAAGGATTTAAAGAACAGGCTTTTCAGGACAAGGATTGGAAAAAATCTATACATTTTTTAACCAAATAAAATAAAGACCTCTTTCGTAATCCACACTGTAAAAAGAAATACTGCCAGTTTTCGGGTAGGAATCGGAAAAATAGTTGCCCTTATCGTATCGGAATAATTTCCGACCCATCTCGGAATAAAATCCGTAAAAATAAGGAAATAGTCAGTAAAAGGGTATTTTACGGATTTTATTCCGATTTTACGGATATTATTCCGATTTTACGGATATTATTCCGAGCTGGGTTGGAAACTATTCCAGTACGATGAGGGCAACTATTTTTCCAATTCCTACTGGAAAACTGGCATTACTATTATTTTTTTTACAGTGCATCCACTCCTATTATATACAGCAAAATAGTCTGGGAAAGCATCATCCACCAAGAGAAGGTTTTTTTCCTGCCTGTTTAATATTTGAGAAAAAAATCTTGTTATATATTAGGTAGTCTAGTTATATAGGATTGAGATTTTAATGATTATTTGTCAATTTGGGCAGATTATTTTATTTAGAGAAACAAGTCACGAAATATATTTGCATTTTAAGTAGACCTATAACGCAAGTTATTACACCCCAGATTAGAAAGTTATTTATTAAAATGCAATAAGCATAATATAAAATTATGCCTTAATCAGTACCATTATTTTGTTCAATTATAATTGCAAGTTATTTAATTTCATAAATGTAAGTTAAAAATTAAACCCACTTTTTAATATAAAACAAAATCAAAATTAAAGTTTTCATTATAACTAGAAAGATTTAGAATTATAACTTAACAGCATTAAGAATACAATTTAAAGTTCCATACTAATTTATTAACTATACTAAAAAACCATTCTATGAGTGCCGGACAAAACTCCGGGTATACCCAGTTTTGACCCAATCTTAAGTACCTGGTTTTACCCCAACATGACACAGTTTAAAACATGGCGTCACTACTCTTAATCCTATAGCAAAAGATCAGTAAAAATGTTTAAATATTATCAGGAAAGGAAAGAATTAGATATGTTCAGTAATATTTAATATGCTGAAAAAAGTGGTTATACGCGTAAAATCTAGAATCAAATAAAACAATTTTTTAAGAGTAATTGAAACTAAATCGTTCACACGAACGAGAACCGCACACAGTAACGTTCCAATCGGCTATACATGCCATAATGGTTACCGACAAGTAATTTCTCGTGTTGGCTGACAGACAGAAGTACAAATGAAGGAGGGGTCTGCGCTACCCGGTTTTACTCGACTACCCTGTTTTGTACAACTCATCCACACACACACACACACACACACATATATATATATATATATACATACACAAAATAAAAATATTTTTAAACAAGAAAGTAAAATAATCAAACTTCAACGATAGATTATAATTTTCCAACAGATTCAGAATTATGTAAAAAAAAAAAATCAACGTTTAATAAGGTTAAATATGATGGCTAAGTAAGCAAATTACAAAACACGTAACACATTTCAAAATTAAAGTTCAGCAATTATTATCAGTCATCTGAAAAATATCAGAATTCCTTTTTTGCAACGCTATATATGATCTATAGATTTGAATATATACTGAATAGTATGCTAAACATTAGTTCAGTTAAGAAACGCATTTGCACAGTTTAAAATTTCCCTTCAACATATTTCGTCAATAAACGGAAATGAATACATCTTTTTTGCAGCCCTGTATATGATTTACAGATTTTATACATACGAAGTAACTAAATTAGTTAAAAAAAAAAAAAAAAAAAAAAAAAAACTCGTACCACAACAGATAACGAACTACCAGCAATTGTTTATTTATACAGATAAGCGAATCCTTTTGTGTCCCCCCATAAATAAACGATGGATGCTATGCTCATCATGTTCTATAGTAAGCATCTTTTTGTACACTTCAGAGATGTGTATCAATTTCTATATGTTTGAAATAGTGTAATATCATTCCAATATACTACAAATGATTTTTCCCTATAGACCATTGAAATAGACCATAGAAAATTTGTGATTTTAATCAATGATTTTTTTTTAAATCAGTTGATTAAAATCATGATTTTAATCGTTGATAATAATTGTTAACACCCGTTTACAGTCAAATGGCAAGCATGAGTTTTTGTTAATCTCGATTGATTGATAATTTTTTTCCTTCAACCAACTGACGCTTTTTGCAATATTTTTCCACATTTGATTTAAGAATTTCACAATATTTTGATTCTACCCAACAATTGGAGAATTTTGCAGCTTTTTCTTACAAACTTCCTTGGCAGTTATCCAAAGTTTTCAGCATAATAAAATATAAAATTATAACTAAAAATTAAATAAACAGCACATAAAGAAAAACTATGAAATTATTAATTTAGATATTTTATTTCCAATATTTCGATTGACTGAGGTTTAATGCAGTTTTATTTATTTATTTTTTAAAATAAATAAAATTGTGTGATTTGTGTTTGGTTGCGGTTTTCTCTGGGACGGGAAATTTTAAGTTTACCTGTGACCCCGTGAGAGAGGGTGGAAAAGTTACTGTTCCTGCTGACCACGAAAATTTTCAAATTAGTGGTCCAAATGAATTTTTGGTGTTCTCGGACCAGCGGACCACCAATGATTTCGAACACTGATTGATTTTTCAAATGCTGAAGATTTCCTTGTAAAAGATATTTAAATTGATATACTGTTTAATTTTTTTATTATTTTCCTTGTGGGAAATTTGATTGTTATGTCTGCACAAGAAACAATTTTATGTCTTAAAATATTTACTCTTCTATTTAAAACAGGTGGAGAAATTAACCTGATGCGTGGACCTATTCCATTTTACCTGACTTGAAATTCTGATTCAGAACATACTGAGCTTCAAGAATTCTTTATATTTGATGACCTGAATGGTCAGAGAGGGTGCAGCACCCTCCTAAAACTGTGAGAGAAACTTTATGTAAAATGATATTATGTTACAGTAAATATTAGTCTGACATACTATACATATAATTTAATGATTATATAATTTGTATTTTCAATAAATGGAGCGGCATACCGCAAACCAGCTTTAAATGTGTTGCTATTTAATTGTGTCTGTAATCATTTCTTTTTTCAGCTATTGCAAGGCTGCTGTTGGTGAATACTTTTCTTTACTACGAGCATTGTTATAAAATAAATAAATCTTCGTCATAGATTACCATTTTGGAATACTGAAAAAATACATATATAAGTAACAATAATTAGTCGCTTGGTGGCGACACTGCTGTTATTAAATTAACCCTTCAAAGTAAGTATTTAATATACTATAGAAATACATTGTGTATTTAAAAAAAGCTTTAAAGTTTAAAGTAATACTTTTGTATTAGCTGATACTAGAGGTTAAATGGATTCTGCTACTTATAGCTGCCTTTTTGATGCTGATTATTTCATTGTTGACGCATATACCGGGTGTCCCAAAAAGGACTGACTGATTTTAAAATTCAATAACTTGCAAACGGTGACAGATATTTAAAAAATTCTTGCAGGAGGGTTATGCACAAGGTCAAAAGTTTTTTTACAGTGATTTTCAATTTTAGTTGGAATTACAAACAATAGATGGCGCTGCGATCAATAGACGCTTAATTCAGGCTCGATTTTTGGTACATCGTGGCCCGGATAATACATTTCCATCTCCTTTTTCAGCATGGAACAAGAGAAAGGACCAGAAATCGAGCCTGTATTTAGCGACTATTGCTTACAGCGCCATCTATTGTTTGTAATTCGAACTAAAATCGAAAATCACTGTAATAAAACTTTTGACCTTTTGCATAACCCTCCTGCAAGAATTTTTTAAATATCTGTCACCGTTTGCAAGTTATTGAATTTTAAAATCAGTCAGTCCTTTTTGGGACACCCGGTACTTTGATTATGTATCAGTTATGTTTGTGCTTTATTTATTCAAAAGTGTTATATTCATTATTGAATGTTAAACAGATGCTGAACTTTTTTTGTTGTTGTTTTATATTCAAATGAATTAATTTTGCATAATTGAGCTGTGTTGCAATATAAATTTTAATTTTTTGTGTGTGTGTGTGTGTGTGTGAAAAGGTAAAAATTTGAAAACTGTACAATATAAAAATTTCAGCATCTATAGATTCACAACAATTAAAGAAAAAAAAACAGATCATGGAAGTACGGTGCATAGGCACTAAGTGCATAATGGAAAAAACCTTTTCAAACTCGTGCAAAAATTAATATTGGTTGAAGATATTCATTCAGCCATTGTTTAAAATAAAATAATAATAAAAACAGGTATGTATTTAAATGTAAGAAAATTATTATTTTTTTTTAATATTTTCTTTGTGAATAAGCAAACACTAAATGGACTATAAGTGTAACCGAGTGCGGAGAAATATTCCAAAATGTACAAGGACAGAATGGTAATATTTGTGGGGGAAAAAAAGAGCAATTATTTTGTGAAATAGATCAAACTGGTTTACATTTATTTTTTAAATATATTTCAAAGACAATAGAATCAATAATTAAAACTTTAATAATTTTCAGTTTAATGAAAAAAAAAAGTTTTCTACTGCAAGATAATCTCGCAAAATCTGAAATTTTGTTTTTTATTACACCATAATGATAAATCGAAAACCAAAGTGAGGGGGAAAAAGAAAGCTACAATCCAGTGTAACCTTTCCCCATAAAGATGAGAGAAAATCCTGAATCGTGGTTCAAACTTTTAGCAAAAAATTGGAATGGAGAAAACCTTGAATTTTGATTTAACCTTTCACCAGAAAATTTTATTTAAAAAAACTCTGAATCATGGTTAAGCCTTTTACCAGAAAATTGGATTTAAAAATAATCCTGATTCGTGGTTCAACTTTTTCCCAGAAAATTGTATTAAAAAAAAACTAAATTATTGTTCAAACTTACACCAGAAAATTGGATTAAAAAAAAAAAAATCTGATTTATGGTTCAACTTTTCACCAGAAAATTGGATTAAAAAAAATCCTGAGTCATGGTTTAATATTTCACTAATATAATGGTATTTGTGAAAGCACCAATAAACTGGTGAAACTTATCACCAATATCTTGGTTGCAGCTAAATTTCAGCGACTTTTCACCATCTTCTTGGTGAAACATCACACTTTATTTTTTAGTGTATCGGTAATATATATATTTTTTTAATTTAGGCATACTTTATAAACTCAGTAATGATACTTTACTTTCATTATTGTTTCTATTCGCTTTTTTAATTTAACAAAAAACCGTAAGATCTGCTTCTACTTATCTGCTCATTTACTGCTGTTGTTATAATGTTAATTTAATATCGATATGATTTTGTACCTATTTGAACATCAACAGTAAAGCTTCATTCAGTTTTCTAATGCCATAACATATAAATATTTCTGTCAATTGCTGTGGTATTGCTCAAAAACACGTCAGGCGATATTACTTATTTTGCATCGAAGTATTTTGATTGAGGAAAATTCCACTCTAAATATCTAAAACTGTAAAAATTCAACTCCATATTGAAAGAATACCATAAGAATAACTCTAAATAATATAAGTATTAGCATACAAAAACAATTACGTAAAATATTTTCGTAATATTGCTGAAAAACCGTTAGTGATCTACTGCAAAATTTTTTTACAGTTACAAATACCTTTTGATAAGTGTAATTTTAGACAGAACAGAAAGAAATCATTAGCAACTGTACTGCAATATCTCTTGCACGGTTACAAAAAACTTTATGGCGAGAATACAAAAACTCTTTTAGATACAATACTAAAAAATAATTGGTAATTTTCCTGAAGGTACTTTAATAAAGTTACCGAAAATTTTTTGCAAAAGTATATGCAAAGTTTTGGGTGGAATACTAAAAAAATTCATAGTAAATGTACTATGAAATCCTTCGCAAATTTAGAAAAAAATTCTTAGTCAATGTACTAAAAATTCCTTTGTAAGTGTACTAAAAAATCATTAGAAAATTCACAAAGTATTCTGTAGGAAACTACCTAAAAAATCGTTAGTACCTTTACTAAATAATCCTAAGTAAATTTACGAAAAATTCTTTAGTAAACTCGCTAAAAAATCGTTAGTAAGTTTACTGAACAATATTTAGTAAACTTACAAGGAATTCTTTGGAAAACTCTCTAAAAAATCCTTAGTACGTTTACTAAACTATCTTTGGAAAATTTACCACAAATTCTTTAGTAAACTCCCTAAAAAATCGCTAGTAAGTTTACTAAGAAATATTTAGTAATTCACAAAAACTAATTAGAGAAACTCCCTTGAAAAACCGTTAGTAAATTTACAGAACAATATTTAGTAAATTTACAAAAAAGTTTTTGGAAAACTCCCTAAAAAATTGGTAGTACGTTTACAACATATTCGTTGGTAAATTTACTAAAACTTATTTAGTAAACTCCCTAAATAAGCATTAGTAAGTTCACTAAACAATATTTAGTAAATTTACAAAAGTTTTATTGGGAAACTCCCTAAAAAATCACTAGTACGTTTACTAAACAATATTTAGTAACAGTTACTGAAGAAACTTTTGTAATTTTACATGATTATCTTTTGTTGTGGTTACATAAAATGTTCTAGGAATCCCAGTTTCCAACAAAATTCTTAGTAACTTTACACTTTTTTTTTTACAGTGTAATAGATTAAGTGCCACCTTCTCATAGACACTATTTCTGTTACATAAACTTTGTTCAACAAATTTTACATTGTTGTGTATATAGCAACTTATCATTACTCCAGAATATTTTTTACTGTGATATAAAATAAATTTCATGTTATTAAATTCTAAGAGAATATAAATTGCTAAGCCTTCGAAGATTAACACCCTCGACCATCGCTACCGCCTTCTTAGGACACGGCACAACTGGTGGCAGCCAACGAAACGAACTCTTATGTGCAAAAAATAGTACAGATGAGATTGTTAGCAGTCTGTGATTAAAAACAAAAGAGAGCTGAGCATCGAGCAGCAGGACAAAGTCATAGCCGCAACACTGCGAAGGAGTCAACAGTCCAGCGATCCAGGAGAGAGCAAAGGGACATCCAGGAGATCCACCTAAAGCCAGACGGAGAGAGCCGACAACCGACAGACTCCCTCGGAAAGTCCTGACAATGACGCAAAGAGAGTGACTGATACTTCAACGGCAGCACACTGGCCAAAGCAACTGTGACGGGACCTCAACACAACAGAGCAGGTAGGCTCATTATTTTTTTGAATGGCTCTCAAATTTTGTTTTAGTAGAATTTAAATGTTTTAAATTCGGGATCTAAAATTGTGAGATAGTAAATTTTTTTTGTAATTTGTAAAGTAAACATTAAGATAAGGGCATCAAGCCAAGTATAACAGAGGCAAATTCATAGGCATTTAAGATAGCTCAAGCTAGGGAGCAGATTAAAATCTGGTTTATATTCGAAACGAATACAAAGGAAAATTTTGTTTCTAAGAAAGGAAGCGGAGAAAATTTTCAGGGGAGATTGCAGTAGCGAGCCGAAAAAAAAAAAAAAAAGGCTCAGGGGAACAGGTTTTTTTTTAAACTAGAGATGCAAGTAGTGTAATATTACATGTAAATTGTGAGGAAAATTAATTTATGTTAGTGAAACTACTGAATAAAGATATTTTCTAGAAATTTATGGTTAGAACACTGATTACACTGGTCATGGTTTGCAAAGAAGTGCTCAGATTTGAAAATTTTGAAAAGTTTATTCGAAATATATGTGTGCAATTTCTATAAGATTTTACTATATATTGTGTTATATCCTGTGTGTATAGGGACTTTAAACAGAAAAATTTATCTTGCACATTGGTTATTTTTAACAAAAGGGGAAGGTATCCAAAAAATTTCACAGATATTGTAAATTTATATTTTATATCCTGTATTTGTACTTAAAATTTGTTTATGTAAACATATTTTATAGTGTTAATTGACAGGCTTTAAATTCTCCGAGGAAATTATTGGTGTAAATTATTGAAATTGTATTAAAAATAAGGCTTCATTATGACAAAGGTGACCGCATTAAAACATTGCAGAAAAGTTGATTTACAGAATTTAGCAGCAGAATTGGGTGTAGCACTCGAGAATGGGGATACAATATAAATAATCAACCAAAAAATTGAGCAATCGGATAGCTACGACGAGGACCTTGCGCTAACGCAAGCCAGGTACATTGTACAAGATAGAGAAGAAATTTAGCTAGGGAAAAAGACCGCGAGAAGATAGAAAAGGACCGCGAGAAGGCAGAAAGGGACCGCGAAAAGGAACAGTTAGAATTAGAAAGAGCTAAATTAGAAAACGCAGACAGACAGAAAGAAAGAGAATTCAAACTAGAAGAATTAAGATTAACGCAAGGCACAGAGAGAAGCAGTTCAAGCGCGAGCAATCGTTCTGATAGAGGCCCAAAATTAAACATAAAATCTATTATGCATTCGTTCGACCCAGACAAATCAGACATAACTTTATTTTTAAATTTATTTGAGAGACAGCCAGAAAGATCGGGGATCGAGTCAGATGATCTAGTAACTCATCTTTTAGCTTTATTGCCCATAGAAATTTCAGAATTAATTTTACGAGAACTGTCCGACAGCGTAAACAATTTTGCTCACGTGAAAAAAATTCTTTTAGAACGATATAGGTTAACAGCAGAAGCCTATCGTTTAAAATTAATGAGGCATCAAAAAAATACAAACACCCCATGGAAAGACCTAATCTTCGAATTAAATAGTTTTCAAGACGGGTGGCTTGATGGGTTGGGCATCAAAACCTTAGAGGAGCTAAAAGACCTGCTTATAACGGAACAAATTAAACGAAGAGTGCCGATCGAAACTAAAAATCATTTTATCGATTCGTGGGCAGAGTATAAAAAACCAGACAAACTCACAAAAGATTTGGACGGGTATGAAGCAATAATTGGCGCGACGTCCTGGAAAGGGTATGCCAGACCCCCCGGGGAAAAAAGATTCGAGAGACCAAGATATGCGGAAAACGACAGCGAAAAATGGTTCAATCGCACGGGTTACGAGGAAAGGGACCCGAGGAAAAATGCCGATAATAAATTTAATTGGCGGGAGAAAAATGACGATAGGGAAAGGCAAAAAGTTTTCGAAAAAACAAATCAAAGCACTTGCTTTCAATGCGGAAGTCCAAAACATAGGATACGAGACTGTCCAGATTTAAAAAGATCGGAAAAAGAAATAAGCACGGTACATCATGTTAGGTGTAGTACGAAATTAGATAAAGGTTTCGAACCATATTTAAGTAAGGGAAAGATAAATGGAGTAGAAATTACAATGTTACGTGATACCGGAGCCATGGATGATTTATGTCCAAGAAGATTCATTAATAAAGGGCAATTAAACGGAGAAATTAAGTGGTTAAGACAACCTCTGGACAGGGAACTTCAACAGCTTCCGGTTGCGGAAATAAAGTTAGAATTAGCGGATAAAACGGTGATAACAACTAAAGCACTTATCACAGACAACGAGTCAGATTTGGATTACTATATCCTTGGAAACAGAACACAAGAATTAATCAAATCGTATGAGCGCAAAAAAACTAAACAGCCGGCCAGAGAAAACAAAACCAATAGCATTCGAAACTTTCAACGGTGCATTCAAGGGCTGAGTCAATCACAAGAGATTAGTACGGAAAATGTCACGGCAGTCAATGAGTTGAACGTGAGCGAAAAGGAGGAACCAATTTCTTTACAACCGATCGCACAGGAGTCGAATGAGAATGACAAAATACCGTTTGAAAATGAAACTTATAGCTTAAGGGAAAAAAGTAAGACGGATTGTAAAAATGCACAAAACATAGTCAAGTCGCGTGAGGAATCGATTTCCAGGTCAGAAAACTTTCGAGGCGATAGGGATTTGGAAAAACAAACGGGCGTTACGGAAAAGGATTATAACGGTAATCCGAAAAACAGAATAGCGACGAATTCGTCAAACTTGGAGAAAGAGGGGAGAACAAAAGACAGTGTTCTAAAACGAAATAAAAGAAAAGTCTATGGGTCAGAAAACCAAGAGAAACAGCTGTCAGGCGAGGTCAAAAACTTAAGGATTAAAAGAAACTCAGACACACACATAACTCGCGAAGACAAGAAGTCAAAAATACCGGTAAAAGTCATACAAAATAGGCAAAGTACTGGACAAGGAAAGCTGTTCAGAGATTCATCTCAGATAGAAGGGATTAAAATGAGGGAACAGCAGGTTAAGTCGCAGGACGTCAGTAAAAAAGTCAGAAGGGAGAGTGAAAACTCAGTTAAAAATAAAAAGTGCGAATTACAGAATTTAGGCAAAACAGTAGAAAAGGATTTTAAACCCGGGAAACAAATACTAGATTTAGGAACAAACGGTCAACAAAATGAAACTGATAGTTGGGAAGACATTACGAAAGGGAAAGAAAAAATAGCACGGGTGGACGAACTTATAGAGATCCCCAAAAATAAAAAACAGGCGAAAGCAAATAAAGCGAAACGTGCTAGAAAAATTAATACGAAAATGAAAAGTAATAAAGGATTAAAGGTCTGGAAAATTGCTGGTCAAGGAGAAAAGTTTAACACTCATAATTCCATGAATAGATTGAAAAGGCGAAAATGGAAAGGAATTGGCAACAGGAAAACGGGACAAAAAAGCACGAACATAGATTTAGAAGCCAAAATCAGGGTAAAAATAAACAAAAATCCGAGAAAGCCAACGGTAGTTAAAATAACGGAGATAAATACATTGTCAAAATCTAAAAGGGAAACAGAAAACAGGAAAGAGTTAGATAAAAACAAGGAAATTGATCAAAAAGAAATCAGTGAAAGGCAAGAGAATCGGCAAAATTCAGAGAGGCATTCGACAAATAAACGAAAGAATACGGGAAAAGTTGGGGCTACGAGAATAGTTGCCATAAAAAAATTAAAGAGCTGCACTGATAAGAAGAGTTTAATAGAAACGGATAGCAGTGCGCTTTCATCTAGGAATAGCAAAAACAAAATGACTCGTAAACCGCTCAAAAGGGCACATACTTTGCAACCTGACCAATATGCCAGAGTACAAAGGCCAGGGAAGGACATTGTCCAAATAGATTTTTTGAGTAGGGCAGAGTAATCTTGAAAAGAAAAAAAAAAGAAAATTGTATATAGTACGTTATCATTCCTTTTAATGTTTGAAAAAATAATATAATGTGAAGTGTTTTGAAATAGAATAAAGTGTAAAATATTATACAGAGTGTATAATGAATACTTTTTGTGGAGGGGCAGACAGGCAAATAAAGTTTTTTTCTTTTTTTCTTTTTTTTTTGCATGTGAGCCGTTCATATAAATTTTGAGTCACCTTTCTCTTTTCCAGAATATTTCGTCCTGCGTCCAAAATATTCTTTTAAAAGGAGGGGGGGGGGGGTTGTAAAGATCTGAACTATATCAGATTCGCCATTTAGAAAGAACTAATGCTTTTCTAAAATAGAGTAAAAATATGTTAAAGTCCAGTAAGACGCACGGCAAGATGAAAGATACTACTCAGTCACCATCGCTCTTGGACATTTGACAATCGGTGACAGTTTGCTAATGCTAAAGAGCAGCCGGCACTTTGTTTGATCTTTGAGCGTGGGAAGAGAACTCACATACGTTCTCACGAGAGAATATGATCGCAGGACCCACGTGCAAAAGAGGAGTTTCTTAATATGTCCACTCAGGAGACAAGAGTAAAGGCCCCTGGGAGGTTCTTAAAAAGAACGGACAGTTAGTGGCTGAGAAACCCACTATTGTTTTGAGAGGAAGATAATTGAGAGATATATACGAGAGGATGCGGAGGAGAGTTTAGATTTTGGCTGGAGTTGGAAGAGCGACTTTTGGAGTGGAAGATTTTGAAGGCCGAAAGGGCCGGACTTTACGATCCCTAATACCGGGGAATTATACCCGAGTCAGCGGCGACAGGGCACCAGGGTGCCGTCTCGGAAAAGGGAGATCTTTATCTCGGAGACCAGCGCTTTCCGTTCAAGTGATGCAATGCCTGTGGACCTAATAGATTAAGTGCCACCTTCTCATAGACACTACTTCTGTTACATAAACTTTGTTCAACAAATTTTACATTGTTGTGTATATAGCAACTTATCATTACTCCAGAATATTTTTTACTGTGATATAAAATAAATTTCATGTTATTAAATTCTAAGAGAATATAAATTGCTAAGCCTTCGAAGATTAACACCCTCGACCATCGCTACCGCCTTCTTAGGACACGGCACACTCCTATATACGATACAAATTCTGGTAACTATTGGATTAAAAATTTCTCAGAACTTTTTGCTCAACCTAATAAAAATATACTAGGGAGGGGGGGGGGGGCTCAGGCCCCTGCTCGCCAATCCCCGCGAATTGCAACGCAATTCACACCGGGACCTCTTAACGAGCCCAATTCGCTCACCACTATTTGCATCAACTCTAAACAGAATATTTTAATGTATAAAAAAGTAATGGAAATTTTCATATCAAATGCAAATAAAAATTCATTTTTTGGCTATAATATTGCACAATATGGCTTAAATTCATTTAGAACTCTTTGAAAAACACTACGGACACGCTATGTATATAACACGAACGAAATATAAACAAAGCTCTTTCTGTGTCTAAAACACAATATTGGTCAGAAAGCTGATTCGCTGAATGTACACGTATCGTAAAATGAACTAATGGAATTGCTATTGATACATCGATCAAACCAAATTAAACGATCTGTCTTTAAAAAGGTATCTCTGAATGTTGATTTGCTGAATGGGTCGGGTTATGCGATCGTAAATTAACCACTGCGAATCATCGCTGTGGTTGTTGTCAATGGCAAGCTATAAATTCAGCCTCATTTTCGCACCACGTAAGAGAAATATATATGTAGAAGATTAATAAAGGGTTATACTTAAGAGTATAAAAATAAAATACATATATGTTTTATACATTTAATGTGAATATGTCCAATACTTTTAGATTTAAATTTACAAATGTCAAATAGCTCTGGGAAAATTAAAGATCAGTTTCGTTCAAATTAATCATTAATAAACATTGAAAATTTTCTTAAAATGTTTCTTATAAAATTCATGTGAAAATGAACCCCGCTTTTACACTAATATGCAGGAGTCGGCATAACAGCTGAGTATAAGATTTTTTTCCCAATTATTTCTCAAAAAGTGAATTTAAATGTGAAAGTTATTCTTTCAAACCTTTAATTTTTATCAGTAATATTTTAAATAGGAGTGCACTAGTAGTTGACTATATATATACAGGGTGGTTATAATTAAACTTCCCCTATAAACAGCATCCTACAGAACAAACGGGTGAATGGAATACAATGAAATTTGGTATATAGACTATATACGAGATGCGCTCACGGAATTTCGAAAAAAAAAACTTTAGTTCCAAAATGTCCACCAGAGGGAGACTTTTCCGGAAAAAAATTAAATTTGACACAATACACGGCCAAAACAGACGGTTTTACATTTTATTACTCATAATTCTTGTTATAGATTGTTAATATTGTTTCTGTATTCCGTTTTGGTCGTTTATTGCGTTAAATTTAATGTTTTCCGGAAAGGCGCCCTCTAGTGGACATTTTGGAACCAAAATTTTTCTTTCAAAATTCCGTGAGCGCATCTCGTGTATAGTCTATATACCATATTTCATTGCATTTCGTTCACTCGTTTGCGTTGTAGGATGCTGTTTATAGGGGAAGTTTAATTGTAACCACCCTGTATATATATATAACCATTATATAATTACAATTCATCATCTTTTTCTTTTATTAAAAAGTAAAATTAATAATTTGAGTATCAATATATCACACTGATATTATACAAAATAAAGCAGGATCAACTATTTTAATTTAATGAATCATTAATGAATTGTTTCTACTATAATGTACCAATATTCTGATCACCAATGTATGATGTATTAAAAAACTTTCAAAATTGGCGAACGGAAAATCAACAGGAAGGCGAAATCATTTAAATAACCAGTAAATAATTAAATATGTAGGGAATCATAAATTTTTTGAAATATATTGTAAAACCAATTGTAAAATAATTTAAGCAATGAAATAAGACCTGATATAATGAATCAATGTCATCATCAACAATTCTTTTGCCCGAAATGTATGTTCTCAAAATTTAAAAACATTAATTCAAAAAAGGAAACCACAAATGATCTCAAAACAAGAGAAAAATCACGAATAAAACTGGAACTAACGATTCGTAACTCGTTATCAAGGGCAATATTACGAAATCATTAGTAAATTGCGGTTAATTTCTGAGTAAGAAATAATAAGCTGTCAGCTTAAAAGCTTATCTCTTGCACTGCCCAATTTACCGCTCCATAAAAAATGAAATAAATAATTAATCAGTGTAAGACCCATACAGATCAACATCATGCACAACATAAACTAAAATGGAACATTTGAGTAAAAACTTACCCAGCAAGAGAATTTTTATCACCATATCTAAATCGCAAACATGTATCCCGTATATCACAGCGAAAATCTCGTCCAATTAAATGGTCACAGTTAAAAGCGAATCCATACCGTTTGAAATCACCATACCAAGTAAATAATATTATTAATGATATAAATATAATAATTATAAATTATCGTAATTACTCTAAATATTATAAATTATTTTATATGTTAATTGAAGGATCCTAGAGTAAATTATTACAAAATAGAACAAAAGAAGTAGATATATTAAATAAATAGGTATGAATGAAGAAAAATAATTTAAGATGGCAACAAAATTTTTATAGAACGGAATGTAAATAATTATATAATGCTACCAACCATCTACCGATAATGCATAAAGTTATAAATTTCTTTCCATTTTCTCTTTCTAAACTAATATTAAGTAGAAATACATAGTGCTGTCATCTGTCCGAGATTATTAAAATTAATTATGTAGAAAAATTGCTTTTTGAATAATATAGATCCACATTTATTCTTATTTAAAAAAAAAACAAAAAAAAAAAAAAAAAAAAAAAAAAAAAACAGCACAACATTTATAATTCTAAATCTGCTTATCAGAATATCGATAATAATAATTTAGCATCTATAATGTAATGTTTTTTATAACTATTTTTAAATTATAATTCAGATATAATTAAGTAAATTAATAATAATATTAAATAAATAATAAATGTAATAATATAAAAGTATGATACTATCAGTCTCTTAATAAATTTAATTTTATATATTTTTAATTGTTTCATTACATATGGGGGGGGGGGTCATATACAACCAAAATATAACATTTTTACATGTTTATATATACATGTATTATATACAGTATTAGAGTCCACTATTTATAAATTATAATATATTGATGTAAATTAATATAATTGATTGTAAATTAATATAATATAAATGTTACATGCAGTACTAAGGATAGCAAATTCATAAGGACCAAAACAAAGATAGAAACTCATTAATACAATGTACCTCCCCCCCCCCCCTTTTTTTTTTCTTTCCAATATTTTTATTAAATCAGCATTTGCGTATAAATTATCCTGACAGCGCCTCCCTCTACCATAATTTAACATCTACCCAGCCAGCCAACGCCAACCTATTAAAAAAATTTTTAAATATATTTTGTATTTTTAATTTCTTTTGTTATTTTTATTTTTTTTTAAATTTATATATATATATATATATATATTTAAATACGCAAAATGTTAATGGTAACTTACAAGTAACTTTCCTACTATCCATTGTTTAGATCATATATATATATATATATATATATATATATATATATATATATATAGTGTATATTAAAATTTTCTGGCGGCTAACTCTAATTTTTTTAATTGTCATGACAATCTGGGAATTGGGGTTTTTCAAACCGTTGCCCAATATAATAGTCTTTTTTAATGACTTAAGTTTATCAATTTTTTCTATCTTTCACTTAATACGTAACATTTATCTGACCGCTTTGCTTTACATTTACTGCACGCAAACACAAATCTGTTTAAGGCTGTTCTCAACTGCTCTGCTGAACAAACACAAAACGTTTTGACACATTTGTTCTACACTTTCCAAACGTAGTTGAAAAGAATTAATGATTTTAGTTTGTGCGCTATCCATCTATCCGCTTTCTAATCCCCGTGAATCAGGGGAGCTTGGTAGAGATGCGTTCGTTTATTTTTATTTATTTATTTATTTATTTATTTTTTTTTTTATCCAGAGCCCGAGCCCGATACCGAAACTGCTCACAAGGAATGTCTCTATAGGCACACACTCAGAAAAATCTGAAAAATTACAGAAAGTTCTTTGCATATGAGTATATATGTCTATGAAAAATTTCCGGAGGGAACCTCCATTTTTATGTCCGTAAAAAAATAATGAAATTTTCGTTTTCTTGGCGATTTATCACCTGTTGGCGAAGGAAAAAAAAAATCGATTTTATGTCAAATTCGTTTCAAAACGTTTTCATGCCGAACTTGTTTAACTTAAATAAATACACTTTTATAACTAAAGATTTGTCATTACATTTATATGGTATCTATAATGAAATTTAACGATCGTTTAAATATATAATCGACGATATATCGACGATATATATAAATATATATCGACGATAAAATTTAAATGGATTATAATTGCTTCAAACTCAAAATTAAATTCCGATTCTGAGCACTGACAATTTAACTTCGATATTGTTAGTGTCAGAGAAAATTATTGTTGCCATGGAAACGACTTATTAAATACCGAAATGTATAAGGAGACCTTTCTTAAACGGGGAGTTACTTTTAAAATATACTTAAAACTTATCCAACCAGTGAAACCGTGTAAAATTAAATAACTTCAGCAATACGCTAGTAAATATTATATAAACTTATAGAAAAAATTATAAACTGTTTCATTGTTCAAATTTAAACTAGCGACCAGTTTGGTCTCTCTTAAATGCATGCTAAGCATTGTATCATGTTACTTTTATACATAATTTAATTTACTTGCTCAATCCTTCGCCAAATCCGAAGATTCTCATACAGAAATCATGAACTTGGTATTTTTATGTTAGGCGGGCGCAGGTGATAAATCGCTAAACATTCTATCCGTCGTATTTTTCCATATTTCATTAATTTCATTTAAAATACAGTACTTCCACTCATTTTATTTAAAATGCATAACTTTAATTTAAAATTGAAATATTTAAAATTAATTATTGCTTAAAAAAAAAAGAAAAAGTAATAAATAATACCAAAAAACCATGACATTTAATTTAAACATCAAAGCTTTGTTTTAATTTACCACGCGAAAAATTGTTTATGACAGTCGAATGAAATGGACTATTAATAATACTGATGACATGATGGCGATGAACAATATTTGGCGATTTATCACCTGCGCCCACTAACATTAAATTACCAAATTGGCCGCCTGGCATACAAAAAGTGAAGTGGTCAGCCCGGAACTGTTGATGACAGTCACATGACTTAGGCTTTTATTATATAGATTCAAGTAAATATTATATAAAATTATAGAAAAAATGATAAACTGTTTCATCGTTTAAATTTAAATTCATTAAGTACTGCGCATTTAAACACACTCATTTAACTAGCAATCTCAAAAATCATTAATCGCTTGCATTTAACGAGGGTAAATGTTGCTCCCCAAATCGCTTTGCCGCGTTTGTCTTTTCGAGCCAAATATTCGAAAATTTGTAACAGACTTTCTACTGGATTTCCGCCGCTAAATTTGAGTGATCTTTTATTATATACATAAGTAGTTTCATTAACCTTTTTTTTTTTTTTTTTTTTTTTTTTTTTTTTTTTTTTCCAAATTATTCTGAGTAAGCACCTTAAGAAGAACTTGCTTGTCAGTAAAAAGTTGTCTTCCTGGAAAACTGACTTCCTTGTCAGTAGAAATCCTTAATAACATTTTAAAATTGTTTCAAAATTAATTTTCGTGTTTAAAAATATTATCTTACGTATTGATAAGTGTTAGTTCTAAATACCCCCTCATTACAATGTTTCGTAATTTGCATGTCCCTGAAAATCTGTTTAAAATAGCATATTTGTTAGTTATACCGAAAATCTGGCAGAAATTTGCAAAATTCACACATCTTCTTCTTTTAGGTAGATTTCGTATGAAATACTACCTATTGGGATCGTTCCTATGTTGGAATTTCTGAAAAATTTTTGCAGAACTACACCGATCATGACTCCTAGAACCCAAAACCACCCTCAGTATATATATATATATATATATATATATATATATATACAGGGTGATTCATAAAAGATGGGCAGAACTTTAAGGGGTTATAGTACACTTAAAGACAAATAATATTAAATAGGAGACTAAGGGTCCCAGACGTATTCCCAAGGAGATAGGGGGCATTAAAATTTAGGGTCCGAAATTTCAAATGATTATAAAACATGGAAAAATTGGTCGATTCGTTTGCGGTTTTTGCAAAAATTTTCTTTATGCCAGTATTTTCTTGAAATAAAATTTTAAAGTTCAATTTCAAAAAATGCCGATAGGGGGCGCTTTAGACTTTGGAGTAACAAACAACTATTTTTTAACGTTATTTTTTGTATTTCTTTAAAAGATTTCGAAAGCTTAGACTTAAACTTAAATTTTGATCTAAAAATCTGAGTCCTAACGAGTAGTTAAGTAGCGTAAACTGAAATTTGAAATTTGAAACCCTTCTCCCCCCAGAACAAAAATCAGTTATTCCCGATCTTTGTGTCGTAGATTAGGCTCTAACTACTGCCGCGTTTTGCTAAAATTATTCTTTATGTCGGTATTTTCTTGAAAATAAATTTTAAAGAAAATTTTCAAAAAATTCCGATAGAGGGCGCTTTAGACTTTGGAGTAACGAACAACTATTTTATACCGTTATTTTTTGTGTCTCATTAAATGCTTTCTAAAGCTTAGACTTAAATTTTCAGCCCAAAATCTGAATCGTTAGACGTGGTTAAGTTTCTGGGGAGAGGGGTTTGAAATTTCTACTCCTGAGCACAGTTCAGTTTACCATGTCCACACATTGTGTGCTGTGATACGAGGTAAAAAGACACAAATTAGGATTATGTTACCAAAGCATATTTATTAACATGTAATTACAATAAATGCTCAAAATTGTGACCACCAGAGGTTATGCACGCAGAACAACGGCGAAGAATGGAACGGCGAACATTCGCGAAAACATCAGGCTTTTCGAGCACTTCCCCTACAGCGGCGGAAAGTCTGGCGACCAGTTCCTCGGGGAATTCAATGGGTGTCTCATACATAAGAGCCTTCAATCGTCCCCAAAAAAAGAAATCGAGGGGTGAAAGATCTGGCGAGCGAGCAGGCCAAGCAACAGGACCACCTCGACCAATCCATCTGTTCGGAAATGTGATGTCCAGATAGTTGCGGACGTCTGGTACGTAATGGGCTGGCGCTCCATCGTGCTGGAACCACATGACCCGCCGGATGCGTGGAGGAACAACGTTTAACAGGTCTGGCAGCACATGTTGCAGAAATGTGAGGTATGTTTTACCGTTGAGGCGTTCAGGAAGAAGGTACGGTCCGATTAGGTGGTCTCCGAGGATTCCTGCCCAAACATTGATGGAAAAGCGTCTCTGATGAGCATGTGGATACGTAGCATGTGGATTGACATCCGCCCATACATGTGCATTGTGTGTGTTAAATGTACCTTCACGTGTGAAAGTACATTCATCGGTAAAAAGCACAGTTCGTCCAAAATGTGGATTTAGCGCGTTCTGCTGCAGAAACCAGCGGGAGAATTCAATACGATTTGGATAATCCCCTGGAGACAGTTTCTGGACTCGTTGCACATGAAACGGGAGCAAATGTTCATCCTTCAGTACCCTCCAAGTCATGGACTGTGAGGTATCCACCTGCCTAGCCACTGTTCGTGTACTTGTACTTGGCTGCGCCGCTACTACATCCAGAATGGCTTCTGCAACAACTACTGATTCGTCCTTTTTTGCACGACCTGCATTCGACCGGGAAGCGAGAAATGATCCCGTCTCACACAACTGTTTGTGCAAGCGCTCGAAAGTTTTGCGGTTAGGCAACCGCCTGTTGGGAAATCGCTCTCCGTACATTCGTTGTGCCTCTGCACCATTTCCATCTGCCGCTCCGTAAATTAAATGCATCTCAGCCTTTTCCTTATTCGTGAAGGGCACCATCTTCCGATTCATTACTACAGCGACTTACACTTGACTCACCGTTCAGTGGTTTTTATGCCTGAATCGTGTCGAAATTTTGCATACGTGTTCTTCTTCTTCCCCATTTGACATTTGCATACTTTCTGTTTCCTTCTTCACCCGGTGACTAGCGTCAGGAATGGAGCTTTAACGTTTGCATGCGCGACGTTTCCAACTGTGCCAGTGCCTTTATGAGTGAATTCCGACTATGCAGTCCTTGACGAAAGTTGTATATTTGCCTCGTATCACAGCACAGAATCGTTGGGCATGGTTAAGTAGTGCAAACTGAACTATGTTCAGAAGTTGAAATTTGAACCCCCTCCCCTCGCTACTGAACCACGCTCAGCGATTCAGATTTTGAGCTGAAAATTTAAGTTTAAGTCTAAGCTTTAGAAAGCATTTAATGAGACACAAAAAATAACGGTATAAAATAGTTGTTCGTTACTCCAAAGTCTAAAGCGCCCTCTATCGGAATTTTTTGAAAATTTTCTTTAAAATTTATTTTCAAGAAAATACTGACATAAAGAATAATTTTAGCAAAACGCGGTAGTAGTTAGAGCCTAATCTACGACACAAAGATCGGGAATAACTGATTTTTGTTCTGGGGGGAGAAGGGTTTCAAATTTCAAATTTCAGTTTATGCTACTTAACTACTCGTTAGGACTCAGATTTTTAGATCAAAATTTAAGTTTAAGTCTAAGCTTTCGAAATCATTTAAAGAAATACAAAAAATAACGTTAAAAAATAGTTGTTTGTTACTCCAAAGTCTAAAGCGCCCCCTATCGGCATTTTTTGAAATTGAACTTTAAAATTTTATTTCAAGAAAATACTGGCATAAAGAAAATTTTTTGCAAAAACCGCAAACGAATCGACCAATTTTTCCATGTTTTATAATCATTTGAAATTTCGGACCCTAAACTTTAATGCCCCCTTTCTCCTTGGGAATACGTCTGGGACCCTTAGTCTCCTATTTAATATTATTTGTCTTTAAGTGTACTATAACCCCTTAAAGTTCTGCCCATCTTTTATGAATCACCCTGTATATATATATATATCACTTTCTTCTGGACACGATAACTTTCGTAATTCTGCACCAATCTCTTCCAAACTGATACATAAAACCAATGGGCATAAAATCTCGGTCAAGTTCGTTAATGGGCAAAATCGGACCAAGGGGATGGAAATAGGGAGGGGTTTTGTGAAAACAGAAAACTCCCCATAACTTCTTAATTTTTGTACATATCAAATCAGTTTAAAGTTTTTATTACTTCTAAAAACAGGGCCAAAAATTTATGTATCACAGATTTTTGATAAAGTTAAAAATGGGCTCAAGGGGCGCAAAAAATAGGGTTTTTGGGAGAAAAAAATTCATAACTTCGTCAATTCTCAAGATATCAAATCCAATTAATTTTATTATAAATCTCCTTAACATTATCTACAACTTTTGTATTCACAAGTTTTTGATAGGACCAATTCGTACCGAAAAAAAAATTAAAAACGAAACTAAAAGGGGGTTTGATGAAGAAAAAATTCCATAACTCCGTCAATTCAAAAGATATAAAATCCCCACGAATTTATCATATATCTTCTAAATATTGTCTACAACATCTATATAGACAAGCTTTGGATAGGACCAATTCTTACAGCAAAAACAAATTAAAAATACATAGCGGTTGAAGAAAAAAATCATCTTAGTAAGGGTGTATTCAAATACAAACTGCTTATTTTCTGACTCATTTTACAATTCATTTTTGCTCTCAAAGGCTTCCAATTGGTAAGTTTTCTTACTCAGAAACTATTTAATGTACCGTAATGGTCGATTTTTTGATAGAGGCAGAATATATTTTTAAAAATGCTGTTAAAAAGGGCATTTTGAACCGAATTTATCGAAGCGGCTTGTGTTGGATAAATCATTGTATTAAGGATGCACTCAAATCCAAACTGCTTATTTTCTGACTCATTTTTAAATTCATTTTTGCTCTCAAACGCATTTAATTGGTATATTCGCTTATTCAGAAACTATATAATGTACCGTAATGATCGATTTTTTGATAGAGGCAGAATATATTTCAAAAAATGATGTCAAAGTGGACATTCTGAACGGAATTTCCCGAAGCGATTGTGTTAGAAACGAAAAGTATTGTCCTTCTGAGAAAATAATTGTTTATATATCAAGTTTTAATTAATTGAACAAAAAATAAAAACACAGGTCGCTTATAAATCTCTTCAAAAATCACGTCAGCAAGTTTATTTATTTATTTTTTTTTTTTTAATGAATCTGGAATTATGCCAGAAAATTTCAAGTTGTTGAGCATGGAAAAGTATTTTTTTGAATACCGCCCTAACATGATTCTGATAAAACCAGCTATTATATAGAAATTAAATAAAAACTCTTCAAAAGCGGCCAGATAAAATTGTTAAAGTGGATTTATCTCTAATCATGATTTAGTTTTTGTTTGTGAAATTAGTATATTTGACTTCGAAATCTACCTCTGCCTGTAGGCCGGGCCGGAAGGGATTTTTTAAACTAACACTGTACAACTATGACAAAAAGACATGAGTCTTATTTTCCAGTAATTCTGAAAAAGGACTTCAAACAGAAAGCGATGATAGACAAGGGCTATCCTGTAGCTATCTTATGTTACTAACATTGGCCGTGCAAAAGTGTCAGTATAAACTAGTCTATTTATACTGTGACGTAGGCCCAGGGTCGTACTGGCGCACCGGGCAACGAGGCAAATGCCCGGTGCGCCCATCGTCACTTTTTTTTTTTTTTTTTTTTTTTTTTTTTTTTTTTTTTAAAGCACGCATTTTGAAAGGCATAAAATTTTCAAAGATTTTCATTTGGAAAATTAAAAAGTAATGCTTTTTATTTTTTAAAGTATATAGCATAAGCAAACTATGTGTGATCAAAAACAATTAGATAAACCAATTTCGAGATAACATAAGTTATCGACAATCAGATATGCCATTGTTACATATGGTATCCAGGAGCAGACTTTGTTTCAAAGCCTGTACTAATGATAAATTCTAAGAAAAATAATATTAAGTACTCGCTGATTTAGATATACGCCTAAATAAGTTCTGTTCTAAGAATGCTTCTAATAAGTGTCTAATAAGTCTGCGTCTAATACGTTTGCATATTTTCTGCGTCTAAGTATTTAGCGTCCCTGGTGTTGTCAGGTATTTTTCTGTTTCTGCCTTTTGTGCAAGTATAAATGTACAATGTATGAGAAACATGTTCTCATTTTAAATGGATTCATTAACAGAGACTTTGATAGTCATGGCGCCCTTGTGCAGATTTTATTCAGTACCCCGAAGAATAGTAACTTCCACACAAATTAAGATTGGTATTAATGATGTATTTAGTATATTTTCTGTCAAATATTTAGCGCCCCGGGCGGCTGCCCGGTAGTTTGATATTTCTGTTTTTTTGTGAAAATACAAAAAAAAAAAAAAAAAAAAAAAAAAAGAAAGAAAGAAAGGAATGCCAAATTAAAACAGGAGATTTTCATTTTCATTTCATTTGGTCCTTTTGTCAGAGGCGGCTTTCGTAATCATGGCGCCCTTGGTCAGATTTTTTTAAAGCGTTTCTAAAAAAATAACTTTCAAAAAACTAATATCGTGTTTTTGTAATCAAGGTGACCTTGGTCAGATTTTTTCAAGCGCTTCTGTAAAAATAACTTTCACAAAACTAATATCGTGTTTTTGTAATCATGGAGCTCTTGGTCAGATTTTTTCAGCGCCTCTGTAAAAATAACTTTCAAAAACTTAATATCGTGTTTTTTAATCACGGCGCCCTTAGTCAGATTTTTTTTTTTCAGTGCCTCTGTAAAAATCCTTTTCAAAAAAACTATCATCGTGTTTCTCTAATCATGGCGCCCTTGGACAGATTTTTTTAGCGCCTCTGTAAAAATAAGTTTAAAAAAAACTAATATCGTGTTTTCGTAATAATGGCACCCTTTGGTCAAATTTTTTCAACGCCTCTGTAAAAATAAATTTCAAGATACTAATATCGTGTTTTTGTAATCATGGCGCCCCTGGTTAGATTTTTTTCAGCGCCTCTGTAAAAATGCTTTTCAAAAAACTATTATCGTGCTTTTCTAATCATGGCGTCATTGGAGAGATTTTTTTAGCGCCTCTGTAAAAATAAATTTCAAAAACTATAACGTGTTTTTAAATCACGGCGCCCTTAGTCAGATTTTTTTCAGCGCCTCTGTAAAACTCCCTTTCAAAAAACTATCATCGTGTTTCTCTAATCATGGCACCCTTGGACAGATTTTTTTTTAGCGCCTCTGTAAAAATAAGTTAAAAAAAAACTAATATCGTGTTTTCGTTATAATGGAGCCCTTGGTCAGATTTTTTCAGCGCCTCTGTAAAAATAAATTTCAAAAAATTAATATCGTGTTTTTGTAATCATGGCGCCTTTGGTCAGATTTTTTTCAGCGCCTCTGTAAAAAATGCTTTTCAAAAAACTGTTATCGTGTTTTTCTAATCATGACGTCCTTGGAGAGATTTTTTTCAGCGCCTCTGCAAAAATAAATTTCAAAAACTTAATAAGGTGTTTTTTAATCACGGCGCCCTTAGTCAGATTTTTTTTTCAGCTCCTCTATAAAAAATCCCTTTCAAAAAACTATCATCGTGTTTTTGCAATCATGGCGCCCTTGGTTAGATTTTTTTCAGCGCCTCTGTAAAAATGCTTTTCAAAAAAGTATAATCATGTTTCTCTAATCATGGCGCCCTTGGAGATATTTTTTTTCAGCGCCTCTGTAAAAATAAATTTCAAGATACTAATATCGTGTTTTTGTAATCATGGCGCCCTTGGTTAGATTTTTTTCAGCGCCTCTGTAAAAATGCTTTTCAAAAAACTATTATCGTGCTTTTCTAATCATGGCGTCATTGGAGAGATTTTTTAGCGCCTCTGTAAAAATAAATTTCAAAAACTATAACGTGTTTTTAAATCACGGCGCCCTTAGTCAGATTTTTTTCAGCGCCTCTGTAAAACTCCCTTTCAAAAAACTATCATCGTGTTTCTCTAATCATGGCACCCTTGGACAGATTTTTTTTTAGCGCCTCTGTAAAAATAAGTTTAAAAAAAAACTAATATCGTGTTTTCGTAATAATGGCGCCCTTGGTCAGATTTTTTCAGCGCCTCTGTAAAAATAAATTTCAAAAAATTAATATCGTGTTTTTGTAATCATGGCGCCTTTGGTCAGATTTTTTTCAGCGCCTCTGTAAAAAATGCTTTTCAAAAAACTGTTATCGTGTTTTTCTAATCATGACGTCCTTGGAGAGATTTTTTTCAGCGCCTCTGCAAAAATAAATTTCAAAAACTTAATAAGATGTTTTTTAATCACGGCGCCCTTAGTCAGATTTTTTTTTCAGCTCCTCTATAAAAAATCCCTTTCAAAAAACTATCATCGTGTTTTTGCAATCATGGCGCCCTTGGTTAGATTTTTTTCAGCGCCTTTGTAAAAATGCTTTTCAAAAAAGTATAATCATGTTTCTCTAATCATGGCGCCCTTGGAGATATTTTTTTTCAGCGCCTCTGTAAAAATAAATTCCAAAAACTATATCGTGTTTTTATAATCATGGCGCCCTTGGTCAAATTTTTTTCAGCGCCTCTGTAAAAATGCTTTTCAAAAAACTATTATCGTGTTCTTCTAATCATGGCGCCATTGGAGAGATTTTTTCAGCGCCTCTGTAAAAATAAATTTCAAAAACTATATCGTGTTTTTGCAATTATGGCACCCTTGGTCAGATTTTTTCAGCGCCTCTGTAAAAATAAGTTTTAAAAAACTAATATCGTGTTTTTGTAAGCATGGCGTCTTTGGTCAGATATTTTTCAGCGCCTCTGTAAAAATGCCTTTCAAAAAGCTATTATCATGTTTTTTTAATCATGGCGCCCTTGGACAGATTTTTTTTTTCAGCGCCTCTCTGTAAAAATAACTTTCAAAAAACTAATATCGTAATTTTGTAATCATGGTGCCCTTGGTCAGATTTATTTTCAGCGCCTCAGTAAAAATAACTTTCAAAAAACTAATATCGTGTTTTTGTAATCATGGCGCTCGGGGTCAGATTTTTTTCAGCGCCTCTGTAAAAATAACTTAAAAAAAACTAATATCGTGTTTTGTTATCATGGCGCCCTTGGTTAGATTTTTTTCATCGACTGTGTAAAAATAAATTTCCAAAAACTAATATCGTGTTCTTGTAGTCATGGCGCCCTTGGTCAGATTTATTTTCAGCGCCTCTGTAAAAATAACCTTCAAAAAACTAATATCATGCTTTTGTAATCATGGCGCCCTTGGTCAGATTTTTTCAGCGCCTCTGCAAAAATACCTTTGAAAAAACTAATAACGTGTTTTTGTAATCATGGCGGCCTTGGTCACTTGGCCAGGCTTTTTTCAGTGCCTCTGCAAAAATAACTTTTAAAAAACTAGTATAGTGTTTTTATAATAGCAACCCCCCCCTCCCCCCCACACACGCGCACTCCCCACAAATACACACACAAACTGATGCTCTTAGTTTCACTAAAGTCAAGCATTCCATAATTTCTTAATGATAATATAAGTGTTAGACCGCCAAGACTAATTCTTCACAAGATTTTTCAATGGAAACTTATGTAAATTTTGCTTTTGGAAGAAGAAAATGTTAATTTTTCATATCTATTTAAAATTTCGATAGTATTTTTAGCATCCGAAAATCCCCCCCGAAATTTTTTTTTTTTTAACCAGATCTGCTTAACCTCTTTAAACTTCAAACACCACCCCGATTTATAAATTGAACAATACATATGTAATTAAAATAAATAGACAAACCAGTAAAATTGTAAAAGTCGTTTTACAAAAGAATGGATGAATATAAATAAAGAAAAGCGCAGATGTGTTTGTGTTCAGTTTTCAATGCTGTTAGTCAATAACGTGGAAGTTCCTAAGAAGACAAATTAACATTTCGGGGGGGTTTCAAGTTAACTAGATATCGGTCCTATAGATACCCAGTCGTTTCTGTAGTAATACCAGATGTGGCACTTTTTTTTTTATTATACCGTATTCTGGAGCTCTCTATCTTTCTGGAGAAAATAGAAATCGGATATGGAGGTATTTTCCCATGAAATACTAATTAACACACAACACGTGCTCGACGTACAGGCATCTGCGAAGAAAGCATCGTTAAAGACGAAAAAATAAAATATTGAATTAACCAACTGTTATAGCAGTTTTAAATTGTTTTGTGTAACAACAGAAGTGGTGTATTACACAAAATTCCTCTTCAGTGTGAATTCTTAATTGTTCTTAATCTTTTTAGCAGCCCAAAACTTTTGACGACATTATTAAATAATTTTCATTGATACATACATCAAATTTTTAAAAATTCCCATTAAGGTGAAAACGAAAAATAACTTGCCAACAATCCTGATCATTTTTTAGATACATTTCTTTTTTTCAAGATATCGAGTAAAAAATAACTGCAAAATAATGAACACATATTAGTCCAGGCAATAGAGACCGCATAGGGACTCTACCTAGCAAAATTAATGGTAGTACTGGAAATCGGCTTTCTAGATGTTTTTTGGGTCACTGAATCCGAATTTGTAACTTCCCACCAAAATTTCCCCCGGCAACCCCCGCAAATTTTGGTAAAAAGCCCCCCAAAAAAGTTTTTATTAAAAAATTCCATTTTTTATTGTTTTAGGGGAAAAGTAGCTAGAAATTCAGAAAGTAGACAAAATTTGCAACAAATTAAATATATGACATTATGACTTAGGATGAAGGGGAAGGGGGAATCTGCCTCGGAACATGAGCCGCAGTGCTGCGTGGACTAAGTTGCGCATTCCACTTAACCACAAACACGTTTACATTAGCCCTCCCATCTTCCCTCCGAACTTTCTCTATAAGGTTTACTTTAAGTTTTTTGGGTCGCTGAATCCGAAATTTTAACTTACCTCCAAAATCCCCCCCCCCCCTCGAAACCCCTCCAAATAGTTGTTTTTAACTTAAATTACTTATTGTTTTAGGGGAAAAGCATTACGAAATTCAGAAACTAGATAAAATTTGCAACAAATAGGATACATGACATTATGACGTAGGATAAACGGGGAGAGAGGGGGCTGCCTCGGAACATTCCCCGCGCGCTTTTCTCAAAAACCAAATTTTTTCAAAAAATCAATTTTTTTTTTTTTTTTGGGGGGGGGGGGGGGTGTTGCCGGGTGAAATTATGGCGGGAAGTTACAAATTCGGATTCAGCGACCCAAAAAACATAAAGTGAGTCGAAATCCAAAACTAGTATTAATTTTGCCAGATAAAATCTCCTATTTGCCTGGACTTCATAATTTCGTGCACGAACGCCGCAGTGCATTTTTAGAGGCAGACCTCATGCTCCCCGTTCATCCTAATTCATAATGTCATATATCCTATTTGTTGCAAATTTTGTCTAGTTTCTGAATTTCGTAATGCTTTTCCCCTAAAACAATAAGAAATTTAAGTTAAAAACAACTATTGGGGGGGGGGGTCGGAGGGGAAATATTTCGGGGAAGCTTAAAAATTCGGATTCAGCGACCCAAAAATCTTAAAGTAAACCTTATAGAGAAAGTTCGGTGGGGAGATGGGAGGACGAATGTAAACGTGTGAGTGGTTAAGTGGAATTGCGCAACTTAGTTTACGCAGCCCCGCGCACATGTTCCGAGGCAGATCCCCCTTCCCCTTCATCCTAAGTCATAATGTCATGTATCTAATTTGTTGGAAATTTTGTCAACTTTCTAAATTTCTAGATACTTTTTCTCTAAAACAATAAAAAAATGGAATTTTTTAATAAAAACCTTTTTTGGGAGGCATTTTACCAAATTTTGGGGAGGTTGCCGGGGGAAATTTTGGTGGGAAGTTACAAATTCGAATTCAGCGACCCAAAAAACATCTAGAAAGCCGATTTCCAGTACTACCATTAATTTTGCTAGGTAAAATTCCCTATTGCCTGGACTATATAAGATTAATTGCGGTAGGAAAAAACGTGTTATTCTTCTTTTCAATTTTTTTCCACATTACGCAATTAAGGGAGCTGGTCACTCAGCTTCCGATTTCCCCTCACTAAAGTAAAGTCTATGGGCATTGGATGCATTCGTCTATTTAAAATATCTCCTCGGGAAATTAATATTTTTAACTTCTATTTTTTTGTGTACACTTCTTAAAAGATGTCTTTTTTTTCTTAGTTCTCAAAATATTTGTAAAGTATAGATACTTAATTTTATAGGAAGTGTTAAAGTCTTACTCACAGTTCGCCTGCTTTATTTTGTAATACAATGCTTAAATATAATTTTGATGCATTTTACTTTTAAAAAATGCAAATATATTTGAAGCTATTGCTGCTCTTTTGGTGCTTTTTTTTTTTTTTTTTTTTTGTGCGTGTGAGTTGCGACGACTATTGTAGTTTAAATTTGGCTTATCTGAAATTAAAATAAACAGTAATTTTTAATTAAATATGACTTATTTTAGTGACTAGACGAGACAAAGGGTGAAAATTATGAAAAGCTCTGTTTTTTTTTTTTTTTTTTTTTTTTTTTTTTTTTTTTTTTTTAAATGCTGATTATTTGAAGAGGGTATTCAACTTTTATCGTAGAAAAATATTGATTTTTGATGATTGGAAAAAAAAAAAAAATCCTTAATGCACTGCATAATTATATAAGAGAAAAAGCTGATAAAAGTAGAAGTGAAACAATTTAGTATTATTAAAGTAATCGTGTCGTGATCATCTATTTAAAAATGCAATTTTGAGAAAAAACTAGTTGTGTTATAATTATAATAGAATGCTTATTGTATTTTTTTACTTTTTTTTACTTACACAGATTGGTCTATTCCAGTTTCTGGCCACATAAAGAAGTCTTAATTCCGTTGATAAAGCCGCTAAAATAAAAACTCGATTTTCCGAAATTTATAAGTTATGATTACGTGTAAATCCTTAAAGCGGTTCTCAAAAAAATATTTTTTAATATTTTAATTCAATAATGCGAAAATTTCTTCTCATTTAAAAACATAAAAATCGTGTTCGAAAGAAACCGAATTTCGGTTACCTTCCTAGTTTCGACTGAAAACGAAAGCGAAACTTTTAAAAATAAATTCAAAGTATGTAACATAAACATACATATACGCATGTTATCTGAATAATGTTTTGCGTAGAAACGGCAGTACATAATTATTAATTAAAAAATAATTTGATTGAAATAAAATTAATTAAATATAAGGTGCTAAACATAAAAATATATTAAAAAATAATTTCATTTAAAAATAACGAATTTAATCAATATTAGTAATACCTTCTAGATTTATCCCCTTGTATGTGAATATATAGTATGTGCGGCTCTTTGGATGGGAGTGCCGTTTGAGGGAGGTTAGGGAGGGGCAGTTATAGTAATACCGAATATTCGGCAGTATTTTCGCCGAAAGTAGGATTTTGGGCTGAAAACGAAAATTAAACCGAATATTCAGCCAAACTCTACATAAAAGAACGAGACTTGCAGGCTTGGTTATTGAAGTGATTTGTAATACAATAGATTCTTTTCTTTAAATTAGTTACATATTGAGTTAAAATTGATTGTTGTCTCGTGACAACAGTTTTCTTTCTCTTCCCTCACTGTCGCGTCCGGAAATTCGGTTCAAAACGCCACCTTTGAAAGCCTTTTCTGAAAGATGTTTTGCTTTTCTCAAAAAATATAAAAGACAGTTCTATTACAAAGTTTCTGGTGGGCAATAAAAAATAGTTGGTATTTTCGGCCAATTAAAGCAGTCAGCAGTTGTAATGGAATTTAATGAAAACCTTTAAAACAAAACTATCATGCAATAAAATTCAAATAATACTACTTTTCAAAATAATACATGCAACGTAATACTTTTAAAGAATGTATTACCTTTCCGAACATTTTCTGCCCCCCCCCCCCCTACCCTGCGTACACACATGAATCGCGGTAAAAAAGAACAAGATCTTTGAAAAACAGAAACAACTCCATTGTTGGGCACAGCCTTTGTAAGTTTGCTCATTTGAAAGCAGAGCCAAAATGAAGAAGGGGGGGTGAGGGGGGCATGTGCCCCGGGCGCCAAATGAAGATTTTGTTTGTCGATTTTTCTCGCATCTACGTTTTGCACGGTATTGTTAAAATCATCCGATATGATTTGGCATAAGGATCCTGTATAAAATGGAATGTTTTTCGATTCTTTTCGATTCCGTTATTTTTAATCAATCAATATTCGACAACGCCATGGGCGGATCCAGCTCATCATTTAGAGGGGTCATGGATATCCTTTTTTGGGGTGGGAGGCGATCACATCCTCGTTATAAGAATTTTTTATATTGAAAGCTATTCCCAAATCCAAACTAACTACTTTCCCGATACTTTCGCGAAGTTATTTTCATTTGTAAATGCAAAAAAATTGCATTAATATTCGTAAAAATATAAAATTTACCGATCTTGTTCAGATATCAAGAAATTAAAGAGTTTCCCATTTTCTTATAAAGGCAAAGATTCATTCAGAAAACGTTGTCAAAGTTAGCACTTTTAGCCAAGTTTTACGAATTGACAGCCACAGAAATGTCGTCACAAGGGAACAATTGGCTGTCACTTCCGGAAATTCAGTTTAAAAAGTCTAACAATTGTCAACGATTAAATATGGCAAAAATTTGTGTTAAATTTTAGAGGTAACTAAACCGTACACATTGGCAGCTATGGGATGCTATTAGTGTCATGAAAATTGCAGGTGTAACCTCTTCTTTCTGCTCAAAGTAGTTTTTTTCAATCGAACTTATACCTTTGGAATGGATCATTTTCTTCTGATGGACTGGTGTCTTCCATTATTATGAAACAACCGTTATAAATGAAGTGTTAGGTGAAGATGAAAGAGCTGTCGTAAAAAGTTAGAACTCTCTGATTTTCTGGTCAGAATAGGAAAACAAATGGCCATAATTTTTTTTCTGATCAGAATGGGGAAAAAATAGCCATAATTAAGAAAAAAAAATTCTTATTCTGACCAGAAAAACACAGCTCTAACTTTTTACGACTGCTCTTTCATCTTCACCTAACACTTCATTTATAACGGCTGTTTCTTAATAATGGAAGCCACCAGTCCATCAGAAGAAAATAACTCGGTTAAAATTATCTTTGTAAATATACTTTACGGAAGAGGGGCGCCAAAATCCATGTTTGCCCCGGGTGCCAAAAAGCCTAGTTTCGGCCCTGTTTGAAAGGAAACCGAAATACATTATGTCCCAGGGAAAAGAGAGTACCGAAATCAGCCATCTATTGTCCACTCAAAAGAAACTGGAAATGCATGTGCTTCTAATTTCCACCCGATAGCCGGTATAAAAAAGTTCCCCTGATGTGAAATCTGCTTCGTTTGTCTATTTCTATCCAGTGTTAAAGAACTACTCTCTCTTTATATTATTTGCCTGTGTCCTGAGTTATTTACTCATTTTAGTGTAATCTTAAACATTTTTCTTATAGTAAGCTTGTGCTTCACACTTTTTTAAAAATAGTGTACAGTGTACAGTATTATAAAATATCATCACTATCACAGCTCAGATATGCTAATATTGCATCTTGAATAACAAGAACTCAGAATTGTCCATGGAAAAACAATATAAGGTAACATTACTTATTATTAATCTTTTTTTTTAATTGTGTACAGTGTACAGTACTATAAAATATCATCACTATCACAGCTCAGATATGCTAATATTGCATCTTGAATAACAAGAACTCAGAATTGTCCATGGAAAAACAATATAAGGTAACATTACTTATTATTAATCTTTTTTTTTAATTGTGTCTCTTTCACAAGAGTGCTTATCAGTTTGAATTTTTGTGAAATCTTCAAAATTTGTCTAATGTATTTCTTTATTTTCTCTTTATAACTGTTGCGAAAAAAAAAATGGGATGAAAATTAAATGATATTTTTAATATTTCCCGAAATATGATTTATTTGTTGCTACGAACTAAATTGAATAATAACGAAAACTGAGTAATAATGTTAAAGAATATTTGTCTTTCATGCAATTTCTGACTATATATATATATATATTTAAACTTTTTAAATAGCGGAATTCAAACCAAACGCTTCACTATGATATCTTTTTAATGTTGAAAAAATAAAGAAATAAAACATTTTTTTTAAAATAATTCACGTAAAATAGACGTCAATCTTGTCCTGAACAAAACTAACTCTCCTGAAATTTTATACACCATAATTAGTATTTGTATCCTAGAGATTATTGTATTATATAAAATATTATTGAATTGTATAGATAATGTTTTGCACTTTTGAGTTTTGAACCAACGAAATTGTTTTTGTTTGTTTTATTTTAATATTTTATTTTCCATTTGGAGATAATTGTATGGAGATTTTTAAGTACAATGTCTTGCGGGGAACTATTTTTGTGCATATTACATTTCTATAGTGTAAAATACTAATTTGGGTGTCATAAATATTTTAGGAATAAAGTTTTCGCTATAGCAATATACTCGTATATATTTTTAAAGTGATTTTTTATACATAATTTATATAGTATGTGTGTGTGTGTGTGTGTATGTATGTATGTATATATATAGCCATAATATAATAACAAATGAACATCATTACTATTACAAATTATGAATCTTAATAAATTTAGCAGCAAATTATAACTGTAACATAATATCAAATACAGATGGAACCCTATACATTTAATATTAATTAAGCAAAAACCAACATAGAGCCAACAATTGCATAAGATTAATTCATATTAACATAAGAAAAAACGCCCAAATATTTTTGAAAGAAAAAAAATTAAAGACTGATGATACAAGAAACCAGTATAAAAAATGTCGAAATACATAAAAGTAATATATATATATATATATTGTATGTATGTATATATATATATATATATATATATATATATATATATATATATATATATATATATATATATTATATTGCATTTGCGCCCTTTTGTAAGGCAATCGGCGCCCTTTATATCCATTTTGCCACCGCCCTCTCAGTTATGCCAGTACGACCCTGCGTAGGCCGATGTTGTATATGAAGTGGTAGCGTTAAAACTTCAATGAATATGCTCTCATTAAACCAAAGAAGCATTTATTATAAACAAAAGGTGTTAAAAAAGTAAGAATTTTGGAATAAATGAAGTTCACAACAATTTGAGTTTTAAGTAACTTGTAAACTCTTGTAATTAATTAATGAGCCCAGCTGATATGCCTCTGAATTAAAGTCACGTCAAAGCCAGCAACGATTTCTCGGTCAAAGTATTTCTCATAAAGTTAAGAGTACAAAGAAAACAGGAGTTAAAAATATTAATTTTCCGAAGAGATATTTTAAATATACGAGTGCATTCTGCGCCCATAGACTTAACATTAGCGAGGGGAATTTGAAAATTGACTGACTAACAGCCTTAAAGGGGCATTATCTGGTGGAGAAGAAAAAAAGTGGAATCCCATGTTATACTGAGAAAAAATACTTATCCTTCTTGTTCTTTCAAATTTCGAAATTTCAACAATATTTGTTTTCAGCACGTAGCTGGGAAGGTTCTTTATCCCTCTGTAAGCTCCATTTTATTTTATTTTTTATTTTTATTTTTTATTTTTATTTTATTTTTGTCTTTTTCAAGTCCAAAGTTACAAACGAGTAAAGAGTACTTTTTATATTTTTCGGAATTTTTGGAAACCTTAACAGAAATTTTAAAATACTCATAATTATCTTTAAATTATTTTAAGCTTGCAGAGTGATAAAGAACCTTCCTACCTATGTGCTGAAAAAAATATTATTGAAATTTCCAAATTTGAATGAACAAGAAGGATACGGATTTTTTCCCATAAGATAACATGGGATTCCACTTTTTTTCTTCCCCATCAGATAAGTTCCCTTAAAGCAATGTATTAAATGTAAGTAGCACCGAGAATGTTTCCTTTATCGCCACTAAAATCACTGCAAAGATGCAACTGAAGAAATCCGGAAGGTACCAAAATGTTCTTATTCGGAGTATGACGCTTGGAGATTCATTTACAAAAAATGTGGCAGAAAAATATATTTATAGGTTAGATTTGAATTGTATAATGCTAAATCATCTTAAAATATTAAAAGCGATAATACTGATATATATATATATTTCTGAACGTTTCTACATTTACATTTCTAGACAAAACATGGTTTGATTCTTTACTAGATAATTTAATCCAATATCTGCTAACTCATGTCTGAATCCGCTTTTCTGTGAAATGCTTTAAGCAAAGCCAGCTGAAACGAGTCTGAATTAAGAAAAGGGTATTTTGGATATTTTACTTTGAAGTTTGAAGCACAGATGATGATAAAGATAATACAGCAATGCGAAATGATGGATGCAGATAATATTTTCTCCTCAAAGTGCTATTAAAAATCTGATAAATGATAAGTTACGCTGAAATGTTAAGATGTATTGGAAACATCGTCGTATTCCAAACGCCTATATTCGTTTATACAACAGTGATTTTTCTCGTTATCTATCCATATTATAAAACACAAACGTGTCCGTCATTAACGCTAAGCACAAAATTATTACTAACTAGGGAACATTCCCAAGTCTCAGTTCTGGATTTTTACGAGCGTGGTATCATTTTAAAGCTCTTGTCACGAGGATCGAGTATAGGAACTATACTCTAAAATCCAATAATTCGCGAAATATGGACCCTTTTCTGTTTCAGACGAAGAGAAATAAAGAATTGAAAAACAGCACGTGATACCTCCTAAAGCTATCGAAGGCGGAAATTTTGCCTTATAATTAACCATGATAGGGTGTTTCTACGTAAAAGTGTTGAAAACACAAATTTTCCCAACACCAGGCACAAACGATGAAGGGCATTATTGCTTGACAGCCAGCGCAGGTGTATTTAATAAGAGTGAAGTTCTAGTCTCTCCTTAATTTAGATAAATGGGTTTTTCATGCGGAATTATTCGATTTGCTTCAAATTTTATATACCAGTTTATTCCGATATGACTTCCTTCATTTGATTTGGAGGTTCAATTGTTAAGTATAAAACGGGGAAAGGGGCGCAATTGCCCTTCCCCTTAATTTAGACAAATGGGCTTTCATGCAGAATTATCTAATTTAGTTTAATTTTTTTTTCTAGGTTCATTCTGATAAGGAGTTTTTCTGATAGATTTGAAGGTTCATTGGTTCAGCATAAAGGGAGAAATGGGGGAGCTAAACCTCCCACCCCCCTTAATTTAGTGAAATGGTTTTTTCATGCAGAATTATCTGATTTGCTTCAAATTTGGTACACCAATTTAATATGTTAAGGAACTTCCCTGATTAATTTCGGAGGTTCTTTGGTTAAGTATAAAGGGGGGCAACGGGGACTAATCCCTTCTTTTATTTTTCGAGGGCATTATTCTTTGAAATAAGAGTATAATATACAATTAGCGTGAATAGCCTATGTGAGCTCAATGCCATCATTTTAACTGGGCAATTTTGTTTTTATTTTAAATTCAGCTTTCTTTGAGATAAACAAAAGGACTACGTCTGAATTCATTCATATTTATAAAAACTTTTCAAAATAACAGACATTACATTACATTACAAGATAAAAACACTAAAAACAATATAAAAGGACGTTTCGGATTCATTCTGAATCCCTCATCAGCTAATTCCTAACGTAAAAGTCATACTAGATTTTAAAGTTCAACAAGTAGAAAAACATTACATCAAGTTGCCAAAAAATTATAGCTAAAACAAAACTGAATATTCTATTGGTAGAGATGCAGCCTCATTTTCATCAGGCCTCATGCCGCTGATTTAGCAATTAACGAGGCTGCATCTCTACCAATAGAATATTCAGTTTTGTTTTAGCTATAATTTTTTGGCAACTTGATGTAATGTTTTTCTACATGTTGAACTTTAAAATCTAGTATGACTTTTACGTTAGGAATTAGCTGATGAGGGATTCAGAATGAATCCGAAACGTCCTTTTATATTGTTTTTATCTTGTAATGTAATGTAATGTCTGTTATTCAGCTTTCTTGATTGGCGCCACTTTTTTGAAATGGTAAAATTCCCTTTGTTGTAGCCTTAATAAATATGTTATTAAATAAGGCGAATTTTACCATTTCAAAAAAGTGGTGCCAATCAAGAAATCCGAATTTAAAAAAAGTAACCCACTGGCAACACTGGAGTGAAGCATTCACATGCATAAATGTTTTAGTGATAGGAAGACTGGATCCGTGTTTCCCATTAAAGCGTTTTCGAAAGCATACTCACGCACTGCATTAAAAGTAGGTGAAGAGATATGGTTATGGACCAAATGATGTATTTTTAGTATGCTTTCTACGGTAATAGTGTTGACAACACAGCAAATACTTCGATGGGTTTTTGAATATTCGCTTATTTTTTTTACCAAGTACTTGTAGTCTTGGATAAAGCAAACATACAGTGGCTGAAGGCATTTTGTCTATTTAGATGGTAGAAAAGCTGGCTATATACTAGAACCTATTGAAATGCAGTAAACCAACGTTTAAAATGCACAAATAATGCGTGAAAAAGCAGCAAACAGCTGTTTCGAATCTACAGCGAGATTCTTCTTCAGTGCAAGAGAGGGAAAAAAGGAACAGCGTGCTAGAAAAAGCAAGGCTGAGCAAAATGATAGACAGAGACGCGCTGCCTTATATACCATATGCGGGTAGCGAAAGCGCCAGAAACAACCAATGAGAGAGAAGCAGTGGAAACGACTGGGTGGACAAGTAGCGACATCTACCGGAAACGGAGAGAAAATGAAACCAAAAAAGAGGAAATTAAATTAATGCTTTCCAAATACTTGGAAAATCTGGAGTACTAGATAAGTCATTGACTAAAGAGTGAGAATTTTTAATGATGTGGTAAGCTTCCCAAAAATCAAAATCAAGGTTAGAAGAACATTTTTGGATAATGGTGGCTGAGGAAAAATCGAACCTATGTTGAGAAGACCAAGAATGTTGAGCAATAGAAGAACGTTTGAGCTCCTGATTTTTAACATAACCTTCACGCTCTTTTAAACGAAATCTAAGAGCACGTTTAGTCTGGCCAATATAAGAAAGGCCACATTGGCAAGAGATTTGGTAAATACCCCAGTTATCTAGGCGATCAATGGGGTATTTGAGATTTGAAAAAGCGATTTTATTAACAGGAGAAAAAATAACATTAAAATCAAACCTTCTTAAGATTTTAGCAACTTGCTGACTGATTTTAGGAAAAAATGGTAACACAACTGAAGTATGAAGAATCAATATTATTGATTCTATTTATAAGAAATTGACGAAATCCGTCCATTCTGAAAAGCATTCTAATTCCAACACTAATACTTCAGTTGTGTTACCATTTTTTCCTAAAATCAGTCAGCAAGTTGCTAAAATCTTAAGAAGGTTTGATTTTAATGTTATTTTTTCTCCTGTTAATAAAATCGCTTTTTCAAATCTCAAATACCCCATTGATCGCCTAAATAACTGGGGTATTTATCAAATCTCTTGCCAATGTGGCCTTTCTTATATTGGCCAGACTAAAAGTGCTCTTAGATTTCGTTTAAAAGAGCATGAAGGTTATGTTAAAAATCAGGAGCTCAAACGTTCTTCTATTGCTCAACATTCTTGGTCTTCTCAACATAGGTTCGATTTTTCCTCAGCCACCATTATCCAAAAATGTTCTTCTAACCTTGATCTTGATTTTTGGGAAGCTTACCACATCATTAAAAATTCTCACTCTTTAGTCAATGACTTATCTAGTACTCCAGATTTTCCAAGTATTTGGAAAGCATTAATTTAATTTCCTCTTTTTTGGTTTCATTTTCTCTCCGTTTCCGGTAGATGTCGCTACTTGTCCACCCAGTCGTTTTCACTGCTTCTCTCTCATTGGTTGTTTCTGGCGCTTTCGCTACCCGCATAGGGTATATAAGGCAGCGCGTCTCTGTCTATCATTTTGCTCAGCCTTGCTTTTTCTAGCACGCTGTTCCTTTTTTCCCTCTCTTGCACTGAAGAAGAATCGCGCTGTAGATTCGAAACAGCTGTTTGCTGCTTTTTCACGCATTATTTGTGCATTTTAAACGTTGGTTTACTGCATTTCAATATTCCTGTACAAAGGCTTTAATTGCTATTTTAATACTAGAACCTAGTTTTTCGATGCATAAATTCTCATTTGTTTGGCCACTTCATCTGTCGAATACTATAGTATGCATTCTCATTACCACGCTTTCATGAAACATTATCATGAAAGCCACTATCGTGATTAATTATGACAAAATTCCTGCCTTTGATAGCTTTAGAAGGAATCTCGTGTTGTTCTTCCTTTCTTTATTTCTCTTCTTCCGAAATAGAAAAGGACCCATATCTCGTGAACTATTGGATTCGGGAATATAGTCCCTATACTTTCTCTTGATCCTCTTGACAAGAGCTTTCGAACGATACCACGCTCGTCAAATTTCAGAACTGACACTTGGAGATGTTCCCTAGTAAATGTTAAGAAATGTGCTATCGATTATTTCGATTTGACTTCATATATCCTTCCTTTTTTTAGCACTTTCCAACATAGTTGAAAAGTTTTTGTGAATTCTGTTTATCTGTCCGCCCTCTAACTCAAATAAATATACTCGGATTGCCATATACAGTGAAACTTCTTTTAAAGTCCCCTATTCAAGGGCCGCCTCTGTTAAGGGCCAATATTTTTAGGAATGAAAAAATTTCCCATAGACATAATGTTAAATTTACTCCTATTAGGGGCCACACCTACCCCTCATAAAGACCATTTTTTTCACATGTGCCTTAAATCCTAAACAGGTGTATTCAATTCCTGAACCAAAAGATAAGAGTTCAGCATACAACTGCACTTGCAACAGAAAGCATGGGGAGATGGGGAGGATTTAGTAAACCAATGAAGGACCACAAACTTTTTCACAAGACAAACAGGTGTTCCTCACACTTTGTTTGACCTTTCAACTTTTAGGGGTTGAGTTCGAGGGGAAACTTGATCCTTTATTGTGGGCAAACAGAAATAAATAAACTAATATCTCATTCTAAGGCATTAATAAATTATGCAAATATAAGTAATTTGTTCCATAAAGTAAAAGAATCATTAGAAACAGAAATTGCCTGTGAAAAAATTATGAAAAGTAAACAAACTTCAATAGAAAATTTTTTTAATCATGTTAGAGTTTGAAAATGTTAATAAACAGTTTTTTCACCTATATAGGTTTTGATTTCCTTATTTTAGTTGTTGTTTTTTTGTCACCCCTATTCAAGGGCCAATTTTTAATGGAACGGCAGGTGGACCTTACAGAGAGGTTTCACTGTAATTGATAGATGTTGTTGCGGTTTATCACGGCATGTCCGTTATAAAAATGAAAAGCGTAACTTTTATAGTTCGTTTATAGGGACACTCAAAAGTATGCCGTAACATTATGGTCTATGGAGAAAAATCGTCTGTAGTGGATTTCAGTGATGTTCAAATTGATATGTATCATTGAGATGCACTACAGGATGCTTACTGTAGAATACGGTGTGTATAGCATAAATTGTTAATTTACAGGGAAACGCGAAAGAACTCGTTTAAAGTTCTGTCTATGAGCGATAATTGCTGGGAGTGCGTTTTCGATTTTTTTAATGCATTTTAAAATATAACTAACTTTTTGCAAAAAAATTTTTGTATACATATCCTATAGATCATATAGAAGTTATTGAAATCATATAGATCATTTCTGTTTTTTGACGAAATCGACGAAGGAGAATTTTCAACTGTGTTATGCGTTTCCTAACTGAACTAAATTATTGCATATTTTGTACTACTAGGGTGCAAAAGTCTTTGGTCAAACACAATAGACCGATTTTGATTACAAAATATAAATAAACATTGATTGTAGTGCAAATTTCATTTTGTGCTCAAAAAGTTTACAAAGCAGAATTTCTAATTTAGTACATTCAAAGTCTTAAATAAATTGGAAACATCACAGATCTTATAGCAACTACACATTGGAACATTATTTATGTATAAAATTTGAATTTTTTTGCTTCCGTATGTCGGTATGTTTATGCCTATTGATAAATTTAGTTAAACTAATTTTATAATGATTAATTAATATTAACTTGTGTTTTGCAATTCTAGTATTTAGAGAATAATTAATATTACTCTCCATTGCAGCAGTTATTGATTGCGTGTAAATAACTTTTAAAAAAATAAAGAAAAACATGAATATTCAGTAGAAAACGAGGTAAAACTGAAATTCTGCCTCAAGAAAATTGTAACCGTCAGAACATTGCAAAAAAATTATGAATCCCAAAATCAAGCGTAACATTCACATTAACTTGATTTAAAGAAACAGGAATAAATTAAACTAGAAAGCATTGTGGACGGCCTAAAGGTACATTAAATAGGGAAGACAAACCTATTGTGATCATGAGTAAAGGATATAGAAAATTTCCAGCAACTGAAATTAAAGAAGAATTGAATAAAATTAGAGAATATCCAATATTCGTTGATACAGTTCACAGGCATCTGCATATTTTAGGTTTGAATGGTCGTACAACTTGTCGAAACCTTACCACGTATAAATAAGACAAACATCTTCAGTAGGCTAAAGAACACCAACCTTGGGCATTGAGTGAATGGGAAAAAATTTTTTAAAAATGAATAAAAAAATAATTATATGAAAAATGAAAAAAAGGGCATGTAACCAAAAATATATAGGTAAATAATTCTTATTAAAATGACCGCAGTATCGAGACAATACAATTCGGTCGTTCACTAATTAGTTTATTAAACTGCTGTAAATTGAATAGTTAATAACTAAAAATTAATCAAACCAAACATTTTTCAAGTCAATGAGTAATTTTCATGCGAATGTGAAACATAGTATGTAGAAGTTACAAAGCATGCTTGTAGTACAGTGAAACCCGCTTAAGAAGTTTCCCAAGGGAGTGGAGGGGAAAAACTTCTTAAACGGGAAATTAGCATTTTTTGAAAAAAATCAATAGTTTAAATATTGATATTCAGAAGAGGGTTTATTTTACCTTAGTACAATAATACAAAGAGTACTTTCTATAAAATTGAGTTTTCTTAAGAAATTTAAATTAGTTTGCACACTTAAAAAATTAGCTAATAAAGTAAAAATACTTAATTACCTTAGAAACTCTTTATTTAATCCAAGACAAGAAATTTCTCTTTAAGAGTGATTTGATATGTTTTTGCAAAAAAAAAAAAAAAAAAAAAAAAAAAAAAAAAAAAAAAAAAATCGGTTATAGTTTTTAGTTTCTGTTTTTTTTTTTTTTTTTTCGGCAACCTTTAATCAATAACTTTTCTTCCATAACTTCATATTTTCCTCTTTTCACATTTTTAATTTTACGAGATTTTTCAGAACAGTTTAAAATGAGATCTCGTTTTGCTAGAATTCCATTCAGAGTAGCCACTGGTATGTTCAACTTCTTTGCAATTTCAACTCTTTTGTTGTTTTGGAGTTACTATCAACTTCTTTCAAAATTTTGATTTTGTCTTCAATTGACAAGGCTTTCCTTGTAATTGCCTTGCCCGACATTTTTGGGGAAAAAAAACAGAATTTTTTCTCCGTGTATTTTCTAACAAGAAAGCTTTGATGTTATGCACTTTACACTGACTTAAAAACTGCTAAATGAATAAACCAAACGCAGATTTGGTACATTACACTTATGGAATATGGTGGTGGGAAAGAATCTGTTGTAACTACTGAACTGAAAGAACCACCTATCGGTAGGGCGGATCAATTCCCTTTCCTCTTATCAGTCACTATTGTTACAGTGACGAGAGGCTCATCCTCTACCCACATTCCATTTCTATCAAACACGCTAAACAGATTTTAAGGTGAAATAGGGGTGACCACATCTGCTATCAGTCCTAAACATTGACCTTTTTGAATAGCGAAGAATAATAAAGAAAGAGATTTCAGCACAGAAAATAAAATAATAATCAAAAAGACAAAATAAACGAGCTTTGAAAGTAAAAATGGAAGGAAAAATAAAACTTTTTAAGCGGGAAAGAGTTTCGAAGAAAACTTCTTAAACGAGTTATTTTAGTGTTGTAAGAATAAGAGAAAAATGGGAATCGAAAATATAAACTTCTTAAACGGGAAAACTTCTTAAGCGGGAACTTCTTAAACGGGTTTTACTGTACTTCAAAATTGTCAGTTCTTGAAATTACGAAGGACGTTACTGCGCCCTAAACTCAGAGCGGCGGAACAATGGCCTATATGACGCCCCGATGCGTGAAGCAAAGATTTAGATGGTACTCCTATAACATGCTTTTAGCCACGATTTCTACTTATTAAGAAAACAATTTTGGTGTTTGAGGTGGAGGTGGGTGTTTTAGAGTTGAAAGCTTGGGCAGCTGCCTCTTTTGCCCTTGCGATGATCAGGTTCTGATCGGAGTGTTTCTTTCAGGCACATATCGTGAAAGGTTGTGCCTCTCCGGCGCAAGACCCCTTGCCCCCTACTTGGGAAAATTTTCGAGCAACAGTGCAATTCTTTTAGTGTTTAATTATTTCAATATTTATCATCTTAAACGGAGAGGAGAGGGGCGGTCAGAGCGTAGTTGTCGGAAAGGGATTAAACTATTTCTATTTTTGCTACAGGCACATATTTTTTCCAAAATCTTCCCACTTCAGAGATTTCGTTCAGTCGGCGCCCATGCCATATTGTTTGAATTTGTGTATTTCCCTAGTTTTCCGAAACGCGGTCTAAAAGCAACACTGAGCGGAAAGCCAGTAAAAAATAACGTCATGAAAATATATAATTGCGTTATAATGATGCACTGTTTCATTCATCATTAGGGATTATTTATTAGTGAAATATAGTCTTTGGCCCATTACACAATAAATATTACTCAATACTGAAATTAAAATAACTGAAATTTTAAGCAAATATTGTTACTTTTAAAATAAAAATTGCTGGAAATGTAACTAAAATGAAAAAAAAAAAAAAGACTTTTTTGAAATCAGATTATGTATTTGATACTGAGTCAAAGTTTGTCTAAACCGAAAGGGAACTATTCAATATTACAGAGATTCTTCATTATTTTGTGAAATAATTTGCACCTTAAGGCTCCGCTGCACTGGAACACTCCGATCGCGAAATCCCGTGTTAGCCTATGGGAAAACTTTGAAGCACGATGACTCATTACCTAATATAATTATTAAAATACCTTTTTCACCATCAGAAAGTAGATGGCAGATGCAGATGATGTTCGTTTTTAAAAATTATCTCCGTAAATTTTAAGTAGATAAAAAATAGCTATAAATTTTGAAATTTCCATTTGATTAAATTTTATCATTTTCTTAAAAATACTTAAAATTTACGTCGACAATTTTTTATAAACGCACATCATTGGCATCTGATGTCCACTTTCTGATGGCGAAAATGGTATTTTAATAATTATATTAAGTAATGAGTAATTTGGCTTCAAAGTTTTACCATAAGTTATCATGGGATTTCGCGATCGGGGAGTTTCAGTACAGCGGCAGAAAGAACGAAATCTGCTTAGGGGTAAGGTTCCTTTGGACTAATATTGTTCTAAACGTTTTTATTATATATACAGACTTATGTCCAAGCGCAATTTTTCTGTTTAATTTATTATTTAAAATTAAGCGAAAAAAGTAAATTTCACCCCCCCACCTTTTTAAAAATTATCTACAATGACGAATTTTTTTGAAAAGGGTGGAGCAAAGGCCTTTCCGTGCCTCCCCCCCCCCCCTCCATCCCACAAACGCCCATGACATGCACATTTTTTATTTGTAAATCTACTAAACAGAAGTTGATAGTAATATTACTTTACTTTGATTTCTCATTAACAGGAGCAAAGAGCTCGATGAATAAATCAGCATAAGCTTGACAATGTAGAATTGTGAAAGTGGAACCTATTAAAAAAAAAAAAAAAAAAAAAAAAAAAAAAACTGTACATAAATTTTCTTTTGTCTTGAAAAAATCTTTCATTTAATACATTTATCGTTAATTAACTTTTCACCCTTTAGTGTCCGATATGTTGTTTTTTTTTATGATGTACTACATCTACGATTTTATAATGACACTTTCTTTATTCACTTTCAGTGCGTCGCTAAAACGTGTACTTTAAAATTTTCTTTGGGATGGTTTGTTTACTTCTAGCGTGGGCACCAGCAGAAGGAAATCCCGGAAACTTTTTTTTTTTTTTGAGGGGGGGGGGGGTACATTTTTTGTTAATCGTATTCCTTATTATAAATACAACTCTTATTATCAATCATAGTTTTTTTTTAGTGCTTAATTAATTTTGGTTACTTAAAAAAATTAATTTTAGTGAGTTTTTTTTTTTGGTAAATATTATCACAGAGATTGAGAACCATTCAAAAAATGAAAAGAAAGAATAAGCATATTTATGTTTCCGGAATTAGCTGAAGAGAAAACTAGGTTTTCCATTCTTTCGAAAGTTTTCACCATGAAAAGTGAGCCTTTTACGAAAATCGATATTTAAATATGAAATTTATTCGTACCTTTTATGTACTAAATAACGAGACAAGATTGCAGTTTTCATCTTTCATATTTGCTATTTACTAGTAGTTCTGCTTCTTTATTTTGTAGTATTCCAAACAGTATTCTTATAAAAAAGTTTTTTCTTTTAAATTAATTAACTTATTATTGTTATTTTCGTCCAATACCATGTACTTCAGCCTTGTGTTTTACTTTTGTATCGTAATTTTACACATTAAGACTGATAATTACTCTAAAATTAAAATTTCTCTGATTTTACAATTTACCAAATACAATCTCAAAGATGGGGTTAAATTTAGAATCTTTTATCAGTTTTTGAAACACTTTAAATTAATATCTTAAATAATTAGTAATAGTATGCATAAAAAGTACGAATATTAAAAAAAATTAAGACCATAAGTCAAGCAATTTTTCTTGTGTGTGTGTGGGAGGGGAGGGCGCCTCGATGGGTGCTCGCACGGGCGCCAAAATGCCCTTGGGCCGGCCCTGAATCTAACGTTAAGGAATTTAGGCTTATAGCTAGTTCATAAAAATTCAGTCTTCTGCTATTTAACTGCAGATTAAAACTTACCCAGTTTTGTCCTCTCTAATTCTCCTTTTAAATTATTAATCTCTAAATCCTCGTCGATGGTCTCACCGAGATCTTTGTCATTGAGTTCTTCTCCCTAAAATATACATGCTCAATTGTATTTAAAGAAAGTGAAAAAAAAAATAATAAAGCTTCACTGTGTATTCAGCTTTTTAGTCCAAAGATTAAAGTGGCCCTGTGTCTTGCCTATGTCTAGCATTCTCGCATTGTAAATTACAAAGTCAAAATCTAAAAAGAAAATTTTTTTAAAATAGATTGAAAAATTTGAAATTAAAAATAATTATTTTAAAGACTTTAATGTTTTATTTATTACTGTATATGGTGTTGTCATACTTCATTACTCAAAGAAAGTGTAAAAATTCACAAAAATTTGAAAATAAAATAAAAGCTTTAACTTTTTTCGGTTGTTTTCAAAATATCCAAAAAAAGACATAATTGATTTTTAGAAAATGTACTATATTCGTTTTAAAACTCATGCCATAAATCATATTTAAAAAACAATGTATATATTTTGTAGTATTTAAGAATTTTAATCGATTAGTTATTATCGTTTTAAAGTTTATTATTTTATCTATAGATGGCAGCACTACAAACAAATATATCATTATAAATTACAGTATTTAGTTTATAATAATTCCTAGAGAAGGCAGCACCACGCATCATAAAAATTGCCATAAATCGCACCTGAGCTAAGATCACGAAAATAAATTTTTAATAAGAATACTTTCAAAAACAAAATTTTGGAAGATTTGTTGGTAAATCACTAATTGATTTCATTTTTATAGTTCAATTCTCTTACCTGTTCGATTTTCAGCCTTTTTTTCAGTAAGTAACAAGTGTTCCTGAGTGAGGCTTCGTTTGAAAGGAGATGAAGAAAACGATGCATGACACTGGAACCAAATAACAAAGTGAGTATGAACACCCAACAAATAACAGAAACAAATAACACACCAATGAAAATAGTCAAATGGTTAATAGTAGTCTAATCTTTATTCTTCCAGAATCATTAATCCAATAAGAACTAGTCGGATGTACCAATCCCAAAACTTTCTTCTATCTCATACATGTTAATATATCAAAATTCGCTACCACACTGGAAGAATTAAATGGCAATCTATGCATCTTATGAGGATTCTAAAGATATGAAATTCCGTGCATTAGTTCTTGAGATATGACTATCGCTGAAATCGTGTAAATCCAGCAAAATGCTGCCTAGCAGCGCCACCTATTGGGTAATTTATACCAAATCCTAATCATCAACAATTTATGTCAACGTCTGACTGAATGTGAAGTTTGGAGAAAATCCGTGCATTAGTTTTTGAGATATGACTATCACTGAAATCGTGTAAATCCAGCAAAATGCTGCCTAGCAGCGCCACCTATTGGGTGATTTATACCAAATTCTAAACAGCAACAATTTATGTCAACGTCTGACTGGATCTGAAATTTGGAGAAAATCCGTGCATTAGTTTTTGAGATAGAGCTACAGCGAAAATCGTGAAAATTCCTACATAGCAGCGCCACCTATTGGGTGATTAACACCAAAAACTAATTTACAACAACTTGTGTCAACATACAACTAAATCTGAAGTTAGATGAAAATTCGTCCATTAGTTCTATAGATAGAGCTATTGAGGCAATCGTTAAAAAGGCAGCACAGAAGCGCCACCTGTTGGGCGATTTACACCAACACATAATCAGTAGCAAGTCATATCAAGGACTAACTGAATCTGAAGTTTGGAGAAAATCCGTGCATTAGTTTTTGAGATAGAGCAACAGCATCTACAGCGAAAATCGTGAAAATTCATGCATAGCAGCGCCACCTATTGGGCGATTAACACCAAAACCTAATTAAGAACAACTTGTGTCAACATACAACTAAATCTGAAGTTAGATGAAAATTCGTCCATTAGTTCTATTGATAGAGCTATTGAGGCAATCGTGGAAAAGGCAGCAGAGAAGCGCCACCTGTTGGGCGATTTACACCAACACCTAATCAGTAGCAAGTCATATTAAGGACTAACTTAATCTGAAGTTTGATGAAAATCCGTGAGTTAGTTCTTAAGATAGAGCTATTGGGGAAATCGTGTAAATCCTGCAAAATTCATCATAACAGCGCCACCTGTAGGGCGATTTACACCAAAACGTAATCATCATCAACTCATATCAAGGACTAATTAAATCTGAAGTTTGATCAAAATCCGTGCGTTAGTTCTTGAGATAGAGCTATTGCGAAAATCGTGAAAAATGCAGCATTGCAGCGCCACCTGTTGAGCGATTTACACCAAAAACTAATCAGCATCAATTTGTATTAGGCACTAACTGAATATCAATTTTTATTAAATTCCGTGCATTAGCTCTTGAGATAGAGCGCCCACAAAATTTGTGTCACATACACACAGACAGACAGACAGACAGACAGACTCACAGAGTCACAGACAGACATTTTGTAAAAACATGTTTTTTAGAATCTCTGACCCCTAAAACGTGTAAATCCGTCGAAAACCGGAATTCGAAAATTTTCATGAATCCAATACTTTCTTCTTGTAAAGATAGAAGAAAGTAAAAATGGTTAACGTGGTTCCCGGGAAAAAAAAAAAAAAAAAAAAAATCTTTCTTTTATTTTGACAGAGTGGCTAAAGTTAATAAATACTTTTTAAATTTCAATTTAAAAGACATATTTTGCATCAATAAAATCTGCAGATTGGCAGATTTTAACAGTTTGTAAATTTTATTTTCCTCCATACCGTAATTTCCTGTCTCTTTTCCGTAACCGGGTTACTTTTTCATCCAACTGAATACGATAAAATTAGAATTAGAAAAAAAAATTATGAAGTTATTACAAGAAAAAAAAAAAAAAAAAAAGAAAAGAAAAGAAAAGAAAAGAAAAGAAAAAAAAAAGAGAGAGATTTTCAATGAAAACTCGTTCTCAAACTTTTAATTCCTTGCTGCGTTTATATTAGTACGCTTAGAAAGAAATATCGATTTATTGATAATTGATGTATCGATTTTATTTTAGCATCCATAATTTACCATTTAAATCCATTAATCATGCACCATTTTCTTTCAAGAAATAGAAATTCTAAAATTGCCTGAACTGCCATAGAAAAGCATTATGGCGCATAAAAAAAAAATCTGTATTTTCCGGGCGAATGAACGAAATATAACTAATAACTATAACAGCTAACTCAAGGTTCCTCACCCACATGCCTACTTAATTACAAGCTAATCAGAATCGGATGCTTTTTGCAGCAGTTATCACGGAACAGACAGATATGGGGCATTCTCACAATCTTTTGGCTTTTAAGTCCCTGAATTACAATTTTTATTTTAGTACATATTCTTGTGGATTTCTTTTTTATTTCATATACTGGGGAACATCCCATTGCATGATTGCATAACAATATTAACGAGATAAATAAGTTTTGAACGATGTTGGGGGTCCAAATACCAGGAAAAGGCCCTATACCGTCCCGTGTCCCTGATGCTGATTTTTAAGTTTGGAGCTGTCTGTATAAAAATGTTTCAATAAAAGTAATTCGATGTCATTTTTTTCCGAAATTGAAACAATTGTTTTGTATAAAAATGTAACAAAAATTAACCTGCACACGTTTTTACGGTTAATATTATGTTTTTAACTCTATCCCTGGGTTTTAGATTCCTTACCGTCCCTCTTGTTAAATTATACAGAAAATCACTTCACATGCAGTCACAGAATTTTTGTCAACTGTTTTCTCATGCAGAAGTATAGTAGAGAATGAATGTCTAAAATTCTTCGACAGGAAATTTACTGCAGAATTTAAATCAGCATTTAAATATCAATTTCAAGCATCGTGCCCTTATTGGTAGTCTTACCGCCCCCCAAGTTTTATTGCTGCACTTTAAATAACTGTTTCTGTAAATCAATGAACATTGTGGCTATCACTTACCGGTCGATTCTCCACCAACCTTTAACTCGCGGTTCAACTCTCAGTTGAGAAACCATCCGTTGACGAATCTAACCGCCGGTTAATATTTCGAATTCATCGATAACTTTCAAGCCGCGATTAGTCGACCTGAGTTAGTCAACTCTCGCTTGAAATCTGCGTAGTTGATTGGCCAAAGGAATCACATGACCTAGCAATCCTCTCGGCGAGTTCTGTCCTTCCTTGACACCATCTTAATCTGTTTCTTTTCAATAACGAAACTAAAGGCAGTATTGAAATTGGAAATGCATATACTTATCATGTTTAATTTTTAAATAAAAAATTCTTATAAGTAAATGTGCAATTACCATTTTGATTTCATGATTTTGTTCTTTTACAGAACAAAAGTTTCAATAAAATTCTTAACAATAAAATTCTTAAAAAACAGTTGATTAAAAAATATCTTGATTAAAAAATCATTTTCTTTAATGTAAGTTTAATAAACAATTATCTGATCAAACTAGTAGTATTAAGTAGAATAAAAGTAAATAACGCAATAGGTTTATTTATTTATTTTTTACAATGAATATTAGATGTGAAGATATTTTCATATAATTATTTCTAATGCATATATATTTTATTTAACAAATATCTGTACAGATTCAATTAAAATATCTTGGATAAAATAGCATGCCGGTAGAAAAAAAAAAAAAAAAAAAAAAAAAAAAAAAGACGAGGCCTTAGAAAATCCTGTGTTGATTATTACACATTTTTTTAGAGACCATGTTTAATAACTTTAGAAGAAGGCCGAGAACATGTATTAATATTCTTGATGTATTGCGAAATTATATATAAAAAAAATCTTCTGAAAAAATGTTTCTTTAAAACAAAAATCATTATTTCAAACTTACTAAGTATGTAATAAAACAAATAATTATTTATCTATTATGAACAATTGATCACATATACACAATTCGGTAGAAAATTCATGCTTTAAGCAACTATGAACGAGGGACTCAAATGGAAGAAAATTTGTTTTCTATTTTTTCATTATTATTAAAAAAGAGAGAGAGAAAGAAAGAGTTTGAATCATATATTTTTACAAAATTGGTATTGAAAGTACATATTTCCATTTAGATTTGTTAGATGGCGCCACCACAAAATACTTTGTAAATCAAAAAAATTTGAAGCTTTGTTTTCGACACACAAATTAGTATAATTTTGCATTCATAGAGCAAAAATATCCAAAAAAAAGGGGGAAAATGTAAGTGGCACATTCTTTTATAATACCATCTTTAATAATTAATGCTTCGTTTAATTAGTAAATTCCAAAAAGCTTTGTCTTTAAAAAAGAAGCATCAGCGCACAATTTAAAACGACCGCCATCTTTCTTTCTACTAGGCATGCGCGGTTCACTAACCTACCTACCACAGCTTGGTTGAGTTAGTCAACACCAGGTTAGTATTTACCTCGAATTTCGTCAGGTTGGGTAAACGGAGAATTGGATTTCTCATTCAACCGAGAGTTAAGCTCCGAAACGCGAGGTTGAAGTTGACGGAGAATTACCGGGTTAGTCTTAACATGATTTGCCTAAAAATAGTGGTAATTTTCCTTACCATCCCATCCCTACCATCCCCTTTTTTTCCATTACCGCCCCATTTTACCTATACCATCCCCTTTTCTTTTTCTTTCCGCCCCTTTAAGACAATGCAAAATTCTGTACTAAAAATACTACATTGTTATTATTTCTTATTTGAATGTCCTGTGGGTACTATGCAAATTCACTATAAGTAAAAATTTAGAAGAAAATAAAAAGTTATAGTGATAAAATGATAAGAAAAATTAAACTCGCAAGTTTAATTTAAACCTCAGTTAAATAAAAAATTTTTCGCTGCTTTCCATTTTTTCTTTATTTTGAATCATTAAGAGGCTACTTCAGTCAAACGAAAAGGCCCGTTCGCTAATGTTAATCCTATGGAAGACATCTATAAAGATATCTCGGTCGCACTTCAATATTTTAAAATGATTTCTTTTGCATTGAATAGTTGAGATCGGTCGGTACAAAGGCCGTTGTTTACTTTTTCGATTTTGTTTACAGATATTTTTAATGAGGACACTTTCATTTTCGGAACCGGTTTCGAAAGTAAAAACATCCTCATAAAAAAAAATCTGCAACATCAAAATCGAAAAATTAAAAAACGACCTGCATACAGATCGCGCTCAGTTATCCAATGAAAAAAAAATCATTTAAAAATATTGAAATGCGACCGAGATATCTTTATAAATTTCTTCCATAGGATTAGCATTAGCGAACACGTCTTTTCGTTTGACTGACGTAGCCTCTTAAGGCATTCGTCTATCACATTAAAATGTTGTTTTAGCAAGTTTAATTTCACCAGATTTTTATTCCCGAAAGTCAAAAGATTGTTAGAATGCCCCATATACATACTAACAGACAACTATAAAAACTTTTCGTGTCCCCCCAGTAAGCCTTCACTGACATTTCGGCAATAAAGCAATAGCCGCTCAGTCATTAATAACAATTAGGCTCCGAGCAACTACATAAAGATAGCCTGCGTTCAAAACACATTTTTGAGGCCCTATAATCGTTTCAAATTTTAAAAACAGTCTTTAACTCTCGTTGAAAACCTATTAGTGTTATATCAGTGGCATACAGGGGCGTAGCTAGAGTGGTGCCAGGAAAGGCTCAGCTCCCCCCCTTAAAAAATTTTGAGCTCCCCCCTTCCCCCGAGGAAAGATTCCAAGGTCAGCAAATGAAACTCTGTTCAAAAGTCGAACTTAGTTTTGAGTAAATTATAAATTTGAGCAAATTATAATTTGAGGAAGTTAGTAAATTATAATCAGTGAACCGAGAAGTTTTAATTTTTCATTTAATTTGTTTTTCTGATATGGACAAATGTAAATATCTAATCAAGACGAATAAGAAATCATCTGAGTCACCTGAAAATACGGCTTCAGGTTCAGATCAATTTGAATTATACCAAATTATTAGAATATCCAAAAAATTCTGACAAAAGAAGTTTCCAGCCAAAATGGTTTAATATATTTAAATGGCTGGAATATTCAAGGAGCAGAGATGCTGTGCTTTTTTACACTCACTGACAGTTTTGTCACTCGGGAACAACAAAAGAAAATGCATGCATTTCAATGAGTTATCGAAAGTGAAAATAAGCATCAAGCAAAGACAATGGTTTCCAAAAGCATGTTTTGACACAGTCATATTATATCGATGAACCTGTGAACAGAAAAGAAGAATGTGAAACGATGAAATCTTTGGTGTGTAATGACGTTCCTGAAAAAAAAATGATATTATATTCAATCGATAATTGAAATCATATATTTTTTTATTTTAAATGAACTTGCAGTATGTGGTACTTATGATATAGATGAGCATGAGGAAATTAATTTATTTCAAAATCTCTTTACGCAGTCAAAAAGGACATGAAGCTTGCAGAACGTGTCAAAACTGTTCCAGTTAATTCGAAACACTCATTACTTCAAATGCAAATGCAAAGTGATGTAATACAAATCCTTGCAGAAATAGTGTGAGTAGATATATCAAATGATATTAACAAAGCTGATGTTCTCTGACTTTCGATTTTAGAAGACGGAACATATGATGAAACAATAGAGAAAATGTTACATTAGGAGCAAGGTATGTGGAGGACAGGAAAATAAAGGAATCAATTATCGCAATAAAAACTTGTTCTGACATGGATGCAAAAACATTTGCTGATTTAACTTAAAGGTCCTTTGTGATTGCAATTTAGCTTATTCTAAAATTTTGAGTCAATGTTATGATGGCGCTTTAGTCATGAGCGGTAAAAAAGGGGGTGCCCAAGTAATATTGCAGAAACATCTTGACAGGAACATCCCATACATTACATTGCTGCAACCACAGGCTTCATTTAGTAATCATAAGGGCAATAAATGATGTAAGTGAAGCCAAACAGTTTTTGATCAATGTTACGTGTTGTACACCTTTTTGAGAAAAGGCAGCATAGCTAAGAAATATGATGGTCAATCAATCCCTTGTTGTTAGAACAGTGTAGGAATGGACGTTTACATATTATAAAAATTGTCTATAACAACTGTAAAAATTTTTTGCATACACTAGAAGAACTAAAACTGGATGGAAAACAAGATGAGGCAAACATTGCAGAAAGCATTGGAAATTTTCATTCTGCAGCTTTTTCTTTTCTTAGCATAAAATGAAGTTAAGATAAACAGCTTAATAAAAACATAGTGCCTAGAATCTGAATATATTCTAATTTATCTTTCAGTATAATACTCTGGTCATATGTATATATCTGTGTATGTTTGTTTGTGCTTGCATGTGTCAGAGAGAGAGAAAAAATATAAGCCTACATTTTTTGACGCCCCACCTCCCTGTTATTCACTTCTAGCTACAGCCCTGGTGGCATATCAGTCCTATAAGTGCTGATGATAGGTGCTGGCCCTTGTGCTAAACTTCTGGAAAACTGCTGCAACGAATGCTATTTTAAATTCCAACCAAGCTTTTGCATTTAAATGAATCTACCCTATATATATAAAATCCTAATGAATCGAATCGAAACGAATTTATGTAACGATTCTATGAAACGACTGATTAAACAACTGATTACGTTTCACGGCGATTTCTCCTAAAATATGGAATACTTTACGACGAAATTAACACCAAAAATCCGCATTGATCCACAGATCTCAAAACTGGTATTAGAATTTTAAAATTAGAATTAGTTTTCGAAATATTAATTTTTTTCTAATTTTAAATATTTTTTTTCTAATGATGGCAACTCAAATTTTAATCATAACAGATATTTTTTTTCATATTTTAGAAAAGGTTGTTTTAAATTAATTTGGCGACGAGTTTGGCCTCCCTTAAATGTATGCTAAGAAATGCATCATGTTACTTTTATTCAGAATTCAATTTGTATTTCATTATCATTTCATTTAATACAAAACTTTCATTTAAAATTGAAACCTTTAAAATAAATGGCTTTTACTTCATTCTTTTTTTTAAACGAAGCGAAAAGGAAAATATTAGACACAGATGTCATATACGCAACGGGGTACCTAATTGGCGCCAATATAGCGTTATTTTGCCTGACATGGTAACCCGGCTATTGTTGCTTATTTGTTAATAAATGTTTATTTGAATTTATTTTCTTTTTATTTACAAAAAATGTTATAAATTGTTTTGTTCTATAGTTATTAGTTAATTTTTTTTATTTATTGTTATTTCATTTTAAAAGTAACAGAAAATAATATAAAAATACATATGTAACAGGTATTTGAAAACGAGGTTTTCGCCAAATTGTCGTAAAAATAAAATCACGCCAAACCCGGTGCGTATGTGACAATGTAACATATCATGAGATTTAATTTCCACTTCAAAGCAACGTTTTAATGTTATTACTTCTTCCGCCGACCAATTTCGCGAAATTATATAAATAGCCAAATTATACAAATTAACATTTTTTTTTTTTTTTAAATAACAAAAGAACAAATAAATTAGTATAACATTAATAAAAATACAAATAAAACGTCGAAATAAAAATCACTTGATGGCGTGAACATGTGTAACTTCCTTAAAGTCAAGTGAATGTGACATTTACGATCAACCATTATTGGCATTTAATCTTATAGTTTGTCGACAGATTTTTAGTCGATGGGATAAACAAGTAGCACCGTTTTAATTTACCACTCGAAAAATAAAAAAATGCAAACTGGCGAGTTAAAAAAAAGGCTATTGGCGAGATTTTCACCCGGCTAGCATAAAAGTACCAGGAATTCTTTGTGATCATGGCAACTTTTATGTAGTTTTATTCGAAAAATAATTTTGATTCTTTAATCAAAATGGAAACCTTTCTTATGAAAAGCGAAGGAATCAGCCCGTTGTTTATGGCAGTTACATGACTTGGACTATTATAATATAAACGAAATAATGGGGATAGAATAATATTCGGCGACTTATCGTACCTGTGGCTGGCTAACATTAAAGTACCAAAATGGCCGCCTGGAATATAAAAAGCGAAGGGATCCGCCTAGAACTGTTGATGATAGTCACATGACTTAGGCTATTATTATAGAGACTGTTTTCAATTTTAAAAACAGCGCAAAGAATAATATTTCCTAACGATTAAAAATTTATTTTCACGTGACTATTAAAAATAGAAAAAAAAACTTTAAAATTACTATTAAATGAGTGCGTGTTAAAGGCAGGGAAATATTGAAAATTATGTCCTGAAAATTGTATTTACACGTGAATATTAAAAGGGAAAGGAAACTTTAAAATAATAAATACATTAACATGCGTTTAACCCTTTCACGGACAAGGCACTTCTATTCGTAAAATCTTGAAATCAGTGAATGGCACCAGAATTTACAAACAAATTTCGAAATATAAAAATGCTTTTGTTCACTTACTTAATAAAAGGGAAATTTCCATCCCAATATTCTGATGCTAATGTGGCATTTAAGAATTAAAATTAAGTGGTCCAAAAATGAACCACCGCCCTTGAAGGGGTTAAAGCAGCAAATTTTAGTAATTGTATTATGTCAATCGTTTTATAACGCTGTTTAAAAATACCGAGAGACAAAGACTCTGTTTACTTAATTCATTTTATTTTAGCTTCTTTTCAAATGTTTAACTGATCTTCTTTAACCAAACATGAAAACAACCATTGGATGCCTTAACAGCAACTGATTCTACCTTAAATTTTTGCAATCAAAGGGAATTGAATGGAAACCCGTTTACAGGGAGATCGCTACAGTTTTTTTCAGTATAATTCAATCTTCTCTAATCTTTTAAAAACCAATCAGATTAGTGTGTTTTTAGATTCTACAATGTCTGAACGGGGGTTGGCGAGCGTAGCTTGCAGGGGGCAGAGCCCCCTAGTATTTATATAAAACTAGAGCGGCTGTTTGCTAGCGGAAGAATTCGTTGCTTCTTTCCTTCTTTTTTCTTTCTTTTAGCAAAAAATAAAATTTATTATAAAACATTCAGCTTCTTTATGGAGAAAGTATCGAAATTGTACGGTAATAATTGTATTATATAATTAGTATTGTTTTAAAAATTATGTCGTTAACTGTATGAATTAAATTTAATAATATTTCATCTGACTCATACTCACATAAATAGCTTCAAAGCTGTAAATAAGCTGCTTTTAAACTCGTCAAAATTTGTCAAAAGCTTTTCATTGACTTGAAGATAATGCAATTCTAAACCTAAAATAAGCATTCAACAAAATTACACAGAATCGGAAGTATTGATAATATTTAACATTTAAATAATTTGACTGTTTTTGCTGATTATCAAACTTATAGAAATCTAATAATTAACAAAAATAAATAGTAATTATTAATAAAAATTTAAACAGTATTTCTTTTCACATATATTATGCTTACCAGATTCAAGCTTTGGTGGGAAAACAAACAAACAAGATGGCCACGTCTCAGCTCACATTTAAATACTTTAACCTCTTCGGTCTCTTGGTCCCCATACGGAGACCTCTGTTCTTTTCCTTATAAAAACTAAAATATCCGATTTTTTTACATTTTCACCTCACTTCTTAATAGATGAATTTTTTTGCGTTCAAAGCAAACGAATAAATGGCAGCATCTAAGCTGATTCCCCACATAAAATAAATGTTATTTTCATCTGAGTTTGCAAAAATGCCTAAAAATGCCCAAAAGACAGTATGACCAAGAAAGCGAGAAATTTTCATAAGTATTTAACTTAAATCTTTTTCAATAAAAAAATTTTGAGGATTTGTAGATTGTTTACTTGTTTAAAGCTCTTAAATTTGTGATAGCGTTAATTTAGGTTAATGGTTATTAAATTGATATTTTTAAAGGGGTTTATAGTTTTAGATCCATATTTTTTAACCTAAATTACTAAGCGCCTAAAGGATCAATTTCAGAAAAGATATTTTTTCTGTCATTTAGGATGTCATTTTGTTTGGAAAAAAACAATGATTAAGCATTTGTATTATTATTTTAGCTTTGGAACTGAAGAGGTTAAATTATGTGTTTTTCGTAGCAGTTAATACATTACTGTTATAATATCAAGGGCCGCTATTATTGGGCAAGTACTACAAATAGGTTTGAAACATCACTTTTGACTACTTTTTTTTTGAAAAATGCATTATAGTTACAGAAAAATTAAAACTGATCGTCCATATCGAATCAGAATTTAATATAGCTGAAAGAACCGAACTGACTGTAATAACTGTTTTTTTTTTCTTTTAAATGATTAACATCTTGAGTTAGAAGTGATTTTATTGCCTCAGGATGGCAGTTTTTTTCCTTTCCTGCGTTGTACGGTGATGAAATTCGGCTCGAAACGCCAACTTTGACGGCATTTTCTGAAAAATATTCTGCCTTTACCGAAAAATGAAAAAACAAGGACAAAAAACAGTTCAACTGCATAGCTTCTTAATAAGTGCACGTGCCAATTTTATACGTTTTTGAACAAAAATATATTAAGAAATGTATCAGAAAGTAACCAGTTTGTATAAATAATTTTAAATATTAAACTAAGTTACAATAATAATGATAAACAAAGTAATAAAATAATAATAAACCAAAATAATGTTTAAAAATTGAAAAAATAATCTTGTAAAAAGTAAAAAGAAAGTGGAAAATCTTACCTATGAGACTTAAAGTAATGAAGATAATCAGCATGAGGAGATACAATGTGAAAGTTAATCTCTTTGGAAAGCCCCATCTTCTTAAAAAAGAGACAATACCACCAATCCTTTATCAAAGATATTTTCGATTAGAAAAAATATTTCGAACAAAGGAATAAGCTATTATTACAAATTTCGTGGTTGGAAATTTCGAGTTGACACAAATTTTATTTGTTAGGGGAGGTCGTTTAAAGACATTTGGGGGCTTTTCTCTCTTGCATATTAAGCTTTTAAACTGCAGAAAAGAATGCCATCTAAGTTATAAAATCGAATTTCTTGATACTCAAATCCTATTATTTGCCAGTAGATTAAAAGTGTCTCGCAAACCACTATTTTTAGTTGATTTACGACAGAAAAACGATATAATTTCATAGGAATAACTTTATAAGAAAAAAGAAGTGTGGACATTAGTTATTACATAGTTTGGTTCATTGTTTTAAAAATTATTCAGGTAATGGAATAATGTGAATTCAGATATTTATGAAATTATTCTGACAAGTAATTACATTAAATTTATTATAAAATTATTCCAATACTATTTAAGTAATTGAAAATGAAAATTATTTACTTACTTCTTATTTATTTTACTTTATAAAAAATTTCAGGTATTAAAGTAAAATGAATTCAGATGCTGAATTGTTTATAAAATTATTCAGACAGTAATTGTTAAATTCCTGGTAAAATAATTCCAATACCATTTAAGGAAAATTGAAATGCAAATTGCTTTTAAAATTTATTCAGATACTGAAATTAAGCGAATTCGAATGCTTAATTACTTATCAACTTATATAGACACTTATCTGTGATTTTAAATCCATTCTGTATAATTAGCTTTCGTAAGGTTTAATTGAAAAAATGTATAAATAACATAAAATAATGAATATAAAAATTATAATGTATGAAAAATGTCATGAATTTAAAAATCTCTTTAGCAAATGGCTGCTTTCGAAGAGTGTTTGTTTACACTTTTATGTCAATAAAGAACGTAGTGATGAAATTCGTGATAATCTTACTTTTTGGCTGGTATCCAAGGGAGAATGAGACATATCACAACTATCTCTTCAAATAGCACCAAAAAGCTCAGGGCAGCATTAAGCATCATAAGAACGAAACTTGTTACTGTAATTTAAAACATTTTTTGATTTAATAGAGTACAGAAGGGAAGATTATGCGTGAAGCACTGATTATAGCACTTTAAAAGTGCAAACACAATTTCTTAAAACTCGAGAAATATAGGAAAAAAAAAAAAAAAAAAAACCTTGCTAGTTACGAGAGCAATATTTCTATAGTTCTCGTTATCCAATCAAAACTACGCACTTCCTAAAAACTACAACGCATGTATGGAATTTTAAACTTTCTAGAAACTTTGTTTATTAGAGTTTTATTTTATATATATCTAGCAACAATAGCAACAACTTATAAGACTTTTGCTACAATTTTGCATTCGATTACACGATTTATAAAGGTATATACCTTTATAAATCGTGTTATACCTTTATAAATCGTGCCATACATGTTTGCTCTGATTCTCAGTCATTTAATAGTGAAATTCAATATATTAAAGCCATTGCGATTGACAGAGGTTACAACCCTTCTATAATTGATACTGCTCTATTTAAACTTCAGCATGCTCGTTCCTCAAACTCTCCTCAGCCTTCTACTCTTTCCAATATTAGCATTGTGTTAACCTTCTTTCCTAAATCAAGCTTTTCAATTGCTAAAATTCTTAGACAATATGACTTCAAAATAATTTTTGCACCTACCAATAAACTCACCCTCTCCAAACTCAAAGACCCTATTGAATTATCCAATTCATGGGGTATCTACCATATTAATTGCCAGTGTGGCCTTTCCTATATTGGACAAACCAAACGCCGCCTAAAATTTCCTATCAAAGAACATCAACAATATATTAAAAAACAAGAAATCAATAAATCATCTATTGCAAAACATTGCTGGGAGATAAATCATACGTTTGACTTCAATTCGGTTAAAATAATATCTAAACCTACTTCTATACACAAACTTAACTTCCTTGGAGCATTTCATATTTATAAAAATTTTAAAAATATTGTTAATTGTGAATTCGCTATTCCACCATTATCAGATTGTTGGAAATATTACATAAAAACTTCTTTCTCTTATTTTTTTTTCCTATTACTTCGGTTCCATTTCCTATCTATATTCCTATTGGCTGTTACCTGCAATCCTCTGTTTTCCTATTGGTCAATAAACCTTTAACTTGAATTCCCACCTCTCCTATATATGTGAGCAAATTTCCGTCATCCTTAGCACTGAGGAAGGTATGCTATATGCTACCGAAACCGGTATGCTTAAAATTTAAAATTTTTGGTGATTTAAAGTTGTTATTTTTACGCTTCTATTGTACCCATTGTCATAATTTGTATTACATTTTTTTTCTCTAAATTATAAATATTTTATTCATTTAATTTAAAATGCATATATTACATCCATTTAAAATACATGCATTTCATTAATTTAAAATACACTCATTCATTTCTTAAATAATAATAATAATAATAATAATAACAACATAATTAATATTATTAATAATAATAATAATAACATAATAAATAATAATAATAATAATAATAATAATAATAATAATAATAATAATAATAACATAATAAGAAATAATGCCAAAAACCAAAATATTTTATTTCAACATCAAAGCAATGTAAGCTGCGATTGAAGAGAGAGAATGAAAGATAACCGTGCATGTTAACTTCATATGAGATTGTATTAAACGTCCCTCAGAAAGCTGTGCTTATTTATTTTTTTTCCCTCGTTTATTACATGTAAATCTGGTATGAAGTTCATTAATGCTTGTGAAATACAGCATTAGATTGCAGAAGCAGATTTTTTTAGAATATTCAATTGTAAAATTTGTCTTTGATAAATTAGCTTATATTCCGCAAGACAGGAGGTTTTCTCAAAGGTTTTCTTTTCATGTTTCTAAACAAGAGCAAAAATGTTTTTCTTTCCTACTTTTTACTTATTCAAAAGTTAAATAATAATAACAAACAGTACTATTTAATATTTTTAAATTTCTTTTAAAATTCATATGAGAGTTGTTTTTTAATTTTGTTATAAATGTAATAAAAAAAACAACAACATTATATTTGCTCATAATAATCCACTTTAAATCTATTTCAAGCGCAAAGTATTTTTTTCGGCAACTTAAAAATAATCCATGATAAAAGAGGATTAAACCATTACTTTTCATTTTATATAACGAATTTTAATCTGCAATTTCAAAAATGTTCTTCTACAATCAACAATAAATTCCGAAATAAAAAATTATTAAATAGTTTTTGATAATTTAATCTTTGAATGCTTTAACACTAAGTATTTACTTACAAAACGCTTTAAATTATTTCAATTCATGTTTCCATTTCTCTATACAGAACAGATTCAACTTGAATATTTATACAGGCTGAAGGTTGGGACGGTTCTTAAGATTGTTTCGAACAACTTCGCTCAAAGATATTTTTCAGTCATTATATCAAATAATCTTCACGCATTCACACGAAAATTTCTATTTAACTTTCAAGCAAAATCAATAAATGAATGCATTTTTAACTATAAATGTGATTGATGTTGATTAACTATAAATGATTGACATTGGTTGTAAGCTTTACCTAAATTTAAAGCCCAAATAATTTGTTTAAAGCAGTTCTCAAAAAAAAAAAAAAAAAAAAAAAAAAAAGATAAGAAAAAAAAAAAAAAAAGCAATTTAACAACAATTAAACAACCAATTGCCAACGACCATTTGGAAAATGATTTTTTCAAAAAACTAAAATTTAAGACATAAAAAATCGCACGTAGTTGATCATACATTACGTATGCCATGGATTAAACATTAACATTCCTGGACCCATCATGAACAAATTTTAAAAGAAATTTCAGTTTTACAATTTCCGGTACTGTAAATTTTTAAACTTCTACGGAGCTGGTCATACATTACGTACGCCATGGATTAAACATTAATATTCCTGGACCAATTTTAAATGAAATTTCATTTTTAAACTTCTAAACATCCCACAATATTACTTTTTATATCGTCGTATAGGGAAAAAAATGCATTTTTAATTGCAATTTGTTTGAAAGCTGTATTTCAATTTGTTTCTGAGTTATTAATTTTTTTTGTAGTTTTTATTACTTTTTTGTCATAGTGGCAACAGAAGTATCTATCTCTGTTGAAAGTAAAGGGAAAATACAGATTACTGTATAGACCAATTAGAAAACGAATAAAATGCGGGATTCAACTAATAAAACGCTTCAGATATGTTTTTGATTTCCTACCCTGACCGAGGACAATAACCATTTTCCCAAATGGTTAAAAAATATTTTTTCCATTATCAGTAATGCGAAACTTTTTGACATATTTGTTGACTTATTTTTTAATGCAAAAGCTTGGAGGGATGATCATTAAAATTATTTGTAATTGAACAGTTTTTTTTTTATTTTTCGATAAACGAATCACATCTTGGGTTATAAACGATTATTTTCTCACGATATCAGTTTTTCACCTTTCCGGTGCTGTCGCTTGCTGAAATTCTGTTCAAAACGTTAACTTTGACAGTATTTTCTAAAAGATATTCTTTCTACCTTTACAGAAATATGGAAAGACAATTCGATTACGAAGTTTTAGAAAAAAAAAAGCATCTGCCAGTTTTATGCGTTTACGAACAAAAAATGAATTTCAAAACTATGTCAGGAAGTAGCCAGTTTGGATTTGAGAGTAAGCCTCAAAACATTAGTTTTGGCAATATTGATGAAAGATAAGTTAAGTTAAAAGTTTTCTTATTTGGGACATAATTTCAAAACGCAGTTCTGTTATTTGAAACCATTCTTTAATTTTAATGAATGTCTGGATGAGATGTATTTCGTAGTTGTTGCTCAAATTAATATATGGTAAAACTGGTAAGACGGAATCGCAAGGTGTCGCAGAAAAATTCCGTCTAAGCAGGTAGAGAGTCTTTTTAGGCTGAATTAGGTTCTCTTTTGTCGGGACCATGAAATTGCTCTTTTAAAACGGAATTTCCTCATACACAGGTTCTGTTTCCATGGCGGATCCAAGGGGGGAGGTCATGGGGTTCATGACCCCTCTCTGAACACCAACAAAAATATTCTAAAGATCATTTTTAAAATGAAATATACAGTAGAGTCCCGATTATCCGAGTCCGGCTTAACCGAGTTATTTTCTTCTGATGGACTGATGGCTTCCATTATTATGAAACAGCCAAAAGTATGGCCATTTTCCCCCCCATTCTGACCAGAAAATCAGAGTTTTAACTTTTTACGGCTGCTCTTTCATCCTCACCTAACACTTCATTTATAATGGCTGTTTTATAATAATGGAAGCCACTAGTCCATCAGAAGAAATGGATCCATTTCAAAGGTATAAGTTTGATTGAAAAAAATCTATTTAATACTTTGAGCAGAAAGAAGAGGCTACACCTGCAATTTTCATGACACTAATAGAATCACATAGCTGCCAATTTCTACGGTTTTGTTACCTCTGAAATTTAATAGATATTTCTGTCATATTTAATCGTTGACAGTTAATTGTTAGACTTTTTAAACTGAATTTCCCGACGTTACAGACAAGTGCTCCCTTGTGATGACATTCCTGTGGATGTCAATTCGTAAAACTTGGCTAAAAATGCTAACTTTGCAACATTTTCTGAAGGAATTTTTACCTTTATAAGAAAATGGGAAACTCTTTAATTTCTTGTTATCTGAACAAAATCGGTAAATTTTATATTTTTACGAACAGTAATGCAATTTTTTTGTATTTACGAATGCAAATGACTTCGCGAAAGTATCAGAAAAGTAGTTAGTTTGGATTTGTGAATAGCTTGCAATATAAAAAATTCTCATAAGGAGGTATGATCCCCTCCCACCCCAAAAAAGGAAATCCATGACTCATTTCTAAATGGTGAGCAGGATCCGTCCTCGTTCTGTTTTGGCAGTTATTTTGATTTAAAAACAGTTTTAACGTTTCATAATTACTAATTTCTTAATGAAGTGAAGACTAGATTAATTTATACTATAAAGCAACTGCAGACTATAATATGATTCGATGTTTAATTAAATCAATCTGATTTTGTAAATCAAATCACCAAGAACAAAGCATAAATCATAGCGTTATAGGTATTTACTTCTAATTTATATTGGGATCAGTGTTTTATTGAATGGATTGCAATTCGCAAACGAAATTTGTTTAAATCTCAGTTATTGGAAAGACAGTTAGCTGCAGCTTGATATAATAATATTTTAGTCAAGTATTATGATTCTGTTAAACAGCTGATTCCAATATGCGGTCAAAATTTCTTTGCGATGTGTGTTTCGCTGTCATTTCAGCTGCTAAATACTAGCCGGTGTTTAGTGTACAAGCGGAATTTACTACATTTTTCCTTTTGGAATTTACTTTATTTTTCATTTACTTGTGAACTTAGTGAATATGTTGGAAAATAAGCATTGGCAAATATAACATAAACAAAAATCTAATAGTCAGTGTTTAATAGCGTTTACTGTAGTGTTTTTTTTTTAGTCTGTGAACTAATTAGATCTTAATGAACAATCATGACAAATATAACATCGGTGATTCAATATAACAAATTGAACAAATATAAATGATTCAACCTCGTTTAAGTTACTTTGGCACGAGATGCTTTACAAATAAAAAAACAATAGGAAAAAATAATTCACGTTCACAGATGACCAGTTTTATTAAAGCACCTGCATCCATTATACATGTGACCTCGTAGTTTTTTTTATCAAGTTGATTTTTCCAATTTTTGCGAAAATAGTTTATTTATCAGTATTCGTCTTGATAATGTCACCGATTGTGTGTGTGAACATGTTTAATTGTTTATTAAAATGAAAATGTATTTATAAGCCCTTAAATTTTAAATGTACTGTTTTCACTTTTAGTATGTATATCACTTTAGTCTTTTTCTTACATAATTATGCCAAATATAATAAGATATTCTTGCATAATTATATAAAATATAACATAAACAAAAATCTCTCTAGTCAGTGTTTAGTATAAGCGGCATTAATGTATTCTTTTATTTTTTGTGAACTAATTGGATATCTTTAGCCTTTTTGCGGGCGGTGTCCTTAAAAAAGGACACCTAATATTTAGTTTACTGGTACCCAGAATATTTAATTAAAATTATTCTTTTATAACGTACGTGAAAATAAGCAAGTTCGTATTTTCTAATAAATTCGTTTATAAATTCTGGTGTCAGTCCATTATTTCATCAGTTTATAAACAGAATTATTACTCCGCACAGGAAAAGGTTAAAGAAAGTCACCCTGTGGCGTTAGCCAGCTGCTGCCACTGCGGCCGGGTTCGAATCCTCGGGTAAGACATGGATGTAATTGTGAGTGTCCATTTGTAGTTATATAAATATGTAATGGAAAAAAGAAATGAAATTTTTGTGGTTTGTTGTTGTTTCTGTGTATATTAAGGATCATTCTAGGTGAAAGCCATAGTTGCTATAGGCCCCAAAGCAATCTCAATGTCAATGTCTATCTTTAAAGAACAATCATGACAAATATAACATAAAAAATATATCAGGCAGTATTTAGTCTATTTTCCAAAAGTTTCTGAACTATATTGTTATCTTTAAGAACAAATATAACAAATATAATATAAACAGAAATACATACTTATTGTGACGACATATATAACAGTATCCACACAATACCTTAAAAAATTGTATGTACTCGTGAAAAGGTACGCCACAGTCGATTTAATAACCATTGTGTCATTTTTAGAAGGCGTACACTTACTTGCACACCTAATACAAATAAATTCCCAAACGGTCAGGTCAGGCTGTGAAGCAGCTGATAAGAAAAGAAAAACAGATAAAAACAGATTTCTTTTCTCTATGACAATGAAGTGCAGTATCAAATTTTCATTATACAAGTTTCAGCGAGATGGAATATCTTTTCTTTTATTTTTGAATTTATTCTGCGAATTTGGTAACAGTAGAATGATTTGTATTACATTAAAATTCGTTCTGTCTTGCTAGTATTTTCTTATGTACATAAATACCATTAGTAGGGTTCCACATGATGGAAATTGCATTTATATGTTCCCATAACAGTGGTTTAGCAATTAAAAAATTAGAGAGTGTCTCAAGTAGAATACCGCATCGGGTCGGGTAACCCAATTTTACCCACTGTTCGAGTCGGGTCGGGTTCAGTTCTGGTTGATTTTAATTGTTTTGAGTCTGGGTAAATTTTAGATTAAGATTTTACTCTTGCGGATCATGTTCAGTTTTTTGCATGTTATTCAAACTTTTAATCCATATTATATAATTTAATAAACATATCAAATCATTTTTTAATTAAAAGTACTTTTTGAAGATAGTCGTATCTCTCATACCTTTAAATTAAGTTTCTTATTGATGGATTATATAAATGAGGGGTAGCAGAACAAGATCCAGGGAGGCACCAGATTTTCGAATAGACGTGCTTGTGGTCATCAGCCTAGGTCACTCTTTTTTAAAAGGAAGAACAGAAATTTGGAAAAAGCTAATGTCAGACATTATTGTCAAAACCTTCGTGAAAAACAATTTTTAAGCAATCAATGTAACATGCAAGAAGAAAAGTAACAAATAAGAAATAATAAAAATTCGAAAGTCAGCTTCTACCGACATTTTACGAGATAGAGAATTTTAACAATATTATCCTTTTTTTTCGTGAGCGGGGGGATGGAGGGGGAGAGGGAAGGTGCCTGCCCTGCTCGCATTCCCTGTTTAACAATGCGAAACTTTCTGACACATTTCCTAACTCATTTTTAAACGTAAAGACATAAAATTGCAGGTCTGACCATTGAAATGATTTGGAAACGACGAACAGCGTTTTCCATTTTTCGATATATAAATTACTTATTGAGTTTTAGGCAATTCTTGTCACGTGACGACAATATTTTGCCCTTTCTCGCATTGACGCGTCGGGAATTCAGTTCAACGCCCACTTTCGTTGTATTTTGTGAAAGATCTTCTGCCTTTACCAACAAATGGAAAATCTCATTCGATTACATAGTTTCTGAATAAGAATATCTGTCAATTCCATGCGTTTCCGAATTCAAAAGAATTCAGCAATGTGCCAGGAAGTAGCTTCTTTGGATTTGAGAACAGTCTTAACGCCATTTTTACCGGTGTCAAATGACACCTTTTAAAAGATTTCGATTTAGTGTCATTTTATTAGGAAATTTTAGTTTAAAATAATCATAAATCATTTTTAATATATTGAAGACTTATTTTATACTTATTAGCTTTAAAAATTATAAATCAAATTAATATAAATGAAAATTCTTATTTCTAAAGGTGTCAAAAGATAACAGTAGAAATTATGTTAAATTTTTAAATCCACACTATAAAAAAAAAAAAAAAAAAAAAAAAGGTAAAGTTATTAAATTTTTTCTAGGAAACTGGGATTCCTAGAACTTTTTATGTAACGGTAACAACAAAAATTCTTGTAACAGATACACTTTTTCACAGTAAATCAAAAAATCTGTAAGGTTATTAAGAATTTTTTAGGAAACTGGGATACCTAGAACTTTTTATGTAACTGCAGTCCGGGTTACAGATAAAATTTTATCGAGAATACTGTAATTTTAGTAGATTCTTTTGCAAAGCTTACAGATTTCTGTATGTTTACAAAAACTAGTTTTGCAGATTTACATCTCTCTTTTTTTTTTTTTTTTTTTTTTTGTACAGTGTACAGATAAAATTTTAGTAAGCATACAGATTTCTGTAATTTTACATTTGTAGAATTACAGATTTACTTTTACAGCGCAGGGAGTGGCAATGGCGCTCATCTGTCCTTCTCCACCTTGCTTTCGTCCATTTTATAAATTGATTATTACCTATGACTGTTTAAAAAAGTGAAAAGGGTAAATTATAGTCCGCGTTTTATTTTCGGAGCGCAGACTTGTCACTGATTGTCTTATCAGAGAAAACAGATAAATTAATCTTCGACGACAGATCGTGATAAAAAGATCTATAGAGCGCTAAATTTATCCACATTAACCTTGCCGCCTGCTTATCTCTGCTGGGTGTCTAAAATTGACCAGCCCCAATCACACGGTAAGTAAAATCGATAACCAGGGGGTGATAAAATGATACAGATGGGGCCCACACACCGAGGAAGTCTTCACAAGGATTTAGATACTACCACGGAAAGATACTTCACAAAATATCACTGAATTTTCTAACTTACTGTTTAATAAACTTAAAAAAGGAGGCTTCTGTTTTTGGCCGTTATTGTTTTCTCCTATCTATAACAGAAGAAAATATTGCAATCGAAATATTTTCGATATTTTAGGCAGTGGTGTACACTGTAAAAAAAAATCTGTAGTTCTACAGATGTAAAGTTACATGCTTACTAAACTTTCACCTGTAACTGTACGAAAAAAGCTGCAAATCTACAAAACTAGTTTTTGTAAAGCTACAAAAATCTGTAACTTTACAAATGAATCTGCTAAAATTTCAGTAATCTTACTAAACTTTTATTTGTAACCCTGGCTGCAGTTACATGAAAAGTTCTCGGAATCCCAGTTTCCAAAAAAATTCTTAGTAACCTTACAGATTTTTTGATTTTCGGCGCAAAAGTGTGTCTGTTACATGAAATTTTGTTGTTGCCGTTACATGAAAAGTTCTAGGAATCCAAGTTTCCTAGAAAAACTTTAGTAACTTCACAGATTTTTTTTTACAGTGTAGTCGTAAAAGAAACACAGGGTATACGTTCTAAGCAGAGGGTATACGCTCAAGGCAGAGGGTATACCCTAGTGTATATATACTATAGGTTTCTTGAGAAACAGAGGGTATACGGTGTTCCTTAAAAAAATCCAGAGGGTATACGGCGTATACCCCCGTATACCCTCCACTACATCCCTGATTTTAGGGATCAGAGACCGCGAAAAACACGTTGAGTGCCACGGGGACGGACACTTAAGCTGAAACATTTACAATGTTTTAAGTAATTTTTAAGAAATTATAATCCTGTAGTAATAAATAAAAGTAAGTAAATTTTAAATAAATTTTCAGTAATTAGTACTTAATACAATCAATATATATACAGTGGAACCCGGTTAAGACGCGTTTCAAGGGAGTGGACAAAAGTCGCGTATTAAGCGGGATCGCGTATTAAGCGTGATCTGTATCAAGTTGCAGAAACTGGGCTTATTTACACATTTAATCGTCTAAATGAACTTTTGAGCTTTCGTTTATATGTTTACGGTCGAAAATTGTGTCTTTTACATATGTTTAGTTTAAAATTAAATTGTATTCAACTTTAACTCCTTGTTTCTTTTTGTATGACTGAATGGAATAAAAAAGGAAAATAAATGCGGATTTCAACCTGGTTTTGTTGTCGATTTGTACTTCGCAAGCAAAAAACAACAAAAATAATTTTCCTACAAGACTAAAAAATTTTTTACAAAAAGAATAAAACATTAAAACTTTGAAGCACAACCCATTTTTAAAAATCAAATTTAGTGCTTGTATTAATGAGTACCATTATAATTGACCCTTCTTTTTAGTATAAGAAGAAACTATTTTTATTAATCTTCGTATACATAATATTGTTAGCATATAACAAAAAGTAAAGAAAACATAAAAGAATTATCCAATCGCAGTCGTATTTATTTAATCTTTACGAGTTTCATTTTTTGTTGCCTATAACATGTATTATAAAACATAGTAGTGATATAACGTACATTTAATAGCTCACTAACAACAGGCATGATTATCTCTAATCATAATAATTTTTATGATGTATCTGAGTAACCTGAATTCGTCTATATCTCTCTTACTACTGTAAAAACATACACGAAGCGAGAGGCAAAGAATGTTAGAAAGCGGAATCAAAGAAGAATAGCAGTTTTACTAATTTAGCGGGGCTTTGTTTTATTCAAATATCTACCACTATTTCTGATTAGTAATTTTTGCGTTAATTAATCTGTTATTAAATAAAGTAAATAATGCTATTCGAAAACAGTTTTTTTTACTGAATAAAAATAATCCGCAAAATTGCCAACACTTGAGAAGAGAGACGGAATTCGCATCTTGATCAATGAATCCGCGTCTTAAGCGTGATTATTTTCCCCCAAAGGACCAAAAATTTATCGCGTATTAAGCGGGATCGCGTAATAACCATTCGCGTATTAAACGTGATATTTTTACATTAGTCTTATGAGCGATATTCAAGGGATCGGAAAAAATCCGCGTATTAAGCGGGATCGCGTATTAACCGTGAGCGTCTTAACCGGGTTCGACTGTATATATATATATAGTTTTATATCATATTTTAGACCGTCAGTCATCGATGAATGAAGTGTTCTAAACGGAAAGTTCAGTGTCAGTCACCGATGACTGACGTGGCACTTAACGTGTTAAAAAAATGTCTGTCTGCCTGCATTGTTAAAAATTTGCAGCATTCTGGCAGGTCATTTGACCGTTTTTTCCGAAAACGGTTACACAACCGTAATTTTAACACTATTCTGACCATATTATTGGCCATTTTATGGTCAAAATATAGTTAAATTATGGTTATGAAACCGTTTTTTCAAAAAACAGTCGAATGACCTGCCAGAATGCTGCAAAATTTTTAACAGGCTGTGTGCCGTCTTTGTAACATCGGAAAGTGTATGAAGTTATAGACAGAATCGAACGAAACTGCATACTTTTTTTACTTTGATCGTCAGGCCCAGTTGTAAATGGGGATATTCCTGCAGAAGGGTGCGCTGTCGCTGTGATAGTGATTTTTTTTTGCAATTTTCTCGATTTTTTGCAGTTTAAGGGTGTATTCCGATCCAAACTGCTTATTTTCTGATTCATTTTAAAATTCATTTTTGCTCTCAAACGCATCAAACTTGGAAATTCTCTTATTTAGAAACTATATAATGTGCGGTGCTTCTTAATTTTTTGATAAATGCAGAAAATACTGTGAAAAACGCTGTCAAAGTTGGCGTTTTGAACCGAATTTTCCGAAGCGGGCGATCTGGGAATGAAAAAAATGGGCATACTGAGAAAATAATTGTTTAAAAATCAAATTCTAATTAATTGAGCTGAAAATGAAATCACACGGCATGTTAAACATGTCTTCAGAAATCACCCCAGCAAGTTTCATGTTTTTACTTTTAAAAATGAGTCTGAAAATGTCTCAGAAAATTTCGAACTGTTGAGGGTGGGAAAATATTTTTTCGAATACACCCTTAAGTGACGAATTCATAAATATTTTCTGATATATTATGTTGATTTAGACTTCATTACGAAATTCTTTAACCTTCCCCTTTTCCATGGTTTGAAACACTTATTGACAAAAAACTTGAAGTATAATAAAAAAAATAAATAAATAACAGATCTGTTAACTACTCATTTTTTGTTTCTAAAATGCATCATAAAAAAATTACGCTTTTAGAATTATCAACATTTATGAGATACAGAAGAAAGCTTTGGGATTGGCACATCCAACTAAAATATATGTATGTCATGTAGGTCTGGCGCCTAGCGTGTGCTTAAGAGCCATTATTTTGAAATTCAGACAAAAAGGTGATATTTTGATAGTTGTATTTTTTAATTGACTTGATTTTTTTTTTATGTTGAAGTAGATCATATTTAATAAATATTGTGCAATTTTGAAGCCCTGAAACAAATTTCCTGTATCCTGTAGAAAATGTCAAAGTTCAAGATCATGAATCCCTTTTTTCATGAAAATTGAAATGCCAGTATGTTTGGATTAGTACTATATCTCTAGAAAGCAACAACATCGCAAAATTCTTTTGTCTGTCATAAACTGTTAGTATAACACTACATGCTTAGTAAAATTTACTTGGTTCCATGGGGCATTGTTAATTTTCATTGTTATGTTGCCACAAAACGCAATCAAAATGACGTTTTTGTCCATTTTCTGCACTTAGTTAAGAAATATTACCCCAAATGTTTTCTTATAGAATATGAAAGTTTACTATTAGCATAAGCTAAGTAATATAGAACTTTACCGGGATATCGATGCTGTTAGCAGATATAATCTGTTAAATATTTAAAAGTTCCAAAATCTGCAACTTTTGAATTAGTCCTATCTAAAAACAGCATCACAGTTGAATAAAACAAAATATATCAGGAAATAGTTGAACATATGTAGAAAAACATGGAAACGAAAATGAGTGGAGTCTCATGCTATTTTCAGAAGAAAAAAAATTACAAACGTTACAAAAAGGCAGTGTCAATATCAGTCTTTTTCCCTATAAGAAAATGATTTATCCCGTTTCTCTTTCCCTTTCCTATGTTTTTCCCCTATGAGGAAATGAAACATCCCTTTTCTCTTTCTGCTTCTAGGGGAAAAACTTGTTTATTGCACTGCCTTTTTGTATCGCTTGTTATTTTTTTCTTCTGAAAATAGCATGAGACCCCACTTACTTTTCGTTTCCATGTTTTTGTACATATGTTCAACTACTACCTAATATATTTTGTTTTATTCAACTGTGATGCTGTTTTGAGATAGGACTAATTCAAAAGTTGCAGATTTTGAAACTTTTGAATATTTAACAGATTATATCTGCAAACAGCATCAATATCCCGGTAAAGTTCTATATTACTTAGCTTGTCCTAATAGTAAACTTTCATACTCTATAAGAAAAATTTGGGGGTACTATTGCTTAACCAAGATAATAAGTGCAGAAAACACACAAAAACGTCATTTTAATTTTTATAACGCCGATCTCTTATTATAAATAATTACTCTTAACTAAGGAAGAATGCATAACTATAATATTACTTATAGTTTATTATATACATTATATACAACAGCTGCTCAACACAGCTTTTCAGAACAAGTCACATTTTACAACTGCGCAGAAATATTCTGGTAACATGCGATACCTTACAAACAGATTGTGTAGTGCTGCCATCTATTAATACAGATCTCAACTATTATTGAGATATGACACCCCTCCCCTCATAGTTCAAACGAACTACAGGCAATCTTGTTCTATGACTTCTTCGAACTGGAGCACTTTTCTGACAGTCCTCGTCATTGTTTTTAGTCAAACTATCTTTTACAGTTTTGTTTGTCGTAACATCATTTTTATTACTTACAACTGTACCTGCCACAATATCATGCGAAGGCTGAGATTGGCTTGGTTCTACAGTATCATCATTATTAAGCTGTTCTTTTATTTTCCCATTAATTCCAGAAAAACGGTTTTGGTTAACCCTTTCATACCTATCATAATTACTGTAATTTTTACCACTATGTCCCATATTTTCAACTTTGTCTGACATTAGTTTATCATTTCGATTTATCTCTACAACTCTCTCTGGTATTTCATCACTTATCTCTTTATTACGTCTCAACTGATCAACGTGACGTTTACACATTACTCCATCACATCTATTTACTAAAACCCATCTACTCCCCAATAATTTCATAATTTTTCCTTTTACCCATTTCTCCCCTTTTCCAAAATTTTTAACAAAAACTAAATCATGAAGTTTATATTTGTGCAGGGGTTGCTGTATTTTAGGTTTTGATGGTAATACCAAGTGAAGGGCTGTTCGAACTGGCCTTCCAAACATTGATTCAGCAGGAGTTTTACCAGTCACCGAATGAGGAGTGGAATGATTTTCTAACAAAAATCGTGAAATTGACAATGTTATGTCACTTTTATCTAGCTTTTTAAGGCAATTTTTCACAGTTTGCACATACCTTTCCGCTTGTCCATTCGAAGATGGATGATAAGGTGGAACAGGCGTATGCTTAATTCCATTATTTTTAAGAAATTCCTCAAATTCATCACTTGTAAACGCGGGACCATTATCACTGACCAATTCAACAGGTAATCCAAATGTGGCAAAAATTCTTCTTAATACCTTAATTGTAGTTTTACTATCAGACCTTTGTACTACCTCTACCTCTAACCATTTAGTATAAGAATCGACTACTATTAAAAACATTTTACCTTCAAAAGGACCGGCATGATCTATATGGATCCTTTCCCAGGGCAGTTCAGATTTCCATTTCAAGGGTTCCATTTTGGGACAATCCCTCGCAAACATCTGACATCTATTACAAGAATTTACCATTTGTTCAATTTCTTTATCCATATTTGGCCACCAAACTACCCCCCTAGCTTTCGCTTTCATGCTCGATATACCCTGATGAACGGAATGCAGTAATTTTAATATATATTCACGACCTTCCTCTGGAATGATCACTCTATGTCCCCACAATAGACAATTTTCTATACAGGAAATTTCCTCCCTTCTACGAAAATATGGTTGATATTCTTCTTGTTTAACCTTTCGCGGCCACCCATGTAACACCCATTCTAAAATTTGTTTAGTTACAGGATTTTCAGTTGTCCACTTTGCAATAGTTCTAGAAGTAATAGGCCAATTATCATTATTTGAAACAAACATTATTTCCGCAGGATTACTCACTATATTTACAGTTTCTGGGAGAGGTAATCTACTTAATGCGTCAGCATTTTTATTATTTTTACCCTCGCGATACTCAATTGTATAATCATACCCAGCTAACATTAATGACCATCTCAGCATTCTAGGTGATAATGTATCAGGTACCTTTTTAACAGGATCAAATAATCGAATTAAAGGTTTGTGATCTGTTATAATTTTAAATTTTTTTTCCAGCTAAATATTGGGGAAATTTAGTGACACCAAACATTATAGATAAAGCTTCTTTATCAATCATAGCATAATTCCTTTCAGTTTTATTTAAAGTTCTCGAAGCATAAGCAATAGGTTTCTCTTTACCCTCAACAATGTGGCTTAAAACTGACCCTATGCCATATTCAGAAGCATCACAGTTTAAAACTATCTCTTTGTTAACATCATATAATTCTAAAACAGGAGATGTACATAATAATTGTTTAACTTTTTGAAACGCTTTTTCATGCTTTTCTGACCATGTCCAGTTTACATTATTATCTAATAATCTATGTAAAGGTTCTAAAACATCTGAAATATTAGGCAGGAAGTTTATATAATAAGAAATTAATCCTAAAAATGAACGCAATTGTGACACATTATTTGGAATAGGAGCATTCAAAATAGCATTAACTTTTTCTGGAATAGGTCTAATTCCTTCCTGAGATATTTTATGACCTAAATAAGAAACTTCCGAAACCATAAATTTTAATTTTTCCTTATTTAATCTTATACCATGCTCAGAAAAGCATTTCAGAACATTTTCAACTCTTTCAGAATGTTCTGATTCATTACTAGCACTAATGATTACATCATCTAAAAATACACCAACATATTCAAATTTTTTAAAAATATGTTCAATTTTTCTTTGAAACATACCAGGAGCACATTTTACCCCAAATGCTAATCGTAACACATTAAACAAACCTTTATGAGTATTTATAGTCAAAATTTTGATACTTTCGATATCTACAGGTTGTTGTAAATAAGCATCTTTTAAATCAAAAACAGTAAAAAATTTACCACCTGATAATTTAGAAAATAATTCTTCCATTCTCGGAAGGGGATAATTATCACTTTCAGTATTAGAATTAACTGTTGCTCTATAATCACCACATATTCTAACAGAACCGTTAGGCTTAGGAACAATTACTATAGGACTAGCCCATTCTGAATGATCAACAGGTTTTAAAATACCCTCATTAGTTAATCGTTCCAATCCAACATCAGTAGCTTTCCTTAAAGCAAAAGGAACAGGTCGAGACTTAAGAAAAACTGGTTTTGCATCTTTTTTCAATTTTATTGACACGGCAGGACCATTGATTGTCCCGATCCCGTCTGCAAAAACATTAGGAAAATTTCTAATTAAATCATCTTTCGAAATGCTTTTAATCATATTTACATTATGCCAAAATAATTTTGATGCTTTTAACCAAGTTTTTCCGATTAGACTCGGACCCTCCTCTTTAATAACTAACATTCTTAAATCAGGTATACAATATTCATCAACAACAGCATTTACTTTTAATTCCCCCAAAACAGTTAAGGAATCTTTAGTATAAGTTTGTAATTTTATATTAGATTTAATTAAAGGCAGCTTACCTGAGAACAATTTATGAGCAACACTTTTACTTATGATAGTATGAGCCGCACCACTATCGATTTCAAATTGTATATTTACACCATTTATTTTAACTGATTTAATCCATGACACTTTATTGGAGTTGTCATCCATAAAATTTAAACAATATTCTTCATGAACAGTTTTAATTTTTCTGTTCTTAAAAGGTTTCTCACTTTTCATTCCAAATTTTCGATTTCTGCAACAAACTTTAAGATGACCTAATCGATGGCAAAAATGACATTCTGCCGATTTAAAAGGGCATAACTTGGGGTTATGATTTTTAGAACATCTATAACACGGTTTCTCAGGCGCGAATTTATCTTCTTTAGGCTTACGTGCATGAGTATATTTTTCCACTTTCGATTTCTCTCCTTTAGAAACATGCACTTGATTGACAGTCGTATTATCTCCAATGTGTAGGGATTTTACTCCAGCCTCACCACACTCGAAAGACTCAGCTATTTCTATCGCTGTTTGGAACGTTAAGTCTCTGGAATCCAGTAATTTTTGCTGTATCTTTTCATCTTGAATCCCAAACACTAACTGATCACGGAGCGGTCATTCAGCGTATTTCCGAAATTACAATGTTCGGATAAACGACGTAAATCTCGTACGAACTCGGCTATATTCTCTCCTTGCTTCCTTAGTCTTTTCTGGTACTTAAATCGTTCCACAATTTCACTAGGGCGTGGTGAAAAATGATCTTTAGCTTTCTTTAAAAGATCCTCGTAACTGATTTCTTTCAGCGTATTCGGAACAATTATATCACGTAAAATAGCAAACGTTGTTGTTCCCACAGAACTTAATAATATGTTCTTTTTCATTTCATCATTTTTGATGCTATTTGCTGAGAAATAAAAATCAATTTTCTCGACGTAAATAGTCCAAGGAACATTTGCATTATATTCTTCCAAGCGTCCCAGAGAAATTATTTCTTTATCTGCCATTTTCCATGCCACTTTTTCTTTTTCTCTTTCGAAAAAAAATTTTTTTTCACAATATTTCACTTTGGGTTAAATTCCCATTTTCGTCGCCACTTTTATAACGCCGATCTCTTATTATAAATAATTACTCTTAACTAAGGAAGAATGCATAAGTATAATAGTACTTATAGTTTATTATATACATTATATACAACAGCTGCTCAATACAGCTTTTCAGAACAAGTCACATTTTACAACTGCGCAGAAATATTCTGGTAACATGCGATACCTTACAAACAGATTGTGTAGTGCTGCCATCTATTAATACAGATCTCACCTATTATTGAGATATGACATTGATTGCATTTTGTGGCAACATAACAATGAAAATTAACAATGCCCATGGAACCAAGTAAATTTTACTAAGCTTGTAGTGTTATACTACAGTTTATGACAAAATAATTTTGGGATGTTGTTGCTTTTTAGAGATATAGCAATTCAGACATACTGGCATTTCAATTTTCATGAAAAATGGGATTCGTGGACTTGAATTTTGACATTTTCTACAGGATACAGGAAATTTTTTCAGAACTTCAAAATTGCACATTATTCATTAAATATGATCTCAACATAAAAAAATCATGCAAAACAAAAAATACAACTATCGCACTTTGTCTGATTTTCAAAATAATGGCTCTTAATATGCAATGTACACAGACATTTGAGGGGCAGGGGGTGCCTTCTGACTTCTTATAAAAGTGAGCATACCTATGAGTAATCTAAAGAAAACAAACTGTTTCAGGGAATTTAAACCTTAATATAGGATTTATTTGATTATATTAAAAATTTAATGACATAAAATGCAGCATTTGTCTTAGAAAGCATTAAAATTTCCATTGACCTTCTTCTCAAGAGCATTTATATAAATATAAGAGATGTAGAAGAAAGCTTTGGGATTGGCACATCCAACTAAAATATATGTATGTCATTGTCATGTAGGTCTGGCGCCTAGCGTGTGCTTAATATGCAATGCACACACAGACGTTTTAGGGTTGGAGGGTGCTTTCTGACTGTTTATAAAAGTGAGCATACCTATGAGTGGTAATCTAAAGAAAACAAACTGTTTCAGAAAATTTAAACCTTAATATAGGATTTATTTGATTATATTAAAAATTTAATAACATAAAATGCAACATTTGTCTTAGAAAGCATTAAACTTTCCATTGACCCTCTTCTCAAGAGCATTTATAGAAATTTATATTTAAGTAAATACAATAGGGAAATATATTTTGCAGCAAAATATTTTGTAGAGAGATTTTTAAAATTAATCTAGCTTCGAAAAGTTTTTGATGATAAATGATTTATTTAATGATCTTCTTAGCTTTTCTTCTTTATTGTTCTTCTCTGACACTGGGTTCAGGGAAATGAAAAATATTATTAATAAGATAGTACTTGGTCTATCGGAACAAATGAAAAGAAATCTCATTTTGTAGTTGTTTTTATGACGAAACTTCTGTAATTAGGTTCAAAGCCAATTGGCGCATTTAATGTGCTTATTATAACACTCAAACAATTAAAACAATATTGTTGTTAGCATCATCCTTGTTTAACGCCACTCTTGCCTTGGGGTCTTATTAAGGAAATATGAGCTATTTTTCTTGTGGGAGAAGCGGGTCTAACATAATATACTTTTTCATATTTCAATCCTCATACTATTTGCAATATTTTTATATTCTATTTAAATTTTTGCCAGTTTTTGTATACTTATTATTGTTTCAGTGATGTTTTCCATCTGGGCAATCCCAAGCTAATGTCACCATATTTAGTATTTTATTTTTTACGTCAAATAAGTAATATATATTTTTTTCTGATAGTATTAAACCTATATTTTTTATATTTGTAATGCCTTTTATAAAATTTTGAATAGTCAAAATCAATAAAATCCATTATATTCAGCATATCTTCTGTTTATGTGTTTATTTGTTTGTCTGTTATATATTTTATGTTGGTCTGTTGTAGGTAATATTACATATTTTTCATAACTGTATTGAGGCAACAATCAAATTTTGTGAAACTCCTTCTGAATGAAAATACATTTTTGTGATGTTAAATTGTGAATTATTTTATAAGTAATGCAGATAAACATTAAGGTATCTGAAAAGCATGGTAATTTCTGTTTGCCTGCGTTACAATGCCATTTTAAAATCATAATTATTTACATTAAATAATTAATTCATAATAACTATATTAATTTATCTTCAAATAACATATGTTAATTGTAGCCATCTTTGAATTACACTATTATTATTTTTAAATAAGATAAGGCCATTTTTTCCACTATAACTCTTTGTCTGTTAGAATGGAATTGCCCATTTTTGAAAAGAATGGTTATTTCATTGAAAATAATTTTCCCTTGGGTTGATAGATAGAATTTGTAAATCAAAAACACCCTAATCCGTTGTTTTAATGAATGTTTTTAGATCTATTTTCGAAAATTCGAGAAAATAAAATTAATAAACTCTAAGTAAGAAATTGCACGTTTAATAGCATAATAAGAGTGAATGGATCAATTTAGCTAACATAAATTCTTTAGAACCTTTAAGGCTGTTCTCAAATCCAACGGGTCAACTTTCTGACATAAGTTTTAATTCATTTTTGTTCGGAAACACATAAAACTAGAAGGCGTTGTTATTCAGAAACTATGTCATTGAACTGTTTTTTCTGTTTTCTTGTAAACGTAATAGATTTTTCAGAAAATACTGTCAAAGTTGGCATTTTGAACTGAACTTAAGAACGAAAAAAGAAAATCCAGTCAATAAGGGGAGAAAAATGCCGTGTCACGTGATCAAAATCGCTTATAACTCAATAGGTAATTGATTGATCCAAAAATGGAAAACACAGTTCGATTCCAAATCGCTTCCATGGCCTGGCTTTCCAATTTTATATCTTTCCGTTAAAAAATGAATTTGTAAATGTGTCAAAACGCTTTGCGGTTGTTGAGAATAGCAGTTGAGAACTGTTTCTGTTTTTCCCAATTTTTATCCATCAATTACCAACCATTTTGATCACGTGACAAACGCGTTTTTCGCCCGCTCTTGAGTGCTCTTTCTTCCTTCGCGCGGAAATTCGGTTCAAAACGCCCACGTTAACATTAATTTCTGAAAGATCTATTGCAGTTGCAAAAAAAAATGGAAAAAACAGCCCAATTACACAGTTTCTGAACAACAACACTTGCTAGTTTCATGCATTTTTGAACAAAAATAAATTAAAACTTATGCCAGAAAGTTGCCCTCTTCGATTTGAGAACAGCCTTAACCATTAAAATTCTATTTATTTACCGGGAAGCGATGTTGCCACAAGTTTAAGCTAGTTATTTTAGTTAAAATAGTAGTTATTTCTTTTAATCACAATTTAACCCATTAACTTCATTAAAGTTGGGTTTATCAATAATTTTTCCGACAAATTTAGGAGATAAAATAGGATGACAATTTAATAGTTCTTTTTATCTTCAAAAAGCTTTTTGTGTCTGTTGACTAACGTAAGACGTGGTGTGATATATTACATTCTGGAAACTGTGGAAAAACACACGCCGCATCATTATACAAATTATTGTTACTTTTACAAACACAAACTTTCTTGGAGGTCCACATTTTCTCAATTCAGTTTCTACACAAGCCACACGCATCGCTGTTGTCACAAACTTCAGCTAGTTCACTTAGTTAAAATAGTAGTTATTTAATAATACAAATTCTTTTAATCCCATTGTATTAACTTGATTTAAATTAGGTTTTTCAATCATTTTACCTATAAATTTAGCAGATAAAATAGGATAACAATCTCTAATAGTTCTTTTAATCTTCAAAATTTTTTTTGTATCTGTTGACTAACGTAAGATGTGGGTGATATTCTGGAGATTATGGAGAAACACACGCCGCATCATTATACAAACTGGTGTTACTTTTACAAACACAATCCTTCTTGGAGGTCCTCATTTTCTCAATTCAGTTTCCACATAAGCCACACGAATTGCTGTTGTCACAAGCCAAAGCTAGTTATGCTACTTATCTCTTATCACTCAAGAGAAAGAGACTCGTTAAATGCAAAAATCTGGCAAAACGTGACACCGTCGAAATTTACAAGTGCCACCAAGTTCTCTGCAGATAGGTGCGAAGGCCTATCAGATTTCTGCAAACGATTCGTGACCCTACTGTCGGTCTGGGGAACAGTCGGCGACCCTCTTGATATATAGGAGTGTGTCCCGGGACGTAAACCCTGTCGCAAGGGACCTCCCACTTAGAAAATTCAGTAATGCACCCCCTGCAGAATTAGATGTTACGTTTGCGGTGACCATGGCAAACAGTATCACCAGACATGTTATCTCCAACAGCTGGTCGTATATTATTACGTTTTCTTTTACTCAGTAAATTTAATTTACTTTGAGAAACTGAGCTAAGATAAAATTCTGATATCAGATTTCTCCCGTTATGTTTTTGCCAAGTCGGTTTGCGAAGTAGATAACAGTAGTATTATGGCCAGATAAAAGAAAGTAATAATGACGGAAATAAAATAAACTTGGAAGGAGAATCCCCCCCCCCCCCATCATCCCCCATGAATCAGCAACAAGCTAGGAAGCTTAATAATATTTTCAGTTTTGGTTTTTATTCTGGTGATTTTAACTAATCTATGCCTTTGTCTAAAAAAAAAAAAAAAGTTTAAAGCACCATTAGAAATGGCTAAAATCACCAGAATTATTCTGGGCTTCACATTAGAAAATTCTTAAAATATTAGAAAGAGATAAAAAAAATTCTTGAATACTAATTAGCGTATTCAAATATCCTTGAAGATAGGCTAAAATCTCGTGAAAAGGTGACTGGGAAAATTTCTCTGAAGTTGTAATATGAAAGACTAAGATCTTTTCATGAGAAATCTTCTCTAGATGGGCTAAATTATAATTTAAGAATAAATAGCGTCAAATAAATGTTACTACCTTAACCTAATTCGGAACTCAATCAACTCATTTCAAGATTGATTCAGAGTTGTAGAAAAAAAAGTTTCAATGTGACAACAGTATTATTATATTCCACACTAGCACCTTTTTTTCTACAGAACGATACAGATCATAATCAGATTCTATATGTTTTATGAAGAAATGCAAAACTTAGTGGACATAATGCCACAGAGGAAAACCAACTTATTATGCATCGCTCAGACATAACCTGGGAGACAGTAGCATTATGGGTGTAATTGATACATTCATAAATGCCATTGATGAAATTTCATCCTTTGTTTATTCTTCCGTTGCATATTTTGGCTATGTATATAAAAAAAAAAGACGTTAAATTAAAAACTGATTTTACTGCATTATAATAAAACTTTGCAAAATCATTGTGTTCAGATAAACATTCTAATTCAGTTAAAAAAATTTAACTTTAATTTAAAATCTGTATATTTATGTGGTGGCAGAATTTGAACTCTGCACTGCAAAGCCTAGCACATTCTTTAAATGAGGCTCTGGACGATCCACCTCAACCTCTGAGCCTACGAAAAACTGCTGAACCTACAAAAACATTTGTGTGAAAAGAGAGAGACGACATTTGACTCTTGACTGTGCTTGTGAACAGACGCACAGTGGATCAAAGTATAGCCGGTGTCGAACATAGGATTATCACGATAGTATAAGCCTATAGATGTGATGTTTCTTGTTACATTTAAGTTCAAATGAGCATAATAAATGATACTGAAAGTACCTCCATGGTTTTTACGTACAATTTCATACTTCTCGGTTTCAAACAGTAATTTAGTAATATGCCGTGGATAACTAAACTCATAAAAGAAAAAACAAAGAGAGAAACAACTTAGCAGACATTAATTTTATTATGTAATCAGTTTTTACTTATATCCAAATGATTTTTGTGGAATATTCATTATTTATTTAATTTTTAAGTGACAACATATGTGACGTTTACATAATTCTTTAAAATCGTTCTGCAAATCTGCAACATTTTACTGCAAATTTTTACAACTTATTTCAATGTATTTTTATTGTAGACGAGATTTAGGTCTTTAAATTTATCTTTATTTTATTATTTTTTGTATATTTCTCTTATATTTAAAAGAAAATTATACCATTTTGGATTTTTCTTAACTTCTCTTGAAATGTGATAACAAAAAGAAATCAGTTTCTTTTTGTAAAAAAAAATTAGATAATGGTACAAATAAATAATGTAATGGTACAAATCATTGTGCAGTATAGGGTAATGACCTCAGCAACTGATGAACAAATTTTAACAGAGCGTCGCAAATGAATAATATTAATAAAATGATAAAAGTAGTGCAATTTCGCAATGGAAACATGGCTAAGCATTGTGTCTCAAAATATAGATGGTATTATATGCCAATTCCTGCTTATAAATTACTGATTCATAGAAAATACCTATATATAATTATAATTTTTTATCTTCCAATTGGGCAATTATTAGAAAAAGTTAGCGAAGCTCGAAATAAAGAGTTTTGAAAGTACCGGGAGTCCCATATGAGTAAAAAAGAGTCGAAAGGAATTTTTAGGCCATTTACTAACATCTGAAACTGATTCTTTGATCTACAGTATTAATGGCAAAATAAATAAAAAGTTCTAAGAAACAGAAAGTGAAGTATTGGAACTTTCACTTTAAGCATAACACTTTATTAGTGATATATCATAGCAGCCATTTATTAAAGTTTATTTAACACTCTGTGAGTCTTTGTGCTTTTCTGCATTTTCATATTATTGTTTGCAAAACCCAAGATATATTAAATTTAATTTCGAAATTTTATTTTAAATTACCTTTTAATATTCCTTCATCCTACAAACTTCATACAGCATAATCTTAATAAAATATATTTATGTCTACAGCCAATTTATAGCGCGTTTTGAGGAAACAGAAAACGACATGACAGCTGCTTAGAGGGCTTTAAATCCATTTATTTCAAAAAGGCGCAGGTTTGCGCAAAAAATCCTTGACATCACATTAATGTATAGGCTTTCAAGAGTACTAACATGTGTTTGAAATTTTAAACAACTTTAAACAATTTAAGTTATATCATTTTGAATTTTCTGAAACCGCTAATTTGGTATGCGTTTTTCATAACGTAAAACAATACGTAAAATTCAAACAAAATGCAGTCAGTGATGATCTTAAATATGTTTCAGGAAATGAATATTGATATTTTAAATCGATTATTAATACAGTTTACATAGGTTCCATTTCCGAGCACATTTAAAAGTCACTGAAAATCATGGAATAATTCCACTTCTGAAAAGGTGTATTTTCCTGGCTATACAAAAATTATACAAAGTTTCAAAATCTGAAAAATAAACACATGTTCGTATTTTGCAGACATTCTTTTAAAATATTTCATTTGCAAAATATTAATTATTTAATAATTTTTTTTCGGACCTATGTTCGCATTTTCTTAAGGATTGATCCACTGTGAGACGTGCTGAAACGTCGCACAGTGTAAGATTTCATTAATCTAGCGGGTCAAAATTCAATTTATGAAAATTACCGTTATTAAAGTAATAAAATTGAGCTTACTAGAGATAAAATGGTTGTGTATTATGAAAAAATACAGTGAAACCTTCCTGTGCGACCACCTCCCTGAACGACCATTTTTTCATGGAACGAACTTTATTCCCGTACGCTCAATACTAATTTTACCTCCATTCAGAGACCATCCTAGATTGACTCTCTCCATGAGCTAAGAGCGACCAATTTTTTTTGAAGAGAATGAAACAAATTCAGTTATTTCCTGGTCGCTTGAAGAAGGTTTTATTACAAAAATAATTCCGGAAAGCGCATTATTCATCAAACTTCTAAACTAAGTTTAGAACTATTTTTTAATTCCGGTAACTTTTATGCGTTTAAACCCCTTTGTGCCTTTTATTGAGATGTTAATGTCATGATTTGTAATGCTTAAAGGCATATATATTGCTAGCGACCACTGCAGCATCCTTAAAAATCTTTCTTTTTCTATTTCCTACATTAATATTATCTTCCCCTTGTTTTGGAGTTTTTAATAATAATTCTCTTTTAAGTCTAAATCTTTCAATTATATTTTTTCTTTCTGCGATACTTCATTTTTCTTCAGGTTTTTGGAACTGCTATTTCTTTACATCAAATCTATAATCAATATGTAAGAGGCATTCCATAAATCTTAATTGTGCATGTTGTGCCGATAACTCCCAAGAAAATTTGTGAGTATTATTCGTATATTATCGAATCATTTTTAAGTTATTCACCATCTTGAATTTTCCGTTACAGACATTACATTTTTAAGTTGCTTTATTTGAAGATAGAATGCTGCACATTGTGCTATCTACTACCGTGTCTTCAAATTTGTGCTCTATGTCAGACGTCTGAACATTGAATTCTACTACAGCTAGTGCAAGAGGTGTAAAGATTTGATTTCTGACAATTTCAAATTATTCTGTTATTGACTGATCAGTTTCCATGATGAACTTAAACTTTATAGATCTACAGTAAGAAGTAGATGACGGCTTTGGATTTACCCATTATAAAATTTTGATTTTCTTCATTACAGCCCTTTTTTTGTATGACGAGTATCCTGTTTTTTGAACGATTTTTTAAAATGTCGTTGCTCTTTAGGGACTTTCAGATATATTTTTAACAGATCCATAGCATCCTATTTTTCTAGATTGTCTTAGTTTTAAACACATGGCACGTGGTTATTCATTTGTGTTCCGGGAATAACGAATGTACCTTTTGTCTTTTGATTTCGGTCCACTTAAATAAAAAAAAATTTTTGGTTGTCCATATTTTTTCTGGTAGCAATTATTACTTCTGCCCTGTAAACATATTTATTGTTAATGTTCGAATCAGTCCATCTCTTATTTTACTTCAAAAAACGTTCTTTAAGAGATGTCAGTTTCTCCATCTTTGATTATTGCCGATTATAAATGAATGGATCAGCCGCTTAATCTGGTCTAACATAACAGATGAGCAATGTTGAAGATTATATTTGTGTAATAAATAGTCTATCAGGATATTTTTAGAAGTAACGGGGATGAATCATGTCTAGTAACATAATTTTTTAAAATCTCATATAATTCTCTTTTCGAAATTTCCACTTCCGTACCTGATAAAAAATTACTTATATTCAAGAGTTGCAAATAGTGGCAGCTGAAGTTGATTTATTCTATATCTATATGCATACACAATTACAAAGAAAATTATATTACAATGTACAATCGTGTATAAAATTTTTGGCAGCTTTTTAAAATTTATCATACGCTATTAAATTTTCAAATAATTTTTATATTGACTTAAAAAAATATTTTTTAAATATAACACTTCTAAATAACTATTGTAACAGTAAGATACAAAGTATCTACATTGTTGCAAAGATTCCATACTATAATTAAAAAATATTTACAAAATAAGTATGTTTTTAACCAAAAAATATCAATGGCAATTACAACTACAGAATCGCCATTCTAAAAAGGTTGAAAAAATTTTTTTTTGCTTTTTGAGCCGATTTTTGATGGTGTTGTTGTGGAGTTAGGCTGCTATCACTGTACATTTTTTTCCTCCGATGTGTTAGATGTTATTTGAAACATCTAAAAGTGAAATTACTGCAAGTCGATTTTTGTCGTTTTTTCCCGCTAGATTTGCAAAATCTTACACTGTGCGTCGTGTCGACCGAATGCCGGGTCAGCGGACCTGGTTAAGCAGAATGTCCCCAGCCAGCTATGTTTTTCATGTTTAATGTAAATACCCCATCTGTAAATATTTCACCCAAATATCCAAGAATGTTAAAATGTTAAGATTTCCTCAAAAATCTGCTTGGACTAATTACTTCAAGACACCGACCTAGAGTAAGAAGTACATTATTCCCCAAAGTGAATGTACATTTATTCTACATTTATGAATTAAGGCTGTTCTCAAATCCAAAGTGGCAAATTTATGACACAAGTTTTAATTCACTTTTGTTCGGAAACGCATGAAATTGGCAGGTGTTGTTATTCAAAAACTATGTAATTCGAAAGACGTTTTCCATTTTTTAGTGAACGAAAAAGATCTTTCAGAAAATACTGTAAAAGTTGGCGTTTTGAACAAAATTTCCCGACGAAAGGGAAAATACCAGTCAGCGAAGGGAAAAAAACCGGTTATCACGTGACCCAAAATCGCTCATAACTCCATAAATAATTTATTTATTAAAAAAAAAAAAAAAAAATGGAAAAAGTCTTTCGATTCGAAATCGCTTCCATAGTGAGCACATTGGCGCACTCACGGGAGGAGCTAAGGGGGCTGAAGCCCCTCCCAGACACCAAGAGTGGACTAGATATTTAATTTTTTTTTAAATTATGAAAGGATGTTATTCTTTTTTTATTCCTCAAAAAACAGAGTTTTTGAAAAAATATTGATTTTGTCACACAATTTTTTCTCTTTTAAAAATTTTACTATGAAATTCGAAGTATTAGCACATTTAAAATTTACCAATTAAAATTTTAAGACCCTGTGCAAACTCTTGCTCTCTTTAATCTTTATAATATTTTGATAATTTAATAACAAATCTTTAAATCGTTTAATTGCAAACACACTTTAAAATTATCCAAATACAGAAACACACCAAAAAATCGCAAAAACTAAGATATATTTTAGTACAGTATTTTATTATTAAACATGTTAAAAGCATTCAGAATTAGCCCCACCAAAACTTTCCCTCGCTTCCTCTGGCTGCTCTCTCTGGTTACGACCCTCAGGGCTGCCGCAGGCGACTATTTTTTAATTTTATTTCGCATCGCTTTTTGAAGACAAAAATCTTTTACATAAGCTTTGACAACATTTGCAAGAGAAACATACTACAAAATGCATTAAAAAAAAATAGTGATGCGAACAAAATATAAAAATAGTCGCCTGTGATAGTCCTGGACTCTGCTCAAGTCAATAGAAAAAATGTAAGCCAGGACTCTATCCGTCACGTCCCATCGAGTCAAAAGAAAAAAAAAAAAAAAAAAAAAGAAAAAATTAGACAGAGCTTGGACACGGACCGGGCCAGATCTGGTCACATGTAGACCTCTAAAATATGCTAGCGCCCTCCAAAGCGTAATTCTGGATGCGCCACTGGTCAGTCCTGCTTATTTTGTGCCTTTAAGTTTAAAAATGGGTCAGTAAATGTGTCAGAAAGTTTAGGGCTTGTTGAGCAGTAGACTTGAGACAACCCCCTTAAAATTCAGTTACACATTTCATAATTTTAATTCTTAAAATGTTTCAGTTAAACATTGCAGAATTTAAATTTAAATACAGATGTTCTTATATGTAGCAAAGTGCATGCTTCGCAATTTAATTTTTACACCCTTTCAGAAATTGAAGCAGTTATCCTCCAAACTTTTTAAAATTTTAGTGAACGAAAAAGCCCTAAAATATTGTCAAAAGAATAGTGATTTCATCACAGGTTTATATCTTATTTCACGAACTAGCGTCATATCTTTTGCTAAGGGGTGAAAAAAGAGGGAACCTTACTCTAGTAAGGCTCCCCCAGACTTAGGACGAACACAAAGTTTTTAAATTTCTTTAGACTTAGCACGAACGCAAATGACAAATCTTAGTTCGCATTTTATAAAATGCTTTTTCTCCTTTTTTTTTTTTCCTAAATACATGCAGTAAAACCTATGAAACTGGGAGAATTTTCTTGTTTTAGAGAGGTTTTCGCTTTGGCAAGTATAATTTTGCTATTATTATTATTTTTTTTTTTTTTGTAAAAATGTTTTATATAAGACAGTTTTCCGTTATAAACAGTTTCGTTTTCGTAAATTTTACTCGTGATTTCCTTTAGAGCCGAAAAGTTTAAAGCCGAAAAATAGCGGGGACTGTTAAAAATTAAAATACCGAACAGAGATAAGGAGTCCAGTTTCTTCTTTCCTTTTCACCCTCGCAATCCTGTCTCAATATTGTTCTTTGCACCCCGGTCCCACCCTTATCTCCGGGGTCACGAAGGTTACGCTATTATTTCTCCTTTAACTATACTGAAATGCAAAAGACACAGACTGCTTTTTTTTTCGAATAACCATTAGATAATCTTATTTTATGGAAGATTATTAGATTTGATTCATAAAAGTTACTAATGTGATTACCGTATTTTATGGAAGAAACGCTGCACTCCTCAAATTGGCCTGAATAAGCTTAAAAATATCGTAATCGCCCCACCCGTTGTAAACGTCGCATCCATCGGAACGCTACTTTTGTCGACAGCGTCACATTGACCTAACTTTAATCGAAGTTTTCTGAGCAGTGTAGGATGCCTCGCTTTTTAATATCTTAAGATGTCTGAAGTTTTATTTAAAATATTTAAATCCGATTTTAAATATTTTTAGGAATTTTTAAATTAAGGAAACTCAGTTGGTATTTAAAAAAATCGTAAACGCCGCGGCGTTTCTTCCATAAAATACGGTAATTAGTGATTCAAATAACTGTTTTTTTTTTGCGTGTGTGTGCGTGTGTGTGTGTGTATGTGTGTGTGTGTGTGTGTGTGTGTGTGTGCGTGCGTGCGTGTGTGTCTGTGTTGGGAGAGGTGGGGGGGGGAGGGGCAAAAGGCAAATATGCGTAAAAGGCAAGAGGCAGTGGCGCATGCAAACGAGATATTTTATAAAATTTTTAGCGAGCGAGTACTTAGGCTAATTTAAAAAAATGTCAGAATAAAACTGTATCACGTGCTTCTTAGATGTGTACAATGAAATCAAAAGACCCCCCCCCTCTCTTTTCGTGAATTTTGCCTGGTCCTGCGAGTATAGTCGCTGTGGTAGTTGCTTTGGAGTTTCATCACCAAAAATGTCCCTCGTTAGTTTTAAAAGGGTTGATGACCTGGAAGTGGGTGACAAAGAATCAAATTGGTAACTGATATGTGAGTCCTGGAATCGCTGGAAGGCTAACTTTTTCGTTAAACCAAAAGGATCCGTCTCTCTGCGATACAGGTTTGTCCAAGCTTTTTCCTTCTCCGATAAAATCTATTTTTGATAAACTACCCTTTCCCTTTTGTAATGCTGGTTTATATTTGGCTCGTAGTTTGAATTTTTTGCTCTTTTTAAAAGAGCTGCTACTTTATTTCTTTGGGCCCTCAATTGTGGAGACCACCAGGAAATTTTAAATTTCTTGAAAGGGGCTTTCTTTTTAAAGGATTTATTGGCTTGTAATAATATTTCTTGTTTAAAAGTTTCGTATTCTTCGTTAAACTGGTCTGTAGTTTCTATGTCATTAAAGTTAATCTGTGAGCATTTTCGAGTTAGTTGTTCGGAAAATTGTGTCAAAGGGATTCCCTTTGTTTTGAATCTTCTTCTTGGTAGTTTGGGTATTGTGAAATTTAGCTCTGTTTCTATTGGGTAGTGGTTGTAAAACCTTCGACTAACAGGTGGAAGTGGTAGCGTGGAACTTCAGTCAAGCGGAGGCCCAAGTAATAATTAAATCAAACAATTTATTTAAATGCATAAGATAAATGAATATTTCTTGATTAATTACTTGTATGTACAACTACATTATATTTTTGGGTACTTTCAGCTGATGACAATGTTCATTAAAGACTTAATATCAGTGTATAAGATTAACATTCAAATTCTATAGCTTCTTTCTCGATACAAATCCAAAATCTTGTCACGATAGTCTGGTAAGAAACAGCTGCCTCTGTTTTCTGGTGTATATCAGTCCTTGTCAACTACACAATATCTCGCGGTTTACACTGGAGAAATCTAACCCAGCCCGAAACGGCGGATTCTTCTATCCCTTCGGATCTTTCCGAAAACTCAACTCCCAACTCAGAGAGCAGCTCTCTCCTTGGGATTCAAAAACGCATCTCCCTCTTTTCTCTGTTCGTTCCAATTCATCTTCCTAAAACAAAGGCTATCTGTCGGCCCACTCAGAGCCTAGGTTGAATGATATCACTAACAAACTTCGATATCATTGGCCAAGAGAGACCCTCTCTGCTAGCGTGAGAAAATTTCGCATCTAGTTTCATTTTTAAATTGTCCTGGGAAAATATCGGCAAACTTGCAACTTAAAAGGGATTCCATAACTCCTCTTTTTTTCATGCCGTTCTACTTTTCCGTCAACCTTTAAGATTGGTTTAGATGGATTGATTCTTTTTATCATTTCCTGCAGAACCTTGAGACTTAGAAATATTTTGAGCTGGTATGCTTATACATTGCTCTTCCTATCTAGAGTTCTATTTGAAAATATTTGGGACTTTTTTTGTGAATCCCATTGGATTCTTCACATGGTCTCCAAAAAGGGAAGGAATTACTTCCCAGTTTTTTATGTGTAAAAACATAGCCTGCGTGCAGATGGACAGATCCGGCCTCCCCAGGTTCTTCCCCGACTCATACGTTGGTGGACTGGATGAAGAGTTTAGAATAACTCGTTGATACACTATGACTCTATCGATAAGGACTTTTCCCCTGGTGTCTTCACTTCTATAGCCCCAAAGCTGACTGTGAGCGTTAAAATCACCGAGAACCAACTGCAATGGGCTCTGATTTTTAGAACCCAGCCAGTTCTCAATATCCTCATCAAAGTCAGCACTCGGGGGCGGGGGGGGGGGATATACAGGGAGCCAATGCTTAAGGTGTGTGTTAAGGTTAAGGCTTAAAGTCTAAATTTATAAAAACTGAGTTATACTGTTTAGAAGAGAGATTATGTTTTAAGTTTTGGTCTAAGATTAAAATATGGGCTTTTTTAGAGCTTGAACTATTGCATGGTGTTGTTCGAGGAAGTGATAGTGGTCTATTTTCATAAAGGTATGCATATTGAAGACAAGCCAGGGAATAGTCCGAGTCTGAGAGGAACTTCATAAAAGCAGCGGTTTGTGATCTGTTGTTCTGTAAATTTTGTTGAATTAATTTGAATTTTTACCTCTATAAGACAATGACGCTAGCGCTTCTTGTTTCTTTCGCTGGTACACGCTGCAGGATGGATCGTAAGATGGATGTTTTTCATATAGTCCAGCTTTCCTATGGTCCCCCTTGTAGTAGTCGAGCACTTTTTTGCAGTTAACACACTCTTCTTTTTCTGAGGCACAATCCTTGATGTTGTGGCCTTTGCCACATTTAGCGCAGGCCTCTGCATTCTGGCACACTCTTGCTGTATGCCCTATTTCCTGACAGTGATAACACCTTTGAATGAAGACATACCGTCTTACCGTGCACCGGTTAAATCATATGCATAATTTTCCTGCCATTAGTTGCAGTGCATCTCTCTCCAGTAGCTGCAACACCAAGTGCGATGTTTCCTCGCCCTCTCTTCCTTTCAATTCTCTTATCAGCTTATATTGCACCTTCCTCCTCAGAGCTCTTTCCAAAGCCGGATAGAGTACTTGTTTTTCATATAGCTCTTGTTGCTCTTCTAAGTTGTTCATTGAACTGTCAGCTTCTCTTTCGACGTATTTCTGTGTGACTACTGGGGCTCCAAAGACTATCACTCGGGCTGTTTTCGGGTTTGGTTCTTTAATATCCAGTTTTTCCGCCATATCTTCTGTAGTGCGGATTTTATCTTTCACCTGTTCTAGGTCAAATTTGTATTTACATGTTATTATTATTTTATTTTGTTTAGTTGTTTGGCAGTCTACTGGTGGTAATTCAGCCATATTCATAGAATTGAGAACTTTCTTTATTATTGGCATTTTTGTTTCCTTGTCTTTTGGTGTTAATATTAGTGACGGTATTTCTTGTGGGAGCTGTGGAAAATTTGTCATTTCTGCGTATGTTGGTCGGTCATTTACTATTGCTGTTTCTCCCTGTCTATGATCAATTGAGTCCTTTCGGTTTTCTGCCTGAAGAGTGGTAACATGTTCGACGAGTCTTTTTTCCATTTGTTCATGGTTCTGTTGTATGATTTTGTTCATATCATTGATCAATTGATCTTCTCTTTCGATTTTATCTTGTTTTGTCTGTTTGATTAACTCTTCTTGGAATTTAATTCTTTCGCTGAGTTTCGTTATTAAGTGATCTTTTTCTTCTGTCTGTTGTTTGAGCTGCTTAAAGTTTTTGATTACTCATGACATGATATTCTTTATCTTTACTTCTTTGTTTGACGCTAACTGCGTTTGTAGTTGGTGCATGAGTTCTAGTACCTGGTCTGCAATTTTCGACAACGTGTCTCGTTCTTGGTGTTCTTCCTTCTCAGCCTTGTCGTGTTGTCTTACGCTTTCTTTCTCTATTTCCACCGCTTTCTCTTCCAAAAACTTTCTGTATTTTTGTGCATTTTCATTACTTCTTTTGTCGCGTTTCTTTTGATGTCTAACCATCTGATCTATTAAAACCAGTATCGTTATTCGTGATGTTGTTTCGGCGTCAAATGGCAGCAGTTCATCTCCCGGCTGGTAATTTTTGTTTGCTCGCTGTGGTAGCTGTGTTTCTTTGTCGTTAGACTTCACCCCGTCTTCATCTGACTCTGTTATGACAGAGGAATCATTCCTTTGCGACTGCAACTCTTTTTCATTTCGCGGATCGTCCGGTTTCATTGTGAATATATATTTTTATAATATCAGTAGATAAAAATACTTCTGATTTTCTCTATCAGCTTATGTTTTCTATTGTGACTTTTTCAGTCCTGATTATACTGTTTGCACAGCGTTTTCACTTAGTATAATTAATTCACTTTTTCAATTATGACCCAAGCATCACCAGGACCCAGCCATGCATTTTGAAGGAAAGGGAAAATAGAAGAGTTTAAAGTAAAAATCAGTGACCTAGATCACCGTAAATGACTAAGATAAAAAAATTAATGATCGGACAGCGGGGGGGTTTTTAGTAATCTTAAGGGAAAAAAATAGAGGCTTTAGAAGATAAGTTACAAAAACTAAGGGACATAATTTTGAAGAAAACTGACCAAAAAAAAAAATAAATAAATAAATAAATAAAAATAAATAAATAAATAAAATAAATAAATAAATAAATAAAAATAAATAAATAAATAAATAAAAAAGAGTTTCAATGCTCATATACCTCATTGCTCTCGATGTGCCATTTACAAACATTTTTCTCTTGGTTACTTTCAAGTTCTTTTCATTTAATCTTTATTTACATTTATGTACACATTGTTGACAAGTTTATTCAAGTTTCCTGTTTCTCTCCACCATACCTTACCAATGATATGTGGTATGTCCTGTGAATGTTTTTCACATTTGATAATTACGCCTTTTGCCAGAGGTAGTTGTACAAAATGTCTAATATTAACTGTAGAACAGTCCTGCAGTTTTGAGGTTTTTCACTGAAGTAAAACCAGACAGGGGATATTAACAACTAAATGAACTTTTTAAAGCTTGCCTGTGATTGAAAGAAGTTCATGCTGCACTTGGTATGATAAAAAAGTAATGGTGGGGAAGTTGGGGGAGTAAATAACGTCAGGGATCATGAGTGTTCAACGAAAATTTTAATTTGATATGTCACCTGCCATGTTTCAGAGCTTATTTAAAATGAAGTTGAAAAGTTAACCCTTTTAGAGTCCCCTTACAATACCAAAATGGCATGGAGCATATGCAATTGTGAATTTAATCTATGAAGTTTAAAATACTGGCTTCTTGTACGACTCTCTATAAGATTTTGAGAAATGACCGAAAATGCGCCTTAAAGAGCCTACTACTGCCTAAATTGTGAGTTGAAATAGGGGATGAGATCATAGATAAAGATCTTATGTCATGATCTTTCTGTGGGCACCAAACTTGGGGGGTTTTCAAGCACCTTCCAAAAAACGCCTAAAACGCCCCCTGGAGGCTAAAAAAAGAACTAAAAAAAGAAACGAAAGTCAGTGTTGTGGAGCTTAGGTCAAGACCTAACTATAGATATGTCACATGACCCCCCTGTAACAAAATTTTAAAATCCCCCCCCTCCCACCGGTGACAGCTAGGAAAAAATGGAGATAGCCAATCGATGCCCCGTCCCAAAAAACATCTGACATACGTACATGTAGCCCCCTCCGAGCAATATTTCGCTTAAAAAAGACGAATTTTGAAAATTACTCTTTGTAAGTTCCTGTTTGGGACAATTGCCCTAAAGAGCCTACTACTGCCTAAAATATGAGTTTTTAATTTTATTTCGCATCGCTTTTTGAAGACAAAAATCTTTTACATAAGCTTTGACAACATTTGCAAGCGAAACATACTACAAAATGCATTTAAAAAAAATAGTGATGCGAACAAAATATAAAAATAGTCGCCTGTGATAGTCCTGGACTCTGCTCAAGTCAACAGAAAAAATGTAAGTCAGGACTCTATCCGTCACGTCCTATCGAGTCAAATGAAAAAAAAAAAAATTAGACAGAGCTTGGACACGGACAGGGCCAGATCTGGTCACATGTAGACCTCTAAAATATGCTAGCCCCCTCCAAAGCGTAATTCTGGATGCGCTCCTCAGGAAAAAAAATGGGGAAAAAAATGGCCATAATTTTTCTTGGCAAAAAAACAAAAAAAAAAAAAAAACAAAAAAAAAACAAAACAATTATGGCCATTTTTTTTCCCATTCGGACCAGAAAATCAGAGTTTTAACTTTTTACGGCTGCTCTTTCATCTTCACCTAACACTGCATTTATAATGACTGTTTCATAATAATGGAAGCCATCAGACTATCAGAAGAAAATGATCCTTTCCAAAGGTATAATCTTCATTTGGCGCCCCTTTGTTCTGGCGCCCGGGGCGCATGCCCCCTCTGCTCCCCCTCCCTTAGTTTCGGCTCTGTTTAGAGAAGACATTCCACATAACTGAATAATAAAGAAAAATCCAACACCACACTACAAACCATAGTGTACCAAATCCCCCTCTTTGTCTCCCCAAGTGTGTCAGACCGAAAGAAGATATCCCAAACTTTTTATAAGTGATGCCCGTAGAAGCTGAACTGTGAACCTGGTCGCGCGTGATGAATGGGGGTGAGACTCATGGTCGCAATTATTGCACAAGAGTTCCAAAGACGCCTCCAGTTGGAATGCCAAGTAAAGTATTTATACTGTCAGCCAACGGATTGTTTGAGAACATATTCAATTACAACTGCACGTTCTTAAATAAATTCTTTCATCGGAATTCACTTGGATGAAAATGAGCCTCTGGGTGGGTCCGTGTAGTTTTCTTGGAAAAGATAAGTGACACTCATCATGTTCCTTGATCCATACACACTAAATCCAATGTCACACCAATGAAAATGTTAGGATTAAACTAAGGGAGAAGCAGACACCTAGCGTATTGTTACTGAAGTTTTTTTCAGTACCATCTTCTCGCAGGCCATTTAGATTTTTTTTTTTTCTCAGACAAATAAAGTAGTGGACACTTTAAAAATATTTTTCGCTTATTTTTAGTGTACCGTTCTTAGTTTTAGTGACTGTAAACACAGAGAAGGAGCTTTTTTTGTATACGACTGTGCTGAAAAAAAAGAAAAATCTGTTTTAAACATTTGTCGCACATTTTTTTGTTTTGTTTTGTGGAGCATAAAATTCTGCAGTAGTGGACACGGAAAATTCAGCAGTGAACACCTTTCAGTTCCAGTAGTGGATACGTTTGAATTTTTGTACAAAACGTGAAATGAAAGTCTAGGCTGAGAAAATATATTTTATTAACAAAAAGGTATTTGTTGTTGCGTTATTACGTTTATATAATACAAAAAAAAAAAAAAAAAACAAAAAAAAAAAAAACATGTATTCAAAGCTGAAAAAAAAAGTATCTTTCTGAAGTTTCTCTATAGGCTTTGCAAGTCTATGGCACGCGTGCCAGAGTTGGCACGTAAGCTAATTTTTATGGCACTGGAAAAATTTAAATTTGGTAATTGTTATACAGATAAAATCCATTTTTTTATTCCTGTTATAACCTATAAAATTTTGTTCCATACAGACAGACTATCACAAATAATGTAATTATTTTTTGCATGAATTAACAACCTCATAACAATTTTCTTTTCCTGTGATGCTATGCAGCGTTTTCGACATGTATTTTACTTTTCTATATGAATTTAAAAAGCTGTAATTTTCAAGTGAATATCGTTTGACAGTCACTGCATAATGGCGAAAGGATTCAATTTAGCTATGTATATTTCTAAAAATAACAAAATATGAACTAGATATAAAGCCTTTTCCATTGAACGTACGGTAGAAAAATTCCATTCAATACATTCTTAGTACATTAATGCAATTTGGGAAATTGTAACCGAGATGTTGCATTAATAATAAATTTTAAATAAATGAAATAAAAACTAGTATTTCCCTCCTTTATTACAGTATATACCGTATAAATGAATACTATTTACGAATTAAAAATTTATTCATTTAATGGCTGAATCCAGTATACAGAAAAATCTCAATTTGATTTTTAATATTTTTAATGCATGAATTTTTAATTAATAATGCATGAAAGCAACTGATTTTATGACCAGTGTTTCTGTTGTGGTTCTGTATAAACATCGTTCAAAATTATTTTTGTATACGTTTGGAACGTTACATTGTTGATAGATATTGTTTGCGAATTTTCAGCAGGCACACGTGAAAAGGTTCGCCGAGCCTGCGTGAAAACGCTTAACAACTTTGTAGAAAAACTATACAACTACGACAGTCGAACTAGTTTACAACAAGGAGGAAGGAACTACAGCATTTGCTTGTTATAAAAGAGTCCTTGCAGGAACCAAACTCAAGATTCCATATTAGTGAAACCTAAGAAAGTAACTAAAAGTTCAGATGAAGTATTAAACAATTCATAAATATTTTTTGTAGAGGAGTATTTTGAAAGTATTATATTACCAAATGAAATTAAATTACTAATGGTTGCTTTGCACTCATATTAGTAATTTCTTATTTTTAAATTTATAGATACCTATATGAGTATTTTATGAATTGGTGGTAATTAAAGAAATCATGCTTGGCAATTATATATTAACTAGGGGGCTCTGCCCCCTGCAAGCTACGCTCGCCAATCCCCGTTCAGACACCGCAGAATCTAAAAACACGCTAATCTGATCGGTTTAAAAAATATTATAGAAGATTGAATTATACTGAAAAAAGCTGTGCAGATCTCCCTGTAAACGGGTTTCCATTCAATTTCCTTTGATTAAAAAAATTTAAGGCCGAATCAGTTGCTGTTAAGACATCCAACGGTTGTTTTCGTGTTTGATTAAAGAGGATCAGTTAAACGTTTGAAAAGAAGCTAAAAATAAAAGGAATTAAGTGTACAGAGTCTTTGTCTCCCGGTATTTTAAGACAATTTCTATAACAATAGCCTAAGTCATATGACTATCATCAAGAGTTCCGGGCGAACTATCATCAGAGTTCCGATGAATGGGGCGGGGGAATGGCCATAATTTTTTTTTGCAAAAAAAATTATGGCCATTTTTTTTCCCATTCGGACCAGAAAATCAGAGTTCTAACTTTTTACGGCTGCTCTTTCATCTTCACCTAACACTTCATTTATAATGGCTGTTTCATAATAATGGAAGTGATCAGTCCATCAGAAGAAAATAATTCTTTCCAAAGGTATAATCATTCATTTGGCGCCCATTCGTTCTTGCGCCCGGGGGACATGCCCCCTCTGCCCCCCCCCCATTAGTTTCGACCCTGCCTGTGTCTACCAACACTGTTTTCCCCCATTTATTTTTCCTTATATATCGTCTTTGCACTTTTGTCATCCCTCATTCTGATTAAATGGCCTAACCATTGCATTTTTCTTATTTTAATGGTTTTTATTATGTCTTTTGCTTTATAAGAAATGTTAATTTCTAAAATTGAAAGAACCCGATTCCTGTTGTTCAAGAAATCCTCAAATTCCTTACCCTCAATAAAATATGTACTTTTCTGTACATTTATTTATTTATTTATTTTTGATGTAATGCAGGTAAAAAAATGGAAACGCGCTTTAACTTTGTTCCTAAAGTTATGTCACGGGAAATTTCCTCAATGCTCTGAAAAGTACAACAGTAAAAATTAAAAATTTCTTTTTTCCACTTCTAAAACTCACTGAGTCTGCACTAAAAACAAACAGAGGATTTTTTTAGTGCTGAAAAGCTCCGAAATTTCATAAAATTCAAATTTTCATAACCTAGTGAGTTTTGGTTGTAGATGTAAGAAGAATGACAATTTTACTGTTTTACTTCTCAGAATATAGAGAAAAGTTTACTATGACCGTATTAAAAATGTTAAAAATGTAAATGTAACTTTTAAAAAATTAATGGCAGCACTATTTCATTGACATTATCTTAGTTCTTACCTTATTTTGAACAATTTTGAAATTCATATTGTCCACGTTTCTCCCACAAGTAAAAAAATTAAATGGATTTTCAATCTTTTTGAAACTCCCTATATAAAAAATTACATTTTCAAATCCAAACTCACGTCTTTCTGGCACATTCAAGAAATTATTTTCACCCATAAAAACCTAAAAATTTATTGTTATTCTTATTGTGATTTCCAGAATAATGTTTTTAATTTTTTCCTTAAAAGTAAAGCATCTTTGAGGAAATGCTATAAAATTTGCTTCTTGAAAACAAGGCAACTTCAAAAATGTAGTCATGGGATAGCAATCTATTATAATAATCATATATTATTCATAGGAAAATAATAAAAGAAATCGTTGTACAATTCTTTAGAATCTGAATATGAAAACCTGAAACTGTCATTGCCGGGCCCTTATTATTGCATGGGCAAATCGGGACTTTGCCCAGGGGCCTCCAATCCATATATTAAATTATAAAATATTTACTTTTTTTTCAATTCCAACTTTTCCATAAGTTGAAGTTATTACATTCATCTTAAAGTTCTATTTAAAATCCAAGATACAAAAATGTTGTTCATGCATTATACATATGACTGACCATCAGTTCTATTTGAATAATGTTGCAACGATTCGAATGGGGTCCCCTATTTTATCTTTGCCCAGGGTCCCAATTAGTCATGATCGGGACCTGGTCATTGCATGTATAGAAATGAAAATAGCTTTGTAAACGTGTCAGAAAGATTCGCGTTGCTGAGCGTCAGCGTGTAAAAATTTAATTCCGTTCTTTATAAACTAAATAATTTTATCAGCTATTCCTAGATGTCGCCACTATATTGTATCAAAGCATGAGTTATGGCGATCTCGTTATGATTCTCCTTTTTCCTTTTAATTGAGAAAACTCTCATTAAAAATGAGAAAGACTATGTAGCTTAGATGTGAGTTTTCAGGGTGGGAAGGTATTGGGAACTAGAGTCCTCAGGATAGAGAGAACCGGTGAGATGTAGATACTGCATACTAGAGACAATTTTGGATTCGTTTTTCGGAGCCCGGGTCCGGTCCAGGTTTTTTTTGTCATCGGAGCCCGAGAGCGGAAATACAAAATAGTAATAAATGTAGCATAATATTTAAAAACTGTTTCAAAAGAATATCTCGTTATTAAACAACTTCTTATGTAGCAATAACTGTTAAATGAAAATTTAAATTTAATCATCAAAAGAGAAGTTTGGTATCCTTCTATATATATAAAAAAGTTTTGATTTTGAAATGGACCAATGAAAATCTGCGTAGATATTCCGGGCAGATCGGCATCCAATTTGAATGCTTAAGGGTGTATTCGAAAAAATATTTTTCCACCCTCAACAGCTCAAAAATTTCTGAGACATTTTCAGACTCATTTTTAAAAGTAAAAACATGAAACTTGCTGAGGTGATTTTTGAAGAGATGTATAACATGCCGTGTGATTTCATTTTTCGCTCAATTCATTAGAATTTAATTTTTAAACAAATATTTTCTCAGTATGACCCTTTTTTTCATTCCCAGATCTCCCGCTTCCGAAAATTCTGTTCAAAACGCCAACTTTGACGGCATTTTTTACAATATTTTTTGAATTTATTAAAAAATCGAGAAGCACGGCACATTATGTAGTTTCTAAATAAGAGAATTTCTCAGTTTGATGCGTTTGAGAGTAAAAATGAATCAGAAAATAACCAGTTTGGATCGGAATACACCCTTAAGCATGGCCTTTCATCGTTAATATTAAAAAAACTGTTGCATACAAAAATATGAAAATCGGTAGTACTATAGAGAAATGTTTCATAAAAACGCTGATGCAGACAGTTTTCAAATCGAAGAATTATTTTAAGATATATTTAATGTCAAAGTTGAACAAAATCGTTCCATTAAAAAAGTTTTATAGGAGCAAGAACTGTACATAGGAATTTAATCATTTTTAGATCATTTTATGCGTCAGAATTTCCCGGTGTGCAGACTGTATTTCTTTTTTTAATTTGACTCATTTTTTGAGGTTTCATTTCTATTTTAAATTCAAATTTTCAGCATTTCGAGAGATATTTTTTTACAAATTTTAGAAAATTGTATTAATTTAAACTGTTGCCAACTGTATAAACAGCGCAAACAATGTTTGCTTCAAATTAAAAATTTATTTTACACGTCACTATTATAAACAGAAAATATAAAAAGCAGTAACGCATTGAAAATTACGTCATAAAAACTATAATTACACGTGAATTTTAAAAGAGAAACAATATTGTAAAATAATAAATTCATTAACATGCGTTAGAAATCTTAAGTAGGAGAATTTACGTCACATTTACGTCGCATTACACTTATTACGTAAAATGAACAAAAAATAATATTGCAAAACAGTTTAAATTTAAAAATTGCGCGTGACATTTATTTGATATTTCAAGATGATCATAATATTTCATTTCTAACAAAAGTATTTTTACGTGAATATTAAAAAGAGAAAGAAAAGTTTGGTGAAAATTACGTCAGATTATAATTGTCAGATTCAAATTATAATTCAATCTTCCGAAATCTTTTTAAAGCCGATCAAATTAGCGTGCTGTTTGAGTCTGCGGTGTCTGAACGGGGGTTGACGAGCGTAGCTCGTAGGGGACAGACGAACGAAAATGGAACTAAAACAAATTCATTGTTCGCGCCTCTTTCGATTGGTGCCCTAAGAACAGATTGCCATCGGCAATGCCATACATAAATCTGCAAATATCACAAATTTTCTTTTAAAATAGCATTCTAATTCTAAAATAAAATAACATGATTTCCATTCGCCCTTGACTCTGAATTAGAGATCTGCACAGGCCTATTTTCATTCACGGCACTCGGGCCGGGCCTATTGACTACTCTTTACGGGCTGGGTCGGTTTGGGCCTTACTTTTTTCCGGAATAATCGGGTCGGGACGGGCCTAACTTATTTTTTCTGTACAGAGCCGGGACTGGTTTCTTTCCTAGTCTTCACGGCATAAAATTTTCAGCCATAGTTTTGAGCCAGCCCGTATGAAAATCATTTTCTCGGCGTGGCCTGTTCGTTCAAAGATCAGTAAAATTAAGCCTGGTCCAAAGATTTTTGCAAAAAAATGTATACATTTTTAAATCGCCATTATTTTACAAACGTTAACTTTTAATCTTTTTAAAGAATAGTAAATTTCTACGCTAATTAAAATATAGCTAAATTAAAATATAGTAAAACGTGTGAAAAAGAACCTGCTTATGACGGAATCCTGTTTTAAACTGAAAACCGTGTTGATCCATGCAAAATTAATATACTAATTCGTAAGAAAAGAATATATAATACATTTACACTTGCTAAGAAAGGAACTTGTCTATAACGCATTTTTTTTTTCTTTTCTATGTAATTGAGTCATAGAAGATTTTACTGTATAGCATTTTTCAGATTTTTAGCACTTCAGTACATGGAATTTGGATTAACGATATTAATGATAACTAAAACATTTACATTACAAGAAATGGCGATTCACTAAAAAAAAAAAACAATATCGCGGCATGCGGCTCTTCTATAAAAATGAAGTTTAGAAACATGAAAAAAAAGTTAAGATAAATATTTTTGGACAGAACTCCTCGTACGAGAACAATTTTTAACCAAATCGACGTAAAGGTCAATGTTTTGCAGAAATTCACTCTAGCCGGGCCGAGATTTAAATTTTTTTCCGGGCCGGACCGGTATCGGGCCGAACTTTTAGCTGTTACACCGGGCCGGGCCAATAATTTTTCGCCTACGGACTGGGCTAGGCTCGAGCCGAACTTTTAACTTTTTTACCGCGCCGGGCCCGGGCCTGGAAATTTCGGCCCGTGCAGACCTCTAACTCTGATCAAAATAGCATTGATATGACTAGAAAAGGAATACTTTTTTTTTTTTTTAAGGAGAAAAAAGTTATTTTAATTTTCTATAAATAAAATTTTGAGGTTTCAGAAAGAAAAGTCCACAGCCCGTAGACTAGAATAAAAATAGATGTTATAAAATTAACTGAGCCGGTGTCGGGCCCGGGCTCGGGCTCGGGCTGAGCCCGTCTCATCTCTAGTAAACACTAGAGATGAGTTCGGACTCTTTTTTTTTTTGGGGGGGGGGGGGGCTAGCCGACGTTTTGAATTCAGAGATCGCCGGGCCCGAAAAATTTCTGTGTTATCAAAGACAGATACCGAAAGTAAAAGTATATTGTAGAGAATTTTTAGTAACATTTTAAAATTCTTTTAGGATCCATTTTCTCATTTAAAATTCCTTACGTGGAATCCAAATTAATCCAAAGTACTCCTTCATGAAAGCGTCGTATCATTTTCACGTTTCTGAAAATTTGTTTAAAATAGCAAATTTATTACCTAGCGACTGGCAGAAATTTGAAAAAGGTCACAATTCTTTCTTTCTTTTTTTTTTTTTTAAGTGCCATTGTGCAAATATGGCAGAAAGACACGAGTTCTGTTTTTTGGAGAGGTCTGTGCAATTATGAATGAAAATGACTTCATGAATGTGTCCGTGGGAAAATTGCAAAAAATGGAAAAGAGAAATTATTATACTGAGATTATTCGGCGAGATATCTTGTAATATTTGACGAGATATTTCACAACGTTCGACGAGATATATCTCACAATATCCGGCTGCAGGTAACTCGGCCAACTAGCCTTCAGTATTCTACAGAGCGAATATTTGGCGAAAGGACCCAATACCGAATAGTGGGCGAATATTCGGCACATCCTTACTTGTATATTGAGTGTGAAAGAACTGTTAAATACCGAACTGATTAAAGAAAATGATCTACCAATATTCTGTAAACAAACAAAACAAATCAATACACTGACAATTCAATCAGATACAGATAACAACACAGAGAAGTTATTGAAAAGAATTGAAAAAATCTCAAACATTTCAGAAATAGTAGAACTAACTTACAACCTGCAAAAACACTCAAGGATAATAATTACAGGAATACCATCGATGATACCTACTGATGACATAATTAACTACTTAAAAGATCGTTCAACAGACAAGAATTTAACAATATTAAAAATAATACAAAGAGAAAAATCCACAAGTTATCATATGGTACTGAATTTAGAAGTAACTGCAGCTAAAAAACTTCTGGCTCAGAAAAGTATCTCAATTGGCCTCAATAATTGCAGTATAAGAATATATCGACCCATACTTAGATGTGAGAACTGTCAACTTTACGGGCATACAAAGACTAACTGTAGAAGGAACTCCATATGTGCCAAATGTGCCATGGGTCATCAAACTCTCAACTGTCCTTATATCACCGATCCATCACAGCATCGCTGTACTAATTGCTATTATCAAGAAAACTATAGGAAGCATACAGCAGACTCTAGTTTGTGTCCTATATTTCAGTCTCAATTGGTGGACAGGAGGTTCAGATAAAGTATCTACATAAAAAAATATATATATATATATATTCATTCAACTTGAAAATATCTACAGTAATTCTCTTACAAAATACTTCCATTAACTCATCAGCGAAAGATTTTAATATGAGTATCAAAGGCTAATATCTTCAAAAATGGTGTCCTGCTTTTGTAAACTTGTATGTCGCTGTGATAACCAGTTGAACTTTTCGTGATATATAGCAACTTCAGATAAACTCTTTAAAACTTTAAATTCAGCTCTTAAAAACTTTAATCTTGCTCTAGTACGTTGTGGGTAACCGATAAACCCTCCCTATATGTTATTGTACTTATATATAGCTCACAGTAATTAATCTCAAATCTAGTTTAAAACTATATTTATATCGTCCAGAAGGTTTAATATGAACGGGGATCTCATAGATCAATATATCAGTTCAACGGTCCTCCTCCGAGTTATGGGCAGTGAGCAGGAGTGCTGGACATATAAATTCATTACTACAGCTATTGTTTGGCTACAGCTATTGTAATTTTATCTTTAAATTTAGATTATTTTATCTTTAAATATTTTTAGTAATTTTTATCTCATATTTCTAGAGGGGCCAGCAGCTGACTGAAAAAAAAAAAAAAAAAAAACTAATTTAATTTAATTTTTTCATTTTTTCTTTCAATTGTATTGTATTCTATTAAGTGTCTTAAATACTAGAGGGTTTTGCAGGTAATAGTACTTTTCCCTGCCCTGGGCTCGGGGTTCAAACCTAACCATAAGCCAAAAGCGGGTTCCCAGGGTGGGTGCTTACTTACTTACTATATTGAGTGTTTCAAAAACGATTAAAAGAAGTTTTAAAGATTGGAAGAGCAGCCCACAGCAAGCAGCTTTTGTATACGAAACCGCAATCACAATCCATTTATTAAGTCAAAAACTATATAGAGTATTTCGTTCAAGCTGAATTTGTTTTTATAGTTTATAACTTAATAAAGATACTTTAAAGGAGAGTTTAAGAGATATGCCTTAGGCCTTACTTTTTTTGAAGTGCAACGTCATCACAAAAAAGTGCTCAACGTGCACAGACACCAAATGTAATGTCAACTACATGCGGAAATATGAAGCAAATTTTTCAGTGGTCTTTGAACGTGGATGGTGGCCATCACTACCACCACTTTTAGTGATGTCACTAGATTTCACCTAAAACAAGGTAATAAATTACGAACAAAAATTCGAAATTTTGTTTGGAGTGAGACACTCAGTATTTTTAAGTGAATAAATGGATCGCAACTCGCAGCCCTAATTTCCTATACGAAAGTTGTTAATTTGTTTATCACCCCTCTTGTTACCCGACTGACAAGAAGGGTTATGTGTTTCACGCGTATCTGGGTATGTGTATTTGTTTATACGCTCGAAACATCCCAACGGCTGGATGGATTTTAATGAATGAGGTCTCTATCGATTCGTCTTAACAGCCCGATGGTTATAGGGTAGCTTTTGTTTTTATAAATTCAAAATGGCTGTCGTAAAATACAAAATGGCGGTAGAGACGAAAAAAAAATTACGTACCCTATTGAGTGGCATATCATTGGACAGGTCTTTCAAAATGAAGACGATGTTTCACTGACTATTTTACAGTCAGAAGCTCCGTTTAAATAGTACACAACCTGGAAGTTGTGTAGGTAGGATCTCTAGCTTTATGGCAACTCTAACCTTCATAGACATCTATTGGCCTCATCAAAACAGTGTTTATAGATAGGAACTAATAATTAAACACAACTTAAAAGTCATCAATACAAGTAAATAAAAAAATAGGTAAGTAATATAAAAAATAGTTTCACGTTGATGAGAAATAATTAATTAATTCACTTTTCACGCAGTCGGGTTTTTTGATTTTTAAAATTTAATTTTTACTTGTTTTGTTGGTAGAGTTCGCGAATACCTTGTATCGTAGTTTAAAGTTTCCGTATTACATTGTTTACACTTGGATTTAGAAACCAATGCTGCTTATTGCACCTGAATAGTTTCAACTTTTACCTGTGTTTATGGGTATATTTTTGTATTTCTTGTGAGTAATAACAATATCTGAGAATATTTGTAGGCAAGTACAATACTTCATTAGTCAAAATTTACAAAAATTGACAAAAGTCTATATTTTTAAGAGCATGTTTTCAATAAGAAATTGTTCTATAGTATTTCTTCTTCAATATATATTTTACCACTACAATTTAAAGTTCCCTTATTACATTACTCGTATTTCTATTTGTAGATCAAATAAAAAGGAAAACTGATACAAAACTGTTACAAAACTAGACTGTATGTACTGTTACAAAACTAGAGAAATGGCCTATTTACCGCACCTGAATATTCTTAGCTCTTGACTTTGTATGAATGTACATATGTGTGTTTATTACGAGTAATCGCAATAGCAGAGCATAACAGCAAGGCAGATGTAATGCTTCATTAGCTATCGTATCTTAGATACTTGAAGACAGGCATACTCAGCTTCTGCTGTCTTCAAGTGATTCCAAAAGAAAAAGCACGTGTTCACACGTGCAGAGGTTCTGCAGTCGGTCCATTTAAGATGATTTAAGAAAACACAGCAAACACAGAGTGAAAAGCTTTTAGTGTGAAAGGTGGCCGTCGTTTATTCCTTGAATGGGGCCCTTGAAGCTATCGTAAAAGAGAAGGAGAAGAGTTGAGGGAAAGCGAAAAGTGCAGTACTCCGGCATTTTTTGCTAGAAATATTAGACTTGAACTTGATCGAGAGAGTATACTAGGAACAGATAAGGCCACGAGGGTATGAATTTCATGCTTTGCCCTACTTTCTGGTAAAATCTGGGTATCTAGGAGATGGAGAACGTGTAAGACACAAGCAAAAACACAGCAATCAGTGATTTTAAAAATAGAAATAACTGTATAAAAATAAAATAAATATAATTTTTAAAGTAAAGTGACTGTGGTAACTTTTATATAGGCAGGATTAACGAAAAATAATTATCTACTTCATAGGGCTCTGGTTTAAGTTTTAGTGGTCTGAATCAGACGAAATTTAAACTATATATAACAGAAATTATATACGTAGCATACATTCAATAAAAAAATTGGGTACTTGCTTTTTATAACGGCCCCCGAGTATGAATTGCCAAGCGAGCAAAATGTATCGCCAACTTATTACATATATGACCTTATAATCATATATGATGTATATGACATTTCATGATGTAGAATATAGATAAATGTTTGACGCATATTTGATGTATACCTATATATAAGCCTGGCATTGACTTTGTCGAAATCATAACTGCTAACTTGGCGTTATTGTAATGTGGGGCCGTTATAACAAAAAAGCAAAGAAGATTAACAAATTTTCAGCGTAAAATTTCACCAATTAATGTATCTGAGCCATCTGCGAAAGAATACATTCGTCGGCATGCTTTGAATACTTGGACAAATATGGTTTTGAAAGCGAATATACCATACATTTATTTTAAGCATACTAAACATTTATGTGAAAGCATATTGGGAGTTGAGAGGCATAAATCTGCTGAACACTTATTTCAATGTTACAAAGCCACCTTTCGGGCATATCGTGCTATTTTTGTTCTTTCTCATGCCATGATTAGAAGCTTTAGCATAAAATAGCTAATAGTAGTAAAGATTGAATCTATTTATAAAGTAGGGAAGTTTCTTGAATAATGATTTAAAGCTTTTGCATAGAATAGCTAATACTAGTAAAGATTGAATATTTTTTATAAAGTAATGAAATCCTACTATATATATATAAAAAAAGTAACGATTTGGAAATGGACCAATGAAAATCTGTGTAGATATTCCTGGTAGATCGGCATCCATTTTGAATGCTTAAGCATGGTCTTCCTTCGTTAATAGAAAAAAAAAACCGTTGCATACAAAAATATGAAAATCGGTGGTATTATAGAGAAATGTTTGATAAACACGCTGATGCAGACAGTTTTCAAATTGAATAATTATTTTAAGGTATATTTAATGTTAAAGTAGGTCAAAGTCGTTCCATTAAAAAAGTCTTATAGGAGTAAAAACTATACATAGGAATTTAATCATTCTTAGATCATTTTATACATGAGAAGTTCTCGGTGTCCAGACTGCATTTATTTTTTCTTTATTCGGATTTTTTTTTTTTTTTTTTTTTTTTTTTGAGGATTTATTTCCATTTTAAATTCAAATTTTCAGCATTTCCAGAGATATTTTTTACATATTTTAGAAAAGGTATTTTAAATTGTTACCAATTTTTAAAACAGTGCAAAGAATAATATTTCCTTCAAATTAAAAATTTATTTACACGTGGCTATTATAAACAGAAAAAGAAACTTTAAAATTAGAATTAAATTATTACATGTTAAAAGCAGGAAAATTACGTCATAAGAACCATATTTACACGAATTTTAAAAGAGAAACAAAATGTTAAAATAAAAAAAATCATTATTATGCGTTAAAACTCGTAAATGGAGGAAATTGCGTCATATTTAAAATAGCCAAAAAATATGGCAAAACAATTTAAATTAAAAAATATATTTGCGCAAGACATTTATTTGATATTTTGAGATAATCTTTTTAACTATTATCGTGAATTCCAAGAGCGCAAATATTCCATTCTAACAACAAAAATATTTTCACGTGAATATTAATAAGAGAAATAAAACTTTGGTGTAAATTACGTCAGATTTAAAACGATAAATTACAATGAATTATTTAAAAGAACTATCATATAGCGCTGTTAAAAAATACCGGGAGACAATGACACTGTTTACTTAATTCATTTTACATTAGCTTATTTTCAAATGTTTAACTAATTTTTTTCCTAGGAAAACGAATGGAAACCCGTTTACAGAGAGATTGCTACTGTTTTCTTTTTTTAAAAATTATAATTCAATATTTTTAAAGCCGATCAAATTAGCATGCTTTTTGGATTTTGGTGTGCCTGAAAGGGATTGGCGAGCGTAGCTCATAGGGGGCAGAGCCCCCTAGAGAAGTAATAAAAATGTGATTTATTAAAAACTAGTTTTAAAAGATATAAAATATGCTGCCATCTAACGAATGAGGTGAAAAAAATGATTGAATCTAGTTATAAAGTAATGAAATGAAAATCTAAAAATGTGAATTTCTTAAAAAGTTAGTTTTAAAAGACATAAAAATATGTTACCATATAAAGAACGAGGTGAAAAAATACTGTTAAGACCTACAATTCCTCTAAAACTATTTTTCCACCAATAAGCGTGTTATCACAGAAAAGAAATTTTCAACAGATCGTGCTGACTTTGGTTCTTGAATGACAAAAGGCCATCTGCATAGAACAGCTAATAGTAGTAATGGTTGAATCTATTTATAAAGTAATGAAATGATGTTATAAAAATGGGAATTTCTTAAAAAGTTAGTTTTAAAAGATATTAAAATATGCTGTCATGCAAAGAATGAGGCGAAAAATATACTGTTAAGACCTAATCTTCCTGTAAAACTCTTTTTACAGCAATAAGCGTGTTATCACAGGAAAGAAATTTTTGACAGATCCTACCAACTCTGTTCTTGAATGTTTAAAGGCCTTCTCTTGAGAAGAGCTGTAATAATGGTTTATATATTAATGAGATGATAACAATAAAATTGTCAACTTGCTGAAAAGCTTTTTTTTAAGGTATGGAAATACGCTGAAACTTTAAAAGCGAAAAATACAAAATGCACTGTTGAGAAATAGTCTTATATAAAAGTCTTTTTCTGTAACAATAAGTGCATCATAACAAAGTAGAAATTTCGACATAACGTTCCAATTTAGTTTTTGAATGAATAACGGCCTTCTTCTGAGAATAACTATAATAATGGTTAAATCTATTAATATATTACTGAAATGATAACAATAAAACTATCAACTTGTTGAAAAAATTTTTATTTCTTTTTTTAGAAAGGAAAAAAGGAAAAGAACAGAAGGAAAAAACAAAATGTACTGTTAAGAAAGAGTGTTCCTATAAAACTCTTTTTCTATAGCAATAAGTTTGCCTTAACAAGGAAGAAATTTCCGACATATAGTGTCAACTTCGCTCTTAAAATTTTTAAATATTCTACATAGAGTAACTAATAATATGTAATGGTTGAAAATTTATAAGTTAATCAGTTCATACAATAAAACTATCAACTTGCTAAAAAAGTAATAAAAAAAATGAAAATAATGTGAAACGTAAAGAAAATGGGGGGTGGGGGGCGGGGGGAGATAACTAAAGTCCATTCTTCCTGTAAAACATTTTTCCAGCAATAACCATGTAATCAAAAGGAATTTTTTTAAAAAGAAAATATCGTATATCAAATTTATTTTTGAATGTTTAAAGCCATTTACGAGTAAGGATAGCAAATATAGTAATAACTAGCCGCCCTTGGCGACCAGTTTGGTCTCCCTTAAACAAATGCTAAGCATTATATCACGTTACTTTTATCCATAATTTAATTTACTTGCTCAATCCTTCGCCAAATCCGAAGATTCTGATACTGAAAGCCTGAACTCGGCATTTTTATGTTAGCCGAGCGCAGGGGATCGCCAAACATTGTTCCCGTCGTATTTTTTCGTATTTCATTTAAAATATAGTATTACTCATTTTATTTAAAATGCATAACTTTAATTTAAAACAGAAATATCTAAAATTTACGACTCTCAATTATTGCTTAAAAAAAAAAAAAATAAATAATACCATAAACCATGACATTTAATTTCAACATCAAAGCTTTGTTTTAATTTACCACGTGAAAAATTGTTTATGACAGTCGCATGAAATAGACTATTGTAATACTGATGACATGACATTTACAATATTTGGCGAAGGAACAAACAATATTTGGCGATTTATCACCTGCTCCCGGCTAACATTAAATTACCAAATTGGCCGCTTGGCATTCAAAAAGTGAAGCGGTCAACCCGGAACTGTTGATGACAGTCACAATGACTTAGGCTTTTATTATATAGATTCTTTAATCTTTTTATAAATTAAAGAATTCATAAAGTGAATATCACTTGTTAAAAAATAGTTTTAAAAGAAGAAGAAGAAATATTCAAAAGCAAAAAAGGTAACCGATAGTGAATGGAAGCGAATCATTTTGAAACAGGTAAGAATTGATAAAACCACAATATGAAGAAGATGCAAATAGAGTTAATAAGTTTATGATAATTATAAAAATGATCGAAAAAGTTGGGAGAAGACATGATTGAAAACGTTGAGAAAGAATTTAAGGGGACAGTTCCCCTTCAACCGGTCAAAAATGCTAGAAAACTGATTCAATTTCCATACCTTTTCACAAACTAACTAATAAAGCAAATTCAATGAAATTTTTCGGATTGTTAAGTATAGCTTTACTTGTTACAATAAACAAAAAAGATTGATGAAAAATTTTTAAATTAATTAGGAAAACTTAATTAGGTAACCTACTGTTTTTTGTTTTCATAATTACTATGTATCACTGCGTGCATGATATCTCAAATTCATTTTAATTTATTAACTTTAAAGGGATGTAAATTTAAAGATAATACTCCGCTTAACATAATGAACTAAAATCTTTTAATTATCTTTATTTATAATACTTATAATTAATAATAACAATTAAAAAAAATAAAATCTGTAAAATTTCTCGCATATTTTTTGTAATAAAATTTTTATTATTTAAGATAATTCTAAGATTTTAGTTCTTTATACAGAAGTGTAATATTAATGCAATCCGAAAATTTCAAACCATTATCTTTACAAGTTTTTGCGAAATCATGCGCGCAGTGATGTATGGCAATTACGAAAACAAAAAAACAGTAGGTTACTTAATTAAGTTTTCCTAATTAATTTAAATATTTTTCATCAATCTGCTTTGTTTATTGTAACAAGTAAAACTATACTTAACAATTCAAAAAATTTCATTGAATTTGCTTTATTAGTTAATTTGTCAAAAGGTATGGAAATTGAATCAGTTTTCTAGCATTTTTGATCGGTTGAAGGGGAACTGTCTCCTTAAGAAGAACTCTTAAGATCAGTACGCTGCAAAAAATTGAGGAACGTTTCTTGATAAGATTTACGAGCATATAATATAACTTCGTAAAACTTCCGGGTTACCCACGATTCTGTATAGCATTCCTTTATCGTCAAAAACATCAGAAACTAAAAAAATTCCGAGATTTAAAGAAGTTTCTCTGAAACAAGAGCCTCTTTTGTTGATCGGAATTTCACTTAACCTGTTATCAACACAAAATATCGGATTTTACGATGCTAATTCTCAAGTCAACATTTTCATATTCAGCAGATAAATATATTAAACTAACTGCGTAAAAATGAACATTACTTTGTACAAAAATCAGTAAATATTAAAAAAAATTCCGTAAAATTTTACGCATCAGTTTCATTTTTTTAAGAAAACAGTACAATTTCCGTAACTGAGATTTTGATATTACAAATCCGTATACATCCAGTAAGTTTTCCGTATATTTTCTACCGAAAATGCATTCCATGTTTAGCGCTTTACACTTGCTTCATAAAAAGGCATCTGAAATAAGTAACGATGTTTGAAAACGCAGCTTGTGTAACCGTGGCTGCGAATGGTCAAGCAATACTCTGGAAAAGGACGCAGTTAGTTCCCTGGTTCGTATCTCGAGGCGGGTAAGTATTTTTTGTTTACTGTTGTTTGAATTATAAAGAGAAATTCTGACGTTGACGTAAACGTGTCTTTGAAAAGTGAAGATTGAAATTCATACAGATGTAAGTTTACCCTTGAAAAATTATATTTTGTCTTTTAAACGGAAAATTTTAAATGCGGAAATATGCAAAAAAGGGAAAATATTTTTTAAAAAATGGAAAATTTTCTGGAATTTACAGAAAAAAAATTCCGTTAAAATACAGAAATAGTACTGACATCTCGATTGCCAGTACAATTTCCGTATTTTAGCGGACATTTTTGTTTTACAGTGTAAGCAGTGTAAATTTAGTTGCCAAGCTAAAAATATAGAATTGAAAATCGATGGTATACGAAAAACGATGTTTTTTTTTTTTTTTTTTTTTTTTTTGAAACCGGGTTTAGGAAAATTATTAATACACTGTAAAAATTACTTTATAATCTTTCAGAAAATCACTGGCAGCAAAAAAGACTTGTTTCAGAAAAATCTTCTTTAATTTTTTTCCTTAAATCTTGGAAATCTATGGGTTTCTAAAGTTTTTGAAGCTAAAGAAGCGCTTTTTGGAATTGTATGTAAATCAGAAGTTTTATGATGTTATATATTATCATCTCCTTCAAGAAACATTTCTCATTTTTTACAGTGCATGTTAGAGCCCTTTTCATACAAAAAGAAAAGTCTAAAAAAATTTCAGTCGATTCACGAAAAACTTTATTGTTATACATTATTCTCTATTTAAAGTTCTTTCCCTTTAAATTACGGGGGAAAACAAAGTTCTATGGAAGTATATGCCAGAAGTATTGATTTGACTCTAAACATGCAACAACAATATCATGTACAGAAATTTACTTGAAAAATTAATTTTTTTATTAGGTACAATTAAATTTACAGCTAAAGCTTAATTGACCCTTGCAGAATAATTATAAGAATTATCAATTTTAACTCAATCATAGTGATTGGTAAGGCTATCATACGAATTCAATTTTTCCAACTGAGCGAAAAAATGCCGAAGCCGGGACTCGAACCCAGAACCTTTGACTTACATTGTCAAAATGCTCTACCGTTTGAGTTACCTGGGTTGACAACCGGCGGGCATATTTCGCTCAGATAACCTTATTGATTAACATCTGGTATGTCATGTAAACAGCAAGACAGCTAATAAACCGCAGGTAATGGAACTCCATTTAAAGGATGGCGACGTAGGTACACAATTATTTTTAACTCAATCATATACCGATTGGTAAAATTATCATACGAATTCAATTTTTCCAAAATAACTTAATTTTTGAATTTTTTTTTTTTTTTGAATTTGTATATGTATTTATATGCGAAATACGTCCGCCGGTTGTTATCCCGTAGCTTAAACGGTAAGAGCATTGAGAATGTAAGCCAAAAGTTCTTTGCTCGAGTCTCGGCTTCGGCATTTTTTCGTTCAGTTGGAAAAATTAAATTCGTATAGTTATGAAAAACTAAACTAAAAAAAAAAAAAAAAAAAAAATGTGTATATAATGCCCCTTATGTACAGAATGTTGCGTGAATAACGTCCGTGTAATGTCCTTTTTATTTTAATCTTATAATTTATATAATAAGACAACTAAATGATTTTTTTAAATACAAAACTACATTTTTCCAAACTATATTTTAGTCTATAATAGGAATGGTCCACTAAATCTCTAAAAATATTGATCTTTACAATGAATTTTTATTATAGAAAGCTTTTTTTCTAAGAAGTGAAAAATATTTAGCTGAAAAGGCAAAAAGAAACCTAGTGATTTGCATATAATAATACACGAGAATAACATAATTTTTTGCCCAAAATGTGTTTCATATTCATAGAATTTTGTTATGGTGTCTAATGTAGCCCACCCCATAATTCGTAGAATCATTTGCGGCCTGCGGATACTCATATTTTGGAATTCGCAGTTCAATATTATTTCTGCAGGAAACGTATTAAGTTGAAATATGAGTAACCAGTGCAGCATTTACATAAGGTTGCATCATCTAGTGTCTTCAGGTGTAAAGGATAATTTCCATCTCCTCCCCTAACCTTGTTCTAAAAACTATTCAAGCATGAAGCACAAAGAAAAAAAGAAAAGATCACATGCTATTTCTAGTAACTTAATAGCTATTCTAACATTCAACAACTAACTCTAAGCCCCTCGAAGAAATATTGATGAAAATAGAGAAAATATAAAATAAACTGACTTTCCGCAAACAAACCCTACAAAACCTTGCGTGTGCCACAAATGCGAATTTGTTTTCTTTAAAGTATTTGTTTTTACTGACCACATTGCACTGCGTTGTCAAACCCAAGCGTTTGTCAGCAACAATAAAAAAAGAAAAAGAAAACTCTCGACAAGAGGGAAAAAAAGAAAAGAAAAAAGAAAAGGCGTGTTGAAAAGAAAGACAAAAAAACAACACCCTCTCAAACTGGCTGTAAAAAATAAGTCAAAAACGGAAACAAGGAAGCTCTCTGTTACAATCCGTAAAGAAACAGAAAAAAAAAAAAAAAAAAAAATCATGGTAGCTGGAACTTTGACGGCTGGTGAAGTTGAGGTGTTATGTTACTGATCCCGTGGTGGATATTTTTTTGCTGCTTCTGGCAACGTAAGCTATTCGATCAACGATGTTCTGGCAAGAAGACTCTTTGGCACCAATTTTCAACCGATGTGTCAAAAAATCGGTAGTCGCCCCTTCCGGTCGTTGTAAACGTATTTATTTTCGTTGTATCGGTAGCTGAATCAGTAGCCACGGCTATCGCTGCGAAATCAGAATCCAGAGTTTCCGAAGCTTTTGACTAGTTCCCGTCGATGGAGTGATGTCTTGGATTCGATGCCAGAACTTTTTGTGGGAAATTCCAATGCGATAAGATTGTATTGGCTGAAATTGGAGAATCCATTTGTGTATTTTCCTTGGCATGTACTTCTCTACCGTTTGTTCCTAAACTAAAGAGCTATAAAAAGTTGCAGCAGGAATTTCCTCATTAGTTCAGCATCACAGGAAAAATCACACTCTGAATCACAAATGTCGAAGAATATCATGTTATTGCTCTAACTGAGCCCCCCCCCCCCCCATCTTTTTTCTTTCATTTCATTTTTTTTTAAACTTTTTTATTTATAACTTAACCTGGTTTTTGTATGTAAAAATGGAATTTTATAATCGATTTTTCATTCACTCCTGAGGTGTTAGAATTATAAAAGTTATGCACTGTGTTTCCGATGACAATACAACATTTTAATAATTCTTTAGCTGGTCGCAGATGATAAAACGTCAAATAATCTTTATTATTACTTCTGTTTATGAGTTGCAAAAACAATGGTGTTAAATATGTGCCAAACCACTTTTGACAAACTGGGGCAATGGGATGCGAAACTGCAACAACGAAATATTATTTGAAACACTATAAAAAAAAAAAAAAAAAAAAAAAAAAAAAAAAAAAAAACTATAATAAAAAAGTAATAATTAAAAAAAATACACTTTTATTTAATTTTGGAAAGTAGTTCTTTGTGTACTTGTCTGTATTTAACAGCAGGGTCGAAACTAGCCTTTTTTTGCACCCGGGGCAAACATGGATTTTGGCGCCCCTCCCCCACCCCCCCTTCCGCAAAATATATTTACAAAGAATTTTACTAATAACCGACTTATTTTAAATTTTAAAATATGTAATACTGAACTACGTAATCTACAATGGTGGATCCAAGGGGGAGGTCACGGGGGTCATGACTCCCCTCTGAACACCAACAAAAATATTCTAAAGATCATTTTTTAAATGAAATGTACAGTAGAGTCCCGATTATCCGAGTCTCGCTTAACCAAATTTCCGCTTTCACCGAGTTATTTTCTTCTGATGAACTGATGGCCTCCATTATTATGAAACAGCCATTATAAATGAAGGGTTAGATGAAGATGAAAGAGCAGTCGTAAAAAGTTAGAACTCTGATTTTCTGGTCAGAGTGGAGGAAAAAATGGTCATTTATTTATTTATTTTTTTTTTTTGAAAAAAAATTACGGCCATTTTTTTCAATAGAAGACAACTGTCAGAAGATGAAAGAGCAGTCGTAAAAAGTTAGAACTCTGATTTTCTGGTCAGAATGGAAAAGAAATGGCCATAATTTTTTTGGCCATTTTTTCCCCATTCTGACCAGAAAATCAGAGTTCTAACTTTTTACGATTGCTCTTTCATCTTCATCTAACCCTTCATTTATAATGGCTGTTTCATAATAATAGAAGCCATCATTCCATCAGAAGAAAATGATCCATTCCAAAGGTATAATCCTTCATTTGGCGCCCCTTCGTTCTGGCGCCCGGGGCACATGCCCCCTCCGCCCCTCCCTTAGTTTCGGCCCTGTTTAACAGAGTTGTAAGTAACTATTATAAGACGTATATTCTTGGTTATTTGGAGGGTAAACTAATTTCTCAGTAATAATTATTTTCAAGCCTAAAAAATTGAAATATTTTTAAAAATCTGGAAATATTTTTTAAAATTTGGGAAAGGAACTTTGGAACATAACGGATTACAAAACAAACAAACAAAAAAAAAAAAAACGGGAAAATATTCTCAAACAAAACGAAAGGGCATTAAAAAGCTGAAAAATTTGAAAATGGAAAGCAGAAAAGTTGCACAGTAAAACTTGCTGGATCAAATGTAATCAATTTCAGGCTGGCAGGTCAACGTGTTAATATGTTTACCTGTACTGCAGGCCCCACCAGTGGCTGAGAGGTTCTGCTCTCGAAGCTGGTAGACGGGAGGTGCTGGGTTCGATCCCAATCGCGCCCGTCGGCCTAATCGTTCGGAGTTTTCGTGGTTTTCTTCGAACCTTGGATTTCCAAGCGTTAATACGGGTTAGGTTCCCTTAGAAAGACCCCCACGAAGGGCAGTCCCCCCTGGGCCTATATCCCTCGTGCAGATAATTGGCCGTCATAAATACAACCAACCAACCAACCTGTACTGCATGCTTCTTTTGTAAAAACAACTCCCTCAATGTGTCAGAAAGTAGCCAGTTATTATACGTTTGTTCGATTAGATTTTTTTAGGCGTTCGCTTGGAAATCATATAAACGGTGTCTGTCTCACTATCTAGCACTTTTTTTTCGTAATAATTTCTTTCTGTGTTATATCAAACAAGCTGAATTGGCTGCAACCCACACTAGATAAGAAGGGCGGTAATTTTCGAGCGCAACTGGTAAAGTTTATTTTTAAAGCTTTTCGTCACCACGCCTGTCTGCACCACACGCGTAGTTTGTCCAATGAGTAGAACGAAAGGAGGTGAACAGATCGAAACTGTCCAAAAGGTGCGACCGTGCTCCTAGATATCGGTGGCCACCCGCATTGGCCTAAAGAGCGGGGCCTGCAGATGACTGCCCTCGCAAACGTGACTTGAATTTCTTTCGCGACAGCTATGGGACACGTCTGAATTTTTATCGCCAAAGAGATATTCTCTGTGATTTTATGAATAAATAAAAAAATATATGCGACACAGTAAAGATGTACTTTGGAAATTTTACTTTAAAATTGTTTATTCATACATTCAGATGATTCAGATATTGCAGAAGGAACTCCCGAAAAGCATACATACACGAGCGTATGTAATTTTATGAATAGACAGTTTCCATGAAATACTTCAATGTATTTTGTATTTCCCCCTGTCTTTCCGGCGCTCTAATTTTCGACTACAGACTTCCTTGAATTTCATTTTAAATAATCTTCTAGAAGGTCCCTGGACTTTTATCATGAAAAGGAATATTCTCTATGCTTGTGGATAAATAAGAAAAGATACGGTACAATAAAGATACATCGGAAAGCTTTGTGGAAATTTTATTGTAAAACTGTTTGTTCATACATGCATATTGCAGAAGTGAATCCTTAAAAAGCATATTATAACTGCTGAGCGAATGAGATATTAATTTTATGAATTAACAGTTTCTGACCTTACAGAAAGACTTCAATTTAATTTTGTCTCTTTTCTCTGCTCTGTCGACTTTCGAATTTTTGACGTAAGCCTAAGCGAGGTATAGAGACTTCCTTGATTTCAAATTTTCTGTGAATTTCATTCACAGTAGCTTTGAAAGACGCTTGAATTTTTGTACCCCAAAAACAAGTCTTGATACTTGTGGATAAATCGGAAGATTTGTAGTGTAATAAAGAAGCATTAAAAAGTTCTGTTGAACTTTAAATATAAACCATATTGTTCTATTATCCAAGTTGATATATTCATATAACAGAAAAATAAAATCGTAGAAAAATTTCTAAAGTCTTTAGGCTAAAGTTCTAAAGTCTGGAATCCTTTTCTATAACAAGGTAGAAAGTTGATATGTTCATATAACAGAAATGACCCCATAAAACCATGCATATCTGAACGTAGTTCTAATTGTGTAAATATAAAATCGTAGAAAAATTTCAACTTTTTAGACTAAAGTTCTAAAGTCTGGAACCTTTTTCTAACAAGATAGAGAAAATTCTAAAATCTTTAGTTTGTTTAGTTAGTTTCTCTGTTCTTTTGATGCTGGAATTTATTTATGCATTTCTTTTTTTAAGCGCCAAGATATAATCAAAATTAGATTATGCTATTGAAACAATAATAGCTTCCTGCCAATTGGAACACATAATAACATTTTTTTTTTAAAGTTCCGTTTGAATGATGTTCTTTTTGTTTAATATGCTTTTCTTAAACTTCGTAAAATTATATAGTTAAGAAGATTTAAGGGTGTATTCCAATCCAAGCTGCTTCTTTTCTGATTCCTTTTTTAATTCTCTTTTGCTCTCAAACGCATCAAACTGGGAAATTATCTTACTTAGAAACTACATAATGTTCCGTGCTTCTCGATTTCTTGATAAATGCAGAAAATATTGTGAAAATTGCTGTCAAAGTTGGCGTTTTGAACCAAATTTTCCGAAGCGGGAGATCTGGGAATGAAAAAAAAAAAATGGTCATACTGAGAAAATAATTGTTTAAAACTCAAATTTTAATTAATTGAGTGAAAAATGAAAGCACACGGCCTCTTATACATCTCTTCAAAAATAACCTCAGCAAGTTTCATGTTTTTACTTTAAAAAATGAGCCTGAAAATGTCTCAGAAAATTTCAAGCTATTGAGGGTGGAAAAATATTTTTTCGAATACACCCTTAATACTATTTTTTACAAGATCAATGCGAGATATGAGCCCGATTTCAAAAAGGCACTCTGATGTTAAAAAAACTAAATATTCTTTCGGTTAATAATTTTTAATACTTATATCCCTACACTGTTAAAAATTTGAGGCAAACTGTCCAGTCATTCGACCGTTTTTATGAAAAGCGGCTACATAACCGTAATTTAACTTTATTCTGAACATAATATGAGCGATAATAAGGTCAGAATAATGTTAAATTATTGTTATGTAACCGTTTTCTGTAAAAACGGTCGAATGACTGGACAGTTTGCCTGATATTTTTAACAGTGTAATATCTTGTCCTTTTTTTTTTCATGACAACTATAAGAATTTACGTTAACATGACAAATCCTATATATATATTGGGAAAACAAAGGGGTTAGAATAAATGGGGAATATTTAAGTCATCCCCTGTTCGCTGATGACATTTTAATTTTCAGTAACAGCCCTGAAGAATTGGAAAATATGCTAAAAGGTTTGGCAGAAGCTAGCATTAATGTGGGATTAAAAATAAATTTGGAAAAGACTTAAGTGATGATCAATTCATCTGCATCAAAATAGAAAATCATCTACAACAACACTGAGATTAAAGAAGTGCAAAGTTATGTGTACCTTGGACAGGAAGTATCATCGGATAATAGTATCATGAATGAAATCAATAGAAGAATAAGAAATGGATGGCGTGCTTTTGGGAAGAACAACATTATTCTGAAGATCTGAAGAGTAACATGCCTCTTTGTTTGAAAAGAAAGGTGTTTAACTAATGTGTTTTGCTAACTTATGGAGCAGAAACATGGACGCTAACAAAACGGATGGTACAAAGATTACAAACAACACAGAGAAGTATGGAAAGATGTATGCTAGGCATAACTAGAAGAGAGAGAAAGAGATTAACTCGGATAAGAAGTCAGACGAAAGTTTTCGACATCATTGAAAGAATGTTCGATGTAAATTTCCAACTTGGCGAAAAATGTCCGGACCAGGATGCGAACCCGGGACCTCCTGGCTGAAGCCGCCAGTGCTCTGCCATTTGAGCTATCCCGGACGATTCTGGTCGAACTCCTTCACCCAGCTAACCTTGATGATTACAGCATCTGGTCTGAAACCTGGTTCAGCTCAACGGAATAAATCTCAGGTAATGGAACTCCAGAAATCGCTGGATACGAAATTACACTAGATTAATTTTAACACAACTATTCTAATTGGTAAACAAATCATATTAGATGAATCATATTCTGTTGAGCTGAACCAGGTTTCAGACCAGATGCTGTAATCATCAAGGTTAGCTGGGTGAAGGAGTTCGACCAGAATCGTCCGGGATAGCTCAGATGGCAGAGCACTGGCGGCTTCAGCCAGGAGGTCCCGGGTTCGCATCCTGGTCCGCACGTTTTTCGCCCAGTTGGAAATTTACATCTAATATGATTTGTTTACCAATTAGAATAATTGTGTTAAAATTAATCTATTGAAAGAATGGCTAAAATGGAAATGGGCTGGGCACATTGCAAGAAGACAAGACAATAGATGGAGCACAAATACCCTACAGTGGTATCCCAGAGATGTAAAATGACCAAGAAGACGACCTCAAGTAATATGGAGTGACGAAATCAGAAAAATGGGTGGCGTTAATTGGATGACTAAAGCACTAGACAGGAAACATTGGAAAAATCTGGGGGAGACCAACATCCATCAGTCGATTGAAAACGGTTGTTGTTGTTGTTGTTGATGATGATGATATAAATAACCAAAACATAATATACTCTTTTCTTATTGATATGTCTACATATCACTTTTTAGAGCGGTAAAGAAAAAGAGAGATATAGCTGTTAGTAAGATTTCATAAGACCAGAATTGTTAGCGCATTATTTTTTATTATTCCTTCCTTTTATAATAAAAGATTTACAAATAAACCACCAGTAAATGATTTTTTAAAAATTAAATTTAAAGATTTTATGTCTGAGGAAAAAAATTAAATGCTTTAAAACCACGTGAACAGTTATTAAGGTGCATTTCATATAAAACAATAAAAAAAAACTATTTTTAATGAATTTTACTACACTGTTAAAAATTTGCAGCATTCTGGCAGGTCATTTGACCGTTTTTTCCGAAAACGGTTACACAACCGCAATTTAACACTATTTTGATCATATTATTGGCCATTTTATGGTCAGAATATAGTTAAATTACGGTTATGAAACCGTTTTTTCAAAAAACGGTCGAATGTCCTGCCAGAATGCTGCAAAATTTTTAACAGTGTATGCTATACTTGTAAATAATGCCTACGTAACTTTTTTATATTTTAAGTGTGACTTCACAATGTGTTAACCTATCCGCTTCCATGTCACATTGCGTCACACTTTGTGGATCCCCCAACCCTTCTTGAAGCGTGCCATAATTATTAGATATCCCCTTCTGTGAAAAATCATTAAAATAATCATTAGTTTGAAAACAAAAAGTAAAAACATTTATCAAAATAGCTTGACGAGGGAAATCTCACCATCGAAATGGTTAATAAAATTATGGTGGTTAAGCTATTTTAGTCTATTAATAAGTTCATTTTCAACAAATAAAACATAAAAGAATTTTTTTTCATTATTATATACATACAGCAATAAAGAAAATATAATCTAAAATTTAGAGAGAGTATTGATAAGAACTGATATGAATGCTTAATAAAATATTTTTATTACTCCCACTAATGGTGATAAATCTGTGTATTAAGCAACATTGTAAAAAAAAAAAAAAGTGCAATTTCTGTATTTTTACGAAATGTTTTTCTCCGATGAAATGATTTCGTTACGGCTGTTTTCAAATCCAAAAAGGGCTATTTTCTGACCAATTTTTTAATCCATTTTTGTTCGGAAACGCATAAAATTGGCAGGTATTCTTATTCAGAAATTCTGTAATCGAATGGGGTTTTCCATTTGTTGGTAAAGCAGATGATTTTTCAGAAAATACTATGAAAGTGGGCATTTTAAACCAAATTCCTGACGCGTTAACGCGAGAAAGAAGAAGATCTTGTCACGTGACAAGAATTGCTTATAACTCAATAACTAATTTATTTACCAAAAAAGGAAAAATGCTATTCGGTACCACATAACTTCAATAGGCCGCCAATTTTATGCTTTTACGTTTAAAAATGAGTCAGAAGGTTTCACGTTGTTGAGCAGAGAAAGAACCGCCTTAATGCGCCAGAAATTAGCGAATACGAATTTAAGAATATCTTTGACAGGAAGTATTAAAAACCTACTTAATTTACCGTTTTCGCTAAGGCTTTGGTATTTTTTATATTTTTATTCTCTAAGAAAAATTTCTGTATTTTGCAAGTACGATTTCCTTAGATTTAGGATTTTTTTTTTTCTTTAGCAGTATATTAATAAAAATAAATCTGACAGCTTTAGAGAAAATAAAAATTATCATTATCTCTTAGCGATATTCTCATATCCACACTTTCTCACATACTTTCGGAAAATCACTTTGCGGAGAAAAAAAAAAAAAAAAAAAACCGTAAAAATGCTGAAATTGAATTGGCAAATCAACAAAAATCTTCTTCACGATGGGGGCAGTCATTGATACATTTATTTATTTTTCAGCTTCAATGATTTTGATGACTAAGAAAAATTTTTAATCATTTCAAAATCATGTGAAAATTCGTTAAAACATTTAGATTGAAAACAATTAAAAATGTTTGAAGCGAAAATAAGCTTAGATTTCTTAAAAAAATTAGCAGGATTTAGCAATTTCACTCCATTTTTCACTCCAAAATATTAAAAGAAGGAATTCATTCAAAATTTTTATTGATTATGTTTTATTCCTTTTGCAACTGATAATAAAAATCTGCATTCATTAGCAGTTTTTCATTCTGAAATAATAATTTAGAGTTTAACAACCAAGAAAAAAATTATTATTCTATAAAATCATCAAAATTTAGCTACAAAGCAAAATGAATTGTCAAAAGAAAAAAAAAATGTTTGAAGGAAAAAAAACCCCAACTTCGTATACTTAATAACATTAGCGAAATTTAGCAATTTCACTCCATTGATGAGCATGTTTCAACAATGAAAATGTTAAAGGAAAGAGTTCATTTGGAATCTTTATCGGTTATTTCTTATTCATCTTGCAACTAATAATAAAAATCAGCATTCATTAAAAGCTTTTTTTATATCTTAATTTAAAGGATTTAAAACCTATAATTTATTTTTCTTTAAAATCATGTTAAAATTTTCAGAATCCACATTTTAAAATTTAACTGAAAAACAATAAAAATCTCTCTATTCTAAAAAAAAGTAACTACCGCTGTCACCGCCGCCGCCGCCGCCGCCGCCGCCGGTTTTGAATTTTTTGTGACCGGGGGTCTTTCTTCGTTAATATTAAGAAAAATAATGCATACAAAAATATGAAAAGCGGTAGTATTATACAGAAATGTTTGATAAACACGCTGATGAAGACAGTTTTCAGATCGAAGAATTATTTTAAGAGATATTTAATGCTAAAGTTGGACAAAATCGTTCCACTAAAAAAGTTCTATAGGAGCAAAAACTGTTCATAGGAATTTAATCATTTTTAGATCATTTTATGCGATAGAATTTGCCGGAGTGCAGATTGCATTAATTTTTTTATTTTGACTAATTTTTTGAGGTTTTATTTCTATTTTAAATTCAGATTTTCAGTATTTTGCGAGATATTTTTAACAGATTTTAGAAAGTGATATTAATTTAAACTGTTGCCAACTGTATAAACAGCGGAAACAATAATGTTTGCTTCAAAAAAATATTTATACGTGTAAATAAATTAAAAATTTATTTACACGTGACTATTATAAACAGAAAAAAAAAACATTTGGAATTAGAATTAAATAATTATGTAGAAAAAGCAGGAACTTATTAAAAATTACGTCATAAAAACTATAATTACACGTGAATTTTAAGAGAGAAAGGAATTTGTAAAACAATTATTAACATGCGTTAGAAGTCTTAAATAGGAGAAATTATGTCATATTTACGTCACATTACAGTTATTACATAAAATGAACACAAAATAATATTGCAAAACGGTTTAAATTTAGAAATTGCGCTAGACATTTATTTGATATTTTAAGAGTATACTTTTCAACTATTTTTGTTAGGAAAACGCAAATAATATTTCATTTCTAACACAAGTACATTCACGTGAATATTAAAAAGAGAAAGTATAGTTTGGTCAAAACTACGTCAGATTAAAAACCATTAATTTAAAATGTCTCATTTAAAAGAACTTTCTTTTCACTTTGTTAAAAAATACCAGGAGATAAAGACTCTGTTTACTGAATTCCTTTTATATTAGCTTATTTTGAAATGTTGTTACACGTGTCTACGTCATCAAGTTATTTTTATTTCGACGTTTTATTTGTATTTTTATTAATGTTGTACTAACTTATTTGTTTTTTCGTTATTTAAAATAAAAATTATGTCAATTTGTATAATTTGGCGAGTGGTTTGGCGATTTCTATAACTTGGCGAAATTGGTCGATGGGATAGTCAAGTAGTACCGCAACGGATTTGGCGTTAAAATTCCCCAATCAAAGAGAAATGAATAGAAATCCGTATATAGAGAGATCGCCACTGTTTTTTAAATTATAATTCAATCTTTCGAAATCTTTTTAAAGCCGATCAAATTAGCGGGAATTTAGAGTCTACGGTGTCTGGACGGGGGTTGGCGAGCGTAGCTCGTAGGGGGCCGAGCCCCCTAGTTGTATAAAAAATGTAGAGGAAAAGAAACATCGAATTCTTAATAAAATTAGCGGAATTTGGCAACATCTCTTCATTGATAAGCATGTTCCAACAACCAAAATATTAAAGGAAAGAATTCATTCAAAATTTTTACTGATTACGCTTTATCTCTTACAACTGATGAAAAAAAAAAAAAATCAGCATTTATTAGTAGTTTTTCTTTCTGAAATAATAATTTAAAGAGTTTAACACACACACACACACACACACAAAAAAAAAAAAAAAAAAAAAAAAAAAAAAAAAAAAAAAACTTCTCTTTACAATCATCAAAATTTAGCTATAAAGCAAAATGAATAGTAAAACAAAATGTTTGAAGGAAAAAACAACAACTTTGAATACTTAATAACATTAGCGAAATTTAGCAATTTCACTCCATTGATGAGCATGTTCCAACTAGCAAAATATTAAAGGAAAGGATTGATTCGAAATTTTTATTGATTATGTTTTATTTACTTTTGCAAATAACAATAAAAATAAACATTCATTAGTAGTTTTTCATTCTGAAATATCAATTTAAAAGATTTAACACCTAAGAAAAAAAAAATTAGTTCTGTTTAAAATCTTCAAAATTTAGCTAAAAAGCAAAAAGAATTGTAAAAAGATATTTGAAGGAAAAAACAACAACTTTGAATTCTTAATAACATGAGCGAAATTTAGCAATTTCACTCCATTGATGAGCATGTTCCAACTAGCAAAATATTAAAGGAAAGAATTGATTCAAAATTTTTATTGATTATGTTTTATTCCTCTTGCAACTAACAATAAAAATCAGTATTCATTAGTAGTTTTTATTTCTGAAATAACAATTTAAAGGATTTAGCACCTAAGAAAAAAAAAAAAAAAAAAAAAAAAAAAAAAAAAAAAAAAAAAAATAGTTCTCTTTAAAGTCAGGCTAAACTCTTCAAAATTCACACCTCAACGTTTAGCTACAAAACATAATTACTTGTTATAACAACGTTTATAATAATCACTTATAAACAGATTAAGTAAAATAATGCTATAAAAAGGGATAAAAATATCTTTATTAAGATTGACGATCGTTTCATCGCACAAACAGCGACATTTTCAAAATCATTCACGATAGAAAATATTTTCACATAATTTAAAAACGATAACATAGTAAACGGTGTCACAAGACATATGATAGATAATGAAAAACATTGCAAACATAAAATAAAATAAAAATTAAATTAGCTATTTGCGAGCGTGGATTAATTTTCACATAATTTAAAAAACAATAACATGGTAAACAATGTCACGAGACATCAGCATAATGAAAAACATTGCAAAACATAAAATAAAAATAAAATTAACTTGGCTATTTGCGAGCGTGGATTAATTTTTACTATTGTTACTAAAATTACATAGCATCTCTTTCCAAATTTTGGGTAAATCAAGGGACACCGAATCATTGCAAATATTCTCGTTGCGTAAAAATATCTCTATTGATTCCCGGATTATGGATGGTAAATAAAATCTTAAAAAAATAACTTGATATTTTTAAAATCGATCTGTAAAGATTCTTGTAAAGGTTCAAATACGACAGAAGAATCACAGCTTTGGCCAGATTATGCAGCGAAGAACCTTTATAGGATCAGGATCACTCTGCCAGGGAGCCAACCAAAAATGGCATAGGCATGAACCCCTGACAGAAAAGTACCCTCTGCGACCTGCAAAATCACAGCTGGGGATTAGCCCCAGAAATACGATGACAAACAAGATAAAGTAAAAAAACTAAAACCCAACTACGACAAAAAACACCAACACAACCACTCACAACCAACAGAATATCAAGATCAAGACCCTTCTAATGGCACTGCAGTGGTCTTATTCTGATTACTAAGTACCAAAGAAATTAAGAACGAAAAGATGTGAATTATATGCAATTAGCCCATAAATGCAAGTAAAGTCACAAGCAAATGCTAGTAATATATATATATTCGAAATGTACAAGTGAAGCGCTTTAAAATGATACCAAACACGGCATATCTAGCTTAACTTTATTTTTTTACTCTGTATATTTTGTCCGCTAGAAGGCGCCACATTGAATTTGGTGAAAATCTATATAGCCTATAACCAGCGGACAATTAAGACGCTTCTAATGATATGTCATTTGTCGAATTCTGATTAGTGGTTTAGAAGTTACGAGGGAACAGATGAACATACATACATACATACATACATACATACATACATACATACATACATAGCCTGTCAAAATCATAACCCTCCTTTGGCTTTGCCGTAGTCGGGTAAAAATAAAAGTAAAACTCACAAAGAGTGCCCTGGCGCCTGAAAAGTGGATAAAATAAAACAAAGTCTGAAGTCAATTACACTAATTACAGGTGACTGAAAAATGACAATAAAAACAAGGAAAGGTTTACAAATATTAAAGTCATTTACACCTTTAACATATGACTATGATAAGTTGAAAACAAAAGCATGAAGAAACAGTGTTTAAAGTCAATTACATTTTTAACTATATGACTGTGAAATGTTAATAAATCAATGGTAACGTCAAGTTGTCCTTTATTACTTCATAAGTACAGTGTAAGGATAACACCAAATGTTTAGTAAAGACAGACAATACGCATTAAATTACCAGAGACGTAGTTCATCTCAGTACATAAGAACTAAAATGTTAAACTTCCAAGTAGCCAGGAGGGGAAAAAATGCTACTTTGCATAAAACGAAATAAGGATAAAGTATCTACGCCAAATGCCGCCGTAGAAAGTCTTATTACCAATTATAATATTACTGTAAAAGTCACAGACGCACATATCTCAAAAATCAAAATTTATATTTTATAAACGAAAAATGTTTATTTAGTTCGTTATAAATAAGTCTGAGTCTGTTATAATTTGATTTCGAGAACAATATGTTACGCATGTTCCAGCTAAGTGTCCGGTTACGAATAAAGTTAAATGAAGTAGGCATCAATGGACATTTTCCAAACAGATAATGTTTGACATCACCGATGTTTCCACATAGTCATTTATCACTCTGGCGTTTTCCCCTTTTATAAAGATAACTAGGAAATGCTCCATGTGCAGATATAAAATAGGCATGGACTTGCGAGAAACATAAAAATGAGGTATCCACTGTTTTAATAATACTATGCGTGTCTCTTCCTTTATCACATTAAGACCATTCGTTCTGCCAAATTTTAATTGCTTTTGTAGAACTGCTTCACAAACGAAACAGAGATAGGAATGTTTATTTCAACATCAAATGAGCCAGTCTCAATGACTGATTTGGAGAACCTTTACAGATCGATTTTAAAAATAGCAAGTTAATTTATCCATCAAGATTTTATTTACCATCCATAATCCGGGAATCCATAGAGGTATTTTTACGCAACGAGAATATTTGCAATGATTCAGTGTCCCTTGATTTACACAAAATTTGGAAAGAGATGCTATGTAATTTTAATAACAATAGTAAAAATTAATCCACGCTCGCAAATAGCCAAGTTAATTTTATTTTTATTTTATGTTTTGCAATGTTTTTCATTATGCTGATGTCTCGTGAAATTTTTTACCATGTTATTGTTTTTTAAATTATGTGAAAATTAATCTACGCTCGCAAATAGCTAATTTAATTTTAATGACACCGTTTACTATGTTATTGTTTTTAAATTATGTGAAAATATTTTCTATCGTAAATGATTTTGAAAATGTCGCCGTTTGTGCGGTGAAACGATCGTCAATCTTAATAAAGATATTTTATCCCAGCATTATTTAACTTAATAATTACGTGTATTAAAATTGTTGAAAGGGTAAAAATAAACTTTAAAATTCCTAATAAAACTAGTATTATTAAGTTATTTCATTCCATTAATAAGCATTTTCCAACAACCAAAACATAAAAGGGTTGTTTTCCCTATTATTATTCATACGTTATGACGTTCCTGAGCAATAAAGAAAATATGATCTAAAAAAGAGAGTTATGATATGCTGATGAAGAAGCAAAACTTAGGGATAAGATTTCATCAAAAATTGATTGAATACTTTGTATTCGTTGCAGTAAAATTCACTGATTTAATGTGTGATTTAGTTTTCCATTAAGTAGACTGGAGCGAATGTTTTATTTATAAGATGAATTTTGAATGTTTTATTTATAACACTGAATGTTTTATTTATAATATAGAATGTTTTATGTATATGGCAAAGGAATACCATATTTATACCCTATTTTCCTTCGTTTAAATTTAGAATTTAAAACAATTAACATGATTTATATGTTTTTTAATTTTTTTATATGAAAGTCAGAATATTAATTTTCAGTCATAGTATTCACTTTTATTTTTCATCATACGTAAGAGGGAAATTTATTGTTTCTGATTTCTAATTATATATATTTTTTAATATGCTTTCGTCCGTCGGAAGAACAATGGGTTCTTACGTAAGCCCTTCAAAAACAAAAATGGCTACTGTTGGAGTAATGTTACATACGTATTTACTCATCGCCATTAGATTATGTTACATTTGATATTTATGTTGTCTAGACTTGGTTAGAAAATTCATTAGATATCCACTAAGTTTCAAGATGCTCTAGAATAGTTGTTTCTCTTACCTTTTCCCGTATTGTCAAATTACTTTCCAGTTGCTGGCCATATGACATCACCATACATGTAATAGCTCAATGACTTAGCCAAGTATATGACATTAGACAGACACCGCATAATTTTTTAAAATCAGTTAAACCATCCAAAGGAGCTATTTTCTGACACATTTGTGAATTCATTTTTGTACCGAAACGTATAAAATTGGCAGATGTTCTTATTCAGAAACTATGTAATCGAATAGAATTTACCTTTTCTTTTGGTAAAGGAAAAAGATGTTTTAGAAAATATTGTGAAAGTTGGCGTTTTGAAACTAATTTTTGGACACGACAGTACTAGAAGGGAGAAAAATCTCTCGTCACGTGAGAAAAGTCGCTTATAACGCAGTAAATAATCTATTATATATATAAAATCCAAACGGAAATTTCGTTCCGAACATCTAGATTTCGAGTTCTACTGCACGGATTTTGACGGAACTTATACTGTTAGATAGGTATCGTTTCAGGGAAGGTTTTAAGCTATAACACATCGTTCTACGTATATTAGTTACAGAATTATGACGGAAAGTTCTGTTATTTTGGGCGAAAGGGTTACCATTATTTTATTGGCGATGAATTTTTTGATAAATGAATTGAAATGGTGGTAAATCTCGGAAAAAAAACTGTTACTAATTTTATTTAAAAGAAAAAAGAAGAAAAGAAAGGAGAAAATGAAAAAAAGTTTTGACGAGTGGTAATATTATAAAACGAAAATATCGAATTTAAACATGAAAGGAAATGTTCGTAATGCTTAAAAATTTATTCAATATGAAAGATTGCAGTTTTAAACTATATTTGGCAATTTATCTCTTGCGTCAGGTTAAGAAAAATGCATCAGAAATTTTGATAAGATAATATCTGAGTGACAATTTTGTTTTTATTTTTTATTTTTTCTTTAATTTACTTTTTATTTTTATTTATCTCATCCCTCTTGTGACTTGCAGAAGAAACTAGCAGATGTAATTATAAAAATGACGCTACTTTTGAGTTACATATTGTATGTTTATTTACGATTTCATTTTATCGCCAAACGATTTAATTTTAAGCCAAAAATGCATGAGCGTGGCATCGGTTTGAGCGACGTTCACAATATTGGTTATTTCTCAAGTATACGACTGTATTTTGGAAAAATCTAATTATACTTATAAATATATAATTCAAATGGAAATTTCATTTCGGCTGCTTAGAACTCGAGTTCTGCTGAACTTACACTGTTAAATAAGTAATTTTTCGGGGAGGTTTTAGTGCATAACACCTCGTTCTACGTTGCTTGGTATTGAATTATGGACTAAATTATGTTCTTTAATGAGATGAACCTGATAATGAAAAATTAGTCTTTTTAAAAGATTCTGCCGAATGTATTTCGATGGAACTTGGACTGTTAATTAGATAATTTTCCAGGGAAGGATTCAGTATACAACATGTCCTTCTTACATGGCTCAGCCATACCGTTTTGGGGGAAATTCTGTAATCTGGTGAACTCAATTATCACAATAGCCTTTTTAAAAAGTTATAATAAACGGTTTTTGATAGAATTTCCATTGTTAGTTTGGCAATTTTTCAGAGATACTTTTACTATATAATATAGTGTTCGACACTGTTTAGTCATAGAGCAATGGGGTAAATTCTGTAATTTTCCAATATAGGGCCCTTTGAGAGGTGGAAGAAATGGGCTTGGCGAGAGAAGGAAAGTTTTCATGCATATTTTCTGCTCAATAATTATATAATTTATTTACTATAGAGAAGACATTTTTTTTTAATATAAAAACAGAAGTAGATTGTATATAAATAACAAAAATATGAATAATCATAAATAAAAAGTTTATATATAGGAATACATTTTAAAAAGCTTAAAGTTCATTTTATTTGTTTTCGAAGCTGTTCATATCATTTGGCCACAAATCTCACTTTCTGAAGCCGGAAATGCGCCAAGCTTTTTAATATCTAACAGTACCCATTGATCTTAAAATCAGGAAAATTGGAAAGTAGATGTAGTTTGTAAAGTATGCATTAATTAAGGATATAAATTACGTAATCGAGTCCACAGACAATTTCAATTGACATATTTGGAACCGATAAATTACATAATTGAGTCTACAGACAATTGGCGTATGTTGCCGGGCGTGGTTTGACGCAAAATTAACTTAGGAAAAGGTTTAAAATAATTCTGTGTTTTTAAAGCGGACCTATTCTATAACCGAATTAACACAGAATTGGCGCAATTTGAAAGAAAGTTTTTTGGAGACCTTTGCTACTTTTACGTTATACCAACACCGTACCAAAATGTAATGCTATTGCGCCATTTATTTCAATCCTAAACGTGCAAAGACTTTTTGTTGCTTTTCCAGTATAGGGATCTTGGCGAAATAGAGAAAATAGCCTTGGCGGAGAAGGAAATTTGGAAACATATTTTCTGGCAACCTATTCGCTGTTTCATTTCATATACACAAGCATTTTTTTTTTATGTTTATACACTTTATTTAACATAAAGATGCTATTTATCTAATTTTATACAGAAACAGAAGTAATTTCTATATAAAAAACATTAATAATATACATATATAAACAAAAAAAAATTTCATCAAGTTTGTTTTCTTAACTGTTTATATCAACTGGCAAAAAAATTTCACTTTCTGATGCCCGAATTGCACCAAGCTGTTAAAAAAAAAAAAAAAAAAAACGCCAAGGCGCCTATAGTTGAAAAATACCCAATTTAATTGCAAACTGTGCCAAACATTGTGGCTTGCTACTTATTGAACGCGAATTTCTTTTGGCATTAATTATTATTTAATCGTAACACTGCAAAAAATTTGCTACTACTTAGAGTTATCCCGTCGACCAATTTCACCAAATTGTATAAATCGCCAAATTAAACAAATTCACAGAATTTTTATTTTAAATAACGAAAGAACAAATAAATTAGTATAACATTAATAAAAATACAAATAAAACGTCGAAATAAAAATCACTTGATGATGTAAACACGCGTAACTTGCTTAAAAAGTCAAGTGAATGTCACATTTACGATCAACCATTATTGACATTTAATCTTATAGTTTGGCGATAGATTTTTGGTCGACGGGATAACTAAGTAGTTACAAAAATTTTAATTTACTATTTTTTGAAATTGAAAGTATTTTTTATTAGTAAGTAAAATTAAGTTATAACTTCATTTTTCGCTGATTAAAAGATGGAAAGGTTTACTGCAGTGCTAAGAGATACTTAAAATTTCCTGTGCGTAGTTTAAAGGGCGATTTTGAAAAAAATAAATTATAATATCGGAATCCACACCAAATTGGCTCATTTTACCGATAATGTTTTGGTACAAAATGAAATACATTTGTTGTAGACATAATCGTAAATCTCAATACTAGCCGATTGAAAAGTCTTTAAAATTATTTAGCAGCGACAACGAGAAATAACTTGCAGTTTCATAAATTTTAAGAATCAATATTCTTATCTATGTATCTACTTTTGCTTCTACTATATATACGAGAGTAAAATGGAAATGGGAAATTCGTCCCGGCTGCATACAACTTGAGCTCATCTGAATGGATTTTGATAATCGAAATGATAGTTACATAATTTTTTAGGGACGATTTTAGCATATAACATATCGTTCTACGTTGCTTATACATAGAATTATCCTTTAAAGTTATATAATCAGATGAACCCGATCATGAAAGATTAGCCCTTTTAAAAGTTTCAGCCGAATGGATTTCGATTAAATTTTCACTGTCAGTTAGATAATTTTTCATTTCAGGCAGGGTTTTAGTACATACTATACCCTTTTGCATTGCTTAATAATAGAGATGTGGTGGAAAGTTCTATAATCAGTTGGACCCGATTATGAAAGTTTAGCATTTTTAAAAAGTTCTACAGAACGAATTTTGATAGGATTTCCATTGTTAGTTAGATACCTATTCAGATATGGTTTTAGTATTTTGTATATTTTTCTACGTTGCTTAGTCATAAAGTAATGGCGGAAAGTTCCATAATCATGTGAAACCGATTATGAAAGATTAGATTTTTCAAAAAGTTCTAGATGGCGGATATTGACAATACTTGCTTTGTTGATTAGACAATGTTTGGGGAGGTTTTAGTTTATTGCGTATCGTTCAACGTTGCTTAGTTATAGAATTATGGGTGAAAGTTCTCTAATCAGATGGACCCCTGTATGAAAGATCAGCCTTTAAAAAAAGTTTTACTGGATGGATTTTGTCAGTTTGCTTGCTTGCATTATTAGTTAAATAATTTTTCAGGGTTTGTTTTATTATATTGCATATTGTACTATCAATCTTTACCAAATCCTACTGTGATTGATCAACTAAAAGGGTTAAGACCTTAATAGTTGAAAATTTGTCTGCACATTAGAAAATATAATCGCACAATGGCGTTCATACCGTTTTCAGCATTGCAAAAGGACATTCTGGGTAAGGTTCCATACTGCTTTAAATCCCAATGTCAAATTCACTGATACATTTTGTTTGATTCAAGGTTCATTTGGATAAACAGACCAGCGCAGCGGGCCCAGCCTGATGCTAGTCTATACTAATAAAAGAAAGTTTCTCTCTGTGCGCGCGTGTATGTGTGTTTGCGATGGCTAGAGAAATCTATGGCACGTACGAGGCTGATAACTTTTGTGAGGGTAGCCCAAAGTATCTGCTGATGCACCTGAGACTCAGAATTTTAAATTTCTTATAATAAAAGAAAGTTTCACTCTGTGTGTCTGTCTGTGTGTTTTTGTCTGCATGCGATGGCTAGAGAAATCTACGGCAAGTACGAGGCTAAACATTTTGTGAGAGTAGCCCAAGTTGAGTTATTAATTAAACATCGCTACTCACTCTCATAAAAAAATACATCTACAGTGAAACTCCTTTTAAAAGCCACCCCTATTCAAGGGCCACCTCTATTAAAGACCAATATTTTTAAGAACGAAAATTTTCCCTACACGCTTTATTTTCAATACCGAACATATAGTAAGCTTCAACACACTCTCAGAAATACTTTCTTCAATTCACGGAAATTTTCCAGGCAGCAGTGCTACCGGGATTTTTCCGTTAATAGACGAATATCCGATTCTTTTTTTCTCCGTTACAGGAGGTAACATATACGTCAGTTGAACAAAATGATGATAAAATAAAAGTTGCTGACCTTGGGATGGGATCAAACCAGCTACCTTAGTGTTACGAGATCAGATAATTTCTTTAAAAAGGTATGAATTTTGAAGAAAATTTCGGGAAGATTTCATCTTTAATGAGATTGTGGCTGGGGTTTTAATACTTTAGTATTAAAATAGGATAAAAATGTGAATTATAAATATTTTTATCTAGATTGCTAGATGTAAAATATGAATTATAATATTTTTATGCGAGATCTTTTTTTTTTTTTGGGGGGGGGGGGGAGGTGAGAAATCGATTTTTTTCCATTTAATATTTTAATTGAAATATCTATTTTAAATGTGTTTATTTAAAATATATTTTAAATGAAAATATTTTTTTTTATAACTTTAAAAAATAAATTGTGAATATTTTTAAACGAATGAGAAAAGTAATTGTTATTTATTTTTAAATTCGAAAACGTTTCTTTTCTTTGTTGTTGGTTTAGTTTTTTTTTAATTTTTTTAAATTAAATTAGAAATCTTTATGGAATTTTTGGCTTTTCGTTTTTAAAATAAATTTGGACCTTTAGTACTGACAGAGCCAATACGCATGCGTGCTAGAAATGAACGGAATTTCTCCTTCTTTTTCAGACTTTTGGAAATAATTCGCTGATAAAATATGTTTTCTAGGAGTACAAAAATTATTTGTTAAAATATGAGGAACAATTTAGTGTATATAGACGAGTTTTTCTGACAGTGCAATATATAAAAATGACATGGCAATCCGTGCATATATACGAGAATTAGATCACGGACAGACGAACAGACGGCTACGCACGGACAGACAGACAGATAAATCAAATTCATAAACACTTTTCAATTCTGCTGAAAAGGGTTTATTAATTTCATTACTTTTACTGATTCAAATTTTAAAGTATTTAAAGTGTTTAAAAAAGCGCGCGAAAATTTCAAATAGTAATGTGATTCAATGATAGAATTTTGTTAAGGAGTTTTGGGTACCTGCAATTTATTTTTTATGCTTTTGCTGTTAAAAAAAAACTTATGTATTTAGCATGTAAATCATTAGAGTCCAAATGGAGGAAATGGGGAAGGGGGGACAAGTGATCCTACATTGTCAAATTTAATTAACCTAATATTCTCTTCTTCCTCGTGATTTTGAAAAAAAAAATAAATAAATAAAAATAAGAAGCTTATTTTTGGATTTTTAAAAAGCTTTATTTTTCACATTTCTTAATTATTTTACTTTCTTCTATATACATAAGAAAGCTTTGGAATCATGAAAATTTTTGACTGTCGTTTTTTGATGGTTTTATACGTTTCTGAATGTCTTGAAAACGATTTGGAAAATTTTGGAAAATATCCATCTGTCTGTTAACATGTGGTGTGACACAAATTTTGCCCCCACTCTATCTCAAGATGTAATGTGCGGAATATGATCAAACTTCATATTCTGTTAGACCTTGACATGAATTGGGGCTGATTAGGCTAGGGTGTATATAGATTTAAAAAAAAATCGTGCTTGAAAAAATTTTTAAATCTACAAAAAAATCAGTAAATGGCAATACAGTTTTCAAACAAACAGCATAAAATATATTTTTTTCCCTCTATTCAGCAGTATGAAGATTGAAATTGTGCGATATTTACGTGTAAAAAAAAAATCCATTAGATTAAAATTTATTGGCCAAATCTATTTGCCACCGTCAAAATAACGTTAACATTGCTCACGGGCATGTTTTTGCTTTATAATATAGATTGCAAATGTATTTGTAGCTTTGACGAAACACCATTCTTTTAAGGCTGTTTCCAAATCCGAATTTATTTTCCGACTTATCCACGTAGTCATTTTTATTCGTAAATATATAAAATTTGCATATATTCTCACTAAAATATCAAGTAATCGAATAGAAATTTCCACTTTTTTATAAAGGCAAATGGTTTTTAGAACATTTCGACAAAGTTGGTGTGGTAGGTTTACCACTGTGTTTTCCTACTCCTAGTAGTCCATGTTTTCATACCTGTGGGTACACGATGGTAACTTGCCAGTCAAACACTGAAATCGGGTTTTAAGGTGTTTTCCACCAAGATATGATATGACTTCGCAGACCAGTTGAATTTAAATATGCAAATCGACTTTTAACTTATCCTGGAATTTTAGCCGCCAACTCGATGATGTGATTGTCTCTGCAGTCGCCTCCCGGTCCATAACACACATCAGGAAATTACATCATGAAAGAGCAACAGATTACAATCCAATAACGATAAAAAAAAAAAAAAATAATAATAATATAAAAAATGAAATTTAACAAATTACTACGACCATTTGGAAAATGGTTTTTTTCAAAGTCTAAAATTTAAGACATAAAAAATCGCACGGAGTTGATCCTACATTACGTACGCCATGAATTAAACATTAATAGTGTTATTACACGTAAAAATTCCAAACGACAGAAATTGACTGCAACTCGTACGTATTATCCACCTGAAACTTACGTCCTTATGTACTTATTCAAGCATATCATTGGCTGTTCGGGAAAAGGCTTTTCCATCGTCAGATTTCCAAGAAAAATCTGAGGGCCAATTTTAAATGAAATTTATTTCTTAAACTTCTAAACATCCCACAATATTACTTTTTACACCGTCTGATAGAGAAAAAAATGTACTTTTAAATGAAATTTGTTTGAAAGCTGTATCTCAATTTGTTTCTGACTTATTAATTTTTTTTGTAGTTTTTATTACTTTTTTGTCATAGTGGCAACACTCTGTTGTCCATCTCTGTTGAAAGTAAAGGGAAATACATATTGCTGTATACACCAATCAGAACACGAATAAAATGCGGATTAAACCAATAAAAACCTTCAGATATGCTTTTGATTTCCTACCCTGACGAGAACAATAACCATTTTTCCAAATGGTTAAAAAAAAAAAAAATTATTTGATTTTTGGACTTGAATAGCAATAATCTGCATATTCTATGAATGAAGAAATGAATTCGTGATTGTATCAGAAATTATTGCGCTGCTTAGCGAGGGCAAAGAAAAAAAAAAAAAAAAAAAAAAAGAATTCAAAACAGCTTTAAGGCTGTTTTCAAATACGAAAGGGCAACTTTCTGACATAAGTTTTAATTTAATTTTGTTTGAAAATGCATGAAACTAGCTGGTGTTGTTGTTCAGAAACTATGTAATCGAGCTGTTTTTTCTATTTTTGTGCAAACGCAATAGATCTTTCAGAAAAGAGTGTCAAAGTGGACGTTTTGAACCGCATTTCCGCGCAAAAGTAGAAAAATCATTCAAGAGCGGGCGGAAAACGTGTTTGTCACGTGATCGAAATCGCTTATAACTCAATGGGTAATGGATTAATCAAAAAATGAAAAAAAAAAAACAGTTGAATTCCAAATCGCTTTCATGGCCAAGCTTTCCAATTTTATATCTTTCCGTTAAAAAATGAATTTGTAAATGTGTCAAAACATTTTGTGCTTGTTGAGCAGAGCAGCTAAGAACAGCCATAAGGGGACATAATACGACTTGAAACCAAAAATTGTGTATCTTGATAGATTTTTTCATAAAGAAAATATTTTTCCTCATATCAAGAAGAGATGATTACAGCTAGCACAACATACTAAGTTTGAAAATTAAAATTCATTTTTTTCTTAAACAAATGGAAAATGTGTACAAAAATAAAAATTAAATTAAAAAAAATCAAAAAACCCGACTGCGTAAAAAGCGAACTAATTATTTCTCATCAATGCGAAACTATTTTTTATATTACTTACCTTTTTTTTATTTATTTGTATTGATGACTTTTAAGTTGTGTTTAATTGTTAATTCCTATCTATAAACACTGTTTTGATGAGGCCTATAGATGTCTATGAAGGTTATAGTTGCAGTAAAGCTAGAGATCCTACCTACACAACTTCCAGGGTGTGTAATATTTAAACGGAGCTTCTGACTGTAAAATAGTCGATGAAACATCCTCTTCATTTTGAAATACCTACCCAATGATATGCCACTCAATAGGGTGCGTAAAAAAATTTTTCGTCTCTACCACCATTTTGTATTTTACGGCTGCCATTTTGAATTTATAAAAACAAAACCTAGCCTATAACCATCGGGCGGTTAAGACGAATCGATAGCGATCTCATTCATTGAAATCCATCCTGCCGTTGGAATGTTTCGAGGGTATAAAGAAATCCACATACCCAGATACGAGTGAAACACATAACCCTTCTTGGCACTCGGGTAATAAATAAATAAATATTAAAAAAATAAATGAAAAAAAATCATTCATCATCATAATTTGGTAAAGATATACAATAGAATCCATTTTATTATGTCAAATTAAAGCTAAATGTTGTTTTTATTCTGTAATCCTTATGCTTTAAATTTAGCAAATGTTTCAAATATCTTTTATAATTTAATTATTTATATTTCCCACAAATTTGAAATTATTAAAAATTTTATAATTAAACATACTAGAAAATAAAATCTTCTTCTCTCATCGACAATTGAAAGTTCACAGAATAAAGATCCGAATGTGCAACAATACGGTAAAACTTCATAACTGATGCATTTTCACATAATTTTATCTTTCAGGAATACAAATCTGGTGAAATTAAACTTAATAAAATAAAATTTTAACTTTTAGAAGAATGCCTTAATGATTCAAAATAAAGGAAAAATGGTCAGCAGCGATGATTTTTTATAATATTTAATTTAACAGAAGAACAAAGTTAAACTTGCGTTGAAAAATTTTCTTTACCGCCGCTTGACATTTTATGTCTCTAACTTTTTTTCTTCCAAATTTCTACTTATAATGAATTCGCATATCACCCGTAGAACATCTCTCTATTCTAAAAAAAAGTAACTACCGCTGTCACCGCTGCCGCCGCCGCCGCCGGTTTTGATTTTTTTGTGACCGGAGGCCTTTCTTCGTTAATATTAACAAAAATAATGCATACAAAAATATGAAAATCTGTGGTTTTATACAGAAATGTTTGATAAACACGCTGATGCAGACAGTTTTCAAATCGAAGAATTATTTTAAGAGTTATTTAATGCTAAAGTTGGACAAAATCGTTCCACTACAAAAGTTTTATAGCAGCAATAATTATACATGGCAGTGTAATCATTTTTAGATCATTTTATGCGTTAGAATTTGCCGGAGTGCAGATTGCATTAATTTTTTTATTTTGACTCATTTTTTCAGGTTTTATTTCTATTTTAAATTCAAATTTTCAGCATTTCTAGAGATATTTTTTACAGATTTCAGAAAATTGTACTAATTTAAACTGTTGCCAACTGTATAAAAAGCGCAAGCAATAATGTTTGCTTCAAATTAAAAATTTATTTACACGTGACTATTATAAACAGGAAAAAAACTTTCAAATTAGAATTAAATAATTACGTATAAAAAGCAGGAACTTATTAAAAATTACATCATAAAAAGTATACACGTGAATTTTAAAAGAGAAAGGATATTGTAAAATAATAAGTTCAATAACATGCGTTAGAAGTCTACACAAAATAATATTGCAAAAAAGTTTAAATTTAGAAATTGCGTTTTAGAACATTTGTTTGATATTTTGAGAATTAATTTAAAATGTCTCATTTAAAAGAACTTTCTTTTCGCTTTGTTAAAAAATACCAGGAGACAAAGACTCTCTTTACTTAATTCCTTTTATATTAGCTTATTTTGAAATGTTGTTACACGTGTATACGTCATCAAGTTATTTTTACTTCGACGTTTTATTTGTATTTTTATTACTATTGTACTAATTTATTTGTTCTTTCGTTATTTAAAATAAAAATTATGTCAATTTGTATAATTTGGCGAGTAGTTTGGCGATTTATATAACTTGGCGAAATGGGTCGACGGGATATTCAAGTAGTACCTCAGCGGATTTGGCGTTAAAATTCCCCAATCAAAGCGAAATGAATAGAAATTCGTTTATAGGGGGATCGCCACTGTTTTATAAATTATAATTCAATCTTTCGAAATCTTTTTAAAGCCGATAAAATTAGCGTGCATTTAGAGTCTGCGGTGTCTGGACGGGGGTTGGCGAGCGTAGCTCGTAGGGGGCCGAGCCCCCTAGTTTAAATAAGAAATAATAACAATGTAGTATTTTTAGTACAAAGTTTTGGTATAACATTGCCTTAAAGGCTGAAATTTAGCAGTTTATTATACTATTTTATGCTGAATTATTTTATTGAATTATTATTTACTTGTAACACACATGTTCCAAACATGCTAATTTATTACAGCATGTACCTATCAGGGTCCCCCCCCCAAAAAAAAAAAAAAGTTATTTAAAATCTTTTATTAAGAATTTCATAATTGAAACAGAAATATAAGAGTTTGGGACGGTAGATTCCTGTGCGCGGGACGGGTTGTATCCAACCCGAACCCGAAAATTCCATTCGAAGTCAACTTTCGACCCAAACCCGATATTGAAATAGAACGTGGGTGGTAAGGAAAGAAGGGATGGTAAGGATGGGACGTTAAGGAAAATTATCACTTAGTTTTAGGCGAATCATATTAAGCCTAAGAGATAGTCACAATGTTCATTGATTTTTAGCAAGATATATACATTGGATTAAGTAATTTTTTTTAAAAAAATTACCTCGAAAAGTGCAGGAATAAACTTTGGGGACGATAAGACTATCAGTAAAGCCACAATGATTGAAATTGATATTTAAATGCTAATTTAAATTCTGCAGTAAATTTCCTGCCAAAGAATTATAGCCATTTTTTCTCTAGCATGAGAAAAAAGTTGAAAAACTTTCTGTGGCTGCCTCTAAAGGGATTTTCTGTATAATTTTAGCAAGAGGGACGGCAAGGAATCTAAAATCCAGGGACAGAGATAAAAAAAAAATAATAACAAACCTAAGAATGTGTGCAGGTTAATTTTTTGCTACATATTTATATAAAACAATAGTCCCAGTTTCGGAAAAAAATTCCGTCGAGTTACTTTTATTGAAACGATTTTATATAGACAGCTCCAAACTTAAAAATCAGCATCAGGGACACGGGACGATAAGGAATTTCATGGTATATTTTGACCCCCAACATCGTCCAAATCTTATTTATCTTGTTACTACTTGTTATACAATCATGCAATGGCATTTTACCGATATGAGAAATAGAAAAACCCCAAGAATATGTACTAAAATAAAGATTATTATTCAGGGACTTAAAAGTCAAAATTATATGAGAATGCCTCAACTGTGCGTTCATAATTGTTTTATTATAAGTATGAATGTTAGAAACCAAGAAAATCAAGTTTAAAAACTTAATTTTATAAAGGGTAGGTCACGATTAATATTTTTTTTTTTCTTTCTTCTGCATGGCGTAATATTTGTCCCATTTTCGTAAGGTTTTCTTTAAAATGTTTCTAAAATTCCAATTTATTAAACGAAAATATTTTTAAGAAATCGATGTTTTGAATGTGCAAAGGAAAGGTATTATGTTCCCTTAAGAAAATTCTGAAGTATGTTACTTGTTAAGTTTGATTTTACGTAGCATGCTTTTGGTCAAATTAATATGGAACTACTGAATAAAACAGAAATACAGTAACCTAAAAATTCTATTTTGGCATTTTTTACATTTGGGTGAAAATCTTAAATCTTAAGGCTGCTTTAAAATTCATCAATTTTGATCTTAGAACTAAGAAACTGGCCTATTCAGAAACTATGGAATCGAATAACGTTTTTCATTTCTACCCAAATATGAAGGATCTTTCAGAAAGTTGGCATTTTTGAACCGATTTGCCGGATGCGACAAGAATGGCCGTCATGATACAGCCATCACACTTACAACTCAAGATGAAACATCGAAAAATAGAAAACGCCATCATATTTCAAATTACTTCAATAGCTATGCCTGTCGATTGCATGATGAATTTCCGCATAAAAATGAGCCCGTGAAAGTTTCAGAAACTTTCGCGACTCTGAGCGGGGCAAAAATTATTTTTAACACTTTCCAACATAGTCGAAAAATTTTTATGACTTCGATTTGTCTGTTCGTCTATCCGAACTTTAACTTCCGTAAATATACTCGGGTTATCATGAAATTTTTGTATGTTATTTACGTTTACGATAGCTAATGAAAATGAAGTACGTTTCATTTATACTTCATTTACTGCACTGTAAAAAAAAAATCTGTAACTTTTATAGAAAATAATTGTATTTTTTACGGAAAAAACTGTTTTAAAGAAAAACAGTTTTTTTTCTGTAAAAGAAACTGAATTTTATAATTTTTAGAGAACAAATCTGTATTTTTTACAGAAAAAACTGTTTTAATGAAAAGTTACAGCTTTTTTCTGTAAATTAAACGGTTTTCCATTGGCGCCAAAATTGACAGTTTTTTCCTGTCAATTTGACAGGGTTTTTTTTTTTCAGTGTGGAACAGTTAACAGCCTACTTCAGACCTGTTCGCTAATGCTATTCCTAGGGAAGAAATTTATAAAGATATCTCGGTCGCATTTCAATATTTTTAGATGATTTTTTTTTTTCAGTGGCTATAGCTGAGGTCGATCTGTAAACAGGCCGTTTTTTAATTTTTCGATTTTCATTGGGGATTTTTTTCAAGAGGATGCTTTCATTTTAGGAACCGGTTCTGAAAATGAAAGTGTCCTGATTAAAAATACTTGTAAACGAAATTGAAAAAGTAGAAAACGTCCTACATACAGATCGACTTCAGCTAGCAACTGCAAAAAAAAAAAAAAAAAAAAAAAAAAAAATCACCTAAAAATATTGAAATGCGACCGAGATATCTTTATAAATTTCTTCCATAGGAATAGCATTAGCGAATGGGTCTTTTCGCGTGACTAAAGTAGGACCTTAAAAGTATTCCGTTAAATTACGGTCAATCGGAAAAAATCGTTTCAAGTACATGTTACACGATTTCAAACATAATGAAATTAATACGAATTTATGAAGTGCACAAAATTATGAATTCTGTAGAAGGTGGGGTGCAAGTAAGTTATTATTCATTTATAGGGCCACATAAAAGAATTCCGTTACATAATGGTGCAGAGGGAAAACTGTCTACAGCTTTTTTTAATTATATTACACTATTTTATATATACAATGAAATTGATGTACTTTACTGAGGTTTACTACATGCTAATTCCTTCAGAATATCAAGTGCACATAGAATTTGTCATTCATTTAAAGGGACACACAAGATATTTCGATAACAGTACTGTGTCCGAAATACTGTATATTAGCGATAATTGCTGGAAGTGCATTTTCAGTCATGGTATGCGTTTTTAGGTTTAACTAAATTTCTGCATACGACGTAGTGTGCATAAAAGCCTTAAATCATATACAGGACTACAGACTACACAAAAAAAGTTTGTAAAGGTTATTGAGTATGAGTGTAAGTTGCTTAAAGATGGTGTTTAATTGAGTTATGCATTTTCGAGAAATCGCGAACTCAACCAAATAAAGCGTAATTTTATTTAATATACTAAGAGATGTTTGTAGAGTATAGATAAAATCATATACAGGGACAAGCAAAGAATTGGATACATGGCCGCCTATGGATGATAATTTATGGAAGTGTAATTTCGGTAGTTTTAAGCCTGTTTTAGCCTGTATTAAATTTTGGTTTAATATGTGTTGCTTGTAAAAAGACCGTTCTACCGTAGTAGGTAAAATAAAGTGCTTTACAAAAGTATTCAAGTATATTTCCGTATATTGGTATAAAATGCTGAAGGTGAATTTTCTTTTTTTATGTGTTTTCTTACTAAACTGAAGTTTCGCATAGTGCATAGAATATATGTCACTCTATCGATCTAGTACAAGGCTGCACAAAAACATTAGGGTGCAAATTAGGCTACGGACGGTATTGATGAAATCTGTTTTTTAAATGTGTTATGCGTTTTTTGAAATGTTTACTTAGGTATCTTATTAAACAACGACTCTTTGTTAAAGTATTCTGGAAGTTTTGGAAAATGTTTCATAACCTATTCTCAACGCATGATTTTTCTTTTTCTTTTCTTTTGAGAATGGTCTTAACTGCAACCGTCTGCGATACTGTTTCTGGGAGAGCGCGTGTGTCGTGCTATCTCGAGCAATAAATTTGAAGAGTTTTCTGGGTACATATCGTGGTCCCTTTTAATGGGCCTTTTCGTCGACGCAGGGCCTTCGTTAGAATCGGCGGGTGAGCTATGTGCTACTTCGATTTGTGGAATAGACGGCCGCAGACACTAAATTATTCACGATAAGAGAGTGGGAAGAGCTCCGATTTCGCTGCAAATTTCTCTTGTTGTTTACCTCCTCAGCGTCCGACCACCAGACCATAAATATCACGCAAGTTAACTGAATTCCCTCCTTCTCGGTTGCTTCTCTCATTTTTTTCATCTTGAACAAAATAAGCTTTTATTTTATTTTATTTTATTTTTCTCGATATATATTTTTCTCTTTTAAGCTAAGCTTGAAACTAGCACTTCATTTTGTTTCTTCAGAAGAATCGAAAATCGAACGAAATTATAAATTACGGGGACCAGAGCGGTTTAAAATGTCGAAAATATGTAGTTATTATCTATATTATAAATAGAGATTGGCCAAAAATTCAGTTTCCTTTTTGTTTCCGGCCCAAAATTAGAGATTCGGGAAAATTCGTTTTCGGCGAAAATGCTGCCTAAAATTCGGCCGGACCGAAACTCGATGAAACTATTTTTATTCCAAAATCTCTTTTCTTACTTCGGCAATTTTCAACATTGCTCATTCATTTGAGTTGTATCGGGTCAAATGAGACACTCTTTATTTATTGCTAGGAACTTCACTGTTTACAACTAGGAGACATAACAAGAAATGCATATATCACTAAACTTTGAAGACACTTTTCACGTGATCATTAAAAGCTGCAAACTTTACAGTCATAGATAATTTTTAGTTTAAAACCGTAGAGGTGATTCGAATATTCTTTGAGAAAGCTCTAATATAACAAATGATCATTTGCAAAAATTATTATAGAAGATAAATCGAGGTATGTGTATGTATACCTAAAACATTTTTTTATTAGATGAAATGCCTATAATTAGAAAATCATTTTGTGTCGTTGATGAATTAATTATATTTTATTTTATCTCGTTTTCGGCCTTAAAAACTTGTTTCGGCCAATTCTTAATTATAAAGGACACATGTCTACATGCGTAACGTTGACGTTATTTTGACTGTGGCAACAACAGATAATTAAATTTAACTTTTATTAACTTTCATTGCAATTTTTTTTATAATTTCTTAATACAGCAAATTTATAGTTGAATACTGAAAAAAAAAAATGTACTTTTAAATGCAATTTGTTTGAAAACTATATTGTAATTTTTTTGAAAACTGTTTCGCAATTTACTTTGTTTTTATTGTTTTTAAAGTAATTTTCAAGCATGATTTTTTAAAATCTACCTCTGTCACTTGCAGACAGACGATTACAAAAAGTAAATCTGTTTGCACTTAAATTAACATAAATAAAATATAAATAAAAATTCAGCATTTGTTTTCGGTTTATATTCCATAGCGAAATGAAAACTTTATCAATTTAAAAATAAAGTAACAAAATATAAATAAAACACAAATTTAAGACATGTAATCGGACCACGGTTAACCACTGAAACTATCGGAAGAAAAAAGGCTATCGATCTTTGACGATTTCTTCAACTTTTAATTCCTGGCACGAGGCTAAAACGAAGTATCGCTTTTAATAAAACACAAAATTTTATTTGAATTATATAATTGCTATTTTTTATTTAAAAATGATTGTTGGTATTGTTAGCTACCTATTGCAGTCGTCCGAAGGAAACCACTTAAGGAAATTTTGCTATATTTTCGCCGATCATGACTCTCAGGGGCCTCGCTAAGGGGACCCCCCCCCCCCCCCCCAAACGTTCGCGAATGCTGTTATACTTGGCAAATTTACAAACTTAGTTCGTGAATTTTTGTAAAGTTTTAATAAAAACTATAATACATTTTCTATTTCTGACAGACTTGGCAAAATTACAAATCTAATTGGGAATATTATTAAAATGTTCACAAATAAGAACTATAATAATACATTTTTTAATTGTGGTAACTTGGCAAAATTATAAAACCAGTTGGCAAATTCTGAAATTTGACTTGGCAATTTAAGGTTCTCTCTCCCACCAATAAAATGTCTTCGCGATGGCCCTGATGACTTCCAGATACCAAAACCACCCTCCGTTGAAATGCTGACATATATATCTACATATATCTACATATAACTACCTTATATATATAAAATCTTAATGAAACGAATTTATGAAACGGATATATGAATCGACTGATTAAACAACTGATTATGTTTCAAGCGATTTCTCTTAAAATATGGAATACTTTGCGATGAAATTAACACCAAAAATCAGCATTGATCCGCAGATCTCAAAACTGGTATTAGAATTTTTAAATTCGAATTAGTTTTCGAAATATTAATTTTTTTCTAATTTTATATACATTTTTCTAATGATGGCAACTCAAATTTTAATCAAACAGATATTTTTTTTCTTCATATTTCAGAAAAGGTTGACATGGTAACCCGGCTATTGTTGTTTATTTGATAATAAATGTTTATTTACTTTTATTTCTTTTTATAGATTATATAAATTATATTGTTCTATAATTATTAATTATTTTTTTAATATTTCCTTTAGAAAATAATAGAAAATAATTAAAAAATACGGTACCACTTAGTTATTCCGTCGACCAATTTCGCCAAATTATATAAATCGCCAAAACACTCGCCAAATTATACAAGTTGACATAATTTTTATTTTAAATAACGAAAGAACAAATAAATTAGTATAACATTAATAAATATACAAATAAAAATCACTTGATGACGTAAACACGTATAACTTGCTCAAAGTCAAGTGAATGTGACATTTACGATCAACCATTATTGGCATTTAATCTTATAGTTTGGCGATAGATTTTTGGTCGACGGGATAACTAAGTAATACCAAAAATGCATAATGTAACTGGTATTTGAAAACGAGGTTTTCGCCAAATTTTCGTAAAAAAATAAAAATAAAATAAAAAATCTCGCTAAACCTGCTGTGCGCATATGACATCTGGCCAAATACGTATTACCACTCGAAAAAGAAAAAAAAAAAATAATAATGCTAACTGACGAGTTGAAAAAAAGCTATTGGCGAGATTTGCATCCGGTTAGCGTAACAGTACCAAGAATTCTTTGCAACCATGGCAAATTTTATGTAGTTTTATTCGAAAAATTTTTTTATAACATTTATATAACATTTTTATATAACATTTTATATTGGCGCGATTTTTTTCTAACACCAATGTCATATACGAAACGGGCACTTAACTGGTGCCAAAGTATCGTTATTTTGCTTGATATGGTATGCTGGATATTGTTGTTTATGCTGTTGATGCGTTCCCCAAATTGGCGTCGTTAAAAAATCGCGCCAATATGGGACGTATATGACATCTGTGCCAACACTTTCATATGAATGGCGAAGGGATCAGACCGTATTTGTTTATGGCAGTTGATGACTTGAACTATTATAATATAGATGAAATGATGGCGTTAGAATAATATTTTGCGACTTATCACCTGTGCCTGGCTAACATTAAAGTACCAAAACGGCACTTAGTATAAAAAGCGAATTGGTCCGCCTGGAACTGTTAATGATAGTCACATGACTTAGGCTATTGTTATAGAGATTGTTTTAAAATACCGGGAGACAAAGACTCTGTATACTTAATTTATTTTATTTTAGCTTATTTTCAAATGTTTAACTGATCCTCTTTAATCAAAAACGAAAACAACCATTGGATGTCTTAATAGCAACTGATTCGCCATTAAATTTTTGCAATCAAAGGTAATTGAATGGAAACCCGTTTACAGGGAGATCTGCACAGCTATTTTCAGTATAATTCAATCTTCTCTAATATTTTTAAAACCCATCAGATTAGCGTGTTTTTAGATTCTGCGGTGTCTGAACGGGGGTTGGCGAGCGTAGCTTGCAGGGGGCAGATCCCCTAGTATATTAATAAAAAAACAAATCGCTCTGTGTGTGTGTGTGTGTGTGTCGATGATGGCTAGCAAAATCTACCGCACGGAGAAGTCTGAAAATTCAGGTGAGGTTAGTCCAAGACAGGTCCTGGTGCACATGAGGCTCAGATTTTTAATTTTTAAGAGCCGGGGCCCCTGGGCCCCTTGAAGTCTTTATACACTAAATTGTTAATAACTTGCCCCCTTTTTATCCAATCTTCCTCGTTTTGGGGGACCTTTCTCCATTTAGTTATTCACGCCTGTCTAGTTTCCTTTTATGACACTGGACCCTTGGGGCCCCTTGCAGAATCCTTTGAAGTTTTTGTGCAAATGAATTGTCAATAAATTGCTTTATTTAATCTGATCTTTATTTTTGAGATCATTTTTCCATTTAGTTAATGCCACGTTTCTACATTCCATATAAGACACTGAGGCCCCCTAGAGAACCGTAGGGCCCCATCCAGGACCCCTTGAACACCTTTTGTGCGCCAAGCATTTTTCAACCCCTAATATTCGCACCTTCTCAGAGCATAATTTTAAAGTTGAATCTTGCACTCTTCTTCTTGGACCAAAACCCTCATATTTTTACTGGGACTCTCGGGCCCTTTTTTAAGCATTTACCCAATCTTTTGTGTATTTCTTTAAATTCATATTCTATGCATAAATTTGACTAATTGAAACTCTAAAGCTCTAAGTACTAAGGCATTTTAATGTGTTTTCATGTTAGAGCCCTGTTTTAAACTATCAGTTGGCTCCTTTCGGGCCCACTATTACAGCTCCTTTAAAAATGGTCCGATTCATTAGCTTTTTTTTTTTCTAACAACTTCTTAGGTTCTCCAGCTACTACATGAACGAAAAAAAAATCAGACTTCAACTACCACCAATTTTAAATATTAATCGCCTTCTTGAGGCAGCTTTTTTAAAAATTATCCGAATTGTTTGCAATTTTCTTTAACATAGTTCTAGCGTCCTCTGATTACTTTAAAAACTACTAAAGAATATCTTTATACCAAACCACATGCCTGTTAAGTCCCTGACCCCTTGGGATGCAGTACAGGGACCATTGAAGATTTTGAACCAAAATCGTTAATAAATTGCCCCTCTTAAACCGATCTTCATTTTTGGAACCATTTTTCCATTTAGTTACTCTCCCGTCTCTATATTCCAGTTAAAATCCTGGGGCACCCTAGGGTCCTATAGGCTCCGATCCGGGACTCCTTGAACTTTTTGTTTGACATGCATTTTTCACTCCCTAATTTCCTCACCTTCTCATTGCATAATTTAAAAATTTGAGTCTTAGACTCTTCTCCCTAGACTAACACCTTCATATTTGTATTGGGGTCCTTGGGCCCTTTTTTAAACATTTACCTCATGGTTGCGCATTTCTTTAAAATATTATTCTAATGATTCATTCATACCCTATGCTTAATTTTGACTAATTGAGGATCTAAAACGCTGAGTACTAAAACATTTAAACACGTTTTCATGTTAAGCCCCTGCTCTCAATTATCATTTGGACCCTTTTCGGGCCCCTGTTATAGCTTCCTTAAAAATGGTACGATTCACAAAATTGTTATTTCTAACAACATCTTAGGTTTTCCAGCTACAACATAAACAAAAAAAAAAAAAAAAAAAAAAAAATCAGATTTCTGTTAGTACTAATTTTGAATATTAATCGCCTTCTTAGGGCTGTTGTTGCATCTTCTTTAAAAACTATCCTATACTATTGCAATTTTCTTTAACATAGCTTTAGCGTCTTCCAGCTACTTTAAAACCACTAAAAAAATTTCTCATACCCAACTACATCCGTTAAGATCCTGGCACCAGGGCAGGGCCCGGTCGTTCTTTATACCTCAGCTCCACCATTTTCGAACATTAATCTACTTTTTCGGCAAAAACTTACATTTAGTTACCACATCTGTAAATTAGAAATCACGTTACTTTAAAGGTAACTTTGGATAAGGGATGTTATTCGTTTATTAAATATCGTGTTAATGTTAAAAGTAATTTGGGAAATTTACAGGAGGGAGCACCTTCCATCGCTTGGGGGCGCATTATTTCTCGCGTTCTAAGGGCCTAATTTCAATGGGATTTGTTTCATTCAACTTAGATGACAATTCGGCTACTTTCTGCATTACGAAATTTTATCTTAAACTTCAGTTACCAATATTTTCGAACATTAATGGTGCATTTTTTTTCGGGTTCTATGGACTTGATTTCTGCAAGGGTTGGCTCACTCAACTTCGTTTTTGATTGTCTCCGGCACGCGCGGAGCCCATCCGATGAATATACCTTTAGGTAGCGGGAACCCAGGTTCCAAGTTCGTTCGGAAAGACTTTTTGGGGGAACACACTAGACGCTGCGGAAGGCAATGGGGCCCCCGAAAGTAGGTTCATTTAAAAGATTTTCAAAGGATATAAAATCATACAAACTGGAGTTTTGTTTAAGGTTATTATTTACAAACCCCGGGCAACGCCAGGTGGGTCTGCTAGTATATATATAAAATCCAAGTCTCTATGTGTCCCTCATGATTCCGGTTGGACCGCCTCATTGATCGCGACCATATCAGGATTAGGCTTCCTATGGAGAAATCGGTACCAGCTTCAAGAAAGAGTAATTGTTGAAAAATACTAATGGGGAGGGTGGTTTCCAAAATAGCGCCAAATTTTGACCAACTTGTTAAAATATCGCCACATTTGACGAAATACCGCCAAATTTGGTGACAAAAATAAGTTCCATATATGATACCAATTTGACGATAGCTGGCTAATTTGGCGAAATTCCCATTGAAAACCCATTAATCTTTCATAATCAAGCTCATCGCTATTTCATTTAAACATTGAAACATTGGAAAAGCATTAAAGGCTTTTTTTTTCAAAATCTATGGGCCAAAATTTAAAGTGTAATATATGAAAATGTACGTCTTTACATCGTCATCCCGACGCTACTAATAAATTAACCGCCACTAGACAGCGCTGTGCTATCTGAGCTTCTAACTGCCCAATTTTAATGTGCTTTACATAGCCAGATACGGAAATTAAATTTTCGATATTTTTCCAGCATAGAGGCCTTGGCGAAATAGAGAAAACTGCTTTGGTGAAGAAGAAAATTTGGCGACATATTTCCACATTTTAAAATGCGTTATTTTCATCTATCACTGCGGAACAAGCGAGAAAAACTGCTCATATTCTTGCACATGTGTTGTATATATGTATTTTTATATCCCATTTTCCGTTATTTTTGACGGGCTATCTTTCTAGTATATAAATATTTATTTATATCTGAATTTGTATCTGCTGTAACTCTCGAATTTTTTAACCGATTTGGATGAAATTTTTCATATGCATAGTACATACTAATGTCTCGACTGAGTTCGTTGGCCAGCTTCATCCGCCATCTTGTTTCAAAATGGCGGCCATTTCAATTTTGTGGACATTTTTGGAAATTTTTATGTTTCCTAACTTTCTCTTTAAAATGACCTATGTTCTTAACTTACATTGTGTGATTCTTTAAAATATATTTTAACTATTTAAATTATATTTTATTATCACTGTTACCCGTGACGTCGTTCACGTAACATAAAAAGAAGAAATTAATTAATTAAGCAAAGCATTTCAATTCCGATAATTAAAAGCATATATAATAAACCAATTCTTTATCACATTTTATGGGAGAAAATCTCTCCATACATATATTATGCTATCGCACGTGGCACAGAAAGCGCAATTATTTGTTAATTGTTTAATGGCAACGCCCAAATGAAACACATCTCATTGGTTATTGAACAACATTTAATGCATCCCCATACCTATAAGAGGGTTACCATAGGGAAACCTGTTCTGTCGTCAAATACCGCCAAGTTTGTCGCCAAAAGTGACGCCAACTTTGCGATATCTCTAATATTTTGCCAAATTCCCATAGACTTTCATTGTAAACCAATAGGGTTTACTTGCTTACAGAAAATGATCAAATTGAGATATTTTAATGCAACAAAAACTGATATTAGCTTAAGGGATTATATTAATTATATTTAACCCTCTCTCTGAGTATATATTTTTTATTATTTATCAAAATAGGTTCAAAAATTGCACATTTTTTTTATTACATGTTTCAAATCTATATATAGCTTAGAAGCTTAGAGTTTAAATATGTAAACATTTTTTGTAAAAGAGTTCAGGATCTTAGATGGGATAGTATATTAGAAATTAGGCGAAATCAGGGATATCACTGGAGACTATTTTTATAGTCTCGCACCACTATTGTAAAAAAAAACAATTTTGTAGTACAGTTATCTTGTAGATGTTGATAAAGTCTATATGGATTTTTTGTACTTAAAAGGTGATTCCAGTTGAATTAAAAAATAGTCGCCAGTGGAAAAAATGAATCCCCGAGAAATCTCGGATTGCACAAATTTTGCTACTTTTACGTTGCCCGAGGAAATCTCGGGTTGCGCAGCGAGAGGATTAAGGGAGTCCAAGTAAATTAAATTATGAATAAAAGTAACATGATGCAATGCATAGCATGAACATAAATTTTAAAGGAGACCAAACTGGTCGCCAAGGGCGGCTAGTATAAGTAATTTAAGGTATTTCTTTATTATAAGATCATTGACATAACTCAGGTTTATACGCTGAACCAAGATGTCTGTTTACATCATGAAGTAATAAGAAAATGGCACAGATGTCATATACGCACCGGGGTACCTAATTGTTGCCAAAATAGATTATTTTGCTTGACATGGTAACCCGGCTATTGTTATTTATTTATTAATAAATTGTTTATTTACTTTAATTTTCTTTTAAAATTACATAAATTAATGAAACTTTTTTTTAATTTATTGCTATTTCCTTTTTTAAGTAATAGAACATAATTTTAAAATATACATGTAATTGGTATTCGAAAACGATGTTTTCGCCAAATTGGCGTCAAAAATAGATCGCGCCAAACCAGGTGCGTATATGGCATCTGTGGCAAGAAAATTATCAGATGATACTTTTTTATATGTTTTGCAATCCTACTTGGCATCAAAAGTGGGCGAAGAAATGATCATCTAGAATATTATTAAGTCTTTACTACACAAAAAACAAACCTGTTTACACCAATGTATTTATTTTTGCAACAAATGTCTTTCTCTAAAAAAAGCAAATTGACTACGAACCCGATTACAGAACATAACCTTTCTATCTAGTTAATTTTTTACTTTTTAAGAATGAAAATACATATTTCCTGCTAATCATTACATCATTTTCGACATTGAAAATTTTACTGTGCATATTATTGACATTTGCTATCCATTTGCTCTTCAAAAGTTTTTATTTTTATTTTTAAATGCTAAATTAAAATTTAAATCTTTATGTTAACCGTGCGCAGACGATAAACCGTAAGCATTGATAACAATTTTCTTTAAATAATAAGAATTAATAGAATAACACAATCTCATTTTATTTCAACATCAAAGCATATCCGTTTTATATTCCATATATGACGTCACATTTGCCTTCATTCCGCACATACTCAAAATTCATGCACCTTGTATTATTAAAAATACTTGAAAATTTCCGTTTTAATCTTTCAATCAGAAATTAAATTATTATTCTGGGTTTTTATCTTTTGGCAACGAAAAAAGGAAGATGGTTAAATTTTATCGGAAAAATGTCAATTCATTGCGTATGAAAAATTATGACATTTTGGATTATTAAGCAAAATATTTGAATAAAATAAATTAAACATAGCCTATGTTCATTTCCAGGTTGTAATCCATCTATATCCAAAAATGCAAAAGCATTAATTCATCCATTTAGACTCAGGCTTCATTCAAATTTTCGGACACACATTGACATTTATTATTATAAGGATGTTTCTAACATTCTGTTTAAAATGATACATAAGAGTTTGCATTTAGTGAAACGTAACATTTTCCATAAGTATTTAATGTTAGAAAACATGAAAAAAATTCAAAAATTAAAATGGCCGCCATTTTGAAATAGGATGGCGGATGGAGCTGGCCAACGAACTCGGTCGAGACATTAGTATGTACTATGCACATGAAAAATTTCATCCAAATTTGCTTCAAAATTTGAGAGTTACAGCATTATAAATTTCAGATACATGTAATGTATAAATAGTACAGATATATAAGTCAACATTTCAACGGAGGGTGGTTTTGGGATCTGTGGGTCATGATCGGCGAAAATATAGCAAAATTTCCAGAAGTGTTTTCTTCGGACGGCTGCAATAGGTAGCTTTTTACTCTTTATAATGAAAGTTACCTAAAAGTGTCCACACTTTTGGCCACCCACCACTGTATATATGGTTTTCACCTATATTCTGTAACTATTTAAGCCCGGGTTGCAACTACTCATTATTATAATGTTTGAACCTTTAAGAATGTTGTACAGTTGGCCCGAAAGTTGGTCCACTGTCCTTAGAAAATGTAAAAGGCTAACATGTTGCAGCCGTCCGAAGAAAAGCAATTCCCTAAAACTTTGGTATATTTTCACCGATCATGACCGCCAAACACTAAAACCACCCTCCATTCAAATGTTGATTTATATATAATATATATACATCCGTATAATAAAATTTTTGTGATTATTAATTATAAATCACAGAAGAATCGGCAATAGATAAATGAACCAATTGTTATAATACAATATATAAATGTCTATCCAATAATGTAAAATGCATAAACTGAAAAAAATAAATAAAATTCGAGGGAAAGTCCATGAGCATAATCTGAAAATTAAGGATCAACCGAGACAGCTTTTTAAGAACAAAACCGAAGCCGAATTTAGGTGTCTTTCTATTTTCGGCCCAAAACGAAATTGTCTCTGATTTTTTTCGAGTAATTAACACATATATAAATATACATAATTATTAATTAATTATTACGTGTTTACTAAATATACATAATTATTAATTAATTATTACGTGTTTATTAAATATACACAATTATTAATTAATTAAACGTGCGCACAATTTGATTCTCTGGGCCTCTCACCAAAACTTTTTATTTTCATATCAAATAAAACGTAATTAATTCATCAACTGACACAGAATGATTTTCTAATTATACAAATTTCATCTAATTAAAAAATGTTTTAGGTATGCATACTTCGATTTATCTTTTATAAGGATTTTTCTAAATGATCATCTGTTATGCTAGAATTTTCTTAAATAGTATTTGAAACACTTCTGCGGTTTCAAACTAAAAATTTTCTATTGCTACAGCTTTTAACGAGCACATGGAAAGCACCTTCAGAGTTTAGTCATATATACATTGCTTGCTTTATAATTTATACTCACGTCTTGAGTCAGTCATGATTGATAATTATAAACTTCATAGCAATCGTGAACTTCATAGCAATAAATAAAAAATTATATTTCACTGGCTCTTATTTGAGCCAATACAGCTCAAATCAATGAGCTATGTCGAAAATTTCCGAAGGAGGAAACGAGATGTCAGATAGTTTGGGTCCGGCCGAATTTTCGGCGAAACTCAGGTTTTGGGCAGGAAACGAAAAACGAAACCGAATTTTCGGTCGATCTCTAGTAAAAATATCCCAAGAAGATAAGGGAAACTTATATTACGAAACACGTTATCAAGCGTAATATCCAAATTATAAGTAAATCGCAATGGTTATCCTGGCTTGGGCATTTTCTCGCTCTGTCGTAAAAATACAGATCGTATAAATCGCAATTGATTTCTGATGGAGTAAATCATGCCAAGAAGCATAAACTGCTTTACTCAAATTGCCCGATCGATACCATATCGCTCACCCGCAAGAAAAGCGACACATCTCGACAAAAATTAATTTTGTGTTTTATTCCTCTAACAGATTTGTCATACATATATAATAACATACCTAATAGATTTGTCTTGCTACACAAAACGTTTCATAAGTATAGTTATACGGAAAATCACTTTTTTACGCTACATGTCCATTTGCGACCAGAAGAGGGGTGGATTGTGTTGGGAGGTAAAATTATCGAACCCTCCAAACCTCATGCTACGTCTTTATTCTTAAGGTTTTTATACTTTTATGCACGTTTTTATTCATGCAAGCAGGACTAAGTGCTATAATTTCATGTTACAGTAAAATCATGCAACTTTTCTTTTGCCTCTCTTGTGAAACTTACTTTTGTCGAGATGTGTCACTTTTGCGGGTGAGCGATACGTTAAAGAATTCGAATTATGAATGGATAAAGTCTGAAAATCAAAACATGAGAGACACAATGTCAATAATTTAATATTTTAAATTTAATTAATTTTTTGCATCTTACTCGTTATATATAAATTCTATACCTCAAATACAGGGCTGTACAAAAATATTCACGTACCGTTCTCCGTATTAAAGGAAATTGCTGAAGGTAAATCTTCAATTGAAGTAGGATGTATCTCTTAACTAAGTTTTGGCATGCATGTAGTTCATAGATTCAAATCTATATATCATATACAGGGCTGCTGAAAAATTGGCATAATTTCCGATTGTGGATGGGAACAGTTGAAATTGGGTTTTGAAATGTATTATGCGTTTCCATATGGTTGAACTTGACGTAATATTTCAATTTTTTAAACGGTGCAGTTTTGTTATATTATTCTGAATGTGTTGGAAAGTGTTTCATAATCTATGCTTGACGCATGATTATTTCTTACTTGTTTAATTTTTCATAGTAGTTTAACATGTAATTTTCAGTTTAACTACTGATACCTGTGAAATTTTATTTCTTTCAGAACCCTAGTGCTATCGATATAGACTTCTGAATATGTGATTTTTAATTATAAAAATCCTGCACAGAAATATTATTATATGATTTAATCGAGCCTTATATTCATTGTCGGAGTTTCCTCTTAGTCCGCACAACTTTGAAGAAATCCTTTGCTATTTATATGCTGCCACCACCGATATGATTGCGTGATATCGGTCACGCTCTGAGAGGATTGTTTAAATGAAAACCAACTCTTTTAATTAACTAAATTAACAGTTTATTTACACACTATTTACAAATCACAAAACACTATTTACACTTAAAAACTCTGATGTAGATGATCCGGTTCAACATTAAATTAAATACAGTAAATGCTGGCTGTGTACTGTTAAACTACGTTATATCCTCAGAGTAAATATTACTATATAGAGAGCTCATCCCCGTTACTTTCGCCCGTAAAAAGTGGGGCCAGAATGACCCACGTGACAGTTGGCATTTGGCGATGAAAGGTTACCAGTAGCAACGCTAGTTTTGTCGCTTTATCGCAGCTCTTGGCAGGAGTGCAGTATTTTTGTGCTGTGATTCAGAAATTTGAGAATTGACAGAAATACAAATCAGTTGTAAAAGAAATCTGAATGTACACCGGATATTTATCCTAATGTTTTCTTTATCATTCAAAGAATGGCTCATCAGTAATAAATAAATAATGAAATTATGAAACTTTTATTCAGATAAATATGTATGTATATATTTAATTAATAATTTAATCTGTTTTCAATCTTTGACATGGTTTTGTTTATATTTAATTTCATTAGATACTTATTTTTTTATTGTTAATACAAAGTAAAAAATAGGACAGAAAAAATAAAGAAATTAGATAAGAAGTTTAACTTTGTGTGTTAGAAGGCCAAAGGGTAGGGGGAGAAAGGTGAAATTTCAGGGGAAGTGAAATTTAGGTGATGAATTATTTACCTACTATAATATTACAAACTTAACAAACAGGTCTTTTTTTTTTTTTTTTTTTTTTTTTTTTTTTTTTAAATCAAAAAAATTTAAAGAATTTAATAATTATTTAAATTGGAAAACGCTGATATTACATAAAGGACATTTTAATTGAAAAAAAAAAAATGTCAGCTTTAAACTTTCTGAATTCATGAAATGTTTACTGTTTTTCTTTCCAAAAAAATACATCTATAACAACACATTCAATTAATTGAAATGTTTAACTGAATTCAAACTTACACACATAATTTTATTTACAAATTTTGCTTCATGGATGCAAGTTTATAAATAATAACTTAGTACACAACTATAACAAACATACAGGAATTACTTTACAATACAAATTGCATAAATACACACAAAGTAGTTAGAAATAGAAAAAGTCCAAAATGCAAAATTTCAATTTCAGACATAATACAATTTAAAAAAAAAAAAGTTATTTGGCTATGCTTAATTCATTTATATTAGCGGTTGCCAACTTCTGAACCTCACGGAACACTAAATTCAAAATTTGAGATCACACGGACTACTAATAAGAATTTTTTAACAATAAAAATGTATTTGTACAATAATTATCACAGAATGTTTATTCTATTAAAATGAAATGTACCTATTCAATAAAATAAAATTATAAATGTGGGGTGTCACTTTCTTGCCTATGTGATAGATACCACTATTTTTTAATAATAATCACCGTCTTATTTAATCATAACAAAAAGCTTCAAAAGTTTGTTTAATTGTATCAAAATTATTAAGGCTGTTCTCAAATCCAAATGGCAATTTTATGACATAAGTTTTAATTAATTTTTGTTCGGGAATGCATGAAAGTAGCAAGTTTGTTGTCGATCTAACTACTACGATGTAACTGTGATGACTATGTAGTCGAGCTGTTTCTTCCGTTTTTTTTGCAAACGCAATAGATCTTTCAAAAAATAGTGTCAAAGTGAGCGTTTTGAACCGCTTTTCCGTGCGAAAGAAAAAATTCCACTCAAGAAAGGATGAAAAACATGTTTGTCACGTGAATCAAAATCACTTCTAACTCAATAGGCAATTTATGGATCAAAAAATTTAAAACACAGTTCGATTCCAAATCGCTTCCATGGTCAGGCTTTCCAATTTTATATCTTTCCGTTACAAAATGAATTTGTAACTGCGTAAAATCGTTTTGCGCTTGTTGAGCAGAGCAGTTGAGAACAGCCTTAACGTTAATTTCAACCTTACAAAATAATTGAAGCTTATTTAAGAATCATGCATTTTGATGTGATATTTATTACTGTTTGTTTAAAATAAGTTCATATACGGAATCAACGACATCGCATGAACACAGAGAGCAGTTCTTATTTCACGCTGAGACCAGTAACGAGTTTTAATTGCTGTGACCCAATCATCAAAATATTTGTTTCGCACAAATATGTAGTTCAAAATTAAGCCAAAATTTTCGTTGTTTCTCCAGTCAATAATGCATATTCATATTTTCCGAAGAGTCCAAAATTAATACTTATCTGTGTTAATACAATACAACAAATAAAGCATATACTAAATAATCTCTATTAATATAATTACCAATGCCCGCTATAATTTAAATTTTCAAAACTAGACATCTAAATTTTTACAAATACAGGAATTTTTTAGAGTATTATCATGTTATCATTAATAGTTTTAATATTTATAAAGTACAATTATTAATTTAACATTCAAAATCCAAATAATGTCCAAAATTTTCTGATGAACACCGAAATTTTCTCAAGGACCACCGGTTGACAACCTCTGATCTATATAACAATGAATCCTAACTATTCCGCAAAAAAAATCCGTTAATAAATCAAATTATAATCCACAAACTAGTTTTATTAAATGATATATTTAGTTTAAATAAATAAAGAAAGAAAACAGAGTAGTTATATATATACATAAAAAAGCGGATTAACTATACCGCACTTCAGTGCTAATTTTCATTTTCGGTTAATTAGCATAAGCTATATTAATATATTAATATATAAATATAGATTAGCATCAAGCTAAGTTACATTGGTTAAAAAGATACATTGCATTAAGAATATGCCCAGACTTGTATTTTAAGTTTATTATACAAGAAGGGGTTCTGCCCCCCCCCCCCTATCCCCGTGCGACGAAGCCACTGTTTTCTTCTTTCATTCGTAATTCTGCGAAGTTTTGAATTTTAAATATTTTGTGTAAAATAATTAAAATACTGATTTCTTGATACTGGCATTATTAATAAGTTTGAGCGATTAAGGGTGTATTCCGATCCAAACTGCTTATTTTCTGATTCATTTTAAAATTCATTTTTGCTCTCAAACGCATCAAACTGGGAAATTCTCTTATTTAGAAACTACATAATGTGCCGTGCTTCTTAATTTTTTGATAAATGCTGAAAATACTGTAAAAAACGCTGTCAAAGTTGGCGTTTTGAACCGAATTTTCCGAAGCGGGCGATCTGGGAATGAAAAAAGTGGTCATACTGAGAAAAAAATTGTTTAAAAATCAAATTCTAATTAATTGAGCTGAAAATGAAATCACACGGCATGTTAAACATGTCTTCAGAAATCAGCCCAGCAAGTTTCATGTTTTTACTTTTAAAAATAAGTCTGAAAATGTCTCAGAAAATTTCGAGCTGTTGAGGGTGGAAAAATATTTTTTCGAATACACCCTTAATTGATTTTTCTTATAATTATTTTTTGCTAAAAGTTATGAGTGCATTAAATGTAGCTGCGTATCTTATTAGTATATTAAATTTGGGTAATATTTAAAGATCTGTTAATACATTTAAAACGTATTTTAATAGCATACTTTATTTAAAGCATAAATTTAATCTAAAGCAAGATTTAAAAAACAAAAACATAAGTATTTAGGTTTTAAAGCGACGAAAACAAGTTTCTTTTGGCGAAAAAAATGTATCGCCAAACACCTTAATACGAAATGTTCTTAAAATTCAAATTAATCAAACTCACAATTTTAATATTTAAACTGATAACACTAGTTAACGGTATATCCCATTATTACATACATTTATGTTATTAAAAGTAAAATATTTTGTATTTTCATCGTAACAACGTGAATAAACGATATCATAGTTCCAATGATATCTTTTTAATACCCTTTAAATATTAATAAAAATAAATAAATAATAAATACATAACAATGGAAGGTAACAGAAGTTGTTTTATTTGATCTTTCTGTACATCCATAGACACAACAACTTGCTACTGTCATATTTTTGAATCGTAAACATGAAATTGTCTAATATCCTCCGTAGAAATCAATGCTATTTGCAAGCTGACCGGGGAGCTTCTTGCCCCGAGTCACGTGATTTTATCCTGGCTGAAGAAAGTGTCGGTGAATTCCCCCTCTAATATATGATTACTCTGAGGTTATATCACTCTCACTCTACACTCGTTAAATTAGCGTTACCGGAGATTATTCTTAATCTTCCAACCCATTGGGTCTAAGCTCGGCGAGCTTCACTCAACCCTACTCTCTATACAAGAGCGATATACAGGAACAACCTCGCACCTTGCACTCCAGGCGTCAACTAACTCTCCCCGAGCAAAAACGACTGCCTCCTAGCAACCCTCTACTTTTTCTCAACTCCTCCTCTCCCCCCCCCCCCCCAACATAAATCCGGGCTTTTCCACTCTGACCACATTCTCAGCTCTTTCTCTCGTTCGTGCAATTCTTTTGTCTGCCCATCTCCAGCAGACATCTCAAAAGGTAGTGCAAACCCCTCTCCTTTCATGACTTTATCCCTTCATCCATGCTGTACAATTCACCGGCTTGGATCCAGTTTCCGACAAGGAAAGAATGTTACTTTGAAATTCCCAGTGCACAGACCATACAATATATAATATAGTAAGACAAAATAATATAGAACCATAGTTCTAATAGCAGATGTTTCTCAGAACCTGATATTCATTTTTCAATAAGCGGTCTTAGATACACTTTTAGCTCTGTTAGCAAACTTTCAATTTTGCAAATGTAAATTTCACGGCGTGAGAACTGTAAAACCTCAAATTATATTTTCTCTTTCTAACATTGATAATAATATAATGTCAGGTAAGTTAAATTTACTTGCCTTTTTCTAAGATATCCAAACTTTGTCTGGTTCCCGCTTCATCTATGTTATTTAATCATTCAGCAACAATATTGAAGATGTTGTAATCCTTACTTTTGTTTACGTATTTCATTTTATTTAATATGAGGCTGTGTGTTTTATTTTCTTTGAATTATTCCTACTTCTGGAATAAACTAATATATTTATTTAATATCCATAAAACAGTAGCAGTGATAAAACAGCATGTCTCTTATTGAGACTTTCGACAACAACTGAATACATAATATGCACATGAAAAATATCTATAACAAGAAGTATAAAATAAATTTAAGGAGATTTATGATCTGTAATTTACAGTCACTAATTAAAGAATGTTCAAAAGTTTTTATAAGTCATTATTGATAATTATAATGTCCTTGAAACACGGATATTAGATAAATAAATGTCTATTTCCTTATTCATCTGTCAAACTTGATTGACTTTTCTTGATTAACACAGACACATGAAAGAACTTTATAAAACTGATTATTATTTATGTTCATTTGGGGATTAAAATTCTTGATATATTGTAACAGCTCACATTAGCTAAGACGATAATTACTGTGATAGTAAGGGGCCGCTTCAATGAAACTCCTCGGTCGCGAAATTCCATGTTAACCTATGTGGGGAAAATTGAAAACGCGATTATTCATTACTTAATATAATTATTAAAATCACTGTATACCATTAGAAAGTAGATGTCAAATGCCAATGTTGTGCGTTTTCCAAATTCGTCTCCTTAAAAAGGAGAAAATTTTAAAAGACGCACATCGTCGACATCTTTCGCCTACTTTCTGAGATTAAAACCGCATTTTAATAACTATATTAGATAAAATCGCGCTTTTAAGTTTTCCCTTAGGCAAACATGGGATTTCGCGATTGGAGGGTTTCAGTGAGGCGGCTCCGGGTTAAAGTTAGAAAGAATAAAATTAAAAATATTATTTTACGTTTCAGCTATAGAGAACATTATATATATCATACAGATTTTAAGCAATTTGCATAAATTGAACCTTAAATGAAATATATTAAGCTGTTGGCTAACAGAGTGAATTCAAATTATTCCATTTTTCTAAGTTAACAAAAGCAATCAAATTTTAATCACATAAAAAATATCAACCTTAATTTAATTCATAAATTTATAACGAAATTTTTCCTAACGATATCATTTTCTTTATTCCATTACACCTGTTCATGATCCCTTATTTTCCTCAATTGTAGTAGTACTTAATTTTGCCGAATTATTGTCCATTGCATGGACAATAATTCGGCAAAAATTTCTGTCTATTTCATAAGCAGTTTTGTAGATATCCTATGTAAGTTTGAATAAAACAATTGAAGAGGCATCATTTAGGACAATTGTCCTCCGCACCTCTCTCGCTTTTTTAAAATCATAATCTGTTGTCTATTTTTTTCCTTATCATTACTTGGATTTTTTTTTTTAAATCAGTATGTTAATAATTGCATGTAAAATATCATAGCAATAATATTAAAAATAATCATTTAAAATTATGTATGAAAATTGAATGCGAGAAAAATCGTTCATTTTAAGCAGTCGTAAAATTTAAATTTCATTTACTCAGCCCAACGAAAGAATTTTTTCCGCTTCAAGTAATATCTGAAATAACATTCTTGTACTGTTATAAATTTGGTTAGTGGGTTTTGTGACAGAGTGCTAAACTTCAGCTATGCACAAAATTTCATAATTCACGACTCACTGCTGCAAGCATATTCACAATACCTACTCGGTTCATATCTCGAGCCGTTCTGATTGGCTGGCTAGAATCAGACCATACTGATTTTTACTATCTTGGAAGTGGTGATCGACTGCATCATGCATCGCGTACATTTTGATGCACATAATTTAATGATTCTGAAAATTATATAAATACGTATCTTCATAATAATTTACGGACATTTATCTTTTTTTTTTTTTTTTCGATTTCTACAAACACAAAAAAAGCAAATTGTATGAGCCTTACGCGCTTTTAAGAATGTCAGTATTATTTGAATGAAAGCTTGCAAACTTTGTAATTTTTTTTTTGTTTTTGTTCATGCATGAGCGCTTTTCGGCCATGAAGAAAAATATAATAAAAATCAATTCATACATCTAACTCTCAAAATAGTTATCTGTAAAATGCATGAAATTCATTAAAACCTCGCAATCACTATAATGAACATTTAGTTCATTTTTTAAATTGCTAATACTGTTTTATATTATTTTTTTATAATTTAATGAAATATTGAAAAATAAAAATTTCCCATTTTCTACATTCATATTATAATTTTATAACTTATTTAAATATTGAAAAATAAAAAAAAAAATATTTTTTCAAACTTTCCACTGTTTGTATTCGAACTGGTGTACCACATTAATGGAAACAGACGACATACCACATAACTACTGCGCAGGTCCCGATCATGGCTATTTGGGGCCCTGGGCAAAGATAAATTAGGGGGCCCCATTCGAATCATTGCTACATTATTCAAATGGAACTGATGGCCAGTCATATGTGTAATGCATGAACAATATTTTCGCACCTTGCATTTTAAATAGAAGAAAATTCTTAGCTCAGTCAATTCTAAATTAAGTATTTTAATTAATAAAAATACTCTTTTTTTTCTTAGTACAGAACAAAACTCTTTTATATAACTTTAACAACTTGTTATATTACTTTAAGATGAATTTAATAACTTCAACATATGGAAGAGTGTCAAATACTCTAACATATAAATATGAGTTAATCAAGTTTATTTTACATCTTTTTAAGTTGTACTAAACACAACATAATATCAAATCAAATACATTCTGCTTCACAAGTAAAAAGTGCTTTTTCCATAAATCTAAAAAGATGGCAATTTGGGTTTGCTTTTCATATTTAATTCAAAGTTAAAAGAAAAAAACTATGAACACGGGAGAAAATTTCTCATGACAATTAGAACTGATTATTTTCAACCACTAAAGTTTAGATAGGATTTAAGTTTTATTGCTAATACAATCTATTAAAATCAAAATATTATTTCTTATTTAATAGTGGTTCAGGTTAGCTTTGCGAAAGCATTGAAATGAAATTTGTTTTTCAGAAAGTTTAGTAGAATCTTTTAAAAATGAAATTTGTATTTGAAAATTTTCAGAGTTGGAACTGGGGAAATAAGTAAATATTTTATAAATTAATACATTGGTTTGGGGGCCCCTTAAAGTTCGGGGCCCATGGGCAAAGTCCCGATTTGCCCATGCGATAATAAGGGTCTGCTACTGCGAATTCACTCTGAAATAGCTTACACTGTTAAAAATTTGCAGCATTCTGGCAGGTCATTTGACCGTTTTTTCCGAAAACGGTTACACAACCGTGAATTTAACACTATTCTGACCATATTATTGGTCATTTTATGGTCAGAATATAGTTAAATTATGGTTATGAAACCGTTTTTTTCAAAAAACGGTCGAATGACCTGCCAGAATGCTGCAAACTTTTTAACAGTGTAGAACAAAATTTTAATTCACCGACCATCGCTTGCAAGACTTTCAAAGTCAATATGGTCCGGATATCTGAATCTGGTGAGCCAATCAGAACGGTTCAGGAACTGAAACATGTAGGTATTGTGAACATGCCTGCTGCAAACTACGGAGAAGAAGCAAATACATTCTGCTTCACAAGTAAAAATTGTTTTTTCCATAAATCTAAAAAGATGGCAATTTGGGTTTGCTTTTCATATTTAATTCAAAGTTAAAAGAAAAAACTATGAACACGGAAGAAAATTTCTCATGACAATTAGAACTGATTATTTTCAACCACTAAAGTTTAGATAGGATTTAAGTTTTATTGCTAATACAATCTATTAAAATCAAAATATTATTTCTTATTTAATAGTGGTTCAGTTTAGCTTTGCGAAAGCATTGAAATGAAATTTGTTTTTCAGAAAGTTTAGTAGAATCTTTTAAAAATGATGCCAGAACAAAATCGGTATTTGCAAAATAAATGAAAAGCCAGGAAATTTTAAGAATGTTTCCGCAGAGAAATTTGATTTTGTTTTACTTTGCGAAATTATTTTTTCAAAAATCTGTAACTAAATGAGATAAAGTGATTTATTAATGTAATGCAGTTGTCTGCCTCATCAATATAGCATTTTCTGAAAATTGATCTGAAGGTCTAATACAATGAAAATATTAATGTTAGTCCATTATTAATGTATCTGATATACAAAACGGATATCAGATACCCTTGCATAATAGTTTCCAAGAAAATAGTAAAGATGAAATTTTTCAGAAGCAGTTTTTCTTTATGAATTTTTATTATTATTTACACTTTGAGATAGTTGTTAGGGTAGCGTTTTTTGTTGTTGATGATATTTCATTTTGGTAATAACAAGAACGAAAAATCATGCATCAAGCATAGATTATATGAAACACTTTCCAACACTTCCAGAGTACTAAGGTGAAAGATGATATCTAAGTAAACAATTTGGAAAATACATAAGATATTTCAAAACCAAATTTCAAGAATTACAATCAATGGTAAAAAAAATGTCTGTGCACTCCTGTATATGATCTATAGATTTGTACATATACTGCATAGTATGCTAAAATTAGTTTAGTTGACAAACGGATAACACAGTTGTATATTTGATCGCCTTTCGGCAATAGAATTAATCAACAGATAATTGTATTATAATTCCTCTTATTGACAGGAAAAACCTTTCAGCAATTCCTGTCAATAAGAGGAAACGTACTCGAATTCTTTTAAACAGCCCTGTATATGATCTATAGAATTTATATACACCAAATAGTAGGCAAAAAATAAGTTTAATTTAAAAACGCGTACAAACAACTTAAATGCACTTCCAGCAATTATTGTTCTTAAGACAGCACTGTAACCAAATTATTTTGTGTGACCCTGTAACTATCAACAATGAATGCTATGCAAACCACATTCTATAGAAAGTATCTTGCAATGTACCTCAATGTTATATGTAATCTATACATATTTGAAACAGTGGCAACATCATTAAAATACATTGCAAATGTTTTCCCCGTAGACCGTTAATGTAACAGAATACTTTTATGTTAATGTAACAGACCGTTAATGTAACAGAGTGCCCCTGTAAACGAACTACTAATGCTATACACTTCATTTTCAATACCAAACATGCCACAGTAAACCTCATTAACATAGGTAATCCGAGTATATTTACACTACTTAGAACACAGACAGACACAGACAAACCGATTTCATAAACACTTTTCAGCTTTGTTTGAAAGTGTTAAAAAAATAAATTTAAGAATTTAAAATGTATTTTTACAAGCAAAAGCATTATATAAAATTTTCGCAGCTGATTTTTTTTTCCTTTATAACTACGAAGTTAACACTATTAATAGTAAGTAACGGACTTTTATATGGATTTTTATTATTTTCATCTTGAAACAGGCATTAAAGTTTTTTTTTTTTTTTTAATTAAAGAAAACAGCAGATCCAATCCGTGCTACCCAGGGTTACAGGCACCATTATGTTCTGATCATAGTGTGAACATAGTTGAAAAATCATTTTCAATTCATACATTTTTTACATTTAATATACAGGATGTTGCCGAATTCGACTGGCATATTCAAAAGGGTGATAGTAGGGCGTCAAGAGGATGAAAAATTGCCATAGAATATGGAGTCGCAAACCATTTATTTAGTCACAAATATAGAGCGATCCTAACTGAGCTTGGCTTGACGGTAATGATTTTGAGAAAATAAAAACATTACAATGAGAATGCAACAATATGTACCTTGTTTTGTGTGAACTGTTATAACAAAACAGGGTGCTCAACCTATCGATAATACCGCATGAACTTTTAATCGCTGTCCAAAATGTGGAGCGTCAAGTGCATACGGCTGACTCGGTATAATGGAAACTTCTATCACATTTTTTTTTATATTATCACATTTACAATAAAGAGGGAAATGCCTATTAAAGGTTTTATCATAATATACTTCAGTTGTCTGAAAGTTATGACCGCCAACCCAAACTGAGTTACGGTAGAACACCCTGTATTTTTTATTAAGAGGCTACTTCAGTCAGGCGAAAAGACCCGTTCGCTAATGCTAATCCTATGGAAGAAATTTATGAAGATATCTCGGTTGCACTTCAATATTTTCAAATGATTTCTTTTGCATTGGATAGCTGAGATGCAGGCCGTTTTTTACTTTTACGATTTTCATTACAGATTTTTTTTATGAGGATGTTTTCACTTTCGAAACCGGTTCCAAAAATGAAAGTATCCCCATAAAAAAAATCTATAAACAAAATCGAAAAAATAAAAAACAACCTTTGTACAGATCGATCTCAGCTGTCTAATGCAAAAAAATCATTTAAAAATATTGAAATGCAACCGAGATATCTTTATAAATTTCTTCCATAGGATTAGTGCTGGGCAACATATAACTATGATATGTTCCCGCACCATGTTGGTTAAATCGAAGTAAAATTGCGTAATTTGTTATTTCTGTTTGTATAAATATTTTTTATAAAATATAATTATGAGTGTAAAATTATAATGTTTATATATTTAAGTAAAATAAGAGTGTAAGTTCATACAAAAATTATTAAGTTGATTTTAAATATTAAATATATATTTTTTAAAAATTGTTGTATTGTAAAATGAATGTATAATGTTGAATAGAGTCCGGATCTCAGACAACAACAATAGCCAGACGCCATGGTGCCGTTTTATGACAAGCCAATGGAAAGTGGTGTATAATTAGAAATCGTAAAATAATAAAAACGTTGGAATCAATTTATGGCCTCAATAAAAGTGTTGGGATAAATTTATGGCTTTTCAGACCACCCAAACTTTAAGGCAGATAATAATATTAAAGTATATGTAAGGGGCCATTTGCAGACTGTTAGCTAATAGGCCTATCGAAGTATAATAAAAAATCTTCTCACATCCAATAACAGTGGACTAGACAAAAATAGTTCCACCCACTGCAGGAGTTGGTGTGCAAGAAGAATAAGGTTAAAAAAAAAGGGAGTCTGAAAAAAGATGTAGAGGACGCAGGAGCTCTCCTGAAAGCCCGTGCAATGAATCCTGAAAGCCCTAGTAATGATCAGGCGATATGGACATATCGGAGCGAGCCTAATCAAGCCTAATTAAGGATGTCTTCCTGATGTACATATCGGAGTGAGCCTAAGCAAGCCTAATTGAGGATGTCTTCCTGATGTACATATTGGAGTGAGCCTAAGCAAGCCTAATTGAGGATGTCTTCCTGATGTACATATTGGAGTGAGCCTAAGCAAGCCAAATTAAGGATGTCTTCCTGATGTACATATCGGAGTGAGCCTAAGCAAGCCTAATTGAGGATGTCTTCCTGATGTACATATTGGAGTGAGCCTAAGCAAGCCAAATTGAGGATGTCTTCCTGATGTTAAAATAATGAGGATTGTTTCACAGAGGTCCGTAGCTATGCATCCTGCCATCCCGATGATGCCGCTCTGATACGAAGCGAATTCCGGATGACATATGAATATGATCCTAAGCAACGCGACAACTCTGAATTTGATGAATAAAGGCCACCATCCCGTATATTAAAAAAAGGTACTATTTTAAACATTTTCTTTTACCACTTAAGATCATATGAAAAATCATAAATATACTTTTCTGATATTTTATGGTAGAGAGTAATCTGAGATCCGACAAAACCAATAATTAAATAAAATTAAGATAATTTAAAAATGAAAGAGAATTATTCTTTGAGCAAAAAGAAAAAAATATAATAATTAGAGTACATGAAAATATTGTCTTTTTTTTTAAAGATTAAATATACATAAAATAATGAGAAGCAAACAAAAGTATTGCATTCTTTTTTTTTGAATTAATATTATGTATTTCTGTATATAGTTGTGTTCAATGTAAATAAAATATTTAATCAAGTTTTAAAAAGTTTCTGTAATTATTTAATTGATAATGTTTAAGGTGTGTCAATTTATTTTTACAGCTAAAATTTTAGTTTAATTCATAAGTGGAAGAGTTCGTCTAAATAATTCACAACGCAAACTCTTAATTTTATTCGTAATTATTTAAATTTAATAATTACATTTTGACGCGAATTATAATTTAATTTTATTAATGCTTCGCGTTGCTTTTCTACTAGAATTATGTAATTACGATCACTTATATTATTTGAATTTATCTAAGGTATATAAAATTATATACCAATTTGCTATGAGGTTGCTTGGATGATTTGGACCAATTAACAATTTTGGATGTAAATTAAATAGAAAATAAACAGGTGTAATTATCTGTCCAGCATCCCCCCCTTCATAGTAAAATGGTGCTATGACTCAGGAACGTTCATCTGAGGTCATTAGAAATAATAATAATAATAATAATAATAATAATAATAAAGGAAAATAAATTTAAGTATTATTTTAATGTCACAATTTTAAAGATATTGTAGGTATGTAAGTTTAATTGATTAAAATTTTATTAAAATTAATTTTATTATTGTAACAATAATGACACACATATAATAATTTTATATAAATAAAATGAATAATATATGTTAGCAAAAAAAAAAAAAAAAAAAAAAAAAAAAAAAAAAAAAAAAAAAAGGAAATGAAAAAAATAATTCAGGGATTTATAATAGGTAAATTTAGGAATTACAATTTTTTTTTTTTTCTCTCTTTTCTCTTTTGGTTGGATCTCAGTTACCATTGAGAAATAATGGCATTCACATCACAGATGACACATTTGTAAAAATAATTTTTTTTTTATATACTGTATAAATAATAATAAGAAGAATAATAAGTAAAATTTGATAATATGTCTGGTATAAAAATGATTGAAATGTCAATAGATCATGATTTTTAAAATTGTATCACCTTGATACAAAAGAAAATTTATGAGTCGTACTACGAAGTAGTAGTACATTATTTACATAAAAAAAAAAAAAATAAAAATAAAAAAAAAATAAGATTGTTGTTTCTGTAGAAAAAGACAGATATTTTTCTGTTAAATGAAATTATGTTGTTTTTTTTTTTTATATATACGTGTATTATAAATATTTTAGGGGTATTTATGTGTGTAAAAGAATAATCTACAAAACAATTTCATCTCCTAAGAAATTTTTTTAAATTTTAGTGCTGTTGTTTTTATGTATTTATGCAATTTAGAATATTTTCATACATATGTTGTAATATAGAGAAAATAGTATGAGATGTAAAATATTATTTTAAGAGGTATAGGATCTATTTTGAATTGATATTTTGAAAAAGTATACATTGATTACTAATATTTGTTTAAAATGACTCAGACGCTTGATATAGATACACGTATTAAGTTAGTGTCACCATTTGACAATAAAAAGAACAAAAACATTATATTTTTCTTAGAGGAATTTGATAATATTTTGAATTCGACAGATATACAGGAAGAAACTAAATTATTAATTTTAAAGGCTAAAATTACTGAGGACGCAAAACATATTTTAAGTAAACAGATTGAAAAATATAACGAGACCAATTATAATTTATTTAAAAATAATTTGGTGGAGTTATTTGGTACAAAACTAAGCTTCCTTAATGCTCAGAGCAATTTCCTAAATTTAAAACAGGCCGCAAGTCAAACGATAGAGGATTTCATTTTGGAGTTTAAAAAGGGTGTAAAATCTTATATCGAAAGTGCAGGCGAAAATGTGGATAATAAGGAAGAGAATTTTATCGAAATCTTAAAAATGTCGAATTTTTTAAATTCAATTAGACAGGATATTGCACTAGATGTTCGTAAAAATGCGCCCAGGTCCTTCAAGGAGGCATGCGAGCTAGCAAAACTTATGGAAAGTGCGTATAATGAATCAAATTTTGAGGAAATTAACGCAATAAATAAAGAAAACAAAGATCTTTATGAGAACATTATAGAATCAAGTAAGCAAAACAAAGAGCTAATCGAGAAATTAAAAGGGGAGATTGAAAAACTAAAAAAATCAAAGAAAAAAAACCATGCAATTAGAGATGATAGTGTTCCGCGGAATAAGAAACTCTTTAATAAACACAATGATTATCAGGGTCCCCATTTCAATAACAATTTTCATTATAATGATTATGAACTATATTATAATGAATACTACAATTCCTTTAATTACCCGACGCATTATGGGATGTATGATTATTCACAACCTAACTGGAATTCGGGAAATAGGGATTTTGGATATATTTCTGAGAATTATGAACAAAATGGGTATCAATTTGAAAAGCGCAAAAAGAAAAAAAAATGGGCAAAGAAAACAGCGAAATCGGATCAGGATTCGGGATTTTCAGAGACGGAAATCGATAAAATAAATAAAACAATCGCAAATATAACAAATGCAGACAAAGATAGTCTGCCAATTATATCACTAAGTATACAGGGCGTCGAAATACAAGCGTTACTGGATACTGGAGCTGCTGTTTCCCTTTTATCACCTTCTTTATTCAAAAAAATTAAAGATACAAACGTTAAAATCAAATATTTGGGCAATCAGATCCAAATTAAAACTTTAACGAATTCAAAGATTTTTTTTAAACAATGTGTAAAATTAACTTTTCGATTAAAAGGTATATTCACAACAGGCACATTTTATGTCACTAATGATGATTTTGATAGGCAGTACCAAATGTTATTAGGGTACGATTATCTCAAAGAAAATCATATGATTTTGGATTTATGCAATAAAACATTAAAATTTAAAAATCAACAAATTAAATTAAACGTTGCAAGTGAAGTAAATAATTATGAAGTGAATAACATTACGCCATGTAATTCAGGGGTACATTCAAATAAAAGTATGTTTGCCATTACTAAAAATAGAATTTTTCTCCAACCTGAAGAATCGAAAATTGTAAAATTAAAATGCCCAGAGGATATAAATATGTCAGATGTGATTATTTTTGACCCCATTCAAGAAAATAGTAAATTTTCATGCGAGACTTCGTTACACGAAGTTAAAAAAAAAATAACATAAATATTATAATAAAGAATAAACTGTTAGAAAAGTTAATTATTCAGAAAGGAACTAAAATGGGGGAAATTATAAAGAACTTTGAGTGCAAGCAAGATGACTCAACTGATAATATAGAGAAAGGGACATTTTATGAAATAAATAATTTAAATATAGAAGATGTAAGAAAATTGCGAGAAGCAGAAATTAAAGAGACGGATTTCGATTTAAGCCATTTATCGGAGGAAGTACAACAAAAATTTCGAAAAATTTTAATGGGCAATGTTCATGCATTTTCAAAAAGTTATCAAACATTGGGGCAATCAGCGTTTGTCGCACCAAGTTTTCAATTGAATCATGAATTCCCAGTACAAGCTAAGCTATATAAATTGCCTCAGGCAGTAAGACAGTATGCGAAAAGGGAAATCGAACAATTGTTGCAGGCTAAAATTATAGAGAAGACTGACTCCGAGTATGCTTTTCCAGTTATTTTCGTTAGAAAGAAAAATCCGAGTAATAACCCGAATGCAGAACCCAAGTTTAGAATGGCAACGGACCTAAGACTATTAAACCAAATTTTACAACCTTATACTTATCCGATGCCGGACGTAAAAGACTTATTACAAAAAATAAGCGGTAAAAAATACTATACGGTGCTAGACTTACATAGTGCTTTTTTCCAAATAAATTTGAAACCAGAAGATTGCAAAAAATTAGCGTTTATTACGGAATTTGGAAAACATATGCCACTTCGTTTAGCTTTTGGCACACGAAATTCTAGCGCGATTTTTGCAGAAGTAATCGATAAAATTCTGGGTCATTTTGACAAAAGCAAAGTATCATACTACATTGATGATGTGTTGATATCTGCAAACACAATAGCAGAGATGACGAAAACCTTAGAAGAAGTTCTACAGGTATTAATAAATCACAACATGACAATCGAACCTTCAAAAATGCAAATTTGCAAAGCAGAAATAGAATTCCTAGGATTTAGGGTGAATCAAATGGGATATTCTCCATCACAAAAGAATATTGAAAAAGTGAAAAATTTAGTCAGACCAAAATCGAAAAAGGGGGTCAGATCTTTATTGGGCTTAGCGAATTATTTTCGGACGCTAATACCCAACTATTCAGACAAAGTTAACCCTTTAATAGAGCTGACTAAAGATAAAGTTAAATTCAAGTGGAGTCCAGAAGCAGAAAAAGCTTTCCTGATAATTCAGGAAGAAATTGTACAAAAACCAACACTCAGACCCCCCGATTTTAACAAGGAATTTTTCTTATTCACGGATGGGAGCAAAGTTGCAATTTCAGGCGTTCTAGCTCAAGAAAAGGATGGTCATTTGCTACCTGTTGAATTTTTCGGGAGAAAACTTAGAGAACCGGAAAAAAATTATCCGAGTATTAAATTTGAGTTATTAGCAGTGCATGAAGCAATTATGCATTTTAAATATATGCTTTCAGGTAGAAGATTTACTGTGTTAACTGACTCGAAAGCACTAACTCAGCATTTACATTTACAAGATAAATCGGAAATTATAAACAGATGGGTAGCAGATTTACAAGACTTTAATTTCGACTTCGAATTCGTCGAAGGAATTAACAATCCAGCAGACTATTTGAGCAGGAATTTAGATAATCTTACAACAGACAGAGAACTCCAAAATAATTTGTTTGCAAGTAACATAGCACTTACAGACGAAAATATTAAATCGGAGCAATATGCAGACGAAAAATTAAAAATTATAATAAATAAAATCGAAAAAGACAAAAATAATAGAAGCACGAAGAGATTTGCTTTAAATCAAAATAAATTATTAATTTTGAAACCTGGTTCAGATAAAAAGGAGCATTTAATTACCCCGGATTCATTAAAAATTGCAGCCATAGAAGAAGCTCATAAAGCGCATTTCGGATTTCAAAAAACTTATGATAATGTGAAAACAAGGCTTTTTTGGCACGGAATGTACAAAGACATTAAACAGTATTGTGCAAATTGTGTGCAGTGCCTCACATCTAAACAACACACGACAATAAAAGTCCCTGTTAAAAAAATGGTGAAAGATCACGAAGTCGGTACAGTCCTACATGCTGACGTCATTGGACCTTTAAACCTCACGTTAAGGAAAAACAGATACATTTTAATTATAATTGATTCGACATCAAGATTCCTGGAAGCTGTTCCCCTACGAAACGTAGAGTCACAGACTATATTAAATGTACTAAATAAATATTTTGCAAATTATGGGATGTGTAAAGAAATTATCTTTGATAATGCAAAATATTTACGAAGCGAAATTATGAAAGAATATTTGGAATCTTTAAACATACAAAGGAAATTTGTGAGTGTATACCGTGCGCAAGGAAATGGACTTTGTGAAGTTACCAATAAAATATTAAAAACATCAATTGTAGCTATGTCGAAACGCACTACGGAATGGCACATAAGACTGGATTTTTTTAAACTAGCGTATAATTCCTCGAAACACCGCGCTACGGGATATAGTCCCTCACTGCTATTTTTCGCAAGGGAAATAAAAAATCCCTTCACAGCCCATATTCCTTCTGAGGAAATATATACCCACTCTTATGTTAAAAGCAGAATACAGCATATGAAGGAAATCAAAATTCAATCCCTTGCAAACCAGGAGAAAATAATGCAAGAATATATAGATGAAGAGGCATACGAAAAAGTAAAGGATTTAAATTTGGGTCAAACAGTATATTTAAAATGTATTGGAAAACCAGGCGCATTAGAGCCAAAATTTCAAGGACCCTACGAAGTTACTAAAAAGTTTAGAAACTTTAATTATTTATTACAATATGTTCCAGATAAATCAATAGAGCCGATCAAACGACATATGGATCAGCTGTACGCTCCGAAATATGCAACAGGTCATACAGAGGCGGAAATTACGAATTTACAGGGGTCTCAGAAAAAAATTAAGGGTGATAAAAATTACAAAAATAAATGTGACATTTGTCAAAGAAAATCACACTCAACTGAAAATTGTTGGTTTAAATTAGACAAAAATACGATTCAAAAGGGTGACAAAGGTACTATAAAGTATTATAAAAAAAATAATAAATATTCTGAGAATGTAGACCCATATTTAAAGTATCAAATAGATTATGATAAAAATATGTCGTTATATGGTTATACACCATATACAAACTTATACGGGGATGTTATACAAGATCATTACCCTTTCCCCCCTCCCCAATATTATCCATGGGATATGAATTGGTATTAAAAATAAATCAAAATACATAATTAATCGAATTTCAAAATTTCAAAATTTTCAAAATTTAAAAATAAATTTTTTCTCTTTTAGGTAAAAAAAATTGGAACAACATTAATAACTTGCCTTTTTAAAATTCAAAATAATAATAAGAAAGGATAGGAACATGGGAACGCCAATTTGTCTCAGGGTTACAATATTGAGCAAATGTGCAGGGCGCACCCGAAAACATACTTATAAAATTATGAAATGTGCTTCACAAAACTTCAATGGAGCAGTGAAATATTTCTCTCCAGGCGAAAGTTATATATATTTTTTTTCTTTTCGAATATGAATTAGAAAATATAAAATCTTAACAAAGCCAAATAACATTAAAACTTAATTAATTTAATAGTGAATAATGTTGGAGTAATTTTCAAAAAAAAAAAAAAAAAAAAAAAAAAAAAAAGAGAGAGAAATTTTTCTGTCTTCTATAAGGGTAGCCTTTGCTAATAGCCTTACAATTTAGATGACAGAATTTCAGAATTACTCTTTAAAATGAGTAGGTGTAAGCTATTAGGTTCAGGGTAGTTAGAACAGCTTTATAACATACTCATATTTATTTTTTTTTCTTCTTATATAAATATATGGTTGACAAGGAATAAATTATTAGTGCACTTTATATTAGGATAGCGGTCAGCTATAAGCCTAAATATAATAAAATATGCAAAAAGTACTAAGATTTATTCCGGTAGTTCAATTACAACTTATATGCTAAAGTCTAGAATTTAGACAACAGGGATAAGTTTTATGAACAAAAGTGTTATAAAAAATTTAAAAAAAAAGATTTTGGTGTAGCACATTGGTTTTTTTTTAAAAAAAAAACATATATATGTATAACAATGGACAAGGCAAGTTATTTCAATATGATTGCACACAAAATTATTGTAAAAAAAATTACACAAATAAATAATTGAAGTAAAATTAAAATTTTCTCACCAAAGGCTTTCTGTATAGGGTGCAATTTTGGCCTACGGCTGGGTATGCACCAACACCAACAAAATTTTTGTAGAAAATTTATCAATTCATCAAGGTAAATCAAGGTCGTCACTTAGGCATTAACTTCAGGATTCTTGGCTGAAAAAGGAATCGAAGAAAAAATTAAGTATGGTATAATTACTAGATGTTATGCTCAGAAACAATAAAATTAGTAATATTATATTGTAAAAAGCAACATTTTGAGTTTTATTTAGGAAAACTTTTGATTTTTAGGTTTTACACATTTATGGAGTGTCTAGCTCAGTGTATAGTTCCTAGATTTAATAAAAAAAATAATAAATAAAAATATAAGTTGGCGTTGTTTTCAAAATAAATAACAAAAGGTATAGCAATTAGCATTTACAGTTAAAATTTATGGAATTTTCAGCAAAATTAACATTAGACAAACATAGTTTATATTACATTTAACTTGATAAGCTAATTTACTTTTATAACGGTATTCAATTAGAATTAAAGTAGGCTTAAATTCAAGTTAAATTAATTAATAACATTGTTGTAGTGTAAAATTTTATGTAAGACTATTATATTTTTATTGTATATATAAAAATATGCAAATTTAATAATTAATAAAATGTATTAGCAAAATTATTTAATATAAATATTAAATGACATCTTGCTGAAATCAGCTAGAAATTAGATTTTTTTTATTTAAATAAAATATTTTATAAATTTATGTTAGTTTAGAATTTAAGCATTTTTTTTTCTCTTTACTTTCCCTTAGAATTAAATGCAATTCTAAATTTAACACATATAAATATACATAGTATTGATAAATTTGAGTGTGTGAGTTCATAAATTTTTTTTTATATGATTTGGCCAATTTAACATAAGAAAACAAAATAAATAAATAAATATATTTATATATATTGGTCTTATTTTTATTAAAATATGTAGTATGGCTTAATAAATTTATTTACTTAATTTTTTTTATAGTACGTACAGTAATTATTTTAAAAACTTGATCTAAAAAAAAATTGGATGTGGTTGTTTGTGAGTATACAAAGATTTTTTCTGCTGGCAGAAGTTCTTTGGTCCGGCCGGGTACTCATAGATGGCTGCATACGATGTTACGTAGTAATTATCATTTGCTTTTTTTTTTTTTTTTTTAAATTATACAAGTGTATTAAGTACATTTTTTTATAATTAAATAATAATTATTAATGTTTGATTAATAATAATAATTTAGTATCTTTTACTTTTTAAACATATCATTAAAGTTTAGACAGTAGAATTCACATACGGAATGTTAATGATAAATTAATTTTTGAATAAATAAATTTTTATTTCATTCAGTAAATAAATAAATATGAAAATTTAACAATCTTTTAAGATAGAATTGTTGGCTAAATAAATAATAATTAAAGAGAAAAAATTGTTCTCTTCTTCGTCAATGGCATTTTCTGACAACACTATTTAATAGTATTAAATGAAGGTGCATTTTTAAGGTCAGCGTAATGCATATTTTGCATTTTGAGAGGCTGTAGAAGTCATATTTCCGTGTTGTTTACATTTTAATAGTAAACAATATCATGAATCAAAATTTGTGTTTGTTAGAAAGGTCTAAAAATATACAATGTAATCAGTTAAAGAAAATTATATGCATTTTTTTTTTTAAATCCTGAAAGGCAATTTGGTTTAGATTTGAACCTGACAGCATAAAAAGCCACCCTCGCTTCAGTTGCAGTATGAGGCAGGAGAATTCAAATGCTAGAATCGCCATTTTCCCCTACAAAATAATAAAAAAAGCAGAAGGTTTACATTAGATATGATACAAATACATACACTGTTTATGCATAGATTATGTTTAAAATTACATACAGGCATGCACAGTTAGTTAAGAAGAAAGTATATCCAGAAATTATACTAATTAATAAGGTAATTACAAGCATGAAATGGTTTTAAAAACATACTTTTGGTAGTCGTAAAAGTTTGTCACAGCACAAATCACTTCGCAGAAAGTGATTAGTAGCTTGACCAACCCTTCGTTTCGAAAGGATCGGGGACGGTCAAAAAACTGGTTTTATTTTCCTCTCCTTCTTCTTTCTTTTTTTTTCTCGTATCGGGTAAAGTTGGAAAGCATTACGTAATAATATATTAAAGGAGATGAAATAGCTTGTATATGTTGACGTATCATACATGTTAGAAGTAACAAATAAATAAATAAAATAATGTAACCAGTTTGTATACAATATTTTTCTGATTATAATTTGAATACATCAGATTAATTATGTGAAAATATAACATGTCATATTACAAGCATTGTATTTACTTTTATTCAGTATAAAATGTGTTTTAAATGAAACACTGTGTCATAAGGTTATATGTGAGGAAATAATATGTCAAGTGTGTATGCCATTATTTTTCTTGTAATTAGGTTTATTTCGGCATATTAGTTTCATACAAAATTATAGCTTTGAATGTATTTTGGGCACTTAAAACTGTAAACTTACAAAATTATTAAACATGTGTGTGGTAAAGAAAAAAGGCTTCGAGAAAGACGTCAGATTTTCAGTACAGAGGTCTTCTATAAATGTGAATGTCAACAGACAACTATGCTATCATGTGTTGAACTTTCTGTTATGAAAAATAGAAGAACTTCTTATAAAATATACCAGAACCATTGATAATTGAACTTTACAGACTTAGTTCAAAAACTGTGTAGATACACAGTCATATGGACACGTACATTCCTTTAAGCTTTACAAAAAAAAAAAAAAAAAAAAAAAAAAAAAAAAAAAAAAAAAAACCAGCAATCAGTTTTTATTTATTTTTTTTTTCTGACACCGGGAGAGATGCTGGGCAACATATAACTATGATATGTTCCCGCACCATGTTGGTTAAATCAAAGTAAAATTGCGTAATTTGTTATTTCTGTTTGTATAAATATTTTTTATAAAATATAATTATGAGTGTAAAATTATAATGTTTATATATTTAAGTAAAATAGGAGTGTAAGTTCATACAAAAATTATTAAGTTGATTTTAAATATTAAATATATATTTTTTAAAAATTGTTGTATTGTAAAATGAATGTATAATGTTGAATAGAGTCCGGATCTCAGACAACAACAATAGCCAGACGCCATGGTGTCGTTTTATGACAAGCCAATGGAAAGTGGTGTATAATTAGAAATCGTAAAATAATAAAAACGTTGGAATCAATTTATGGCCTCAATAAAAGTGTTGGGATAAATTTATGGCTTTTCAGACCACCCAAACTTTAAGGCAGATAATAATATTAAAGTATATGTAAGGGGCCATTTGCAGACTGTTAGCTAATAGGCCTATCGAAGTATAATAAAAAATCTTCTCACATCCAATAACAGTGGACTAGACAAAAATAGTTCCACCCACTGCAGGAGTTGGTGTGCAAGAAGAATAAGGTTTAAAAAAAAGGGAGTCTGAAAAAAGATGTAGAGGACGCAGGAGCTCTCCTGAAAGCCCGTGCAATGAATCCTGAAAGCCCTAGTAATGCCCAGGCGAGATGGACATATCGGAGCGAGCCTAATCAAGCCTAATTAAGGATGTCTTCCTGATGTACATATCGGAGTGAGCCTAAGCAAGCCTAATTGAGGATGTCTTCCTGATGTACATATTGGAGTGAGCCTAAGCAAGCCTAATTGAGGATGTCTTCCTGATGTACATATTGGAGTGAGCCTAAGGAAGCCAAATTAAGGATGTCTTCCTGATGTACATATCGGAGTGAGCCTAAGCAAGCCTAATTGAGGATGTCTTCCTGATGTACATATTGGAGTGAGCCTAAGCAAGCCAAATTGAGGATGTCTTCCTGATGTTAAAATAATGAGGATTGTTTCACAGAGGTCCGTAGCTATGCATCCTGCCATCCCGATGATGCCGCTCTGATACGAAGCGAATTCCGGATGACATATGAATATGATCCTAAGCAACGCGACAACTCTGAATTTGATGAATAAAGGCCACCATCCCGTATATTAAAAAAAGGTACTATTTTAAACATTTTCTTTTACCACTTAAGATCATATGAAAAACCATAAATATACTTTTCTGATATTTTATGGTAGAGAGTAATCTGAGATCCGACAAAACCAATAATTAAATAAAATTAAGATAATTTAAAAATGAAAGAGAATTATTCTTTGAGCAAAAAGAAAAAAATATAATAATTAGAGTACATGAAAATATTGTCTTTTTTTAAAGATTAAATATACATAAAATAATGAGAAGCAAACAAAAGTATTGCATTCTTTTTTTTGAATTAATATTATGTATTTCTGTATATAGTTGTGTTCAATGTAAATAAAATATTTAATCAAGTTTTAAAAAGTTTCTGTAATTATTTAATTGATAATGTTTAAGGTGTGTCAATTTATTTTTACAGCTTAAATTTTAGTTTAATTCATAAGTGGAAGAGTTCGTCTAAATAATTCACAACGCAAACTCTTAATTTTATTCGTAATTATTTAAATTTAATAATTACATTTTGACGCGAATTATAATTTAATTTTATTAATGCTTCGCGTTGCTCTTCTACTAGAATTATGTAATTACGATCACTTATATTATTTGAATTTATCTAAGGTATATAAAATTATATACCAATTTGCTATGAGGTTGCTTGGATGATTTGGACCAATTAACAATTTTGGATGTAAATTAAATAGAAAATAAACAGGTGTAATTATCTGTCCAGCAATTAGCATTAGCGAACAGGTCTTTTCGCCGGACTGAAGTACCCTCTTAACTATGCGGTTTGCGACCCCATGTTCTATGGTAATTTTTCATTCTGTCGATGCCTACTATCACCCCTCTGAATTTGTCGGTTGAATTCGGAGGGGATTCCTCACCCAGTGTATTTTTAGACTGCCCACCAATAAATACACCAAAAAGCATTTTTAAATGAAAGATATAAATCATATATTAAAAATATTATAAAATTGTGAAATTTATTAAAAAGTACATGTTTAAAAAGCCCTTGTCTTAACCCTTAACTGTTGTTAGCGGTCTCACAGACTGCTGCAGTTTTCAATTTTCAGTCTAACTATAGCATTTAGTCTAACTAGCATTAATATGTTGTTAAAATCTAATGAAACTTTGAGAAGACTTCATGCTTTAATAGTTCATGCTAATATTTTGTAAAAAGTTATTACAACTTAATTAGGGTTCATAATAACAAAGAAAAATGTACTAATATGAAAATATCTTTTTGCATTAATATGGATTTTTGATATGTGTGTATTAAAATAAAATGACTGAAAAGTTTAGACATGTATCACTGTTAAAATTTTCTGTAAAAACACAGAAAAAAAACAAAAAAAAACAGAGACTCTCTGAAAATTTGTACTCTAAAAACTCTAGTTGTCGGTTAAAGGCATTTGATTGAGTTTCTCCGTAATCATTTTCCAAACATTTTCCTTTTCTTATATAAAATTTCGTGTAGAGATTTCCATGTATATATTTAAAGATATTTTTATCTTTGATATAGTAATTCAAAATACATACTATTAAAATTCTTTTACAATTTTATTAGAAATATTAAAGAAGAAAGTTTGAAATTTACAGCTATTGTAATTTATTTATCAATTGAATAATTGTGTTAAAACTTAATCTAATACAATTACGTATGTAGCGTTTACTGCAATTCCAAAAATACCCTTCGATTTATTCTGTTGAGCTGCTTCAGATATCAACCAGATGCTGATGATCGCTAAAGGTTACTTGGGTGAATTAGTCCTCCACGTTCGTCCGAGATGTCTCAGTCGGTAGAGCATTGGCGGCTTCAGCCAAGACATCCCTGTTTTGAATCCCGGACCGGGCTTTTTTCACCCAGTTGGAAATTCAGAGCTGTTATGATTTATTTACCAATTGAATAATTGTGTAAAAAATTAATTTAATAGAAGAAAGTTTGATTTATAAATTGTTTTACTAAAAACTAGAATATTTTAGAAAGGGAGAATTCATCTCTGGGGAGTTAGCGGGGAATTTTATCGATAATCACTTTGCAGTTGTGCATGAAACTTGGTAATATTAAAAGAAAATTAAAGGTATTTCCAAGTTGAATATAAAAGACATCCTGTTCATGCTGCTGTAGCAGCTCCTATAGCACAGTCAGTAAGGTGTTCCTCTCCAAAACCCCGAGGACTCAGGATCAAATCTCGGGCCGGCTAAAAATTAATCTTGTAAAAATTTGATGGTTCACCAGTTCAAATTTACTCAAAAATTCTAATTCTACAAAGGTAAAAAAATCACTTATTTCGAAAGATAAATTAAACTACAATAATACTTCTTTTAAAGGCCACCCCTTTTCTAGGGCCACCTCTATTAAGGGCCAATGTTTTTAGGAACGGCAATTTCCCCTATAGACATAATGTTAAATTTACTCCTATTAGGGGCCGCACCTACCCCTCATAAAGGCCAATTTTTTTCACATGTGCCTTAATTCCTAAATAGGTGTATTGAATTCCTGAACCAAAAGATAAGAGTTCAGCAAACAACTACACTTGCAACAAAGAAGGCAAGAGGAGATGGGGAGGATTTAGTAACACAATGAAGGACAACAAATTTTTCCACAAGTGAGGCGAACAGGTGTCCCTCACACTTTGTTCGACCTTTCAACTTGTAGGGGTTGTGTTGGAGGGGAAACTTGACCCTTTGTTGTGGGACAAAGGATAACAGATTATCTAGAAAAACTGATTCCACTACTAAAACTGTTAGTATACTAGTTATGATACTAAAACTGTTAGTGAAGAACACTTTTTACACTAGAAATTTTATGCTCAAGCTTATGTATAATTAAAAATTATGCACCTAAATCAAGAAAAAGGGTACATTTGGATTTGAATGACAAAATCAAAGATATAAATTGTCATGATCAAGGAACATCTGCAAGAAAATTGGCTTTACAGTTTAATTGCAGCAATAATTAAATAAACAATATTGTTAAAAACAAAGAGAACTTACTGAAAGAATATGCAGATTTTAAAAACCGCGGGATAAAAAGAAAGAGAAATGAAAAATTTGGTCTTTTCTATTCAAGGGCCAATTTACAATGGAACGGTAGGTGGCCCTTACAGAGAAGTTTCACTGTACTATCATTAAAAATAAATTGACGGGGTCTTGTCTGTTTTTATTGATGTGAATTTAAAGTCTGCGGTAAATTTACCGAATAATTTTTCTGTTATTTAACAGAATCTCTGTTTTTCTACACTTTGTAATTTTACACAAGACTTAAGATAATGGGTTACCAGTAAGATCCTCTGTAATTTCACAGAAAAGGTTTTAACAGTGTTCTTTATTCTCAAATATTTTACGGCATTTCCAAAATAATGAAAATAAATGTCCCAGTATTTTTTAAGTAGATTTACACATAGATGTTTGAGTTAGCTTTTGCAGTTACCAGGAAAATCTTACATAAAACAGTAACTAAATAAGATAAAATAATTTATTAATATAATGCATCTGTCTGCCTCATCAATAACATTTGTGGAAATTGATCTGCAGGTCTACAATGAAAAAGATTAATGTTAGTCCATTAATAATGTATCCGATGTTACGACACGGATATTAGATACTCTTGCATAATATTTTCCTAAAAAATATTAAAGAAAAAAATTTCCAGAAGCAACTTTTCTTTATGAATTTCTATTATTTACACTTGGCGTACAGACATTAACGTAGTTTTTGAATTAATGAAATTTCATTTTGGTTCGATGCACTGCAACACATAAAAGGGATTATTATTATATTAATTTGATCAAAGAAAACTAAGAAATTGTAGCGTGTGTGTTCGCAAAAATATATAAAAAATAGATAGTAAGCAGAAAATAACCACTTTGTGCGAGTGTTTAAGGCATAAGCTACAAATGTACACCGTTAAACCGCACAAATTACACCATCATGACATTAAATGTACGAATTACAGCATGACAATAAATAATATGACATTAAATAGCAAGTACAAATGATATTAAATAGTGAGTAATTATTAATATTAATACACCGAAAAAATATATTTTAAACACTATGAGGTAGAAAATAAACTATAAATTAAAAACAAAAATATAATAATTAAAAATATATATGTTTTTATTAAAGTTCACTGCAAATAGAAGCGTCTTAAATTTAGACACATATGTGACTGAAAAAGAATTTTAGACACTTAAGTGTCTTAATCTGAAAATTAAGACACTATAGATGTCTTAATTTAAGATACATAAGCGTCTTACTATGACCATGGTGTAAACGAACTGAGAATAATGTCTAAAATATCCGCAAACGTCTTATTTTAAGACACTTCATTGCTTTAAACGTGTCTTAATTTAAGATGTTTTGATTCTTCCGACGCAATAACCACCAGGGGGCACTAGCACTCCCAGTTGCGCATGCGTTTTAGATGTCTTCGTTCGAAGTGGTATACGTTGTAATTCAAACAAAGTTTGTTTTTATGTACGCGTGTATTTTAATTCGTTTTTTGCGAAATGTGAAGTACTGTGATTTTAATTCGTATTAACTTGGAGTATTTATTTATTGAATACATACATCTGACGTGTGTGCTCGACATCAAATGTCTCTTAGAAGCTGTCGTCGATACAAGGGCGGGATAGACACAGAACAGAAGTAGACGGCGGTTGAAGATTACACCCGGAAATTCTACAAAGCGTGTGCAATGGGCTTAGTGTTAACTCGTATCAATTTATATCAATAATATTGTGTTATTCATCTTCGTCCTGTCGAAACTGGCAAAAAAAAGAAACTTTTGTCTGGCGGGTCCTGTTTTTAGGATGAAACATCTCATCCTTTAAATATGGCTAGTCGGATGTATTATGGGATTACCTTTTAAACTGATGAAAGTCTTTCTCCCTCACTGTGGTTGTGGTAGTTTTTAAAATTTCAAATCGAGGAATATTTCTTACCCCTTGCAGCAACTCAAGTAAGTTTCTTTATAGTAGTAAAAATAGTGTATTTTATGATTTTATTTATTGTACTAAACAAAATCCTGCATGAAATTTAATTAGTTTTGAATCTGTTCGCAAAAAACCCCACTAATTCTAGAAGTATATATTTTTAAACTTATGACGTTCTTTTTTATTACGAATTATATATTCAATGTCAGTTCTTAGTTTCAAATGGATAATTTTTATCTCGCAGTAAATCACGGCCACAAGGAAGTAAAGAAAAAAAAAACTTTGAAAGTTGACCTAATGCTTTCTTACTTCCTGGCATAAAACCGCAGATTAAAAAAAGATAAATAAAGTAAATGAGACTGGTCTATTATATGAACCTGCCTGTAAAAATATACATATGTATTTGATTTGTCAATCAACTCTAATACTGATTTTTTTTATTATTTTTAATAAAAAAGTAATTTGAAATTTATAATGGGAAAAAGTAAAAACCTCTAACTAGATTTCGTATTTAAAATTGTGGTAACTTTATTTATATGCACTTATACGAAAAATACAAAAATGACAGATGTTACTGTATATATTTAAGACGAAAGAAGTTTGGAAATCATAAGTTATTTTTTCCTCATGTTTTTAATATAGAATATGTACTTATTTGTTTTTATTGATAGTTGAATAGCTTTTGTGAGTACCCTCTGATCTACATAAAAACTTGTCCATGTGGAAATATAAATTTTTTAAAAACATAATTTTTAAATAAGTATTTTCATTTTTTTTTTTTGGGGGGGGGGAGGGGGGATTTTGCATGAATTTTTGTAAAGCTGATATCTTAAATCTTGCACTGATTATAATGAAAGTTTTGAACTTTTAGAGTAGGACAAGTTTAAAAACGCAAATATATTTAACAAAATACCAAAGTCATTTTTTCCCCAATGTTATTAAAGTAGAATATTTATTTATTTATTTTCATTATTCATAGTTAAATGGCTGTTGTGATTATCAAGTGATGTATATGTAAAATTGCCTATGTGGCAATATATTTTTTTATATTTTAATTTTTTGGGGGGGGGGGGTGGGGGGTGGGATTTTTGCAATTTTCGTACATCTGATATTTTAAATCTTTTTCCACATTCAACCGAGTATAATAAATATTTTGAACTTTTAGAGTAGGACAAGATTATAAAATATATATATATATTTATCTATGTACCTTAAAAGCCCTTAATAGCGAACACTTCGGGACCGCGGAATTTGTCCGATAATTGGAGATGTCTACTTTTTTGAGGTAAAAATATACAAATATGTATGTCTGCTGATTAAAAAAGTATTCGTTAAATAGAGGTGTTCGCTATTCGAGAATCTCCATTAACCTCCACAACGGATACTCCCGAATACCGGACATCTCAATTTAGACAACTATAATGCAGGGGTGCGTTTTTTGCAAAAGTACTTCTTGATTAAAGGAAGGGCAAACTGGGAAGTGCCCCGTCCCCCTACGACTGTAGTGCCCCCAAATTTGATGTGCAATATTTGTAAAGCTTATATTTTAAATCTGTTTCGAAATTGTACTGATTATAATCAATATTTTGAACTTTTAAAGTAAAATAAGGTTAAAAACAAAATAAATTTTAAAAAATCTAATATTTAGATAAATATTTTTTGTTTTTTAATCTTGTTCTACTCCTGAAGTTCACGATATTGATTATAATCAGTACAATGTCGTAAAAGATTTAAATTATCAACGTAACGAAAATTGTATACCAAAACTGAGAGCACCAAAAAAATCAGGCTGTATTGGGGGGGGGGGGGGGGGAGGACCACAGCCAAATATTTTTCCAGGATTCAACGTGGTCAAACATGGCTACGTATGATGCTTACAAAAAAATGGATGCGATTCAGACGTTTGAAGTGTCTGAAATTCAGACGCAAAAAGTGTCTGAAAAAATTCAGACATTTTAAAATGTCTGAAAATTGAACACTCCATTTCAGACACTTAAGTGTCTGAATTTCAGACATTTTAATTTAGAGTGTTGTTATGAACATTGAGTGAAGAATGCGGGTCATAGAATAATTTACATTCTATTAAAGCTTATTTTTCTTATTGAATGTCCAATTACTACATGTCAGTGAGTGGCAGACTGTATTTAATAGCTATAAATAGATAACACTAATCTATATAGTTATCACACACACACACACACAAATGATTATAGAATCATATGCCGATATCAAATCACCAGAGCAAAATGAATATTTGTGAAATAGGCATCAGCATACATTTGGATTTGATGTACAAAAAGATTTCCCCTCTTCCGCGTTTCTGAGCGCTTAAAAACAGTGCAAGCTTTTGAAATCTACCGTTATCAATGGAATACCATACTGTTTGAATTATTTTCGTTTATCTCATTTGAAAATACCATCCAGCGAAAATAAAATCATTGAAATAGGGTGTGTGTGGGGTGCGGAGGGGGGAGTTGAAATCAACAGTGTAGTACAGCGAATCAGTGGTGGAAGAAGCATTGCGTGGTTTCCAACGCTCGCCCATTAAAAGTGCTGAGCCCCATATCTTGCGGATAAAAATCTTGCACGCGTAATCGTTACAATCCCCCAATACGTCCGGTTGCGGACTAACAAATCGTGACTTGCGGGTGGATGGAATATAAGAACATAATAAAGAATTTAAAAAATAAAATAAAAGATCCCAGGACGCTTTCGCCGGCGTGCTTAAGGAATGTCTTCTCCGACTGGAGTTCTTCATTGATAAGAAAGTGGCTTACCGACCCTCCTGAAGCTCAACCATTTGGTTTTGTTCTATAAGAGGTTAACTGTTATCTCGTCGAGGTGTAATGTAAGGAATAAGCAGGAGATAGTGGGAGCAAAATTACAGCAAGGCACAAAATGCTGGTATTGGCCTAAAACTGAGAGGTCATCTAATTCAAGGTGCGATGTTTCATGATGCGTGTTCGGTAATCCATCCAAGTTTTCCTTTTGTTCACGGCTTTACAAAAAATCGCATGAGCAATAACAGTATAAACTATCCACTTATACTATTCACTGTAAAGGATTTTTATTTTTAGAACTCATTTATTGATATCTTTCGCGAAACTTTTTTTGAGAAACAATTTTCGAATCAATGAACTCAATCAACCCCAATGCTTATCTCAGTGAGGAACTCAAAGTTGTCGAATTTTCCTTCCATAAACTTAATTTCAGGTCGCTTTTTATTCAAAAGTCTTCTTCGAAGAAACCCTCCCTTCTTATGGCAATAAGATCTACCATGGCCAATGATATATAAAACTGTGGCTTCCTCTTTGAAATAATTTTGTATTTATAACAATTAATTTCGCTTAACTTTTATCCTGTCGAGGTATAATGACACAAATAAAGAGGAGATAGTGGGAGAAATATTGCAGTCTATGCTGGTATTGGCCTAAAGTTGAGCGGTCATCTATTTCGAAGTGCGATTTTTCATGATACACATTCGATAACAAGTCCAACTTTTCCCTTGTTTGCGGTTTTTTACCCCAATCAAGTAATAACAGAATAAATTACTGATTCATGTTTTTCACAATAAAGGATTTTTGTTTTAGAAGTAACTTATTGATATCTTTCGGAAATTCTGTCTCTTATAACAATTTTATGAACTCTCATTCTTTCAAATTAATGGGCTCAGTCAACTCAATTAGTGCTTATGAGCATGTTAAAGTAACAATTCGATCTTATTTAGGGCTTTCAATGCAAAAAATTAAATTTCAGGTCATGTTTTAGGTAGCTTTCATTACAAAAAGCTACCTATTGCAGCCGTTCGGAGGAAAGCGATTTCAAAAAATTTTGGTATATTTTCATCAATCATGACCCCCAGACCCCGAAACCAACCTCCGTTCAAAAGTTGATATATATATATATATATATATATATATATATATATATATATATATATATCTGACATTTGTCATACTGTAACTCTCGAATTTATGAACCGATTTGGATGTAATTCGGTATGTACATACTACATACCAATGTCTCGACCGAGTTCGTTGGCCAGCTTCATCCGCCATTTTGTTTCAAAATGGCGGCCATTTAAAATTTTCTTAAAAATTTTAAATTTGAAATGTGGTACCAAAGAATTGAAAATGGAAAAATATTTTTTTCTTATGTATTTGACCTTTATACAAAGATTCCGGAGCAGTTTTTGTTTCGTCTATACCTTAAAAAATGGCTGAGTTAGAGTATTTTGAATTTCTAGCGTGGCTGAAATTTTGAAACGTCCTGAATTTCGTCACGCGATAAAAGGCGTATTTATGAACCGATTTGGATGTAACTTCGTTTGTACATAGTACATACCAATGTCTCGACCGAGTTCGTTGGCCAGCTTCATCTGCCATCTTGTTTACAAATGGCAGTCATTTAAATTTTTAAGAAAAATTTAAATTTGAAATGTGGTACCAAAAAATTAAAAATGGAAAAATATTTTTTTCTTATGTATTTGACCTTTATACAAAGATTCGGGAGCAGTTTTTGTTTTGTCTATATCTTAAAAAATGGCTGAGTTATAGCATTTTGAATTTCTAGCGTGGCTGACATTTTGAAACGTCCTGATTTTTGCCACGTGATAACAGACGTATTTATGAACCGATTTCGATGTACCTCGGTGTGTACATAGTACATACAAATATCTCGGCCGAGTTCGTTGGCCAGCTTCATCCGCCATCTTGTTTCAAAATGGCGGCCATTTAAAAAAATTTAAAACATTTAAAATTTAAAATGAGATACCAAAATATTAGAAAATGAAAAAGATTTTTTTGTATGTGTTTCACCTTAATACAAAGATCCCGGAACAGTTTTTGTTTCGTCTATATCTAAAAAATTGGCTGAGTTATAGCGTTTTGAATTTCTATTGTGGCTGACAATTTAAAACGACTTGATTTTTGTCACGCGATAACAAGCGTATTTATGAACCGATTTCGAAGTTACTTGGTCTGTACATAGTACATACCAATGTCTCGACCGAGTTCGTTGGCCAGCTTTATTCGCCATCTTGTTTCAAAAGGGTTGCCATTTTAAAAAAATTAAATTTAAAATTTAAAATGAGGTATTAAAAAATTGGAAAATGAAAAAGATTTTTTTTTATGTGTTTGGCCTTGATACAAAGATTCCGGAACAGATTTTGTTTCTGAAAATTTGTTCTTTTGTTTATATCTTAAAAAATGGTTGAATTATAGCACTTTGAATTTCTAGTATGGCTAACATTTTGAAACGATCTTGTATTTGTCACGCGATAACACACGTATTCGCCTATTTCCATGTGAGAAAGCATGTGGATAGTATACATCAACATCTCAGCCAAATATAAGTTACTTTAAATAAAAGCAGCTTGGATAAAGCTGACTAATTTCGTGAAATTCTCATTCATAATGATTTAGTATTGATAAAAATTAGTATTGAATCTCCTATATTCGGTTTCCACTAAATTGAGCTTCGTGTGTTTGAATAATATAAGTTGGCTTTTTTAAAATAAGGTATTTGAAAGCTACCTCTTCCTCGCGGCACTGGCCGGAAGGACTTTTTTTTTTTCAAATGTCTTTTCTGCAGAACCTCTACTTACTTATGGCAGTAAAGTCCCACTGCTTGTTTAATGGTTAGGGCGCTGCCTACTCTGAATTCGAATCCCGAATCTGGCATAAATGTTTGTAGTGACTAGGACTCCACTTTAAACGGAGATTCCGGTGTTTAGCAAAGATGACGCCCGCAACTAGCCAACCGACCTCGGTGGTGTTTGATAAAATCCCTCTGAATTAATTTTGAATAACCAAAACAATTTTTTCAGATTAACTGTTGTCATGTTAAGTGTCTCTCTATTCTAAAAAAAAAGTAACTACCGCTGTTACCGCCGCCGGTTTTGAAATTTTTGTGACAGGAGGTCTTTCTTCGTTAATATTAAGAAAAATAAAGCATACAAAAATATGAAAATCGGTAGTGTTATACAGAAATGTTTGATAAACACGCTGATGCAGACAGTTTTCAAATCGAAGAATTATTTTAAGAGATATTTAATGCTAAAGTTGGACAAAATCGTTCCACTAAAAAAGTTTTATAGTAGCAAAAACTATACATCGGAATTTAATAATTTTTAGTTCATTTTATACGTTATAATTTCCCGGTGTGCAGAATTGATTTATTTTTTAAATTTGACTCATTTTTCAAGGTTTTATATCTATTTTAAATTCAAATTTTCAGCATTTCGAGAGATATTTTTTACAAATTTTAGAAAGTGATATTAATTTAAACTGTTGCCAACTGTATAAACAGCGGAAACAATAATGTTTGCTTAAATATATATATATATATATATATATATATTTATACGTGTAATAAATTAAAAATTTATTTACACGTGACTATTATAAACAGAAAAAAACATTTGGAATTAGAATTAAATAATTATGTACAAAAAGCAGGAACTTATTAAAAATTACGTCATAAAAACTATAATTACACGTGAATTTTAAGAGAGAAAGGAATTTGTAAAATAATAAATTTATTAACATGCGTTAGAAGTCTTAAATAGGAGAAATTACGTCATATTTACGTCACATTACAGTTATTACATAAAATGAACACAAAATAATATTGCAAAACGGTTTAAATTTACAAATTGCGCTAGACATTTATTTGATATTTTGAGAGGATATTTTTCAACTATTTCAATTCCTACTATTAGCTCACACTCTCCCTATATTTATTCAATTCCTACTATTAGCTCACACTCTCCCTAGATTTATTTATATATTTATATATTTATCTTGTTCAAATTTTCAATCGTTAATAAAATACTCATTATTCATCCTATCAGGTTGAAATAAATTTTTTTAAACTTGTACTGGATGACAATTGATGTTAATACAGTTTTTTCAAATATTAATTAATTAATTAATTTTTAATTAATTAATTTTAGTTTTGCATGGGAAACAAAATAGCGGCCATTGGTTATTGAAGTTCAATGAAAATATTTTCAATAAGGTGTTACCATAGGGGGGACCCTGATCTGTCGCCAAATACCGCCCAGTTTGTCGCCAACTTGGCGATATATCGCCAAATTTGGCGGCCAAAATGAGTCGCCAAAAGTGACGCCAACTTGGCGATATTTGTAATATTTCGCCAAATTCCCATAGAGTTCCATTGTAAACCTACTTGCTTATAGAAAATCAACAAATTGAGATATCTTAATGCAACAAAAACTAATATTAGCTTGATTATATTAAATTTTTCTTTGATGGCCTAAGTAGGAATTGACTTTAAAAACAAAATTTTTATATTACTTGTTTATTTATATATTTATATATTTATCTTGTTCAAATTTTCAATCGTTAATAAAATACTCATTATTCATCCTATCAAGTTGAAATAAATTTTTTAAAACTTGTACTGGATGACAATGGATGTTAATACAGTTTTTTCAAATATTAATTAATTAATTAAATATTAATTAATTAATTTTAGTTTTGCATGGGAAACAAAATGGCGGTCATTGGTTATTGAAGTTCAATGAAAGTATTTTCAATAAGGGGTTACCATAGGGGAGACCCTGTTCTGTCGCGAAATACCGCCAAGTTTCTCGCCAACTTGGCGATATATCGCCAAATTTGGCGGCCAAAATGAGTCGCCAAAAGTGATGCCAACTTGGCGATAGCTCTAATATTTCGCCAAATTCCCATAGAGTTCCATTGTAAACATACTTGCTTATAGAAAATCAACAAATTGAGATATTTTAATGCAACAAAAACTAATATTAGCTTAAGGGATTATATTAAATTTTTCTTTGATGGCCTAAGTAGGAATTGACTTTAAAAACAAAATTTTTATATTACTTGTTTTCTTAGGAAAGCGCAAATAATATTTTATTCCTAACACAATTATTTTCACGTGAATATTAAAAAGAGAAAGAATATTTTGGTCAAAATTACGTCAGATTAAAAACGATTAATTTAAAATGTCTCATTTAAAAGAACTTTCTTTTCGCTTTGTTAAAAAATACCGGGAGACAAAGATTGTGTTTACTTAATTCCTTTTATATTAGCTTATTTTGAAATGTTGTTACACGTGTCTACGTCATGAAGTTATTTTTATTTCGACGTTTTATTTGTATTTTTATTAATGTTGTACTAATTTATTTGTTCTTTCGTTATTTAAAATAAAAATTATGTCAATTTGTATAATTTGGCGAAATTAGTCGACGGGATAATCAAGTAGTACCGCAGCGGATTTGGCGTTAAAATTTCCCCAATCAAAGAGAAATGAATAGAAATCCGTTTATAGGGAGATCGCCACTGTTTTTTAAATTATAATTCAATCTTTCGAAATCTTTTTAAAGCCGATCACATTAGTGTGCATTTAGAGTCTGCGGTGCCTGGACGGGGGTTGGCGAGCGTAGCTCGTAGGGGGCCGAGCCCCCTAGTAATATTAGAAAAAACCATGTGATAAGGAAAAAAAAATACAGTAAAGCATAACTTGTTGGTATTATCCTAAAATTGATTGGAGTCTATTCGGATTTGATGATGCATGTTCAGTAGGGTGGGCCGAATAAAACTTTTTTCGATTTTTAATGATGGGTAGTGCCGAAAAGTTACCACTGGTGGCACTAAGTTCACACAAAAAAATTGAGATTTTTTGGACAATTCCTTCATTTGCCGCAAATTGCTTGTAGTCCAGGCAATAGGGGATTTTACGTGACAAAATTAATGGTAGTTTTGGAAATCGGCTTACTTTATGTTTTTTGGTTCGCTGAATTCGAATTTGTAACTTCCCACCAAAATTTCCCCCGGCAACCCCCTCCCCCCCCAAATTTTGGTAAAATGCCCCCAAAAAAGGTTTTTATTAAAAAAATCATTTTTTTTTAAATTTATTGTTTTAGGGGAAAAGTATCTAGAAATTCAGAAAGTAGATAAAATTTGCAACAAATAGGATGCATGACATTATGAAGTAGGATGAATGGGGATAGGGGGATCTGCCTCGGAACATGCGCCGCGGTGCTGCGTGGACATGTTGCGCAATTTCACTTAAACACTCACATCGTTTACATTCGCCCTCCCGCCTCCCCTCCGAACTTTCCCTATAAGTTTTACTTTAAGTTTTTTGGGTCGCTGAATCCGAATTTTTAACTTACCCCCAAAATTCCCCCCTCCGCAACCCCCAAAATAGTTGTTTTTAAATTAAATTTTTTATTGTTTTAGGGGAAAAGTATGTAGAAATTCAGAAAGTACACAAAATTTGCAACAAATAGGATATATGACATTATCACGTAGGATAAACGGGGAGAGTGGGAGCTGCCTTCCCAGCGCGCTGTTCTCAAAAACCAAATTTTTAAAAAAAATCAAATTTTTGGGGGGTTGTTGGGCGAAATTTTGGTGGGAAGTTACAAATTTGGATTCAGCGACCCAAAAAACATAAAGTGAGTCGAAATCCAGAACTATTATTAATTTTGCCCGTATTGCCTGGATTTCCTAACTTAGTGCACGTTGCGCCGCAGTGCATGTTCAGAGACAGCTCCCCCCCCCCCCTCCCCGTTCATCTTTCATCTTAATGTCATGTATCTTATTTGTTGAAAATTTTGTCTACTTTCTGAATTTCTACATACTTTTCCCCTAAAACAATGAAAAACTTAATTTAAACACAACTATTTTTTTTTGGTGGGGGGGTTGCGGGGGGGGGGGATTTTGGAGGAAAGCTAAAAATTCGGATTCAGAAACCCAAAAAACTTAAAGTAAACCTTTTAGGGACCGTTCGGGGGGGGGGGGGGGGAGGGGTGCGAGGGCGAATGAAAAAGATGTGAGTGGTTAAGTGAAATTGCGCAACTTTCTCCACTCAGTACCGCGGCGCATGTTCCGAGGCAGATACCCCCTCCTCATTTATCCTACGTCATAATGTCATACATCTTATTTGTTGTAAATTTTATATACTTTCTGAATTTCTAGATATTTTTTCCCTAAAACAATAAAAAAATCGATTTTTTTAATAAAAACCTTTTTTGGGTGGCATTTTACCAAAAATTTGGGGGAGGGGGGTGCCGGGGGAAATTTTGGGCGGAAGTTAAAAATTATTTTATTCTTTTTATTATTTTTAATTTGCACAGTACAATCACTTGCCAATTGCGATAACTCTGCCATTAGCTGCTTTACATTATTTTTACATTGTTATAGCAAACAGCTAATTTTTGAGATAGATTTTTTTTTTTAAATCGTGCTGTAAAATTATTTAAAAAGCCATAAAACGTCACTAAATTGAGCTACAGTTTTCAAACAAATTTCATTCAACAATGTATTTTCTTTTTCGATTGAATGATGCATAAATTGAAATTAAGCGATATTTAGAAGTTGTGTATAAGCAATAAAGAAATAGATAACTTTTTTTTGGTACCTGTCCAAAAGTGGCCCACACATTTCTGACAGAAAAGTCCATGGCAGAAGAAGTATCACTTTGTCGAAACTAAAAGTGAAAGAAAAGTCTGAATCAAGCTTCAGAAATCATTAATTTCGTTAATAAAACATTCTAGACAACATGGGTGTCAGCCAATTCAATTAATCTTTGATCTATTCTGATCAAAGAAGATCCGCAAATCGAAGCTTCATCTTTGATCAATTACCAAAAAAGCCAAAAGAAAAAAAAAAAAAAAAATTTTTTTTCACTTTTGTAAGTAAAGTGACGTCACGTGATTTTACGGAAGGTGGGAGTACAGACTTGTCTTTTGGTATCCCCCAACTTAGGATCATACACCTGAATTAATGAGCGGTTACACGAGCGGCTTGAGCCTGAGGGGGGTGTATTCCAACATGAACTCTTGATCTCCATGGTGGCACGCGAATCACTGAAATTAACTAGCGATGGCGAGAATACCAACCGTTGTTCGCGGTGGGATCGGTTTTTAATGGATCTTTGAGTCGTGACAATTGCTTGTATAGTTGTTGCAGAAAGATGAAGGTGGAACCTTCCATGGTATTACCTCAGGCAATCAGAAGAGATAATCAAAGTATAAGTCATTTAACATTTACAAAGAGTATTTGATAAACAAAATACATGGTCTCTAGCATGTTTGATCTGTTGATTTATTAGCTAGAAACGGATGATAAACACGTTTGATCCTATCTGATTGTATTTCCGAAATGCATATGCCAGAGGAAATATTAAAGAATTGAATGAGTCATATAATACACATGAATTAAATAATTAGAAATATGTTTGTTCAGCAAATGTTTAAATAAGCATTAATTAAAATGTGAAGAAGCTTTATCAAAAGAAGTAAATCACGTATTAACGTAAAGTACTCATTAATGTTAATATTCTTATTTGTTAGGCTATGTAATTCAGCATTTAAAATGAGTATTTAATAAGTAAAATGCATGATCTGTAGCATGCTTGGCTTTTTGATTTATTTGCTAGCAATGCTTGATAAACATTTTTGATCATATCTAATTGTATTTATATGCTAGATGAAATATGAGGAAATGAATAAGTCTGATAAGGAATATGTGTGTGCAGTAAACTTTTAGATATGCATTCATTAAAATGTGATGAAGTTTTATAATTAGAAGAAAATTATGTATTGAATACTACGTATTTTTGTTAATGTTGTTTTATATTAATAAATAATGCAACATAACATTTACAAGGAGCATTTTATAAACAAAATACCTGGGCTGTTGCATTTTTGATCTGTTGTACTTTATTAGTTAGAAACGACTGATAAACAAATTTGGTCATATATGTTAGTATTTATGAAATGATCATGCTAGATGAAATTTGATAAGAGTAGGAGTTTCAATATGAATATGTTATGCACCAAATATTTACATTATTAGTAATTAAAATATGCAGAAATTGCTTTCAAAAGAAGAAAGTCATTTATTGAACATCGCTCCGTTAATATTTTCTTTTACTGGCATCATATAATCTAACGCAACATTTAGCTATATTTGCAGTGGTGTAGTCGTAAAAAAATCCAGAGGATATATGATATAGGGAGACGGTATACACCAGAGCATACTGTGGATACCGTATACTACGGAGGGTATATGAAATTATTCAGAAGGTATACGGCGTTGTGTACCCCTGCATATCCTCCACTATGTCCCTATGTGAGAAACCGACCATATCTCAGTTAGAAACCCCGACTTACGGTGCAAAAACCTGCATAAGGGATAAAAAAAAGGAGATTTATATGATTTTTAAGCATTGTTTTTAAAAGTTACATGTATGAAGATTTTTTTTTATTGTTTTTATATTTGATGTAACATCAATACCTTATAGATAATTTTATTTTCTAAGTGAATTATTGCATTCCTTGAAAGAGTAATCTCTGAATTGAATTTAATATACATTTGATCCTGATTAAATAACAATCGCTTATAAAAATTCAAAATCATAAAACGAAGCGTATCGCCTTTTCTAAAAATGCCACTTTTTACTTTTAAAACTTATTATATATCTCTCTAACAGTATTTTATACATTATTTATCATGTTTAAAGCAATTTCTACTAAGTAAATAATTAAAAAAAAGGAGATTTATATAATTTTTAAGCATTCCCAGGTAAAAAAGTCAGCAAGAAACCTTAAAAAAAAATCTTCAGGGAAACTGAAGGTATTTGGAACTAAAATTACCTTCAGCTTACCTTTAGGTAAAAAACATGTATTTTCCCTTAACCTTCTGAGTTCCAAATACCTGCTGTTTTCCTTCAGGTAAAAAACCTGTTATTTCCCTTCACCGATTTTGGCAGAAATATCTGCAGTTTTCCTTTAGGTATAAAAGCTGTATCTTCTCTTTACATTATATCGTTGCACCTGCATGCGGACAGCCTTCTGTGCAAATTCGCATCAGATCAATACATAATGATTACATATCCAGTTCGACATTGATTTGATACATATTAATAAACTAAACATATTAATAAAACATATATACATATTAATAAAAAAAACTAAGGGGGGGGAGGGAAAGCACCGGAGGTGCGTAACATGAATAAGTGGTAACAGAACTTTCGAACGATATGTCACATGATGTGTCAGCAAAATTTAGAAAAGTGCCCCCCGGGGGGGCAAAGTAGGGGGCACGGGCATTACAGGTGCATAACATAAATAAGTGGTCAAAGGCCTTTTGAACGATATGTCACATGACGGGTGTTGGCAAAATTTAGAAAAATGCCCCCGAGGGGGGCAAAGTGGGGGGAGGGGCAATAGAGGTGCATAACATGAATAAGGGGTCACAGACCTTTTGAACGATATGTCACATGACGGGTGTCGGCAAAATTTAGAAAAGTGCCCCCGAGGAGGGGGCAAAGTGGGGGGAGGAGCATTAGAGGTGCATAACATGAATAAGTGGTCATAGGCCTTTCCAACAATATGTGACATGAGGGGTGTCAGCAAAATTTTCAAAAGTGCCCCCCCCCGGTGGGGCAAAGTGGGGGGGAGGGGCATAACATGAATAAGTGGTCACAGACCTTTTGAACGATATGTCACATGAGAGGTGCCGGCAAAATTTAGAAAAGTCCCCCCCCCCGGGGGGGGGCAAAGTGGAAAGAGGGGCATTAGAGATGCATAGCATGAATAAGTGGTCACAGACCTTTCCAACGATATGTCACATGAGGGGTGTCAGCAAAATTTAGAAAAGTGCTCCCCCCGTGGGGCAAAGTGGGGGGGGAGTGACATTAGAGGTGCATAACATGAATAAGTGGTCACAGGACTTTCGAACGATATGTCACATGATGTGTCAGCAAAATTTAGAAAAGTGCCCCCCGGGGGGGGCAAAGTAGGGGGCAGGGGCATTAGAGGTTGCATAACATGAATAAGTGGTCAAAGGCCTTTTGAACGATATGTCACATGACGGGTGTTATCAAAATTTAGAAAAATGCCCCCGAGGGGGGCAAAGTGGGGGGAGGGGCAATAGAGGTGCATAACATGAAGAAGTGGTCACAGGTCTTTCCAACAATATGTGACATGAGGGGTGTCAGCAAAATTTAGAAAAGTCCCCCCCCCGGGGGGGCAAAGTGGGTGGAGGGTTTTTAGAGGTGCATAAAATGAATAAGTGGTCATAGGCCTTTTGAACGATATGTCACATCAGGGATGTCAGTAAAATTTAAAAAAGTGCCCCCTCGGGGGGGCAAAGTGGGGGGGAGGAGCATTAGAGGTGCATAACATGAATAAGGGGTCACAGACCTTTTGAACGATATGTCACATGACAGGTGTCGGCAAAATTTAGAAAAGTGCCCCCGAGGGGGGGTCAAAGTGGGGGGAGGAGCATTAAAGGTGCATAACATGAATAAGTGGTCATAGGCCTTTATAACAATATGTGACATGAGGGGTGTCAGCAAAATTTTGAAAAGTGCCCCCCCCCCGGTGGGGCAAAGTGGGGGGGAGGGGCATAACATGAATAAGTGGTCACAGACCTTTTGAATGATATGTCACATGAGAGGTGCCAGCAAAATTTAGAAAAGTGCCCCTCCCAGGGGGGAGCAAAGTGGCAGCATGGATATCGGATGTGTATAACATGAATAAGTGGTCACAGGCCGTTCCAACTGTATGTTACACGATAGGGACAGGTGTTGGTAAAAGTTAGAAAAGTGCCGCACTTTGGGCTTTAGTATTGTGCCCCCCCCCCCACCCCCTTTGAAATTTTTATATATTACAAATAATATTTATCGGAAACCTCCGATGAAAATGCTGCAATTTCAAAAAAGTCCGAAAAGTAAGAGATAATGAAATCCCCCAAAGCAGAATATGCTTATAAATGCGACGTACATCGCAGAACAACGGATTTCACTGCAGATCATTTCAAATTTTCATTTTCAAGAAAATTCACCATTCAATGTAGGAAAAATCGCAAAATTTGTCACTCATTGGTTAGAAAAAAAATCACCAAATTCTTTAATCGTTCATTTAAAAAGTAAAGATGAAAATAAGCAATCGCCAGTCGCCACTCAACGAGTAAATGTGAAAAACTGACGATTAAAAATATGGAAAGTATCAACCAAACGCAAGATTTTCCAAAAGGAATTTCGTAAAAGAATTGGGAAAGAAAAAAATGTGAATTTTGTCAAAAGATCGCGAAAAAACACACATTTCGTCAGAGGATTACGAAAAAAAAAAAAAAAAAATGTAAATTTCATAAAAGGATCACCAAAAAAGCGAATTGTATCAAAGAATCGCAAAAAAGCGAGAATTTTGTCAAAAAATCACAATAAAAACAGCACATTTCGTCAAAGGATCGTGGAAAAACCCGAATTTCATCAAAGGATCGCAAAGAATCCGAAATTTCGTCAAAGGATTCTGGAATAAATGCAAATATGGTCAGTGGAATGGGGAAAAAAACACAAATATCGTCAATACATCGCAGAAAAAAAAAACCAATTTCGTCAAAGAATCGCAAAAAACGCACACATTTCATCAAACGATCTCTGAAAATCCATACGCAAATATCATCACCATAAATACCATAAATACGCAAATATCATCAATAGAGCAAAGAAAAAACACAAATATCGTCAATGGATCATGGCAAAAACACAAAATTCGTCAATAGATCGTCAAAAAACACAAATTTAGTTAAAGGATCGCGGGGAGGGGGTGGGGAAATGAGAATTTCGAAAAAAAAAAAACCCCGAGAATTTTGCCAAAGAATTGCAAAAACGAATGTGAATTTTGTGAAAAGATCGTGAAAAAAAACGCACATTTTGTCAAAGGAACGCCAAAGAAACGAAAACATTGCCAATAGATCCGGAAAAAACGTGAATTTCGTTAAAGTATCTGGAAAAAATGCATAATTAGTACCAGGAGGGATCCCCTACCAACCCTCCCTTTACATTTCAGAAAATTTGCTGCAAATTTCAGATTTTTTAAACCTATTTTTTTCAATTTTGAATCATACCTGCTACTCAGTGGATAAACATACCTAAAATATACCTATAAATTAAATATTCACTGACATAAATGTACTTACTGGCTAATAAAGAAATTATTCTCACTCGCTAGTAACTGGCTACTAAATAAAGTCAACCTACCGGCCAGTGGCTACTAAGCAAAATTCCTTATTTTCATCTTTATTAAAAAGATTGTGAAATTCATCAATGGGTCACGAGAAAAACTCGTACAGTTCATCAGTCATGGAGAACAAACCATGAAATTCTTCAGCCTGTTGTGGAAAAACATACAAAATTCGACGAACAGTTGCGAGAAAAAATCCATGATTTTTGCTAATCAGTTGCAGGTAAAAAACTTCGTCAGTGCACCGCCAGAAAAAACCCACGATCTTCTCTAATTGGTCGCAAGAAAAAGTCTCAAAATTCACCTATGTTAAAAGAAAAAATCCAGAAAATTGCAAATCGGTCGTGGCTAAAAAAAAATCGCGGAATTCGTCAGTAGATCGACGGAAGAAACTGCAAAATTCATACATCAGTAGCGGAAAAAAACTCTCTCCAATCGGGCTCAAGATATACTTACTGGTTCAAGAGAAATATAGCAAAATTTAAAAAACAGTCACCGGTAAAAAAAAAAAAAAGCGAAATTCGTCAGTAGATCAGAGAAAAAATGGAAATTCGTCGATCAGCCATGCTAAAAAAACCCCTCGAGATTTGGCCAATCAGTTGAAAAAAAGACACAGTTTATCATTCGACTGTGAAAAAATATCACAATTTTCACTGATCTGTCACGAGTAGAATGCGAAATTCGTCGATCGGTAGCAGAAAAAAATATTATCGTTCGCAAAAAAGAGAAAAAATTTGCTGTCAGAAGTGGAGGGTATACAGAGGTAAATGTCGTATACCTTCTGGTTCTTTTTCAGTAACACTGCTTAACTTCCGTTTCTCAAAAAAGCTATTGTATATACACTCTAAGGTATACCAGAGTTTCCCGTAGACAGTGTCAGGAGGGTGCTGCACCCTGCCTGCCCTTAGGTTTACAAAACAGCAGCCCTCTTACCCCTGATGGAAAACATTAGCACCCTTGTTGCCCCCAGCTGAAAAAAGTGCCTTTACTCCTTTCTTTATTAAAAAATTTACTTGCATAGTAAAAATTGCCTCATTGCTGTCTTTAAAATAGCGTCCTGTCTATTAAATATTAAAAGTAATTTTAAAAATCAAAAGGATGCCTTTAAAAATTAAAAAAAGTGTCCTTAAAAATCCAAAACATGCCTTTCGGAATCCAAAAGTGCCCTTTTCCTACAAGAAGCACCCTGCCCTTTTTTAAACATGGGAGAAACTCTGAATATACCCTCTGTTTGTTTTTTTTTACGTTTACATCGCTGCATACGAGTGCCCTTTTTTCTAGAAGTTTACTGTAGAAAAAACGGGTCAGCGCCCATCAGGCACAGATTTTTTTAATAAAGGACACACTTGTACCTTGTAAAGAAACGGAAAAAAAACAAAAAAACAATATTTGGAACTGGCTTGTTTAATGTTCCCATTTCTCAACAGAATTTTTTGATATTTTCCCACGACTGATTGAAATTTGTCAATTGTCCTCTCAAGCAACAGACGAATGTCACAATTTCTTTCTCCCGTAATCAAATGAAGAATTTTGCTAATTTTTAAACATTAAGTTTCATCATTAGGTCAGGGGGAAGCATCATAAACTTGTCAACTGGTCATATGAAAAAGAAAAAACCCCAAGAAATTTATCAGTCAGTAAAGGGTTAAAAAAAATCACACAGTTCTTTGATTGTCATGGGGGGGGGGGGGGGGGAATTATTTAATTCATCCATTGATCGCATGAAAAAAAAATGTTTTGTTAGTAAGTTGTGGGGGGAAAATATGGAAATTTATCAACTTTTTATCAGAAAAAACGAGATCTGTTGATCAGCTTAGGTAGGGGAGGGGGGGTGGGGATCGGCAAAATTCATAAACCGACTGTTATGTATATATATATTCAGTTCCGCTAGTTGCTCGCAAGAAAAAATGCAATATTTGCCAATCAGTACAAGTAAAATACCCCAAAATTCGTCAATTGGTTACAAGAAAAAATTGCAAAATTCTTCATTCAGTCATCAGGGGAAAAAAAAAAAAAATCTGAGAAATTCACCAGTAATCATTGGGCCCGGTAGCAGAAAGTTCCTGACGGGTGATGTGCGCCGCAGATTTTCTTTTCCCTTTTGCAGATTTTTTTTTCCATTGGATCTTTTTCCAACTTTATATTATGTTTAGTTCTTTATTATTTATTACTAAAACTTAAGTTTATTATTAATAAAAATGAGTAAAATGCTTAAAAACATTAAAAGTAAATGATTAATTAATTAAAGGTTCATTTGTAACATTTTACCTGCAGATTATTTTCAGTCCCTGAAAGATCTGTCGCAGACACTTGGAGAATTTTCTGCTATTGGGTCATTGGGGGGAAAAAAAAAAGAGAAATTCTTCAGTGTGTTGCTTTAAAATATTGTGAAATTTGTCAATCTGCTATGGAAAAAATAATGAAATGTAGCGGACAATCAATCGTGAGAAAAAAATCATGAGATTCTTCATTCGGTTGCAGAAAAAAATGGAATGCAGAAAATTAGCGAAAAATCGCTAAATTAATCACATTAAGTGACAATTGAATATTATCGTTGAATAATAATTATTGAACATCAATGTAAACAAAAAAGAATGCATAATTATATAAATTCACCAGTCAGTTACGATGAAAAAATCACACTGTTCTTCAGTTGTAGCAGGGAAAAAATTGCTTAATTCACCCAGCGATCACATGAAAAAAAAAAAAATAAGAAAAAGAAAAACCTCACAAGTTTACCAATTGGGTGCAAGAAAAAATGCAACATTTAAATGCAAATTGGTAGAAATAAAATATTGCAAAATTCATCAGTTGGTTGCGGGAAAAAATTGCAAAAATTCTCCTGCACTCATCTGAAAAAAATATTGCTTTAAATTTGTCTTTAACTGTTTTTTCATGAAAAAATTACTTTATTTAAAATAATTATACACATGTAAAATTATTTTTGGTACTTTTTGGTTAGCCGGGCACCAGTGTTATATATACATATATATTGTAATATATAACACTAGCGCCCGGCTAATCGAAAAGTACCTTATTTTTTCCATATTTCATATTCTACATAATAAATTAATCTACAATATATAAAAATTCTTTTAATTATTTGGTACTTTTCGGTTAGCTGGGCGCCAGTGTTATATATACATATATATGTGTATATATATGTACACATATATGCATTTATATATGCAATATATGTATGTATATATAACACTGGCAAACAGCTAACCGAAAAGTACCAATTATTTTTATGAGTCGAATATTGCAGCCAAAGATATTGAGCCCTGCTAAATGATTTGCAAGAGACATTACACCTTCACTGTGCATTATTAATCAAGCAGTTATGTACCTAAAAAGATTATAGCTGCTCAATTTATAAAGGAAACTAAATCAGGTACTTACTAGTAAAATTTGTATTCCAATACATGGATCTATTAACTTGGGTCCTTTAAAGGACCCTTCACAAAATTTTATCACCTCAAAACAAGGAACTTTCATCAAACTTTTCACCTGCAAACAAGATTCTTCACAAAACTTTCCCACCTCCAAACTGAACTTTTTACAAGTTTAATTATTTAGGAGTAAAATCAGTCTTTCACTTTTAAACATAATGGAAATATATGAATATATTTTTCGCTATTATTTAAAAAAATAGTGAAATTTATCTTTAGTTGTACACGAAAATTTCTTATAAAAAGTTTTCCCCATACCACAGCATTTCTAAATTAATGTGGCGATATTTTTTACCGAACATGATTCTTGTCGAATGCGTAGTGAATACAAAGTGCCGAATATCAATATTAATATTAAAAAGAAGTGTAATACAGCCCTCTTACGCTATATATATATATATCAACTTAAAAATTAGTTAAAATTCGACTACTATACTGTTGAAAAACTCCCTGCAAAAGAAAAAAATACAATAACAACATGACAACGTGACCATTAGTCCCGCTAATTTTCCGAATGACGGTTAAAACGTAAACACACGGTCTCAGAGTTGAGTTGGGTACTTCCTTCTCATTCTCCCGTGACATGGAGTCAGAAATAGAGCTGCGTAATCAAAAATCAAATGTTCCAACGAAAATTTGAAATAAATAAATTAATACGAATTATACATTTTTCATTTGTTTTTGAAGAAGTAATTTTTATAAAAACTGGAAGTCACGCCTGATAGAGAATAAGGGCAAATTATGCATGCAATAACCCCAACTATATTTTTCAGCTTTAATCGTAGACGCCACCAAAATGAGGAGAGGGGGGGGAGAGTGCCTTCCCCTCCATTGATTTTGAAATTTCAGTGACTACAGTGAAACCTCCCTGTGTGACCACCTCCATTAACCAACCACCTCTCAGAACGACTATTTTTTTCATGGAACGAAATTTATTCCTATAGGCTCAATACTAATTTTACCTCCATTCAGAGAACATCCCAGTTGAACTCCCTCCATGAGCGACCAATTTGTTTGAAGAAAATGAAACAAATTCCGTTTTCTCCTGGTCGCTTGAAGAGGGTTTTATTAGAAAAATAATTCCGGAGAGCGCATTATTCATCAAACTTCTAAACTAAATTTAGATTTTTTTTATTATTATTCCGGTAACTTTTAAGTGTTTAAACCCCTTTATGCCTTTTTTAGGCAATGAATTTAATTCTGATGACAAATTAAGAATGACGGTCAATAAACTCCCTTGCCCTATTCTGTCAGGAAACTCTCAAAGAAATAGATAATAATAGATACAAATTAATGAAATCTTCATTATTTATTGCTCCCCCCCCCCCCTCAAAAAAAGCATTTATTTACTGAACTTCGAAAGGACTTGGTTGGATAAGTTATAAAAGATAAAAGCGTATTCATTTTTTTTAACTTTGTAGTAATTAATTTGTAGTTTTGATACTTAAATTTTTATATTTTTTCTTACTGTGAAAGATAAATGTTAGTAACATTGTTATCTTTTTTCAACAATTAAAATCTAGATTTAAACATAACCTCCATTAAGAGACCACCTCTCGGAGTGACCAATTTTTATTGGAGCGGAACGTGGTCGCTTTAAGGAGGTTTTACTGTAATTAGCTTTTGTTTTGATACTTAAATTTTTATATTTTTTCTTAATGTGAAAGATAAATGTTAGTAACATTGTTATCTTTTTTCAACAATTAAAATCTAGATTTAAACATAACCTCCATTAAGAGACCACCTCTCAGAGCGACCAATTTTTATTGGAACGGAACGTGGTCGCTTTAGGGAGGTTTTACTGGACATATTTTTTTATGTTTTCAAAAAATATATAAAATTTATTATTAACGAGTAACTAAATTAAAAGAGCCCCTTATTTTAGCAAATATATGTAGATAGTGTAATATAGATTGTATGTGCAAAATTCTTAGTTCCTCTTTTTTAAAGAGCTGTTGTTGGTGTGTTTTATGACGGTCAATTACCTACACTTGGGATATGGGCCCAAAGGGGTGGGGAGGGGGTGCTCTGGCGTCTTTCTAAGAGAAAGCAAGGAAATCCAAGGTTCGAAGAAAACCACGGAAAACTCCGAACGATTAGGCCGACGGGCGTGATTGGAATCGAACCAGCACCTCTCGTCTACTAGCTTTGAGAGCAGAACCTCTCGGCCACTGGTGGGGCGGTTTTAAAGAGGAACTGACTGTCGCGCTTGGATGAAAGAGCGGCATGGTGGGAGGGGTGAGTGCCATTTTCCCTTCTGTATTTTGAAATTTAATTAACTAAAATTTCTTTTTTTTTGACAGATTTAGAAAAACACAGTAAAATTTATTCTTTTAGGAAAACTTAAAATGAAAAACTAAATAAGACATTTACAGAAAGGGGGTGGGGGAAATTGGGGCCCCATTGTCCATCGTTAGATACTAAAATTTAACTAAAATATATTTTTGTGCGTGTTTGAATACATTTTAAATATTAATGAAAGGGGTTTTGAAATAATTTGGAGATTTTTTTAGGGGACAATTTTTGTTGATTGAAATTTTTGTATGCGTTAGAGTTTGAGGGAATATTTTTACTAGTGGGAATTTAAGAGAAATTTATGAAAAATTTTAGGATAAAAAGGAGACTTTGAAATAATTTCGTGATTATTATTTTATTTATAGAGGGGGATATTCTGAGATTGAAATTTTTGAGCGTGTTAGAGTTGAGGTGATATTGTTCCTGGTTATAATTTTAGAAAAAATTGTGACAAATTTAAGGTCAAAAAGGGCTTCGAAATAACTTTGTGATTTGTTTTTCTTTTTAGGGGGAATTTTCTGAGATTAAAATTTTTGAGCGTGTTAGAGGTAATGTTACTTGTAATAATTTCAGAAGTTAAAAATTTTTTATTGTACGGATGGAAGACTTGCCATTGACTTAATGATTGGACTTAATGATTTCCGTGTATTATCTAAAATATTAATTTAGAAATTTATTAAAATTATTAATGACGAAACACAGGCATATCAAAATCTTAGATATCATAATGTGCAATAATAAAACTTTCAAGTAAAACCTTCATATTACCTGCATGAGAAACAGTTTTCATTTTCCCTGAAAATATCTCAAGCGATTTCACGAAAATTTTCTAAGTCATTGAAGATAATTTGGAGGTGATAACTTACAGAAATAAACCTGTATGAAATCTTTTAAAAAGCGGTATACTTCTCTTAAGAGAACCTTTAGTTTTCATTTTCCTTAAAGATACCCGCTGAAACCTTCAAAATGGCTGCAACATCTCAAAAATTTTAAAGGTTTGTGTCTGATTTTTTTACCTGGGTTGTTTTTGAAAGTTACATGAATCAAGAGTTATTTTTTCTTTTATTGTTTTTATATTTGATGTAACATCAATATCTTCATGGATAATTTTATTTTCTAAGTGAATTATTGCATTCCTTGAAAGAGTGATCTCTGAATTGAATTTAATATACATTTGATCCTGATTAAATAACAATCGCTCTTTAAAATTCAAAATCATAAAACGTAAGCGTATCCCCTTTTCTAAAAATGCTACATATTACTTTTAAAAACTTATAATATATATTTCTTTCAGTATTTTATACATTATTTATCATGTTTAAAATATATATATATGTATAATTTTTTAGTATAATAAATAAAGTGTCGTTAATTTTTAACAATTTTATGAATTACAGATACAATTAAATAAAATGTTTTTTTTAATCTCTTTTTTTCTAAAGAAATAAAGTTTTGTCATTTTTGCAAGGTCTTGGGCACATGATTGCATACTGTGGAATGGGGGAAGTTGTATAAAAGAAATCTCTGGCTGCAGCTACAGGTTAATTTCAATACTTTTTTTTTAAAGGCAATTTGCACTTTGCCAATTTTAAACCGGCCCTTACAAAATGGCCTTGAGGAAATAGTAATTACATAATTAATTAAAACTGCAAATAATTAATTTCATTAGTAGCCCAAATAATAAAACTAACTCATTATTTGCAGCTTGTTTTGCATTTGTACTGTTAATCGCCTAAATGTAAAATGCTAACAAAGGAATTATGAAAATGACTTAAACCCATTCATGCACACATACGGAGTAAATATAATAATAGCTAGTTATATCTGAAATCCTAAAAATATTCAATAATATCATTATTACCTCTCAGTGGGGATTATTAGCTTTTAATTATTTATTTTTTTAAGAAAGTCGTTTTGCTGCCTTTTCAATACCTTTTTTTTGGGGTGGGGGGTGGGGGGGTATGAGTTACAAAGTTAAATAACCTATACTGAAGAAGCTGTTGCTGTTCTTAACATTTTTATACTTATTATTTTTTCTTATACATTCTTTTACAATAACTGTTGAGCAGTTGTCATTCTTAACTCCGTTATTTGCTATAAATTCATTATTGCAAAGGCAGAATGAGAAAATAAAATCCTTGCTAGTTTATTCTTTTACTTGCAGAAATTTACCATACTTGCTGTGCTTATTTTATATAAAAGAATGAATAATTCGATTACTTGAGAGATAATTATGACATTGCAAGTTATATTAGATTTAAATATTTTTAAATGAAATGCCTTTTATGTCAGATAAACTATGCTATTTAAAAACTTATTGTACTTAATTTTTTACAATACTGAAGAATTAAGCTGAGAAACAATTATTTAAAGCTTATTTATTTATTTATTCATCAGTCAAAATACCTGTAGAAACTTTCTAAATTATGTTCATCTTAAAAATTGCAAATAATGCCTTTGTGCAAGAATTGAGAAGCAGAAAACCAACATTTAAAAAACATTGTTTGGCCCACCCTTGCTTTTTCTAGCACGCTGTTCCTTGCTCTATCTTGCACTGGAGAAGAATCTCGCTAATAAATTTGGAACAGCTGTTTGCTGCTTTTTATGTATTATTTGTGCATTTTTAAACATTGGTTTTCTGCTTCTTATGTTCATTTTAGATTTTAATAATTTTGTATGTCATTTAAAAATTTATAAAATTTGAGATTTTAATCAATGATTTAAAAAAAAAATCAGTTGATTACAATCATGATTTAATCGTTGATTTAAATCAACTGATTAAAATCACTGACACACTATTGCAGCCAAATGTCAAACATTAATTGTTGTTAATCACGATTGATTGATGATTTTTTTCCCTCAACCAACTGACACTTTTTGCAATATTTTTCTACATTCGATTTAAGAATTTCACAATATTTTCCTTCTACCTAACAATTGGAGAATTTTGCAGCTTTTTCTTACAGACTTCCATTGCAGTTATCCAAAATTTTCAGCATAATAAAATGTAAAATTACAACTAAAAATTAAATAAACAGTACATAAAGAAAAACTGTAAAATTATTAATTTAGATATTTATTTCCAACATTCAATTGACTAAGGTTTAATGCAGTTTTATTATTTATTTTTTAAAATAAATAAAATTGTGTTTGGTTGCAGTTTTCTCTGGGACAGGAAAAGTTTCCCTGTGAGGGGGGGGGGGGGGGGGTTGGAGTTACTGATCCTGCTGACCACTAAAATTTTCAAATTAGTGGTCCAAATGAATTTTTGGTGTTCTCGGACCAGCGGACCACCAATGATTTCGAACACTGATTGATTTTTCAAATGCTGAAGATTTCCTTGTAAAAGATATTTGAATTGATATGCTGTTTAATTTTCTGATTATTTTCCCTGTATAAAATTTGATTGTTATGTTTGCACAAGAAACAATTTTATGTCTTAAAATATTTACTCTTTCATTTAAAACAGGTGCAGAAATTAACCTGATGCTTGGATCTATTCCATTTTACCTGACTTGAAATCCTGATTCAGAACATACTAAGCTTCAAGAATTTATATTTGATGACCTGAATGGTCTGACAGGGTGCAGCACCCTCCTAAAATTGTTTGAGAGAAACTCTACGTAAAATCAGTTTATATTACAGTAAATAGTCTGACATACTATATATATAATTTAATGATTATATAATTTGTATTTTCAATAAATGGAGCGGCATACCGCAAACCAACTTAAATGTGTTGCTATTTAATTGTGTCTGTAACCATTTCTTTTTTCAGCTATTGCAAGGCTGCTGTTGGTGAATGTTTTTCTTTTCTGCAGGTATTGTTAAAAAATAAATAAATCTTCGTCATAGATTATCATTTAGGAATACTGAAAAAATATATATATAAGTAACAATAATTAGTCGCTTGGTGGAGACACTGCTGTTATTAAATTAACCGTTCAAAGTAAGTATTTAATATACCATAGAAATACATTGTGTATTTAAAAAATGCTTTAAAATTTAAAGTAATACTTTTGTATTAGCTGATATTAGAGGTTAAATAGATTCTGCTACTTATAGCTGCCTTTTTTATGCTGATTATTTCAGTGTTTACGCATATACGTTGATTATGTATCCGTTATGTTTGTGCTTTATTTATTGAAAAGTGTTATATTCATTATTGAATGTTAAACAGAAACAAATGCTGAACTTTTTTTTTTATGTTGTTTTATATTCAAATGAATTAATTTTGCGTAATTGCAATATTACGTGTGTGCAATATAAATTTTAAAAATATTTTTTGTTTTATGGAAAGAAGGTAAAAATTTAAAAACTGTATAATATAAAAATTTCAGCATCTATAGATTCACAACAATTAAAGAAAAAAAAATTTCAGATCATGAAAGTAGCAGCTAAGTGCATTATGGAAAAAACTTTTCAAACTTGTGCAAAAATTAATATTGGTTGAAGAAATTCATTCAGCCATTGTTTAAATTAAAATAATAATAAAAACAGGGTATGTATTTAAATCAGGGTTGCAAAAAAAAGCCGACTAAAATTAAAAAAAGCCAGGACGGTGGCTTTTATTGGTTTTAACTGGCTTTTTTTGGGCAAAATTGGCTTTTATACAGTGAAGCACTTTAATTATAAACGACACAGTTTAATGTGTTTTTTAATTAGTTTTAAAGATATTTAATTGAGGTAGAAATCAATATAACCCTATTTTTCAATAATGAAGACATTAATATTGGAATAAAAGGCCATACCAATTGCTTTGTCTGGTTTACACTGACCTTAACACCTTTTTTTTTTTTTTTTTTTTTTTTTTTTTTTTTTTAATTATTGCTTTATATAATTAAAAAGGACATTGGTTGCTTAGTTATATATTTTATTAACTAATTTTAAGCGATATTAATAATTCAAGTCTTATTTTATTTCTCATAAACATTTATTTAAAATCGGACATAAAGTCATTTAATAAAAACATCATTTCTCTCTATTAAAACAGTATTATGAATAACATATGCATTAATTTATGCATGAACATGCACTATTTTAAATAGCAACTAGCTTTTCAAAATTTTAATTCAACAAGTTTTATTTGGAATTTTTTTTTTTAAATTGTTCTCTTTATTTTATGCACTTACATGTACTAAAATTTCCTCAATCCTTCCTAATTTCTCTTTCAACATCGTTCATTCTACGATTTTAATCTGTCCGTATGGACATATCTGGAATAAGTTACATAACAACTTAGCAGCAGAAAAACTTTACATATATCATTTTTATAAGTTATCAGAATATCGATTGCTTATTACTTATTATCGATTGCTTATTATTGCTCAAGTATTATATAAGATAATTTCAGTTATTAAATACATATAAGCTATTTAGTTTTAATCAATTTTAAAAGTAAATATCAGTATATGTAAGAATGTTTCTATTTTAATGTGTGGCATCCTCTTATTCTTTCATATAATCTTTAAAATGTGTGGTTTAGGTAGAGCTATGATAAAGAATTCCAAACCAATACTTTAGAGTCTAATTTAATGTATTCTTCTGAATATTCATAATTTTTTTTTTCAGACCACAGTTGCATTCTAGAAGTTATAAGTTCTTATTTATTTGACAAAATTTAACAGAAGTTTATATTTTTTTAGTAGAAAATATGTATAAGTGTATTAAAAATAAATTAATCCAAATTTTATATGAATTATCTATAAACCACCTTTTTGAAAAATAAAAGCCGGCTTTTTTTAAGCGGTTAAAAACAAAAAAAGCCGGCCGGCTTTTTTTTGACCTGGCTAAAAGCCGGAAACCCTGATTTTAATCTAAGAAAATTATTATTATTATTTTTTTTTAAATATTTTCTTTGTGAATAAGCAAATACTAAATGGACTGTAAGTGTAACCGAGTGCAGAGAAATATTCCAAAATGTACAAAGACAGAATGGTAATATTTGTGAAAAAAAAATGCAATTATTTTGTGAAATTAGATCAAACTAGTTTACATTTGTTTTTTAAATATATTTCAAAGACAATAGAATCAATAATTAAAACTTTAATAATTTTCGGTTTAATGAAAAAAAATATATGCTTTCCTACTGCAAGATAATCTCGCATAATCTGAAATTTTGTTTATTATTACACCATAAAATGATAAATTGAAAACCAAAGTGAGGGGGGGAGGGGAGAAAGCTACAATCCGGTGTAACCTTTCCCCATAAAGATGAGAGAAAATCCTGAATCGTGGTTCAAACTTTTTGGGAAATATTGGAATAGAGAAAACCTTGAATTATGATTTAATCTTTCACCAGAAAATTTTATCTAAAAAAACTCTGAATCATGGTTAAACCTTTCACCAGAAAATTGGATTTAAAAACAATCCTGATTTGTGGTTCAACCTTTTACCAGAAAATTGGATTAAAAAAAACTAAATTATGGTTCAAACTTTCACCAGAAAACTGGATTAAAAAAACCCCTGATTTATGGTTCAACCTTTCACTAGAAAATTGGATTAAAAAAAATCCTCATTTATGTTTTAACCTTTCATCAGAAAATTGGATTTATAAAAAACCTGAATCATTGTTTAACATTTCACTAATATAATGGTATTTGTGAAAGCACCAATAAACTGGTGAAACTTATCACCAATATTTTGGTTGCAGCTAAATTTCAGCGACTTTTCACCATTTTCTTGGTTAAACATCACACTTTATTTTTGCTCTATAGAGCAATGCGAACCTGGACTGTTGTTCATAATTTCAACTACAAAAACAAGCTAACGAAATTTTCAAGATACTTACCTTGTTTTGTGTGAAATGAAATGTCATCGTTAAAAACGTTGGAAGTATGCAGTATTTCTGGATGCAGTCGGTCTGCTTGTAATGTCAACTGAATTCAAAGATTACAGATCATCTAGTTCAGTTTCATGATGGCCATTTCTAATACTTATCGTAATAAAGTTTTATTTCAAACAAAGCAAGATTCTATTGCAAATGTTCTTACAATATCTTCACTATCATAAAATGCTATGAACAGAAATACGGATTTGAAGTGGAACCTCCTATATTTTTGACTCTAATAAATAAATATCGATGCTGATTAATACTATACAAAAACTGTCCGAATGTGCTCACCTTGAAAAAATAAATTGCGATCCTGGTTTCATATGTAAATATTGTCTTAAGGGTATATTCCAATCTAAACTACTTATTTTCTGATTAATTTTTAAAGTAATTTTTTCTCTCAAACGCATCAAACTGACAAATTCTCGTATTTAGGAACTACATAATGTGCCGTGTTTGTCGATTTTTTGATAAATGCAGAAAATGTTGTAAAAAATGCTGTGAAAGTTGGCGTTTTGAACCGAATTTTCCGAAGTGGAAAATCTGGGAATGAAAAAAATGGACATACTGAGAAAATAATTGTTTAAAAACCAAATTCTAATTAATTGAGCGAAAAATGAAATCTTACGGTCTCTTATACATCTCTTCAAAAATCACCTGAGCGAGTTTCATGTTTTTACTTTGAGTCTGAAAATGTCTCCGAAAATTTCGAGCTGTTGAAGGTGGAAAAATATTTTTTTCGAATACACCCTTAATGTGCTCTGGCTTAATATTTGTTCTTTTTCAATCACTCTGTAGTTATCAAACGCACATTCTAAATGAAGCATGACAAAAATGAACGAATCTATAAAGCTCATATGAAAATGCTCATATAAAGCTCATGTGAAAATTTAAATAAACATTATTTAAAATATAAGTAAGTTTTGTAAAAAAAAAGTCTTAGATTGAACATTTATTACTTTCAATATTAACTTTTTATGCGATAAAGTATGCTATTGTGTGGATGTGTATGATAGCTAAATCAGTAAAATAAATAAATTGAAAAGGAATGAAGATTACACAAAATTCATTAAGTTAGACACTTCGCGATTCGGGTGCAGAGGTATTTTTAATTCTTCAGTATACCAGGAAAATTTTCTTCTCTGTTTAAAGTTATAGGAAAACCCCATGCCATTCTAGTCTCGAGTCCTTAATATTTATCCATGGTATGAACTAACAATAGCGGGTAAAAATAAGAAAGTGAAAAGGAACGATGATGACACGAAATTTATTAAGTTAAACACCTCCGTTATTCGGTCAGAGGTATTTTTAATTCCTCAATAAAAGGAAAATTTTTCTTTTTCTCTGTTTATATCACTCCATAATTTTCTCTCACTCCGGGTAATGGCCGTGTAAAATAAAGGAAGTGAAAAGGAACGAAGATGATACAAAATTCATTAAATTAGACACCTCCGCGATTCGGGTGCAGAGATATTTTTAATTCTTCAATACCAGGAAAATTGTCTTCTTCTCTGTTGAAAATTATAGGAAAACTCCATGCTATTCTAGTCTCTAGTCCTCAATATTTATCCATGGTATAAGTCAATAATGACGGGTAAAAATAGGAAGTGAAAATGAACGAAGATGGCACAAAATTTATTAAGTTAGACACCTCCGCGATTCGGACAGAAATATTCTTAATTTTTCAATACAAAGAAATTTTTCTTTTTCTCTCTTTGTCTCACTCCAAACTTTTATCTGACTCCGGGAAACATCCGGGTAAAACAAAGAAAGTGAAAAGGAACGAAGGTGACACGAAATTCATTAAGTTAGACACCTCCGCTATTCGGGCAGAGGAATTTTAAATTCTTGAATACCAGGAAAATTTTCTTTTTTTCTGTTTCAAATTATAAGAAAACTTTCTGCCATTCCAGTCCCAGGTCCTTAAATATTTATCCATGATATAAGTGAATAATGGCGAGTAAAATAAAAGAAGTGAAAAGGAACGAAGATGACACAAATTTCATTAAGTCATTAATTCTTCAATGCATGGAAAATGATCTTTTTCTCTATTTCTCTCGTTCCACATTTTTTATCTCCCACCGGGTGATGGCCGGGTAAAATAAAGGAAGTGAAAAGAATTGAAGATGACATTAAAATTCATTAAGTTAGAAACCTCCGCGTTTAGGCCAGATGTGTTTTTAATTCTTCAATACAAGGAAAATGATCTTTTTCTCTATTTCTCCATTCTACATTTTTCTCTCCCACCGGGTGATGGCCGGGTAAAATAAAGGAAGCGAAAAGAATTGAAGATGACATTAAATTTCATTAAGTTGGACACCTCCGCGTTTCGGCCAGATATGCTTTTAATTCTTCAATACAAGAAAAATGATCTTTTTCTCTATTTCTCCATTCTACATTTTTCTCTCCCACCGGGTGATGGCCGGGTAAAATAAAGGAAGTGAAAAGAATTGAAGATGACATTAAAATTCATTAAGTTAGAAACCTCCGCGTTTCGGCCAGATATGCTTTTAATTCTTCAATACAAGGAAAATGATCTTTTTCTCTATTTTTCCATTCTACATTTTTCTCTCCCACCGGGTGATGGCCGGGTAAAATAAAGGAAGCGAAAAGAATTGAAGATGACATTAAATTTCATTAAGTTGGACACCTCCGCGTTTCGGCCAGATATGCTTTTAATTCTTCAATACAAGAAAAATGATCTTTTTCTCTGTTTGTTATATTTCACACTTTTCTCTCACACAGGGTAAGGGCCGGTTAAAGTAAAGGAAGTGAAAAGAAACGAAGATGACACAAAGTTCATTTAAGCTAGACACCTCCGCGATTCGGGCAGAGGTATTTTTAATTCTACAATACCAGGAAAATTTTCTTCTTATCTGTTTAAAATTATAGGAAAACTTCACGCCATTCTAGTCTCTATAGTCCTTAATATTTATCCATGATATAAGTCAATAATGGCGGGTAAAATAAAAGAAGTGAAAAGGAACGAAGATGACACAAAATTCATTATGTTAGACACCTCCGCGATTCGGGTGAGGAGGTATTTTTAATTCTTCAATACCAGGAAAATTTTCTTCTTCTCTGTTTAAAATTATAGGAAAATTCCATGCCATTCTAGCCTCTAGTCTTCAATATTTATCCATTGTATAAGCCAATAATGGCGGGTAAAAATAAGGAAGTGAAAATGAAAGAAGATGACACAAAATTCATTAAGTTAGACACTTCCGCGATTCCGACAGAAGTATTTTTCATTCTTCAATACAAAGAAAATTTTCTTCTTTTCTGTTTAACGTTATAAAAAAAACTTCATGCAATTCCAGTCCCATAGTCCTTAGTATTTTTAGTAAGGCCTTCTTATTTTTTGTCGATTTTCCATCAGCATTATTTATTTCCTTTAGACATTTATTGTAATTTAAATTATATTTTTCATAACTGATTAGTTTATTACCAAATTCTTGTATATAATTTTGCTTCAGGCGTAGTTTATGAAACACTTTCTAAAATTTTCAATTGAAGGGGGGGGGGGGGGGAGTTTGTTTTAACAGCGAGATAAATTTTCAGAAAATTGTGAAGAAGTTTAAATGAGTTTAACTTGCAATTTTGATTGAAGTTCATGGATTTTTTTAATCAAACTCAATTCACGCTAGCTTTTCAAAAAAATAATCAAGACCAACTCAAAATTCACACAAAATGATTCAGACTCGCGCTTTCAACTCAACGAATTTTTTCCTGCACAACACTGCAAAGAATTGACTTCCAAGAAATTTTTATTTGTGTCGTTGCAAGTCCAAGACAGCGGCAGCGGCAACTTCATATTTCGTGTACTTTGCAATAGCTTGTTGAGAAGTTATCAGATTATTACAGATATTGACTGTGATATACTATAAACAGATCACCCACGCACACGTTTACCACACGTTTTTCCAGAATTCTACACTGGATTTTCAAGGAAATGGCTTTAAAAGGGAAAAACGTGTTTTAACATCGAGAAACAATATTCAGGAAAATTGCGACAGAAAAAAAAGAAAGAGTGAATTTGAAGTATTTTGATATAAACTCACGGATTTTTTAGCCTAACTCAACTCATGTTCGCTTTTCAAAAAGGGAATGAAGCTCAACTCAAAACTTAATAAAGTCACTCATGAGAGTTGAAACACTTTTGAACTGAGTACTGAGTTCGCTCCTGCACAACACTGATTTATAGCCGGATTTTATCCAAAAAGTACAGTCGTTAATTTCTCTGTGCAATTTTATCTTAATTTATTAGCTTAATATTTTAATTTGCTTTAAAAAAATGAATGTTTTTTCTTTTTTTTTTTTTTTTTTTTTTTTTTGTTGCGATTTAAACATACAATGATTATATCAACAGAAAAAGTTCTAACGAGAGCAATTTTCCTGCCTAAGGGGGCTGGTCACTCAGCTTCGGAATTCTCCTCCGTAATGTTAAGTCTGTGGACTTTTGATGCAGTCGTATATTTAAAATATCTTCTCGGGAGAGTCATATTTTTAACATCTTTTTTCTGTGTGCTTTTCTTATAGAATGTCCCTTTTTTTCTTAGTTTCAAAATATTTCTAAAGTCTATGTTGAATTTAATATTTTATGTGTTAGTAGCGGACAAACTGTGAGTAAGATTTTAACACTTCCTATAAAATTAAGTCCATACTTTAGAAATATTTTGAGAACTAAGAAAAAACGAAACATCTTTTAGGAAGTGTACACAAAAAATAGAAGTTAAAAATATTAATTTCCCGAGGAGATATTTTAAATATACGAATGCATCAAATGCCCATACACTGTAAAAAAAACCACTGTAAATTTGTCAGCACAAACTCGATCACAGTTGAATGTACTGTATCTTCTTTGGTTTCCTGACTATTTAAACATAAAAAATACAGTAGTTGCGTAAAATTAACAGTACAATGTACTGGCAATTTGGACGACAGCACAAACTACTGGCGTCCAAATTGCCAGTACATTGTGCTGTTAATTTTACGCAACTACTGTATTTTCCATGTTTAAATAGTCAGGAAACCAAAGAAAGATACAGTACATTCAACCGTGATCGAGTTTGTGCGCGAGATGAACAGTACTTTGTACTGTAAAAATGTCGTTTTTTATTACAGTGTAGACTTTACATAAGTGAGGGGAAATCGGAAGCTGAGTGACCAGCCCTCTTAATGAAACCTGTTTAATTTCTTTCTTTTTTCCTGTCCCACCCCCTATTCTACCGCAAAAGTATGTTCCTTTTACGACAGTTATGGTAAGATAAGATACTATTTTTATAACTGATTGTCTCATGAAACAAATTCTTTCGTTTGGGATTTTCTCGCAAATTTTTCTTATCATTATTTGAGATTATTATTTTCTCCAGCAAAATAACTGAATAAGTGAGTTTTCGAAATGTATTTTATGCATAAATTAAAATTCTAATTTCTTATTAAAGAAAGCATTAATTCACCAATCAGGGGCGAAACGAGCATGGGCAGAAAGAGGCACGTGCCTCTATGGTGAATAACAGAAAAGTTGTCAAATTTCAAATAGTCTTTCAAGAAATCATTGATGATTTTGCATCAAAGTCAAAGAAAAATAAATTATTATTTTGCATTATGTACAAGTATTTTATTCATTCACGTAATAAATTTTAAATTAAGTTCTGCTCAATTTTGTGCAATACTGTAATAAAGTAATATAACAATGCATCCTATACTTCTTTCTTCATTTCCTTTGCATTTTTGAACTAATTATAAACAATTGTCTAACGTGTGATGCATTTGTGTTATGTTCTTATTGCAATCTTATCTTATCTCATGCGATGTTATGATTAAATTATAATGATAAAATTGTTATTTTAACTCAGAACCACAAATTTGTATTCACATAGAAGAAGTGGGAAAAAAGTCTTAAATTACTACTGTACCTCTACCTCAGAAGAAAAAATATTTAGGCAGGGTTCTGCAACATGATAGTGAATCTTAAAATCTTATCACTTGAATTTTAGCATAAAAATGAGAACAAGGGCTAGGCAGAATGCCTTCCGAGAAATCGTCCATTGCTCTTCTCTCGCTCTCTGTTCCACCAGAATGTAATACAAAGTGATGAAAACATTAAAGCCTTGTATTTATAGCCGGAACTATAAAAACTTCACAATAACTTTGACTTTTCTCGTCGCTCCACCCAAGGATATGTTTCTGAGTTACTGCATTAAAGATGACATTCCACTATTTTTATCTTTAGCCAAAAACTCATAAGTCGACTCATTCAAAAAACCTCTTTTTGTCCCGCTGTTGATATATTACTGTTGACACTGGAACTATCTCCTTCCCCTAGAAATTCATCCATCAAGTGCAGTCGTTAATTTCTCTCCGTTTTCTCTATATTTCGTAACCAAAAAACATTTTCTTAGTATTCCGCCCAGAAAGGTTAGACTGTCCCGTGCTCTCGCCTTATGCTCTACGCCTTCTATTTACTTTTTTTAGGTGATGGTGTTATTGATAGGGGGTGGTAGAAAAAACGGAAAGAAATCGCGTGTTTTGAGTTTCAAAGGCTGCGGTTGCTAAGTTAACGGCAGTCCAGTTTCATCAGCAATAAGGCAGAGATCTCTCTTTTTAAAGATTAATTTCTTTTTTTCTCTTCACACATTCGTGGATCGAATTTCGGTCAGATTGTAACAGAATAGGATGAAAAGTTTCGTTTGAATGACAGCTATATGCCTTCTGCAGATGTTAAGCTGGATGAAGTTAATTCTCGGAAATACTTCTATTTCGTTTTTTTCTTTCATTTTATTACTATTTGATACGGCAGTTACGTGAATATTTCGATAAAAATCATATCTGTTCTTGTCAGGAAACTTCGCTATCTGATGTGTTGGTAGTCAAAAACAATTAACTATTTAAGAAGAGGGCAAAGTACCCAAAAGTTCGCGCTAAAGTCTCCATTAAATATAAGTTGCCATATAAATAATCGTTTTATTCGTTGAAACTTTATTATTATTATTATTACTACTATTTTTTGTGGGGGGGGGGGGGGAGGAGGGGGATTATTGATTGAAAAACAAACAAAAACAAAGAATTGAACATTTTATTTCAATGATAGTGACAGCTTAAATGTCTTCTGCAGATTTTAAGTAGGATGACGCTATCCCTTAACTGTTGTGACAAAACTTGCCACATAGATACTGTGAACGGTCTTTCTGATCGGTTGATAGAGAAGATGAATAAAAGGCTTGATTAACTCATTAGATACTGTTCCTGTACCAAACTGTATGTAAAGGACTATTAGAATTAAAATTCAAAACACCAGAATTAAACTTAAAAGAAAATAAAAAAAAAATAAAAAAAGGAAAACAAAGGATGAAACATTTTACTTCAATGACAGCGACAGCTTAAATGTCTTCTGCAGATGTAAAGTACTGTTGTGACAAAAATTGTCGCATAGATACTGTGAGCGGTCTTTCTGACTGCTTGATCGAAAGATGAATAAAAGACTTGTTTAACTCATAAGATACTGTTCCTGTACCAAACTAAGTGTAAAGGGCTATTAGAATTAAACTTGCCTATACAGAAGTCTATAGCACTTGTACTAGATCTCCAAACGAAACGAGTTTTCACTTAGTATCTATAATTAAACTGAAGATTGCACGTTAAACTACGAAAAGGAAAAAAAAAATAGTGGTCTGCGAAACCACTAATAGAAGTTAAACTTTTTTAAAAATTATTATTACTATTTATACGGCAGGTGGGTAAATATTTAAAAAAAAATAATAATAAAAATAAATATTATTGTCAGAAAACTGAGCTTTTTAATGTGTTGGTAGTCAAAATCAATTAACTATTAAAAACAAGTCAAAGTTGTAATATTTTCACATTAAATACTGCATTCTCCTCTAAATACAAGTAGCCATAAAACCGCCGTGTTAGCCGTAAAACTTTCCAGTCTCCCTCGTATTCACAGACATACATACACACACAGGTGCGAAATGTTCAAATACTGACCAATTCAACATTGATTTTTTTCCATATAATTAAATATATGGTTAAAATTATTTTTCACAAATCAAACAGTGATTAAGCATACTTAAAATAAATTTACTCATATCATATGTCAATTGGCTTAGAAAATTAAACATAATTGAGATATACTTGCAATTTTTGTTTAAGACATCGAATCCCTCATACTGCTTTGCCACTAAGGGTTATCATTAGTGTGGTCATATATCTGATTTACACGGGACGTACTACCTATTTTCAGGAGTTCTAAGACACGTCCCTCAGAAACTACACAGGATCCAAGTCCTGATTGTTCCCATTTTCAAAAATTCTTTTAAATTTCGTGCATACGATGCTGTTTATTATTTTGCTATCCATATTATATTGTAAATCCCGAAAATAATGTAAATTCTATGAAATAAATATCAAGTGACCAAATTCATATACGTTATACTTATTTTAATAGATCTTGATTAAATGTACAATATAAATACAAGTAAGGCTGGGATTTTACATAAGCGGTCGAGGCATTGTACAACCGTAACCATGAGTAGCTTGAAGTCGTCTGTTCTGACAAAGCATTTTGGACATTTAAGTGAAAATACTTGCTGAGCAAGCTACATTTCAACAAGGGAATTGTGAAACGTGCCTAATTTTATGGCATTTTGCAAAACGCTGACACAATCCTTTTCCTTGTTAGAGAACTTCCGCAACTATCAGCTCGCATTTTATTGTTTAACACAGGGCCGAAACTAGCCTTTTTTGCGCCCAGGACAAACATGAATTTTGGCGCCCCACCCCCCCATTTTCTTCCTCAAAGTATATTTACAAAGAGAATTTTACTAATTTTCTAATGGCCGACTTATTTTAAATTTCAAAATACGTAATAATAAAATACGTAACATTGAACTACAAGAATTGAATGTGACGTTTGTTGCAATTATAGTTTGTTCACATAAAAGTATTCGCATGTATTACCGGTTATTTACAGTGTTTGCTTATACAATAGAGTTCCGGTTATCCGAGTCCCGCTTAACCGATTTTTTTTTTTTTTTTTTTTTTTTTTTTTTTTACACAAAAAAAATTATGGCCATTTTTTCCCCCATTCTGACCAGAAAATCAGAGTTCAAACTTTTTACGACTGCTCTTTCATCTTCCCATAACACTCCATTTATAATGGCTGTTTCATAATAATGAAAGCCATCAGTCCATCAGAAGAAAATGATCGATTCCAAAGGTATAATCTTTCATTTGGCGCCCCTTGCCTCTGGCGCCAGGGGCACATGCCCCCTCTGCCCCCCCCCCTAGTTTCGGCCCTGTTTAACATTGATATTAGACTGGTGAATCACATATATTGTTAGGTTAGTGCAAAAATAGTGTGTGATTTTTCAATTCAACTTTACAACGCTATAACGTTTTTCTAACTAAATATATTGAATCAAAATAAGAGCGATTACAATCAATACATTTTTGCCAACCAGATACGATCTTTGTGATTCTTGTGCTGGTCTTCTGGAGGCGTCAAACTCTCGGAAGGCGTTTCTGACATCATCTTGATTGACGAAAACCTCCCCTCTCAAGAAGTTGTCTATTAGGTGTTTAAGGGGGTCCGGGACACGTTTTAAAATAATTTTAATTTATTGAGTTAAAATTTTGAATTTTTTGTGATGGTTAAGCCATATCATTTGTAAACAAAATCACATGATAAAACTTCTCATAATGTTTAAAACAAAAATTTAAATTAAAAATTTATTAAAAAGTGGGGTAATTTAAAATCGTTATAACTCGAAATATTATTTGTAGAATTAAATTTTTTATCATTTAAATAAACAGAAATATATAAGGTTTAATTCAGATTCAGCATTTTAAAAAATATTAATTAAAAAATATATTAAAAATATTTAAAGTAAAAATTAAAGAAAAAATTATGTAACTTAAAAAAAAAATCATATTTTTAAAAGTAAATATTTTTTTCAAATTTGCTGAATCAAAATTAAAGTAAACTTATTCAAAAAGACATGTTCCAAATTTGAACCATGTATCTTTAACGGTTCTTGAGTTATAGCAATTTAAATACGAGAAATGGTGAAAAAACCCATTATGAAGAAAAACGCATTTTCACAAGAAGTCGTTTGCACGGCAACCATTGCTTGCAACCTAGATTTTGAAAACAAACCAAAATGAAAAATTTAATATGTTCTGTTCTAATAAGGATATAAACATGATTTAAACGTCGTTTCAAGCAGAAAAAAGCAGAGAATGTTTTACTGCAATAAAATAGTTTATGAACATTTAAAGATTTTTGTGTTCCGGACCCCCTTAAAGAAGTCGCAGTCGGTTGGGGAGAGGTCCAGTGAGTACGGCGGGTAATGTACTGTTTCTTAGGCCAGCGTGTGTAACTTTTGGAGGGTCAATTGTGCGACGTGAGAGTCGTTCAACTCGTGCGGCACCTACTTATCGAGTTTCTTCGCCTTGAAAATTTGCTAAGCGGCGAATGATACTAGAATGGTCAACACTGAGTCCATTCGCAATTTCTCGAGTTCTTTTGGTTGGATCAACTTCGACTACTGCTTTCAGTCGATCATTGTCAAAACCAGAAGGACGCCCATGACCACCTTTGTCTTGAGGTCACAGTCTCTTCGATGAAATTTTTGAAACCAACGCTGAACTCTGCTTACGTTGATGCCTCCCTCGCCCTAAACTTTATTACGGTTTCGCGCAATTTGTGCTGCGCTGCGACCGAGTTTAAACACGTAAAAATAAATTTAACGAAAATCTTGTTTTGACATCTCAGCTTCTAAAATTAATTAATAGCAAAAAAAAAAAAAAAAATAAAAATAAAAATAAAATAAAATAAAATAAAAATAAAAATAAAATAAAATAAAATAAAATAAAATAAAATAAAATAATAATTAAATATATTAAATTAAAACAATTAATTCGAAAAAAAAATGTTTAAAATAAGCTTTAAAATGATATGTAATATGTACCAGTAGTATTAAATTCTGTATACAAAATGCTTATAAAATAAGATGCATTGTAAAATCATGCATTACCTTTGCACCAACCTAATATAATGTTAACTTCTATGTACAAATACTTGCTAATAATTAATTAAAGTTTGAGCTTTTATTGTTTTGTATAACTGAGTTTGTAGAATGATATAATTAAAATTGATATTAAGTCCCATTTACGAATACTCATTGGTGTAAAAATATTGTTAGTCATTTCAGAATCCAGCAATTTTTTAACATATACTAACTTCACGCGTGGTGCGAACAAATTTAGTGGCGCAGAAAACTGTGCCTTATTTAGTGTGTGTATCATTATTGTAGGGTCCGAGCATGTGATGCGAATGGAGTATTTTAATAACATGAAAAGATGCCCGATTTAACCCCCCCCCCCCCCCACACACACACACTTTTCCAAAAAGTAAATATTAATTAAATAAAATCAAAATAGATAGATAGATAGATAGATAGGCAGACAAAAACAAATAATAAAGTATGAAACTGCAAAACAAACAATGCCAAATCGTTGATGATTTTGCATCAACAAAGCCCAAGAAAATTAAAGTATAACTATTGTTTATTAGTTACTAGGATTTTATGCATTTATTTAATTAATTTTTAATTAAATTAATCTCTTTGAATTTTTCTGAAATAGTAATAAAGTAATTAAACAATATATGTTCTACTTCATCCCATATTTTCTTAACAATTATTTAACGTTTGGTGTGTTGAATACTGATTATTATCTTATTTCGTGCCGTGTTATGTTTTTTTTTTGTTTTTTTTTTTTATTACAGTAATAAAGGTATTCGCTTTGACTCAGAATCATACTTTTTTTTCATTTATACGGTGTGGGAAGTGGGAAGGATACAAATTATTCCTCTGCCTCAGGTAAAAATAAGTTTAGGCACGGTTCTGTCTGAAATCAACGCCCTTTTTTATTTTTTTTATCTCTATACTGTCGCACTGCACCTAACAATACTAATTCCTGCATATAAAATTAAGAAGTATTTTTTAAAATCTAGTTTAATACAAAATTGCTATGTTTTCCGCATACAAAATTACATCATCTATGCTGTCAGACACGCCTAATAAATCATCGAAACATGTCGTGACCAACACCTAAATGCTCTTAAAATGAAATGTTGCGTGAACTTTTTCGCAAAAGTAGCTTTCAACAACAATGAAAACAGTCAATTTTAAGCAACTTTCTCGCTTTTGACGTAGGGCTTTCGCTATTTTTTTTCTTTAAGTTTTTATGAGACGTTTAATCATAAACATCGAATGTCGCCACAGTGAGACACTCTAGTCGCGTGGCTGTGTCCAGCCATCAGCTAGTGAATGACTTGTTTGTTATCAAAGAAGCGCTAAACTTGCAATCACAGTCGCTATTAATAGAAACCACTTGGAATGCATCCCATAATAGCCAAAAGAAGAGCAGAAGACACTTCTGTGAAAACTTTTGACGTTGCGTTTCGACGCTTTCATAAAATATTTTGTGGCTTTAATTACTTAAAAAGAAAAAGAAAACTGTAGGCTGATGAAATATTCTTGCATCGCCTGAAGAGCCGAAAGGAAAATTAAGATATATGTGGTGGTGTAAAACATGTATGAAAGAATTATCTAAAAACTATTTATTTAGTAAAATGTGATGTTATATTAGATTTATTACTGCCTTTGAATTAAGAGACTGTATTTATATTAATACTATAGCAACGATGTTGTACATGACAGATCATCAAATATTAGGCCTGAATATACTTTTAATTAGGATACTTGGCTAATTTTAATCTTCATTAAATACACTGGTCAACAAATTTTAACTTTTGCTCTTTCACAAAACCAAAATTAATTGTTTATTATGCGGTTTTTTTGTGCTGCTTCCGAATCTAGTTTCAGATGTACTCCAGCAGGTCTTGGTTTTACCGGACTGCCGAGAAGGGTTATGTGTTTCACGCGTATCTGGGTATATGGATTTCTTTATACCATCGAAACATCCCAACGACTGGATGGATTTTAATGAATGAGGTCTCTATCGATTCGTCTTAACCGTCCGATGGTTATAGGCTAAGTTTTGTTTTGAGAAATTCAAAATGGAGGCCGTAAAATACAAAATGGCGGTACAGCCGAAATTTTTTTTTTACGCACCTTATTGAGTGGCATATCATTAGATAGGTCTTTCAAAATGAAGACGATGTTTCATTGGCTATTTTACAGTCAAAAGCTCCGTTTAAATATTACACAACCTGGAAGATGTGTAGGCAGGATCTCTAGTTTTACTGCAACTCTAACCTTCATAGACATCTATAGGACTCATCAAAACAGTGTTTAGATAGGAACTAACAATTAAACACAGCTTAAAAATCATCAATACAAGTAAATAAAAAAAATAGGTAATTAATGTAAAAAATAGTTTCACATTGATGAGAAAAAATTAATTAGTTTGCTTTTTACGCAGTCGGGTTTTTAGATTTTTTAAATTTAATTTTTACTTGTTGAGATATGTGCGTATTTCGATTCATGCAATTTTTTTAAATTTTGTACAATTTTATTAATTACTAATTTAAGGCATAAAGCATTATCAGACTGGCTTTTTTGTTTTATGTTGTGTTGTGATTACCGTCTGGCTTGCTTAACAATTTTTTTTTTTTTTTTTTTTTTTTTTTTTTAGATTATACTGACATGTGACCGTGAAATATTGTGCCGAATTTGCATGTTTTACTAATAATATTTCTTGATGTCTAAATACTTCTGCTACACGAGTACGCTAATATGTTTCTAAACCAGTTTTTTGTGCTGATTTCAAATCTGGTATCTATTTTCTTCTATCACGTCAAATTTTTGAAAAAAGTGAATTTTTATATTTTGGTCTAGAAAGTCAGTAATAATTTTTATGCTACTTTGTGGAGTACTTCAACTAGTTAGGATAGCTTCTACTGCTTTTCTCAATTTTTTTCCTATTATATAAATTGTTGTTTATGTTCCTGATAGGAATCTGATACTGTTCGTGTTCACCCTTTTGACAACGAGGTATCGCAACCACACCCCTAAAAACCATCTTACATCAAACTTGTGTCAATACCGTACAAAAGCAGAAATTCATTTTGCTCAAAAACTAAACGTGATATATGGAAACAGATTGCAGATTTGAAATAAGCATAAAAATCTAGTCTTGAAAAACATTACGTCAATTCTGTGGGCAACTGCTTTAAAGTTGATAGCAATGTAAGCATTTGTGACATTTATCTGACACAAATAGTCCAGCACTCATTCTCTGTGCTGGCAAGATCTAGACAACTATTAAAAATTAGGTTAATGAATATCTTAATTTATCTATAAATTCCCTAACACAAGCTAACAAGAGTGTTGGGCGCACCCTTTTCTCCGAACTTACTTGATCCAAAAGAAAATCTATCTTATAGGGGCCTCTAATTATAGAGGACCTGGTGATCGCAAAGCCTAGTTAGTTAATAGATAACCTACGGTCATTTACCTAAAAGGTTATCTTGAATAAATAAGACAATGCGTTGTGAAATGTTTAGAAGATAACTAACCTATGGCCAATTGGTTTGAAGGGAAATATATAATAAAATCAAAACCACTAAATATAACTCCCCAATTTTCAGACAAACCAACCCTACAAGATAAATTTAATTATGGCTTTTACATATATGGTCTAATAATAATATTAAGCAGTCAGGTAATTTCTAAATACGTAAAATAAGTAATTAGCAAGACTTTTAACAAATAATAACAAAGAAGGGAATTAATAATAATACATCATTTATTTACACCACAGGCAAATTATATTAAGTTACAATTAAATAATTCATACTTTTACCATCCAAAATAATAACTCATGAAAAAAAACACTAATTTGGATATTAATTGAAGTTGACAAGTTCTCCTGGGCACCCTATTCCCAATTCAAAACATTTGATATTAAAACGGTACGCAATAGAAAAGAGAACATCCATAACATCGTACCTTTTTCCCCATTGGGGTCACAAGATCCTTTTAGAGTTGTAGACTTGACAGTATATATATATATATCCAAAAGTTCTTTTTTTTTGTTTGTAGAACCACAACACACATATTCGTGTTCCGTAATTTTAGTTTTATTTACACTAAATTCCACCCCGGTCTGATGGGCCAAAAAGCAAAAATGTTTAAATCATTTTTTTAAAAAAAATTAACACTACTATATTGCTCGTCATAGACAGAGCAAGTAAACATGGGCAAATCAGCCAAAAAGGGCTTGAAAAAAAAAAAAACCACCGCACTCTGGAACTCTTTTTGTAACTCTGTATTTTTTTCGAGAAAAAGAAAATCTCTCTCTGTTAAAAATTTGCATGTGCGGCCCTGAGTGGTGGATGCGAATTAACATATTCAGCATAATTAAAATCTCCAACCACTCGCCGCTGTCTGGACCCGCCTTCGTGTCGGCCAGTGGTCAGTGGGTCCCCGAAATGCAGAGGGCCTTCCGACCCTCCTACATCCGATATTTCAAACCCCACTTTCCCACGAGACCGCGGGCTCCCACACGAAGATCCTGCAGCTGTCCCATAAAACATGAGGTCATAAAAGTCCCTCTTTTGTACCAAAACTGTCCAATTCTTTACTTTACATCGTAATATCATACATACAGATAGTAACTGGCAATTAAGCTTTCCCCTTAGCAAAACACTTGCCTGGGAAAATACTTAATGCTCTTGGTACCCATCCTTAATAAAATAATAATAATGTACTAATAAATGCATACATAAAAACAATAATACTGTACATTGAAAAAAAAAAACTTGAATTAAAAAATTAATCAATTAGATAAAATAATCACTTAGATAAAATAATCACTTAGATAAAAATAATGTACTAATAAATGCATACATAAAAACAATAATACTGTACATTGAAAAAAAAAACTTGAATTAAAAAATTAATCAATTAGATAAAATAATCACTTAGATAAAATAATCACTTAGATAAAAAAAAACTTGAATTAAAAAATTAATCAATTAGATAAAATAACTTAGATAAAATAATCACTTAGATAAAAAAAAACTTGAATTAAAAAATTAATCAATTAGATAAAATAACTTAGATAAATATATACATAGATGATATCGACAGTAAACTTATTCATATATATATATATCTTTTTCCTTCAAAAAAATAGTTCTAAATATCCAAAATGTTGAAATCATGCCAACATTACTTCCCCCCCCAACACAAAGCACTTGAAAGTCCATGTACAGGAGCTATAACATCTTTCAAGTGGACCGATGTCCTTATCAAACACCGAAAGCCTCTCCAACGGCTGGACGTTGCAGATCTGTAAGGCACTGGGGCATCTCCTCTATGCTCCCTGATTCACCTCTTCCGTAGTGTTCAAAACTCTGTGAAGTCCGTGCAGAGATAGGAATGTTCATTATCAAATACACACTGATGTTATCTGTATAGTTCATTAAAATATGCCTGTACCCTAAATTGTACATTGTACATAAGATGAATATTCCTTCTTATTCTGTCCACGGTTTTATGCAGATTTGTATACGGTCCCTAAAGCAGTGTTCCCCATAACCATCACAGCCGCATACTGCATGAGTTCTGTCTCTCTGTGATGAAGGTACAGTCCCTGAATGTTCCCAAAAATTGTATATATGTGTACCAATTTAGAAGAGAAAACAAAAAGTTAATCATAAAAGATAAAATCCCAAAATTAGGAACCTAATTAATTATGCCAAAGAGTTTAAATACTGATCCACAAAGTTTAGCACACTTTTTTACACAAAGCAAGTATTCAGTTCATGACTACATAAGTACAACATTTAAATATCCATATTAAGAAAGGTTTATAACACACAATGAAACATATTTACCAACATAACTTTTTACACCGAATAATCATTTAACTACCAAACAAGCAAATATATCAATACATATTCTTACATTTTTCAAATACTTTTTTATTTACAATTATTTCACTACCTTTATAGTTTACAACACACATATATTTTTAAAACTATGCAACCACAATATCTAAAATTGATTCTCATATAGTAAATTCGGTACTTTCATTCAGTAAATTACGTGATTCTCTAAACGTACCCTCTAATTAAAAGTTAACCAAATAACTATTAATATTCTCTCAAATATAAGAAACTCAGTCTCAGGCTTAAAAAAAACAAAAAAAAAAAAAAAAAAAACAAAAACAGCACTTCCACCCAGAGAAGGAGATAGAGATAGTAGAAATTTAAAAACAAAAGAAAGCAGAAAAGAAAAAAAAACAGTATTTCATATTATTTTGTGACTGAATCCTTTATCTGAAATTACAAATTATGAGTGTAAGTACTATCATGTTACTTTATTTTAAATAAATTACTCAAACACTCTTCTTCTATTTATTCTTTTCTTTCATATAAATAAGTGAATTGTTTCCACTCATTCACCGCTTCACTACTCCCTTTTCCTCAATAGGTACTTTAAACACCCTAGCAAACAGTGCAATACAAGCTATCGTAAAATTACAATTTCTAATAGCGTCAACAAAAGAGGAGAAAGAAGAAAAAAAAATATCCACTTTTCCAGCTACCCGTTACCTGCCATCGATAACACTTAGAATCGCCCATTATAATGTATCGAAACAGGCTGGAAAGTGATAATTCCCGAGCGGCCGAAGGTCACCCCTTAATGCCAAGCCAAGTCTAGTACGAGCTGGTGCTGGAGTGGCCCTTAAGAGAGAGGCGTGGATATTCCGTTTGCAAAGTAAGTAACAATTACTTCTATTAATCCCTGTAATACATGTATTATCTTTACATTACTTCTCCGTATTCCTTAATCTGCACCCTATACACCGCCTACGCAACAAAAACAATTTCTTTTCGTACTATTTACTATAATAATTAACTATAATACAAGTGTTTGTAATGCAAATACGGAAGCCTAGTAGCCATTTTGCTGCATCAATGACATTCCACGAAACCAGTTTCACTTCCTCCCGTACGGAACTGTAGCCTGTTTTCTTACAAACAGCATCTGATATCCTTATTTGATTACTGTCTCCCCTATAAATGTTAGTTCCATTTAGACCTATGAAAAGTGCTAAGAAAAACTCGATATACTTTCTTAAAATATAACATCCAAAAATGTTATTCCTGTTCATTGGAATCCCTCACTTTTACTGACACCTGTATAAGACGAAACTTAATTCGTAACTAATAAAGTTGAACCGCGCCTTCGAATTTACAGTATATTGCAGAATAAACGGGTTCTGTATACTTTATATTAAAATATCCTAAACAATTAATTTTGTATTCACCCCGAGAGAAAAAAAAAGAAAACAAGGAAAAAAAATTATCAATAATAACACCACGAATACTCTTATCTAAAATATATAAATATCGTTTTCAACTGATACTCTTAAAATTGAATTAAAACCACGAATGCTTTTTCTTTCTTTCTTTCTTTCTTTTTTGTTGTTGTATGTGGAAACCCTTATTTTTTTAAATACAATACCCTAATACCTGCACCCAATCTATATTTTTACAGGGGAACCCTGAAGAAAGACATGATCCTCTTCCACACAATGCCGGCCGGCTACAAATAATTCTCCGCCTGCAGAGAATATCAATGCCTGGAAGCTGATCAGCCCTCTTTCTGCTCTCCACACAAAAATGTAAGTAAAAATTAATTTAAATAATGATTTAATTAATATTCCACAAGAGAAAACAAAAATTATAAATAGATTTTTTTTTTTTTTTTTTTTTTTTTTTTAACCTACAGTGTTCAATAATACATTTTCTTTTCATTTTAACCTAGCTCTCCCAGTTCTGGTACCCCTGGTAAACCCTTTTATGTACTCTATATTTTCTCTTACGTGTAGATTTTTTATGTTACTTAAAAAAAAAAAAAAAAAAAGCTATATTACCTCGTAACTAAAAAGATATATATATACCAAAAGAGTCCGTAGAGAGAGAAAAAGAAAATAATAATAATTAATTTTGTTTTTCTTTTTGCGTATTTACTTGCATTATGAAATTTATTTTGTTATATTTATTTAATTAATTTGTATTATTTCAAATTTAATACATACCAAAAAATAAAAAAAAGATATACCAATAGATAAAAATTCTTATTAATTTAATTGCAACCTACATTCGTTAATGAATTTTTTACCATCCAGTATGCACCACACTTGACGGGATTAAATTGTTTAAATCTGATAATAGTCCTTCCTTTTTAAAAATGTAAATTTTGACTAACGAAAAGACGAGAAAAAAAAATTATCCTCTACTTTAATTTATTTTATCTTAATTTGTTAAAGATATTTTCTAACCCAATACCGTTTAAATGTCCTATATATCTATACGTAATGTCTTTTTATGTACTATGCTAATACTATGCGGGTTATTTCAGTGAACAAGAAGAAGAAAAAAAAATTGTTGCTCCTGGTTAAAAAATTACATCTGGCGCTCGCAATGTGGCGAACCTTCCTGACTGAATCCAGGATTTCTACAGAGAGCGAAAACCGGTAAGATAAAATTACCATTTCTGCATGCCTGTCTTTGAATACATTTTGCATGTTTCTCTGAAATGCACGTAGATGGCGCTAGGCGACTGTTTATTTACATTTGACCCTTTAAATTTTCTTGACCTGTAGTAAACATTGCCCTTGGGGTGTAACCGCTACCTTCTACACACCATAACTAGCATTTATTAATAAAAATACTTACTTAGGACAATATGAATTGTTTTTCTATTTATACTAGTAGAATATATATATATATATATACATAAGGTATAAATAGTATTAATCTTAATTATTTATTCATTATTATTATTATTATTTTTTTTTTTTTTCGCACACTTAAATCTTAAATTATTTCTTTTCGGTGTCAAGCAATCTGTATTCCGAAAAGATGAAATGCAAAACTGACACCAGAATTTAAAATCAAATTTAGAAGAAAAAAAAAGTATTCATTATTTTATTATTCATGAAAGGGGGGGAAAATCCAATTGAATTTTCTTGATGCCAGTATGTTTAAAACTATGTGTCCGCTAGAGAGGCCACAACATTTAAACTTCCAACCGAATGCCTGCTGGTCAATTTATTTTTATTTATTTAATTTCTTACTGCACGTACTCTGCATGACAATTTTTTATCTGTTTATTTATCTGATTTTAAACCGCATGCCTCTGCATGACAATTCTTTATATATATATGAAATGTGATAAAATGTTTTCAGGCAAGGTGAAGCAGATGTTTGTCTCTAATTTACTATTTTTATTTTTATTTATTTTTTTTTTTTTTGCACAATACTATCTGTTTTGTATTTAAATACAATATGAATTTGAATCTTATATATTGATGTGTGTGCATAGGGAGCCCTTTTCCAAACCTACTGATTTTCTTTTTTTTTTGTTTTTACTGCTTATCAGTTTATTTGATTAAGATTTTATTTCTATAAATATAATGTATCCATTTCATTCGAATCGTTTGTAAAATAACTGGAACCGTAAATACCCTTGTTATATATTTACTTTTCTTGGGAAGAAAAAAAAAGTACATCCCCAAAAGAAGTTGCCAAAACCAAAAAAAAATGTATATACATATTTATCTTTGGCTCTGCCCAGTTTTATATTAATAATTATTTATAAAATATACCCTACTCTGCTGTTAATCCATCTTCCACAGTTATCCTAATATCCTTATTAATTTAGGTGTTGTTTAAATACCACCACCCCCCTTTAAAAAGTGCAAATCCCTTTTAATTATGCATCCCCAAAAATTTATCCTGCAACATTTTTTTATCTATGTGTGCAGTTCCCATAGAAATTTTGAAAATCCCCTTTTCCAAAATCCCGCTGTCATGAACCAAAAAGTAAAAATATTGAGTAGTTATTCACTCCCCCTTCATCCTCCCCTTTCTCTGAACCCGAATTCCTTCTCTCGTTTCTGTAAAGAGAGATCGTGAACTGATGCTCCAAAAAGAGGATGGGGAGTTCTCCACGAGAGAAAAACAATCCCTTCTCTGAATGTCTTTCCTGCCCTGCGCGCGCACTTATTGCGTGGTAAACAGAAACTAACTGACAGCGAGTTATTACCTATTACATTCCTTACTTACTTATCCGTACGGAGTGACCCTATGCACATACTTTTGCTTATGTTATATAAATTGTATTTATTACTTTATTTGTGTAAGAGAGAGGAAAAAAAAGAGTTGTTTTATGTATTCCCTTTGTGTTTTAACTTGAATTCCGAATATATATATATGTGTGTATATAAAAATAATTATTTATTCTTGTTAAAATGTTTTAGAGTTCCCTATTTATTATCTTGTAGACACCCCCCCCCCCCCATTTATATTAAAAAAATATCCCTTTTTTTTTTTTAAATTAGAGTCCACCGGATTTTATTAAGACCTAAAACAGTGGTGTGTAGCCCGCAAAAGGTTAACTTAGAGGCGTACCACATGCTTTTTACATGTATCCATTTGTCTAATGACTAGTAGTTACAAAACCAGTGTTCAGAGCCCTACTTTAAAATCCACCACAACCAAAAAAAATATTTTTTTTTTTTTTCGTATGGCCAATTTGGGAAAAAAACCATTTTAGTCATGTATATCCATTTACCAACCATATAACTTACCCCCCCCCCCCCAACAATAGTAATTATACCCCAATAATACAGTAACTTTTCCAATTTTTATTATTATTATTTTTTTTATTATTCATTGATAATACCATTATTCCAAGTATTGTAAATATTATAAAAGTGAAATATTAAATTTTTATATTTTACAGTAATATATCAAAAATTAGTCAAAAATCATAGATCCACTATGTTTATAATTTTTTTTCACTTTATTTATGGATTCATACCATTTTCCCCATTAAACTATTTCTACTAGAAATTTGCTTAACTAAATAATAATAAAAAATAATAAAATGAAGTATGTTCTTTGCTTGAACCTTTTACCTAAAACTATCTAGCCACTATTTTAACCACTTGGTTAAAGGTGCAACTAACTAAAATATATTCCGCAGGAATCGTAATTACAAAAAGTTTAAAATACTAACTAAAATTCCAGAGAACATCAAAAATCATCGCTATTTACAACCTAGTATGGCTAAGCAAAACAATGTATATTATAAGTTCTCCCTCTTCCTTTTTTTTTCTTCACTTAGTGATAAATCCGCTCTATGTCTATTATTAATAGACTGGAACCTAGTAATTACCATTCTCCCAAAACGTACTCCCAGACTGTTACAGTGCACCAGAGTGAGAGAGAAAGAGGGGGAAAAAAAACACACCATCCTCAAAACATTTGATATTAAAACGGTACACAATAGAAAAGAGAACATCCATAACATCGTACCTTTTTCCCCATTGGGGTCACAAGATCCTTTTAGAGTTGTAGACTTGACAGTATATATATATATATCCAAAAGTTCTTTTTTTTTGTTTGTAGAACCACAACACACATATTCGTGTTCCGTAATTTTAGTTTTATTTACACTAAATTCCACCCCGGTCTGGGCCAAAAAGCAAAAATGTTTAAATCATTTTTTTAAAAAAAATTAACACTACTATATTGCTCGTCATAGACAGAGCAAGTAAACATGGGCAAATCAGCCAAAAAGGGCTTGAAAAAAAAAAAAAAACCACCGCACTCTGGAACTCTTTTTGTAACTCTGTATTTTTTTCGAGAAAAAGAAAATCTCTCTCTGTTAAAAATTTGCATGTGCGGCCCTGAGTGGTGGATGCGAATTAACATATTCAGCATAATTAAAATCTCCAACCACTCGCCGCTGTCTGGACCCGCCTTCGTGTCGGCCAGTGGTCAGTGGGTCCCCGAAATGCAGAGGGCCTTCCGACCCTCCTACATCCGATATTTCAAACCCCACTTTCCCACGAGACCGCGGGCTCCCACACGAAGATCCTGCAGCTGTCCCATAAAACATGAGGTCATAAAAGTCCCTCTTTTGTACCAAAACTGTCCAATTCTTTACTTTACATCGTAATATCATACATACAGATAGTAACTGGCAATTAAGCTTTCCCCTTAGCAAAACACTTGCCTGGGAAAATACTTAATGCTCTTGGTACCCATCCTTAATAAAATAATAATAATGTACTAATAAATGCATACATAAAAACAATAATACTGTACATTGAAAAAAAAAACTTGAATTAAAAAATTAATCAATTAGATAAAATAATCACTTAGATAAAATAATCACTTAGATAAAAATAATGTACTAATAAATGCATACATAAAAACAATAATACTGTACATTGAAAAAAAAAACTTGAATTAAAAAATTAATCAATTAGATAAAATAATCACTTAGATAAAATAATCACTTAGATAAAAAAAAACTTGAATTAAAAAATTAATCAATTAGATAAAATAACTTAGATAAAATAATCACTTAGATAAAAAAAAAACTTGAATTAAAAAATTAATCAATTAGATAAAATAACTTAGATAAATATATACATAGATGATATCGACAGTAAACTTATTCATATATATATATATCTTTTTCCTTCAAAAAAATAGTTCTAAATATCCAAAATGTTGAAATCATGCCAACACTCTGGAAAAGGTAATTCAATCTGACATTTATTGTATCTAAAATTTGCATTAAAATAGCGCAAAAAAAACTTAAATTTACATAAACGTAAATATGCATATTATTCAAGAACTGGACCACCTAGAGAAAAACGGAAAGCATATTCGGAATCAGCGCAAAAAACTGATCTAGAATCAACTAATTTTAGTGCTATGAATGACACATTGTTGTACATTGTACAGTGATATCTGCTAATAACAATAATAATAATAATCTGCTAATATAAGGGGCATTCTCACAATCTTTTAACTTTCATGCCCCTGAATAATTATTTTTTATTTAATACACTTTTTTGTGTGTTTTAATTTCATATACTGGGGAACATCCCATTGCATGATTGCATAACAATATTAACGAGATAAATAAGTTTTGGACGGTGTTGGGGGTCCAAATACCAGGAAATCTCATGTACCGTCCCGTGTCCCTGATGCTGATTTTTAAGTTTGGAGCTGTCTGTATAAAATTGTCTCAATAAAAATATATATTCGATGTAATTTTTTTCTGAAACAGGAACTATTGTTTAATATCAATATGTAGCTAAAAATTAACCTGCACACATTTTTAGGGCTGTTATTATTTTTTAAACTCTGTCCCTGAGTTTTAGATTCCTTACCATCCCTCTTCTAAAATTATACAGAAAATCAATTCAGATGCAGCCACAGAATTTTTTTCAAGTTTTTTCTCATGCAGAAGTATGCTAGAGAAATAATGTCTAAAATTCTTTGGCAGGAAATTTACTCTAGAATTTAAGTCAGCATTTAAATATCAATTTCAAGCATCGTGGCTATTTATTGGTAGTCTCACCGTCCCCAAGGTTTATTCCTGCACTTTTCGACGTAAATTTTAGAAAAAAATTAATTTAATCCAATATTAACAACTGTTTCTAAAAATCAATGAACATTGTGGCTATCACTTAGTCTTAACACGATTTTCCTAAAAATAGGTGGTAATTTTCCTTACCGTTCCATCCTGCGTCCCTTTTTTCCAATACCATATCCTTTTTTTTTACCCTACCGTCCCTTCTTTAACACCCCTTTAAGACAATGTTATATTAATATTTTACTGAAACTTTTTGAGTTTAAATGAAGAAAATATCATCTTCCTTCCTTACCTTTCTTTTTTCTTTCTTTCTTTCTTTTTTATTTTTTTATTAACCGCTGTATAAACTGATGTCGAGAAAAAAAAAATATATAGTACAAGGACATACATTTCAAACTGAGCAAATAAAATAAAAATATCGGATATAAGTTTCTACTTTTATCAACGAGCTCAGCTTATTCATTACTCTATATAGACAGGACACTCAAGCTGATGAAAATTTTCCAAATGATTTAAAACTCTTTGATAAATTAATATTTAGGAATTATTTTAATTGTTTAGTCTGTTTATTGTTGGAAATTTCTTTTTTTTTTTTTTTTTTAACGATAAAATATTTATAAATTGCAGAGAAAAAAAAATGATAATGAAGGACACATTTTTCAAACTGAGACAATAAAACAAGAACGAAAAATCGTGCGTTCAGCATAAATTATGAAATCCTTTCCAACACATTCAGAATACTGTAACAAATTTCACAGATTACTATTACAGGTGAAATAAGATGGCTAAATAAACAAGTTGGAAAATGCATTCGAAAACCCAATTTCTGCTTCAATAGTCGTAAAAATACCCGAATATTTTTGTGAAGGCCTGTAATTGATCTGTAAATTTTTATGTATAGGGGAGACCGGGGCTAGTTGGCTACAGGGGTAAGAAGGCGCAGTCCTCATAAATCGCCTGTTTGTGGATAGATTGCGCAACCAGTCACAGAGTACCTTTCTTATTGCTTTTTACAATCCTCAATGTAATTTTGCATCGTTACCTACGTGCAGTGGACATTTATTACAATTTTTCTGTTTTTTGCGCTCATGAGTAATTTTTTGTTGCTTCATTCTTTTTCTAATTTCTAATACTTATCTTAATAATTGCGATTTAACGTGTGCAGTTTTTCTTAGTGTATGATTAACTGTACCTACCCCATATGTGATTTACTTGGATTATTTATGCTTAGAAGATTACTTGTCCCTTTTGTGAAGAAATTTATTATGGGGCAAGTTGGCGCATTGAACACGGGGCAAGTTGGCTCGGTGTTTGGTGTGCACTGGTAGCTTGAAAATCAGCAAACAACGAGAAAAGTGGTTCCAATGCAAGATTTTGGGCACACGTGGCTTGCCCAAACGGAGACACTCGATTTTTTATTTGTGGCAACTGTAACTCTGATGATGATATAGAGTAGGATAGAAGTTACTTAATGTTAATGTTTTATTCATTATTTTTATGTCTGTATTATTTAGAATTTACATTGTACGGCTATAACGCCTTAGTCTAAACTTACTGGTAATAATGAAATTGATTTCGCTTAACTGCGTGTCTTATTTGAGCTTCATTTAAATTTTTATAAAGCGTGTGCAACTTACCCCATAGGCCATAGGTATAGGCAACTTGCCCCGTGACGGGGTAGGTTGGCGCACAATTTTCCTTTTACTTTAGGCTTCCGCTAAACATAAACTACAAAAGCCACAAACTCAAAACTCCGGGTATTTATAGCCAAATGTCTATTCTTTAAAAGTGCAGTTAAAGTTTGTTAAAAAACTTAAATAAAAAATTTATAAAAATCAAAAACTAAAAACTGCGCCTACTAGCCCCGATCTCCCCTACTACATTAGTATGCAAAAGTTAGTTCAGTTAAATGCATAGCACCAGTTGAAAATTTCCATTCAGCAATTTCCACCAATAAACGGAAATGTACTTGAGAACTTTTGTGCAGTTCTGTATATGATCTATAAAATTTACACACACCAAGTAATATAAAAAAAACCCAGTTCAATTTAAAAACTCGTACCACAAATGAAGACGCACTTCCAGCAATTATAGTTCATTGGCTTCAATAGTTCAATTAGTGTTCTTTTTTTATATCCAAATTCTTTTGTGTGTCCCTCTAAATGAACGATAAATTCTATGCACACCCTATTCTACAGTAAGTGCCTTGTAATTCACCTCATGATATTTAAAAATTTCAATATGTTTAAAATATTTTAATATCATTAAAATACACCGTTAACGATTTTCTCCGTAGGTCGTATTCGGAATTCTTTTGAGCGTCCTTGTAAACGAAATGGTTCCCGTAAATGGTACACATTTCATTTTCGTTCGATTTTATGGCAATCTTACTCTATTTACGCGAGTTAGAGCACGCACAAACCGAATTCTTAAACACTTTTCAACCTTTACGATTTTACGATTACCTCACTTTTACGATTTTCCCCGTAGATCGTAAACAGAATTCTTTTGAGAGTCTCTTTAAACGAAATGGTCCCCATAAATGGTACACACTTCATTAAAAATAATCCATATAAGTTTCCATCTTCATCAATGCGGTCATATATTTATTAAACACAGTGCGACGAATGACACGCATACGTGCCGCGTTTAGGATGCATGAATCCCTGAATTGCCTGTTGTTTAAATTATAAATGAAAGTTTCTATTAATAAACTAGTGCAAATGCTCGCCCATAAAACGGTGGGTAGAAATCGTGGTTTTCATTTACAATTTGAAATGATTGATATTGATAAAGATATTCATTCATATACTATTCATAAGGAAAACCGACAAGAAATGTTAAGTTCAGGGCCTGATTAATGCATTGGGCCTCTGCGATTCTAATTTCTAATCTGATGTAAATAAGGTGACGAAACAGAGGAGAAATTGCAGATCTATCTTAATTAGTAAAAGGAAACAGATATAGTATATTGAATGCAATATCAAAATACAAATAGCTTTTACTGACTTGTATTCTAAACAATATAAACATGTTTATATATACTGTTCATCGACAATAAGGAAAACTTACCTGAAACGTTAAGTTCAGATCCTCTAGAGTTTCAATAACAAATTTTTAATCTTATGTAAAAAAGATGACAGAACAGAGGAGAAATTACTTCTTAATTAGTAAAAAGAAACAGGTATAGACATAGTTCTAATTTGTGCTTTATTATGAAGGCTTAATTTTGTTGTAGTATTAGCCGGAAACAAACGCTGAACTACTTATATTAAGTGTAAACGTGTAAATGTTCCGTAATTGTTTCAATCTTTTTTAGGGTTCCGTACTTAAAAAGTAAAAACGGAACCATTATAAGATCACTCCTGTGTCTGTCCGTCTGTCACAGCAGGGGCGCCATTTCAGAACTTTCTTGGGGGGGGGGGGGGGGTGGCAAACATTTTTTGAGGGATGCTATATAGCTAAGGCTAGGACCCCCCCCCCCCCCGTATGAGAAACGTTTATTGACTTATGCTTACAATAACAGTAAAAACTTCGAATACGGAAACTCAGAATCAATGAAATATTTCGTTTTAGACAGGTTTCCGTGTTAGAAGATAAAATTTTAATATATTGGACATGATTTTTTTTTCGTTTTAGACAGGATTCTATTATAGACAGGTTTAATTTTTACAGGTATCCTCACTGACTGTTAAACCATCCACTCTATTGTATAGCTCTGAAAAGGGATGCATTAGAGTAAAACTTGTGAAAACGAAACCTGTCTATAACAGATTTCTTTCTAGAAGGTAAAAAAATCAAATTTCGTTGAAAAAACATCATACAATTATACTTGCTAAGACGAGAACCTGTTTAAATGGAGCTTTTTTTCTAGTCCCTTTCGAAGTTTTACTTAACAGGGGCGCCATTGCATGAGTTTCCTGACGAAGGACAAGGAAAATTTTTCTTTGAGGAACAGGGACGTGGACAATTTCACAACTTTCAGAACTGCACAAACACACAGAAAAAAAATCCTGCTCAATAAAACATGCTCCAAGTGATTTTGTCTCCATAACTTCTTTCACAAGCATGTGATTATTCCACAATTTTTTTTAGTTTTCGTGAAAGCCCGCGATTTTTCTTTCTTTCAAAAGCAGCAAAATCAATTCGTCAATGGGCTGCAGAAAAAAATCGCGAATCTTGGAAATTTTGAAAAAAAAAGTCTCAAAATGGTCGCTTAAAAAATCGCTAATTTCTTCAAACGACCGTGGAAAATATCGCTAATTATATCAGAGATCGCGAGAAGAAATACTGATTTCGTCAAATGATTGCACAAACAGAAATCTTGAATTTCGTAAAAGGATTGCGAAAAAAATCGTGAATTTCGTAAAAAAAATTGCGAAAGAATCGCGAATTTCGTCAAAAGATTGCGCAAAAAATCACGAAAATTTAGTCGAGCAATCGCGCAATAAAATCGAGGAGAAATTTGGCAAACAATCGCGTAATAAGGTCCAAAATTTTGTCTAACTCTCGCGCAAAAAAATCACAAATATTATTAGTCGGTGGCAGAAACAAAATCACGAATTTCAATAAATGATAGTGATAAGGAATCGTGAATTTTGTCAAAAATATCACGAAAACAAATATCGAATTTCATCAGATGGTCGAAAAATATTGTGAATTTCGACAAGTGCTCGCGCGTAAAAAATCCATTTCGTATAACGCTTTCAGAAAAAAATCGTGAATTCCGTGAATCGATCGCGGAAAAATTCTTTTTTTCTTCTTCTTTCTTTTTCTTTTCTTCGCAATTTCGTCAGATGATCGCGAAAAAATAATCATGAACTTCTACCAGTCATGAGATAATCAGCCAACGAACGTCATGAATAGGTCACGAAATTTGCATATTTTGTGATCTGTAAGTATAAGAAAATTTTCGTTAGTGATTTTCTGCAAGTGAAGGTAAAACATTAATTTTTTCGGATTGAGTTTTCACTATTATGAGATGGTTTCATGTTAATCCGATTTTTCAAAGAAATTCTGAATATTTTTCAGATAAAATAAACTACATATTTGAACATTAATGAATACTATTTATATATCTTCATTTTTCTACAGAAAAGGTAAAATTTATAATTAATATTCATATAAAAAGCACAAATAAATGCACAAGAATTACTTTGATGTGCATACATATAATTTAAAATTATTTAAAATACATTAGAAAAACCCAGAACGTTTTCAGTCATCACAAGATCGTCATCAATGGGATTTAAATGTTATTATTTTATTTGCGCTTATTCGAGAATTGGCTAGAAGAAAATCATTGGGACTGTTGTTTCAATGATTTTGACGAGTTTTTCCATGAGCAATTTGCACACAGTTGTGAAGCAACTGATAAAAAAAAAAAAAAAAAAAAAAAAAATTCTCACATGTATTTTTAAAATTAACCAAAGTACTCATTAAAGATATATGTCTCACCTTAAGGGAGTTCGAATAGTAAGGCTTTAGGAAATTTTTTTCTTGATAATTATTAATTTCTATGCATAAGCATATATTTAATGCATATGTTTTTATTGCAATAAAATCTGATAAGTTATTTTAGAGTTTGAGCAATTTTCTAATATTTGTTTGAGTCTGACATTTGATTAGGGATGCACCGAATATTCGGCATCTATTTGGTATTCGGCCATACTACCGAATATTCGGTTAGGCCGAATATAAACTATTCGGTTTGTCGAATACTTAAAAAACTTCTTAAAAATATTTTTTAAAACGTTACACAACTTCATCATTTAACATTCAATCATTTAACAGTCAATTAATAAAGATATTCAGAATAATTAGAATCTTTAAATAAAAGAGAATGATTTTATATTATTTATTTGTTGTTTTAAAAATGTCACTTAAAAAAATTAACCACTAATGACATGTCATTTGTTCATGGGAATTAATAAATGTGGAAATGCAAGTTACTGAGCATTGTCTGGTAAATAATCCGTTTCTTGCTTTTTCGCAATCAGGGCAAGAAATCAGGGCTAAACAAAATGGAAGAAAATTTCAGGGGTATAAGCATCAAAACAGGCAATTTTTTGTCCAGTTCTGTGAAATATGATAACATGACGAGAAGTGCTGGAAATAGCAACCATTCATATCTAAACAGCGCTGAGCTAGACATTATTTTATTAAGAATGCAGCTAACAATACTTATACTGTACCACTGGTCAAAATCCAGTCTCTTCCAAGGATGTCATCACATTCTATACAAGCAAATTAATGTGATGCAAATTTCGCTAAAATATCTTCATTTTTATACAGTTATAAACGAAAATACTGCTACGTACACCTTTCATTTTTGATGAAAGAAGTGGAATGATATGTTGCTTCTTGTTCAATTTAAGAAAATTCTTTTCATTTGTTTGAAAGAATTGAAGTCATGGAATTTAAATTTTGTTATTTAAAAAAAATTTAAACCAGCCTCTTCTTAAATAATAACTCAAAACATACTTTTTTTAGCACAAAATTTACTTATAAAAATTGTCTTGTTTGTCCAACTGGAAAGTATCTGTGCTAAATATTATAAAAAATTGTTTAAAATTTAACTTTTTAACGTTAAACCTGAGATATAAAAGTATTTGGCCAGCTGAATATTCGGTATTCGGCCAAATATATACTATTCGGCTGGCCTAATATTCGGTATTCAGCCTAACAGTTACTATTCGGCTGGCCGAATATTCGGTATTCGGTTTACCTGCAGGCCAAATATTCGGCATTCGGTATTCAGCCAAAATCACTATTCGGTGCATCCCTGCATTTGACGGTTGATAAATTTTCTGAAATATCAAATTCCTTGGGGGGGGGCTATTGCCCCCCCAGCCCCCCTCAAATGGCGCCCCTGTGTCACAGACAGTCTACTCGTAAGCTGTGGAACGTGGAAAGTTCAAATTGGGGGGTAATAATAAAGACTATTGACCCTCATATTTACAGATTTTTAAACATTCACAAAAATATTTAGGAAAAATGTATAGAGGGGCTAATTAAGTTACTTGAAAACAAAACTCTTTTCCTCGTATATCGTGTGGGGTATCGTGTGAAAGCTTTCGTATCGCTGAACTAAAAAATACATTTCTTTACTTTTAGGTATTATATTTTCAGAGATATCGTCGAAAATGTAGTGCAAAAATATGCCCCCCACCCCCATCTATTTCCGAATCTACTGAAACTAAAATAATGAAAAAATTAGAGGTAGTAGACGTTCAGTTAAACCTTGAGGGAAATTATAACAATTACCCTAGGTCACATACTTTTTGAGAAAAACGCATTTTTCCGTTACACATAAATTTCGATTTGAAAGCATTCAGCAAAGGTGTTGAGGAGCGCATGAGGTACCTATCGTAGCTGAAGTATAAAAACATTGTTGATAATGATTTTCGAAAACATCATCGGTAATTAGTCGAGATATTAATTTTTTAAGGCCCCTCTGTCGCGAGTAAGAGTTTTCCTGACGGTCAGGCATTCGCCTTTTTTGTAAACTTCACTATGTTTTCTCAAATAAATTTTGGGTTCTGTGGTCGGTGGTACGTGGCTGCTCTTAGCGGGTGGGCATCGCCCCGTGCGTCTCTTATGTATGTGCGCCTGCATTCGGTCGGACAGGGCTGGACTCCCCTAATGAGCCCCAACATGTCGGGGAACATACCGGGAGAGACGTTAAGCTATAAGGGGCAGGTCTAGCCGGCTCTGAGCAGTCTCTCTTAGGCTGCCTTACCTTTAAATGCACGGACGTTTTGGACATACATAATGACAGGGGCGGCGTACGCTATGCACCATGGGCTTTTAAAGCCCAGATTGCAACTTTTAATGATATATTTGTGTAATGCAATGCCCAGTAGCAGTATAAAAGTATTAAACATCAAATTGTTATAGACTAATTTAATTAGAATTAATAACCTAAATTACTATGGGATTGGAGGGTATAAGTTTGCATTGAGTGGATCTCTCAATGTGTCACCCGTGTCTTTAAAAGTTAATTAAAAACCTATCTGGAAAAACACGACACGGACCAAGGCGGCGTTGCAACTTTGCGACCTCCTTTGGAAGCGCGTTTAGCACAATGTCAAGTTTAAACTTTGAACAAAGATTTTGTTTTAGCTACACTGTAAAAAGAAAAGATTATTACTACGCTGAATTTAGTTTTATGAAATGCCAAATGAAGTTTAACCTCTTGCGCTCTATGACGTACGCAGCGTACGTCATGCTATTTTCTTAATACCCGACAATATGATATATGGCTGATTTTTTTAATTAGACATTCCGAATTCTAACCAGACAGTTTTAACTGTTATTTTTGTTTTACAAGATGATTGATTTTCCATAAATAAAGATAAAAGAAAATTACTAATTAAATTTTTGTGTTGTTAATTCAAAATTTAATAATAATAAAAAAAAATTTGCCGGATGCGGCAACACTGCTGGGGTCGTGACATACATCCGCTAACAGCACCAGAGTGCAAGGAGTTAAATATGAACTACTTTTATTGTCAGTACCGAATTAAGTTCATCATAGACAGATTAGGATAAGATAAAAAAAAAAAAAAAAAAAAAAAAAAAAAAAAAAAAAGAGTTATACAGAATAGCAATATTTGATATTATTTAGGCTTCATATCTCTTTAAACTTTTATGGTATACCTATTCATACTTTTCTAGTATATACATACAGCTATACCCAGCCCTATGTTGCATAGTTTTTTACAAAGTCTTATTATTGTTTAGCAACGATTTTTTAATAATACAGTTAATAAGTCACATATTTTTAGTACGGAACCCTCTGAGCGCGAGTAATACTCGCACTTGGCCGTTTATTTTTTTACCATACCACTATTCTTAATAATTGTATTTTCCTGACATCCTCTACTTTTCTGAATTCTTTATTGAAACATTAATTTATCTTACGTATAATTTAGTGTTTTAAAAAAGCAATAGCTAATATTTAATCAAGGTATAATACAATCAAAATGAAGCAATCAATAAAGGCTCCAATTCTAATTTTTATAGTTAACAATCGAAAAATCAGTAAAAAATACGTCATTTTGGCACAACCATATGAATGCTTTTTTTTTCAGTTTTATCAGTGTAAAAATACATTTCAAGCTAAGCATAACGGCATTTTCACCGCCGCAAACTTTTCACACGTACTTTATATTCGTGCTTTTATGCCTAACCACCATGAATTCAAGTAAAAATATATTTTCTATTTAATTATAATGAAAAGAATGGAACCAATAAAGTTATAATGCATAAAAATAAAATAAATAATAGTCGCTATTCTCGTGACGTCACAGTAAATACTAATTTTTATTCACTTATACAAACAAAGTACACTATAGATCGGTCGGCAGCACGACAATGACACAAATGACTACGTCATCGAGTTACGGAATGAAATAGGATGATGTAGGACAAGATTATTAGGAGTATATTAAGGAATAACTTGTCTGCCTCGCCATTTCTTGGTACGATATGAATGACTTGCGCCAACGCGTCATTTTGGCGTCACTATCACGTCATCGAGTTACGGGATGAACCCAATGCCAAATTAAAGGTAAAATAAAGTACTTTAAGAATATTTTGGTCTGCCTGCGGATATCTTGGTAGAAACCTCCGGCAGACTAAATTTTATAACAAAAAAGAAAAAAAAAAAAAAAAAAAAAAAAAAAAAAAACGTCATAATGTACAATTGAAACACTATAAACATAATATTTTACATTTTTGTACATTAAAGATACCGATTAGTACAATACGAATATTTCAGTCTGCTTCGTCATATCTTGGTAGGAGATAAGCAGAGCGGGGCGCCAATTCTTAATTTCGGAGGTATAATCAAGTCATCGAGTAACAGCTTGAAATTTTGACACATTAAAGGCGCATATCAGTACAATAAGAATATTTCAGTCTGCCTCGCTATATCATGGTACGAGACGAGCAGAGCGGGGCGCCAATTCTTAATTTTGGCGATATAATCACAGTACTATCTATCACGTCATCGAGTTACAGCTTGAAATTTTGGCACATTAAAGATACCGATTAGTACAATACGAATATTTCAGTCTGCCTCATCATATCTTGGTAGGAGATAAGCAGAGCGTGGAGCCGCAGTTCTTAATTTTGGCGGTATAATCACGCCATCAAGTAACAGCTTGAAATTTTGGCACTTTAAAGGCACATCTCAGTACAATAAGAATATTTCAGTATGCCTCGTCATATCTTGATGGTTTCAATTATACATTATGACGTCTTTTTTTTGTTATAAATTTTAGTCTGCTGGAGATTTCTACAAGGATATGTCCAGGCAGACCAAAATATTCTTAAAATACTTTGTTTTACCTTTAATTTGGTACCAGTTTTATCTCGTAACTCGATGACGTGATAGTGATGCCAAAATGACGAGTTGGCGCCCGCTGCTGCTCATATCGTGCCAAGAAATGTTGAGGCAGACCAATCATTCCTTAATCTATTCCTAATGATTTTTTCCTACCTCATGATTTCATCTTGTAATTCGATGATGTGTTAAAACGGACCAAAATTAAGAATTGGCTCCCCAATCTGCTGGTCTCGTACCAAGATATGGCAAGGCAGACTGAAAATATTCTTATTGTACTGATATGTGCCTTTAATGTGCAAAAATTTCAAGCTGTTACTCAATGACTTAATTATACCGCCAAAATTAAGAATTGGCGTTCCGCTCTGCTTACCAAGATATAACTATAAGAGGCAGACTGAAATATTCGTATTGTACTAATCGGTATATTTAATGTTCCAAAATTTCAAACCGTAAAATGATGACGTCATAGTACTGTCAAAATAGGGAATTAGCGGCCCGTTCTTCTCGCTTTGTACCAAGTTATGCCATATCAATCATTCTCACGTACTACTAATAATCTTTTCCTAAACCATTAATTCATCTTGGAAGTCGATGGCGAAGTAATACACTGCTCAAAACAATTAAAGGAGCACATGGTTTTAACGAAATTACGCAAATATTTACACCGATAAGTAACGTAAAATAAAACATCCACAATTTCAAGTGCTGTAGAAAACAGATAAAGAAAACTTCACATGTAAATTAAAGTTTATGACGTCAAAAACTAGAAAAAGGAGATAAGTGCAGAAATCGGGATTTTGCAGAAACGTCTGTTTCACTGCCTCAGTTGTAAAATTCAATTGCTCAGCTTGTGTTTTGAGAAAAGGCGGCTTGAATATATCACAACAACATGATTTACCGCAACCCATGGCTTGGCGTGTTATCGGGACAGTTAAATTTGGGGAAACACAACAAAGTGTAGTGGACGCTGTTGGAGTCGCAAGAAGTGTCCATGAAAGGCTGTGGAATCGATTCCAAGACACATGGAACGGTAGTCATCGGCATGTGCAAGGTCGAAAATGTGCCAACACAGAAACTGATGACCGATATATCCTGTTAACAGCTCGTCGAGACGGAACGGGCAATGCTACTCAGCTGCAAACACAGTTGTTCTTGACCACAGGACGAAGGGTGTCCAGCCAAACAGTCCGAAATAGGCTTCATCAGGGTGGTCTCTATGCACGTAAGTCAATGGTCTGTATTCCGTTGACCTCAAGCCCCAGTGCGGCCCCCAAGAAGGTGGGGAACTGAACATCGAGTTTGGAGGTAACGTTGTTGGAGTCAAATTCTGTTTACAGATGAGTCCCGATTCAGTCTGGATGTGACATCTGATGTGTTTTGGCATGGAGAGAAAGAGGCACTCAAAATAATCCCAAATTCTTTCGTGAAAGATTACATTACAGACGAGGTGGGTTGATGCTATTGGCTGGAATCAGCATACGTGGACGTACGGGCCTACATATCATTCGGAATGGCACTTTGACGGTCCGAAGTAATACAGACGAGATACTGAGATCTCATGTCGTATTTTATGTTGTAGTAATTAGTGATTTCTTTTTTTCCATGCATAATAATGCCAGACTTCATAGAGTTCGTCTTGTGGAAAACATGCTTGAAGCTAAAACAATACAGCGTATGGAATGACCAGCATGCTCTCCTGACCTAAATCTGATCGAGCATGTTTGGGACATACTCAGACGACGCATTGTGAGACTGAGGCCTCCTTTTACTGTCCGAGACTTGGAGATTGCAATTCTTGAGCAGTGGAACAGTATTCCCCAAAGTCTTATCGATAAGATAATCTCATCGCATCCATGGAAAACAGGTGTGCAGCAGTCTTAACTGTTCGAGGAGACCACACGCCATATTAAAAATATTGCATCATTTCTAAACAATACCTTTTTTTATCATTTACATAAAACCAAATTGTTGCCCTAAACCATCTTTTCATGTTCTTTTCCTCTTTTCAAAGAATAAAAGCTCCCTTAAAAATTTTTTTGCGTCTTTTTTTCTGTATTGCGCATTGATACACGTGTACTATCCATTTTATGCCCATACATGGCTGTCTTGTACTGTTCTCTTCATTTTTTTGCTTGCTCCCCTAATTTTTTTGAGCAGTGTATATATGTCAATGTAATGTGAAATGTTATGTTTATAGGGTTTGAATTGTACATTATGACGTCGTCTTTTGTTATAAATTTTAGCCTGCCGAGAGTTTCTACCAGGATATGCGCAGGTCGACCAAAATATACTTAAAATACTTTATCTTAGCTTAAATTTGGCAGCAGTTTCATCCCGTAAATCGATGACGTGATAGTGACGCCAAAATGACGAGTTAGCGACCGATGCTGCTCATATCGTACCCAGAAATGTCGAGACAGACCAGTCGTTCCTTAATCTAGTCTTAATAATCTTGTCCTACATCAAGATTTCATGCCGTAACTCATTGACGTGTTAAAACCGCTAAATTAAGAATTGGCGCTCCGCTCTGCTCGTCTCGTATCCAGATATGACGAGACAGACTGAAATATTCTCATTATACTTATATGTACCTTTAAAGTGCAAAAATTTCAAGCTGTAACTCGATGACTTCATTATACCACCAAAATTAAAAATTGGCGACCGCTCTGCTTATCTCCTACCAAGATATAACGAGGCAGACTGAAATATTCGTATTGTACTAATCGGTATCTTTAATGTGCCAAAATTTCAAGCCGTAACTCAATGACGTAATAGTACTGTCAAAATCGGGAATTGGCGCCCCGGTCTTCTCGCTTTGTACCAAGTTTTGCCGAATCAGTCATTTTCTCACACACTGTTAACAAGCTTTTCCTAAAACATTAATTCATTTTAAAAGTCGATTCGAAGTAATATATATAGCAATGTAATGTAAAATATTATGTTTATAGGGTTTCAATTGTACGTTATGACTTTTTTTTTTTTATAAATTTTAGTCTGCCGGGGGTTTCTACCAGGATGTGCGCAGTAGACCAAAATATTCTTAAACTACTTTATTTTAATTTTAATTTGACAGCTGTTTCATCCCGTAACTCGATGACGTGATAGTGATGCCAAAATGACGAGTTGGCGCCCGCTGCTGTTCATATCGTGCCAAGAAATGTCGAGGCAGACCTGTCATTCCTTAATCTATTCCTAATTATCTTGTCCTACATCATGATTTCATCCTGTAACTCGATGACGTAGTCATTTGTGCCGCCGCCGCCCGCTCTACACGTTCAGAAATATTTTTACCGAAATTTAACCTGCAAATTAAAAAATATACGTCCAAAATGCCGCTTGCCTGAATATTTTTCAGAATTTCTCTTTTCTCAGCAACAATGGAAGTAAACCATTGTTTCCCACCCATTGTCTGGATGAGTTCGTACAGGAATCGTCACACTGTGTTTTATATTTAGATAGTTACCATTTGGAATGCATATAATAGTTTTATAATAATAATGTATCTAAAAGAGATAAAGAAAAATCCCATAAAAAGTAGTATGTTGTGCTGGCCATTGCAAAACTTTCTTCTAAATAAATGAAATTGTCTGCAACCAAAATTAAATGACAATCTGTTCGTTCTTGAGATAGAGCTATCGCGGAAATCAGGAAAAACAGAGCATAGCAGTCGCACCTGTTGTGCGGTATACACTCAAACCTAATATAGATCTATTTATGTGAAGGTCTGAAATTTGATGAAATTCCGTGCATTTAGTCCTTGAGATATAGCTATCTCGGACATCATTAAAAATGAAGCATAGCAGAGCCACCTATGTTGGACGATTTACACCAAAAACTAGTGAGCGTTTATTTATGTGAAGGTCTAATTAAATCTTAAGTTTGATTAAATTCCGTACATTAGTTCTTGAGATATGACCACCCACAAAATTTGTGTCACATACAGACAAACGAACAGATTCACGAACAGATATTTGCTAGTAAAAATATTCAAATCTTGTTCAGGATCTTCTAAAACGTGTAAAATCCATCGAAAACCGGGAGTCAAAAATTTTCATGAATCCATTGCTTTTTCTTCTAAATAATCGTCTGCAACCAAAATTAAATGACAATCTGTTCGTTCTTGAGATAGAGCTATTGCGCAAATCATGAAAAACAGAGCAATAACTTAATATATAGTCGTATATATGCGTATATATATAACGTATATAAGATGTAATAATATAGTCAAAAGTTTTTAAAGATGATCGATTATAAAGATAGAATGTCGTCTTACTGAGATATGTTTGCTTTAGTGGCTGTGACTATCCAATCATCGGTATATACTACCCTCATCAAAAAGTACCCAGAATGGTGATATAATACAAAAGATATCAATTTATTGGTCGAAATTTATTGCATATCCTTTAAAGTAATCTCCTCATATTGCAGTGCACTTCTGACAACGTTTTTTCTGATCCTCAAAACATGCTTTAAAGTCGTTTTTCTGAAACCTCTGCAGGGTTCGTAGAGAATTTTCTTTTATCGAATTAACGGACTGAAAATGGTGACCACGAAGAGACAATTTCAACTGTGGAAATAAGAGAAAGTCACACGGTGCCATATAAAGTGAATATGGAGCTTGTGGAGCTGTACTTGTTAAAAACTCAAGAATAATAATTTCATTGGGAGAAGGTGTATTATCGTGGTGCAAAACCCATGAGTTTTCTCGCCTCACTTCAGGCTGTTTTCGAAGAATTGCTTCTTGGAAAAAACTCAAAACACTCAAATAATAATTTTTATTGACTATCTGTCCAGTTGGTAGGAATTTATAATACACAACACCACGACAATCACAGTCAACAATAGCTTGATTTTTGAGCGACTTTGACGTGGTCTTTTCGGTCTTCCCCTTTCAAGCGCTATGCACTTGATTGTTGAGCTGTCTCTGTATCAAAAGCGTATTGCTGCAAGTTTCATCACCGGTAATAATGTGTTTTAGGAAGGAATTGCCTAGAGAAAGCATCTCCCGGGCTCACTTGAGCACGTTGTTGTTTTTGGTACAAATTCAAAGTTCGAGAAGCGACCGCTAAGTGATCTTTTAAAATTGCTTGACAGGAACTAAATGATGTAGAAACTTGTTCAATAATGTCTCTTATTGTCAATCGACGATCACCAAGTACCAATTCTCTGACATTATCAATATCTTGATCATTAATCGAAGTGGATGGTCTACCAGATCGCGGATCATCTACGACGTAATCTCTACCATCTTTAAATTTTTTATCAATCAAATACTGTTGTTTTTGATAAACAATTGTCTTTAAAAGATTTTTGCAACATTTTGAATGCTTTTCTAGAAAATTGCGAAAACAAAATTTAATGCATGTTCTGCTCAATAACATTCGCCATTTTGGAAAATCAACAGAGTAAAAATTCTTATCTCATAAAAAAAATATATTTTTTTTCAGACGATAAAATGAAATAAACTCCTGGACTATTGCCGGATGTTTATAGAAGATGTGAAAATGTTTGATAAAAATTCGCAGACGATATCAAAATATCTTCCCAAGTTTAAACAAAATGTACACTCTCCTTCTTGACGACGAAGGATTTTGGCGACGAATCTTGGCGACGAAGGCAGCTTAGGAGACAAGATGCAAAAACGCTCCAATTTGGCGATTTTTTGCAATCGTGCAAAGAAGGAGAGTGTTCTCAGATCGCAACTTATTATTTTTCCAAAAATAATAAACCAACTGAAAACACAAGAAGTCAACAACGTTCATTTTCTACAATAACTATTATAAGAAAAATTATGACTTAGAAAAAAATTCTAACAAAATACAGCAACTTGTAGAGTTTCAATGGAAGCATGAAACAATTGAACCTGGTATATTGAATTCAATTACGTATTGAATTTTTATTTCTTTTGTGAATTTGTTTGCTTTACCAATTATCGAATTTTTATCACTTCTTTTCATGTTCAACAATCAGCTAACCTGCTTGTTATTAAAAAAACAAGAAAGAAAAAATCATGCGTCAAGCATAAATTATGAAACACTTTTCCAACACATTCAGAATAATGTAAAAAAATTGCACAGTTAAAAAAAAATTACCTTAATTCAACCATATGGAAATGCATAATACATTTCAAAAACCAATTTCATTTGTTCCCATCTAAAGTCGGAAAATTATCTGAATTGTTTCTGAAGCCCTGTATAGGATACATAGATTTGTATCTACTAACTGCATGCATACCAAAATTTAGTTCACTTATGAAATACATATACTTCAGTTGAAAATTCCCCTTCAGCAATTTCCTCTTATAAGGAGAACGTGAATATTTTTGTGCAGCCCTGTATACGAGGTATAGAATTTATATATAGTGAGTAACATGCAAAAAATTAATTAGATTTAAAAACGCGTACCGACTTTTAAACCGTACACTCCAGCAATTATTACTTAAAGACAGTATTGTAACGGATTTCTTTTAGTATTGTAACTGTAACGGATTTCTTTTAGTATTGTAACTGTAACGGATTTCTTTTAGTATTGTAACTGTAACGGATTTCTTTTGTGTGTCCCTGTAAATGAATAAAAAATGCTATGAATGCCCTGTTCTAACGTGATCGTAGTGAAATTTAGTGATTTATATCTCAATACATTTGAAATAGCGTAATGTCATTAAAATACTCTGCAAACGATTTTTCCCCATATACCATAATGTAATTTAATACTTTTGAGTACCCTGTAAATGAACTATCAATCCTACATACTTCATATAAAATACCAAACATGCTTTGGTGACCCTAAATAACCTTTGTCAATTGCATGAAAATCAGAGTATATTTATCCGAGTTAGAACACGGACAGACGGACAGACAAACCGAATGCATAAACACTTTTAAACTTTGTTGGAAAGTGTTAAAAAGAAGGGAAAATAAATACATCTAACTTGCAATCATATATAGTTGCTATTAATAGAAATAGCTTGGAATGAATATATACCGTAATAATCAAAAGATGATCCGCAGTCATTTCTGTGAAAACATTTGACGTTACTTTTAGGAGCTATCATAAAGTATTCTTTGTCTCTAATTACTTAAAAAGAAAAAGAAAACTTAAGACTGTTGAAACATCCTTACATCGCTTGAAGAATTTCTATGAAAATAAGCATGTATGCGATGTAAATGATGAGTGAAAGAAGGATAAATTAATAAAGAAATCTCTTCTAGATTTTAATTTCTTTTTTGCTGTCTGTTATTTAACTCAACCTGGTTTAGTATGTAAAAATGGAATTTTGTAATCGATTTTTAAAACACTTCCTGATATTTTAGAAATAAGGTGTCTTGGGGTAATAACGTCACGTTAAGATTCTACAATGCGGTTTAGTTTTAGATTTTTTCTTTCAAGCAAATATAGGATTTGATACAGCAACTTGTTGATTATGTATACAAGAAAAAATAATTTAGAAGATATGTATTCATAAAATGTAATGGCGCGATTTCATGTGGGGTATTAACGCCATGCAAACAAAACTATAAAATAAGATGGAATAACGGCATGTAAATTCCCCAATTCTAAAGATACAAACTCTACAGCCCCATAAATTGTCAAATTTCTCTTACTTACCATTAATTGCGATATCAGGATGCAGTAATATTCTTTTGATATTTTATTCTTCTGACATGAAAAAATTAGCAGACATACAAATTTCTCTTTATTCTTTTTGGTTTTCAACAACGACAATAATGTTCCCTCGTCCATAAAATAAAAAATAAACCCTCTTCGGATGTAGTTCCAGCACTGAAAGAATCATTCGGCTAAATAACGCAGATGGATGGCGTTGTTACTCCGGTTTATATATTGCGCAGTATATTTTAAACTACAAACTACCTCGTGAACACATCCAAAATCTTCCACAAGATTTTGAAAGTCATGAAATACACTACAAATTTATGTAATAAACAAAGTATTTCCTAATAAATATATAGTCTTCAGATCACAGAACTTACCTCGAAAATTTTAGATGCGTCGTGGACACTTACGTGCTTCTTCCAGCGATAAGATCTACAAACGGAACAAATTGACTTTTAGCAGTTGTTTGTGATTCAGAAAGATAACTCAGAGATCTTCTGCGCAGAACCCGCAGGTGTCATCTCCCGGATTTCTTCATAATATCGCGAAATATTAGCACTTGGCGTTATGGGCATGTGCCCCGGGCGCCAGAACGAAGGGGCGCCAAATGAACGATTATACCTTTGGAATAGATCATTTTCTTCTGATGAACTGATGACTTCCATTATTATGAAACAGTCGTTATAAATGAAATGTTAGGTGAAGATGAAAGAGCAGTCCTTTCATCTTCACCTAACACTTCATTTATAACAACTGTTTCATAATAATGGAAGCCATCAGCCCATCAGTAGAAAATAACTCGGTTAAAGCGGAAACTCGGTTAAGCGGGAGTCGGACAATCGGTACTCTACTTTATATCTCTTTTTTAAAATGATCTTTAGAATACTTTTGTTGGTGCTCAGAGGGGTTCATGACCCCCGTGATCTCCTCCTTGGATCCGCCATTGTAGATTACGTAGTTCAGTATTACATATTATATGATTACATATTTAAAATTTAAAAATATGTCGGCTATTAGAAAATTAGTAAAATTATCTTTGTAAATATTCTTTGTGGAAGAGAGGGGGGCGCCAAAATCCATGTTTGCCCCGGGTGCAAAAAAGGCTAATTTCGGCCCTGTCAGGACACCTTATAAAAATTAAGTTCACGTGTGTGTTTCCGACGGCAATACAACATTCTAATATTTTTAAAACTTAACTATAAATTAATACATTAATTTTAAGGCATTTTCCGTTAGTCCGCCATGAGTGTCAATCACCAAATAGTCTTTGTAACTCGTTCAGTTGTATACGAATTGAAAAAAACAATCGATTTAATGATTCATGAATAAACGCTCGCCAAAATAGGCCAAATGGCGGTGAAACAGAAAAAATGAAACATTTTTAAGGTTAAAATGTAAAAAAATAAATTATAAATAAAAAATGAAGAGTTCAATATGATTTTCAAGATGAACATTGATTTTCAAGATTTTCAAGATTACATACCTATTGATATACATTGAATATTACATATACATTGAATACCTATAAGGGTGTTAAAAAGAAAAAAAACAAAAAAAAAACTGTTTTTACTTTTTTATTTTATTATATTTGTACATTCATATGTAAATCCTATTTTTCGTATTTTTTGTTCAAATTACTCAGTCAAGTGTTACATACATGGGACATAATATGGACATAATTCCATATTATGTCTCCTGACATAACGATTATATATTGTCTCGACGATTCCGACATAATTCTTATATGAAATAAAATATGCTCATATTTCATATGTACTGGAGTTATTTGCAAAGAAAAAGTTTTTTTATTTCCAAATTTATTATAAGTATTTTTTGCAGTTAGTAATATCTAAAAAATATTGTTTATGCCCAGTTCAAGTTTTCAAAAGAAAGAAAAAAAACCAACGTCTATATATTGTAAATCCTAAAATGTCCGATATTACGAAAATCGAAGATTTTTCGCTCATACTTAATAAAATTGCAATGGATTAATTTCTTTCCTTAGTATAAAACTTGCTTTTGAAAGGTGCTTTTATCACTAGTTTTGTCACTTTCGAAATCATATATTCATCATGAAAAAATAAACTGCCAATTTTTATATCATAAAAATGTTTCGGAATTTAATGTAACTCCGAAAATAATTTTTTAATGTGCCATACCTCTAAAAAAAATTCGCAATATTTGCAGAGAATATTCAGAAGTAAACAGCACGAAATTATTATGAAAATCCGTGCTAATGGAGATAATCTTACATTGTTAGACACAACCACTTGAGTAAGGTAAATGCGCCTATAGTGGGCCACAAATTTTTAAAGCTTAAAAACAAGCCCAGAATGCACTTGTGAAAAACAACTGAAAGAAATCTAGTTGATTAACATCCTTAAATGTTAGCTTCCCATAATCAGTTTGGAATAATTGTTTTTTTTTTTTTTTTTTTTTTTCCCTGTTGAAACATTTGTTTATTTTCTAGACAGTCTTCAAAAATAAATTTTTGTGGCAAATTCTTAGAGAGTTCATTAAGAGATATATTTTTACTTAAAACATTGTTTCTTCAATGTTATGTTTTATTTTGAATTAAACTGCTGTTATTACATTGTAAATAATTTGCTAAATAAGCCGAAAACTTAAAAATTAATGCATCAGAAATTTATGAATGTTCACTAAAGGAACATAGAGGACGGTAACATTTTTTCCAAAGAATATATTTTGAAACTTTGAATGTTTTTTCTGATACATGAAGTTTAGGACTAGGCTAGAAAAAATATATATATCTTTTGAAATTCACTAACACTTTAATAATTATTAGATATATCTTCTTACGTGACACACTACTGGCTAATTTACCTTATAAATATGTCTATGAACGTCGCGTTCTATCTACGTCGTGACTATCTACGTCGCGCAAATATACACGTCTAGCTGTTACCTATACAGTATATATTACAGTGAACATCGATTTCTGTTTTCTTTTTCTTCTTTTAAACCACGAATCATGTAGAGCGAACAAATGTAAAAGTAGATGATGGTAATTCGATTTCGCTCATGAAACTTCATGACGGCCTCTTGTCCAAGGTATCTGTTAAAAATCAATCCAGCCACAAAACAATCAAAACAAAATAAAATCCCTCTGACCGAACCCCTTTCGAGCCTCTAATGTCATTCATCATCGCGAAACCTTACCCGGGCCTGACCCGGGCCAACAAAAGGCTGCTCGGGCACGCGCCGCCAACAATAACCCGGCATTATCATCATCAGCTACATACCAAGAAAGTAAAAAAGAAATTTTTTTTTCATACTGTAGCACGCGTCTTAGCTTATAACTTATTTTTCTTCTTTATTCTACCTTTTTTTTTTTTAGTTTTTCGCAACTGTTGTTCACTGGACCTTAGCAACTGGGACGCTCAGTTCGCGAGCATCTAATCACATTCCGCTAAGGGTAAAGTTTCACCAACGTTTCGCCAACGTAGGATATACTGTAAATTCCGGTTAATTGACACACATGAGTTCCGCTAAATTTTTCCCAATAAAGCGGCTGGCCCCGTCATCAGAAGTGAAGTTAATAATATTCTCCTTCTTGACATTTTGTCCCAATTAAACAATGTCCCAAATAACAGGTATCTAATATCAGAACAATGGTTCTGTGTTGGGTCGAAACAAGCCTTTTTTGCACCGGGGGTAAACATGGATTTGGGCGCCTCACCCTCCTCCGCAAAGTAAATTTACAAAGAGAATTTTACTAATTTTCTAATAGCGGACTTATTTTAAAATTAATCATAAAATATGTAATACTGAACTACGTAATCTGCTTTGTCAAATATTGATTCATTGCAACCGGGAAAACGGAATCGAAAAATATCGTAAAAATTCGGCTTTATACAAGATCCTTATGCCATGCCATCATTAGATTCACCTATACTTTGGTATACTTCAGACAGGACGATTTTAGTAATACCGTGCTAAACATAGACGTATGGAAAATCGACAAACAAAATCATCAATTCGCGCATCCTTCGTCTTCCGTTGTGGCGCCCGGGTCACATGCCCCCTCCGCCCTCCCTTAGTTTCGGCCCAGGTCCTGTACGTAAAACAGTGTTGAATTCAGGCATTTTTCTCCGGCAGTGATATCTGCGACTCTGGGTGTGTGTGTGGGAGGGTACTTTAGAGTTCTGTGGGAAAATTGCATATTTGTCCATTAAAAAGCATAAAATCCCAAACCTTCGGGGGGGGGGGGGGGGGGGGGGTTGTCCTCCCGGGCCGCCCACTGAATTCAACACTAATGTAAAATAATTTGGGAAATCACATTCAAGGCTGGAGTAGCACACTGGAAGTTTATCCCAACAGAGCGAAAAATGTCCAGACCAGGAATCGAACCTGGATACTTGCCGTACCGTGCCAATGCCTTACCTGTTAGGCTATCCGGATGATACCTGGCTGACATAATTCACTCTTATTTGTTGGACTTGGCTGCGAACTGCAGCGCTATTTTTATTCATCCGAGTTATAACTATACCATTTACATGATGAAAGTGTGTTAACACGGAAACTCTTCTATGCCATGCAATTAATCCAGTTGGAAAAATTATTCGTTCCCTTCATTATGACATAATTTGGAAAAATTAATAATTATTTAATAATTCTGTTTTTGAGAAATTTACATAATCCATTAAGAACATTAAACTTTAAAAAAATTATATTTCAGTACGTGCTCAGACAGTGGAGAGCTGGTACTTAGAGCGGTATTATTTATTTATATATTTAATTTTTCGGCGTTTTGGCGAAACCTCTCCTCTGCTTCATTCTGATTGGTTGCTCGCGAGCCGAACTTTTTAGCTATCAATGTCTAATCTGTTGTTGTTATCTGTGGTCTTACAGGATGCAGCCAGGTAGTTGACACTGGCTGTGGAGGTGGAGGCCAGAACTCGTTGCTGTTCTTGAAGGTTATTGCAGAATTGGAAGCTGCAAAATTGAGGGCGGGGGGATGAGGAAAAGTCTCTCTCTTTCTCTCCACACGGTGGTTGTTGTGAGGGTGTTGAGTTGCCGACTGAAAGCGGATGCATGTTGCAAAAAAATTGCATTATATTAGTTTTCAAAAGCACGGAATAACTTTTAATCATCTGGATTGTGTGTTTGGAAAAGAGAAAATGTTGACTAACATCTCGGCAGTGCAGGAGGGAACTCATTGAGTTGAAATTCGTGAGTTCGACATTTTCTGTGAGTTTTGAGTTGAGTTTGATTCCTTTTGTGAAAGCGACCATGAGTTGAGTTACACTAAAAAAATCCGTGAGCTTGAGACAAAATTGCTCCCCAAACTCATGCAAATCTTTTTACATCTTTCTGAAAATTTTGCTCGACGTTAAAAACTCTTTTCTTCCATTTAAGGGTAAATTCCTGCAAACGACCAAATATACAGAGTATCTATAAAAAAGTCTGGCACATTTTGATGCTTAATAATTCATAAAATAATGAAGATGGATTTAAATTAATAACATTAATGGCTAGATTGATTCAAAAAGTTTTATGGCTCTTGTTAATGAATTTCCACATGTGCCAATTTCCTTGCCGCTGATCTCACATATCTATTAGGGCTGAGTAAGCATATCTCTCTGATACGCTCAGCATCAACATCAGTTGTGCAGGGACGTCCGGGACTCTTTTTAATTAAGACATTTCCAGTTTGTTGAAAGTTCTTTCTCCACTGGCAGATATTGTTTCTCGATGGGGGATCGTTCTGAAATACTCTTCTGTAATTTCTCTGTGTTTGCGTTATTTTCGTTTCGATGAACCACCATGAAATTTGTGCTTTCTCTTGTGGAGTAGTCAAGAGAATTAGCACATGTGGAAATTCATTGACAAGGGCCATAAAACTTTTTGAATCTATCTAACCATTAACCCTTTATCGGGCAAGTCAATTCTGTGACTGAAATGCTGAAAAGGTTATCTGGCACAGGAATCTTCAAAGAAATTAATTTGGGGAAAAAAAAAAAAAAAAAAAAAAAAAAAAAAAGCAATTTAACAAATTACAACGACCATTTGGAAAATGATTTTTTCACAGACTAAAATTTAAGACATAAAAAATCGCACGGAGTTGATCATACATTACGTACGCCATGAATTAAACATTAATAGTGTTATGACACGTAAAAATTGCTAGCGCAAAAATCTCCAGCGACTCGTACGCATTATCCAAGCATTTCATTGGCTGCTCGGGAAAAGGCTTTTCCATCGTCAGATTTCCAAGAAATCTGATGACACATTTTAAACGAAATTTCATTCTTAAACTTTTAAACATCCGACAATATTACTTTTTACACCGTCGTATAGAGAAAAAATGTACTTTTAAATGCAATTTGTTTGAAAGCTGTATCTTAATTTGTTTCTGAGTTATTAATTTTTTTTTTTTTTTTGTAGTTTTTATTACTTGTTTGTCATAGTGGCAACATAAGGTATCCATCGTTGTTGAAAGTATAGGGAAATACAGATTACTATATAGACCAATCATAAAACGAATAAAATGCGGATTAAACCAATAAAAACCTTCAGATATGGTTTTGATTTCCTACCCTGACAGAGAACAAAAACCATTTTTCCAAATGGTTAAAAAAAACGGCTTTTTCATCACGTGCATTATAAAAACAAAGCATTTTACTAAAAATTTCGGTGCGGATCGATCAGTTTTCAATAAAGATTAAGTAGGAAGTATATTCCTATTACCCGATAAAGGGTTAATGGTATTAAAGGAAATCTATCTTTATTATTTAATGAATTATTAAGCATAAAAATATGTCAGACTTTTAAGAAACACATTGTATATTTTAAACTAAAAATAACAAGAAAGAAAAATCAGGCATCAAACATAGATTATGAATCATTTTTCAACACTACTATAAGGTTAACTTCACTGTTTAAAGAGGTGAAAGAAGATATCTATATAAACGATTTAGAAAACGCATAACTCATTCGAAAACCAGATTTCAACAATTACCGTCCAAAGCTGGGAGAAGTATTCCAATTCTTTTGCGCATCCCTGTACATAATCTATATATTTGTATATTCACTACATATAAAGGGCTAAAATTGAGTTTAGTTACAATAAGTATAACAGAGTGGAAAATTCACTTTCAGAAATGTCCAAATATAGATGAAAATGCACAAAAAATAATTTTGTCTCGTCCTGAATATCACCTACAGATTTTTATACACTTCATTCACGAAAAAAACAAACATAAGACAACTAAAAATGTCCTTTCAGAAATTACAATCCATAGACAATTACATCAAAAACTAATCAGCACTAATTTATATCAGGGACTAACTGAATATAAATTTTATTAAATTCCGTACGTTAGTTCTTGAGATAGAGCGCCCTCAAAATTTGTGTCACATACAAACAGACAGATAGACAGACATTTTGTAAAAACATTTTTTTCGGAATCTCTGACCCCTTAAAACGTGTAAATCCGTCGAAATCCGAAATCAAAGATTTTCACGAATCCAATACTTTCTACAGTAAATAAATAAATAGAAATGCTTAATTCATCTTTAAAAAGTTAAACTTACACTATGTGCAAACTACTTAAAAGATGAGTTAATATTTAAAAAAGATGTTAAATTACTTAAATATCCTTAGTACTTTCAACTATAAAAACATAGCCTTCGTCAGATAAATACAAGAAATACTACTGTTATAAACGTCTTATTTTCAAAATTCATGTAGATGGTATCGAAAGGAATGAAAGTGGAAGTCAATTTTTTTTTTTTTTTTTAATTCAGAAAACATTGGGAAAATAAAACATGGATTACACTTCCCTATATCCATCATGTTTTATGTTCCCAATGTTTTCCGTATCTAAAAATTGACTTCCACTTTCACTCCTCTCGACACTATCTACATGAATCTCTCTATTCTAAAAAAAAAGTAACTACCGCTGTCACCGCCGAGGCCGGTTTTGAATTTTTTGTGACCGGAGGTCTTTCTTCGTTAATATTAAAAAAAATAATGCATACAAAAATATGAAAATCGGTGGTATTATACAGAAATGTTTGATAAACACGCTGACGCAGACAGTTTTCAAATCAATGAATTATTTTAAGAGATATTTAATGCTAAAGTTGGACAAAATCGTTCCACTAAAAAAGTTTTATAGGAGCAAAAACTATTCATGGGAATTTAATCGTTTTTAGATCATGTTATACGTTTGAAGTTCCCGGTGTGCAGATTGTATTTCTTTTTTAATTTGACTCATTTTTTGAGGTTTTATTTCTATTTTAAATTCAAATTTTCAGCATTTCTAGAGATATTTTTTACATTATTTTAGAAAAAGGTATTAATTTAAACTGTTGCCAAATGTATAAACAGCGCAAACAATAATGTTTGGTTCAAATTAAAAATTTATTTACACGTGACTATTATAAACAGAAAAAATCATTTGGAATTAGAATTAAATAATTATGTACAAAAAGCAGGAACTTATTAAAAATTACGTCATAAAATCTATACACGTGAATAAAAAAAAAAAGAAAAAAAAGGATATTGTAAAACAATAAATTCATTAACATGCGTTAGAAGTCTTAAATGGGAGAAATTACGTCATATTTACGTCACATTACAGTTATTACATAAAATGAACACAAAATAATATTGCAAAACAGTTTAAATTTAGAAATTGCGTTAGACATTTATTTGATATTTTGAAAGGATCTTTTCAACTATTTTTGTTAGGAAAGTGCAAATAATATTTCATTTCTAACAAAAGTATTTTCACGTGAATATTTAAAAGAGAAAGAATAGTTTGGTCAAAATTACGTCAGATTAAAAACGATTAATTTAAAATGTCTCATTTAAAAGAACTTTCTTTTCGCTTTGTTAAAAAATACCAGGACACAAAGACTCTGTTTACTTAATTCCTCTTATATTAGCTTATTTTGAAATGTTTAACTTATTTTACTTAATCAAAGACGAAAACAGCGATTGTATCTTTGGTACTACTTAGTTATCCCGTCGACCAAAAATCTATCATTCGCCAAACTATAAGATTAAATGCCAATAACGGTTGATCGTAAATGTGACATTAACTCGACTTTAAGCAAGTTACACGTGTCTACGTCATCAAGTTATTTTTATTTCGACGTTTTATTTGTATTGTTATTAATGTTGTACTAATTTATTTGTTCTTTCGTTATTTAAAATAAAAATTATGTCAATTTGTGTAATTTGGCGGGTGGTTTGGCTATTTATATAATTTGGCGAAATTGGTCGACGGGATAATCAAGGAGTACCGCAGCGGATTTAACATTAAAATTTCCCAATCAAAGAGAAATTAATAGAAATCCGTTTATAGGGTGATCGCCATTGTTTTTTAAATTATAATTCAATCTTTCGAAATCTTTTTAAAGCCGATCAAATTAGCAGGCATTTAGAGTCTGCGGTGTCTGGAGGGGGGTTGACGAACGTAGCTCGTAGGGGGCAGAGCCCCCTAGTTTTGAAAAAAAGATGTTAATAACAGTAGTATTTCTTGTATTTCTCTGACGAAGGCTATGTTTTTATAGTTGAAAGTACTAAGGAATTAAAGTAATTTAACATCTTTTTTAAACATTGTCTCATCTTTTAAAGCTGTTCTTAACTGCTCTGCTCAACAAGCGCAAAACGTTTTGACACATTTACAAATTCATTTTTTAACGGAAAGATATAAAATTGGAAAGCCTGACCATGGAAGCGATTTGGAATTGAACTGTGTTTTCCATTTTTTGATCAATCAATTACCTATTGAGTTATAAGCCATTTTGATCACGTGACAAACACGTTTTTCACCTGCTCTTGAGTGCTCTTTCTTCCTTCGCGCGGAAATTCGGTTCAAAACGCCCAGTTTGACTCTATTTTCTGAAAGATCTATTGCGTTTGCAAAAAATAGAAAAAAAAGCTCAATTACATAGTTTCTGAACAACAACATCACCTAGTTTCATGCACTTTCGAACAAAAATAAATTAAAACATATGTCAGAAAGTTGCCCTTTTCGATTTGAGAGCCTTAAGTAGTTTGCACATAGTGTAAGTTTAAGTTCAATAGTTTCTTCTTGTAAAGACAGAAGAAAGTAAAAATGTATCGTTTTGTAAAGAATTGCGACTGTTGTTTTTCAACCTTTCATTTAACAAAATTTCTGTTATTTTTTAATTTATAATTTTAGTTCAAGTCGTATGTTTTTCTTTAACATGCCAGAGTGAAAGTAGATTTCAAATTTATATTTTAATGTTAATTGTACACTAAACTATTATATACATACATATATATATATGTATATATACCGGGTGTCCTAAAAAGGACTGACTGATTTTAAAATTCAATAACTTGCAAACGGTGACAGATATTTAAAAAATTCTTCCAGGAGGGTTATGCATAAGGTCAAAAGTTTTTTTACAATGATTTTCGATTTTAGTTCGAATTACAAAGAATAGATGGCGCTGTAAGCAATAGGCGCTAAATACAGGCTCGATTTTTTGGCCTTTCACTTCTTCCATGCGGAAAAAAGAGGATGAAATGTATTGAGTGGGTCCCGAAGTGCCAAAAATCGAGCCTCAATTTAGCGTCTATTGATCGCAGCGCCATCTATTTTTTGTAATTCGAACTAAAATCGAAAATCACTGTAAAAAAAATTGTGACCTTATGCATAACCCTCCTGCAAGAATTTTTTAAATATCTGTCACTGTTTGCAAGTTATTAAATTTTAAAATCAGTCAGTCCTTTTTAGGACACACGGTATATATCTTACGATTATTTATATTTCTAGTAAATTTGAGAATTACCCCTATTTCGCAGCAAAAAAAAAAAAAAAAGAAAAAGAAAAGAAAAAAAACTTTAACTTTAAACAGCTATTACTCTGTCAGTTTTAATCGTAGAAGAATATGACTTTTTTTGACTTACTTCTTAGTGTAATAAGATATTTTTATTAAATATAACATATATGACCGGGGAACGTATAAAAATTTAAATTTAGTGATTTTTTAAGAAAGGTTTTTATTGACCCAAATCGCTTTTAAAATACTTCTTTACCTCATTTAAAACATTTTTTTAATTGGAGCTATATGTATATGCCCAACGGTTTAGGAATTAGCCATTGGACACCTTGTATAGGAATTGCTGGAAAAAGCATAACTCAATTAAAAAAAAAAAAAAAAAAAAAAAAAAAAAAACACTAGAGAACAGGAATTCTGCTTTTTCAGAATTTAGTGTTGCCTCCAACATTTCCATTACTTCATTTTCTATTATTATGTAACAGCCATTATAAATGAAGCGTTTAGGTGAAGATGAAAGAGCAGTCGTAAAAAGTTAGAACTCTGATTTTCTGGTCAGAATGGGAAAAAAATGGCCATATTTTTTTTTATGACTGCTCTTTCATCTTCACCTAACGCTTCATTTATAATGGCTGTTTCATGATAATAGAAGCCACCAGTCCATCAGAAGAAAATAACTCGGATAAGCGGAACTCTACTGCAGTACAAAATATATTTCAATTTTAAGACTTAAAGCATACGTTTTATTTTATGTATTATGACGTCATTCGCATCCGTTTAAGAATTCCACATGTGCGATTTACTCTTAAACGTTTACAGTGAAGCATGCATAGCACATCGCTATCGCGAAATAATGCACAGATGTAGAAAAAAGATGCCGTCATTCAAGAAAATCGACAAAAAAAAAAAAAAAAAAAAAAAAAAAAAAAAGGCTATATCTAATGATTTATAGATATTTAAAATTAAATATAGTTTATAATAGCTCCATTGTTTTAACAGAAATCATTCTTTTGTATTTTTTTCAAAATAGCACGTATTTTAATTACTTTTTTTTTCATTTTTTATGAGAAAGTGGCAACAAAAAGATATAATTGCTATTTTTCAACTATTTTCCCTTTATTTTCTACAGAAATGGAGTACTTGAGTTGCCAAAATTAAACAAATGTCTGTAAAAACTAGAAAAAAATTAATACTTCAAAAATAAATGGAGATGCAGTTTTCAAACAAATTGCATTTAAAAGTACTCTTTTTTCCTATATGACAGTATAAAAATTGAAAATGTGCGATGCTTAGAAGTTTTAAAAATTGCTGTAGAGTATTTAATCGTACTGCTTTGTTTTACGGCTGGCTTCTGTAAGGTAACGTTATTTTCTGGAGACTACACAAAATAAGCTGGGAGAAAGAAATAGTATACCGTACCGGGGGTTAAAAAACCTTTAAACTATTCACGCTCATACATAGTAAATGCTTACGAATAATTTTGTGTAGACCTGTATATGATCTACACAATACATAGTACGCAGGTATGCACATAATACGCAAAAATTGAATTGAACTTAAAAAAGCGTACCACAACTAAAAATGCACTTCCGGTATTTACCGCTCAGACAGGACTATATAAAAGAATTCTTTTTATGCGTCCCTGTAAATGAACGATAATTGTTATTCACATCATCTTCTACAATAAATACCTTGTACTGCACCCGAACAGTATATAAAACACGCAGCATGTTTGACATAGTGAAACATCGTTAAATGTGTTGAAAACAATTTTCTCCTGTAGACATTATGTAACCGAATTCTTTTGTGTGGCCCTGTACATGAGTGATAAAATGGATGAATGATTTTTCTCTCATGTGGAAAAATTCAATTCGTATATCATTTCCAAACAGTATGATTAATGAAAAAAAAAAAATGTATCTACGTACCCATCGTTTATTGGAGTTCCATTACCTGCGTTCTTATATTCTGTTAACCCTTTCGAGGGCGGTGTTCTTAAAAAAGGACATCTAATTTTAATTCCAAACTGACAAACGACACCAAGAATATTTAACTAAAATTTTCCTTTTATAATTTACGTGAAAATAAGCAAGTTCAAAATTTCTAATAAATTCGTTTATAAATTTTGGTGTCCGTCCATTATTTCATCAGTTTATAAACAGGATTACTCCGCGCCGGTTAAGCTGTTTACATGGCAGACCAGATGCTATTGACAATAAGGTTATCTGAGCGAAGTATGCCTTTCGTTTATCGGCTCAAGTAGCTCAATCGATAGAGCACTGGCTATTTAACGCTCGTATTCATGAATAACTTCGACCGAGGGTTAAACCGTGGGTTCAGTAACCCCAGGTTGGTATTTTCAACCGGGAGTTGAAAACTCGTATTCACCGTTTACTTCGGATGAAAAGTTACCCAACTCGGGGTTTCTCGACCTAGGTTGAATGAAATGTGTTTATTGGTTAAAAAAAATAACATGCCTTGTTCGGTTTCGCGTCGAGACTTCGTTTGTTTATGTTTTGGAAGAAAAACGCCAATAAAAAAAAAAAAAAGAAAGATTCAATGTAGTGTGGTTTTTTTTTGTTTTTTTTTATTCCCACAAAATGTATGGACAAAATAAAAACCTGTAATCACTAAATATGGATCAACTTAATTTTTCTTGAAAGTTTTAATATTTTTTAAACAATTCTTTTTTTTAAATTTATTAATGAGTTAGGTTAATGATATGAAACGTGTCAACTGCTAAAATAAATGTTAAAAGGTTCTTTTTCAAAATAAATTTTCGCATAGTTGCTAAAAAATGGAACTTGATTTGGGCCAAAACTAATGAAACTTGATTTGAATAAAAACTAAAATTTTATTTCAACAGCAATTATGATGATTTCTATTATTAATAGCTCTAGTTAGCAATTAAACAATTTCTAATAATGAAAATATTAAAATGGAGAAAAAAGGAAAAAATTAAGAAAGTAGTCTGTTGTACTTTATATATACTATTTCTTTTATTAGTATAGATGGTATCCCAGATGTATTAATTTTATTGTTTGGATTTTCAGCGAGCTAATTAAAATGTTTAATTCTAATTGAATTAGATAGTAATTAATATTCCAGGTTGACAGGAAAAAGTAGTGAAATAATATTAAAACAGAACTGCAGAAAAAGCGGAACAGGTGATCCTAGCGGTGCCCTGGTACCAGGTACCAAGTCGCAGAGGCTCTCCATAGGCGCATATAGTTATCACTTCCGAGCGATTGATAAACATTTTTCATTTAATTAATCGCTAAATAAAACTCTATACTTCCTTTAAGTTTAAACTGTGTGCAGTGGAGATATTTTATAAGATATTATTTTAAGGAACACAAATATTTTAAACTTTTTAAGACTACTAGTGTATAGTGTATGAATTTCCATTCAACACATGTAATCGAATAAGGCCTTTCCTAAATCATGCTAAATGTATTCTGAATACTATCTGAACAAATAAATGTGAAATATTACAGAAAGTTGAATTTTTATCGACCAGCTTTTAGGACCTATCCCTACCCCTCCAGCCATTTGTATGAGAATTTTTCTGTTATCACATTTACAAGATCAAAGCTATTCACTTGATTATCTTTGACTATTTTTTGATAAATTAGCCTAATAATTACGAAATATTATTACATGCACGAAGAAACTTGTTTTTGGTTGCAGTGTTGCATTTGAAAAAATGTATTTATTTAGAAAATGTTATTTTATTTTCTATATTTTTTCCAGCTTCTTAATTTCATATTTTTAACTCCTTAGATATCACTTTATTAGATGTAATAAGAATCTCATTTAGAATAGAAATTAAAAGTGAGATTCTTTTTTTTTTCTTTTTTTTTTGATGACTAATTAATGATAGATTTCTAGACTAAATAGGCAGAATAATGATAGTTTGTAATCTAACAAAACAACTCAAATTAATTATTAATAATTTCATATAATTTTACATTATTTAATAAACTGTCTGTTGTTTGTGAATCAGTGGAGAAAAACAAGTTCGCATTCGTACCACCCTATCCATTCCCTCTATTTTTTTCTCTTTTTTGGTGTCATTCTTTAATTTAAGTAAATTAAACATTTCTCAAGAGGCTGTGTAAGATATAGAAATAAAAAGAAAGTTTAAAGTACATATTACCAAAAATAGAAGAATATATGTAATCTCATACATACACATGTATATATATTATCTATACATTTTTTGACTGGTTTGTTTATATTTATACATTATGTCTCCTTCATTACATATTGAATTGTTTGCTTTCATAAATACTCATGATCACAAAGAATTTATTTACCTTAAAAATAGTCATCATTACTGCAAGGGCTGATAAAAATATTTTTGGTGTGGGGTTATTTTAAGGAATTTTTTTTTTTTTTTTTTTTTTTTTTTTTTTTTTTTTTTACCAGCGTATTTCAACCCTTTAGTAATTTATTTTAATTTAGCTGTCAATTAAGAAGCAAAAATTATAAGTGATCTCTAAAAAAAGTCACAATTTCAGGAGGTAACATTGAAAAGTTATTCCTTTTAGGATTTATTATTACTTTTATTATTTTCGTATAAAATAGTACTAATGCAATATTTTATATTATGTATAATTTTGAAATTAAAATACAGTTGAAAAATAAATGCAATAAAAATAAATATTTCAAATTCCACAAAAATTGGGAAACATACGTAGAAACTTACAAACAATCGTAAAAAAAAAAAAAAAAAAAAAAAAAAAAAAAAAAAAAAAATTATAAAGTGAGTCGAAATCCAGAACTATTATTAATTTTTCCAGGTAAAATCCCCTTTTGCCTGGACTTCATAACTTAGTGCACGTAGCGCTGCAGTGCATGTTCAGAGGCAGCCCTCTACCTCTCCGTTTATCCTACGTCATAATGTCATATATCCTATTTGTTGCAAATTTTGTCTAATTTCTGAATTTTGTAATGCTTTTCCCCTAAAACAATAAGAAATTTAAGTTAATAACAACTATTTTGGGGGGGGGGTTTCGAGGGGGAAAATTTTGGGGGGAAGTTAAAAATTAGGATTCAGCGACCCAAAAAACTTAAAATAAACCTTATAGAGAAAGTTCGGAGGAAGATGGGAGGGCGAATGTAAACGTGTGAGTGGTTAAGTGGAACTGCGCAACTTAGTTCACACAGCACGGCGCGCATGTTCCGAGGGAAACCCCCCCCCCTCCTCATTTATCCTACGTCATAATGTCATATATCTTATTTGTTGTAAATTTTATCTACTTTTTTGAATTTCTAGATATTTTTTCCCTAAAACAATAAAAAAAATTATTTTTTTAATTAAATTTAATAATATAAAAATTTAATAATATAAAAAAATTATTTTTTTAATAAAAACCTTTTTTGGGGGGCATTTTACCAAAATTTGGGGGGGTTGCCGGGGAAAATTTTGGGGAGAAGTTAAAAATTCGGATTCAGCAACCCAAAAAACATATAGTAAGCCTTTTTCCAGAATTACCATGAATTTTGCTATGTAGAGCCCCTATACGGTTTCTATTGCCTGAACTGTTATGTCAGAAAGTTGACCCTTTGGATTTGAGAAAACCCTTAACAAAGATCCCGATTCTCTCATGGGTTCCCATCAAATGGGGGGCACGGAGCAGCTGTCCCGCATGCCCCTGCATTAGTCAGGCTGTGTATGAAATGAAAATTTTGACGACTTTAAAATAATGTACTGTTATTAAAATGTACTTCAAATAATTGCAGCTTATAGATGGTTAAGAATTCTGAATTCTGGCGTTTACCCCTGTAAGCAAACCATAAAACTTGCAATAATTATTTTCACTGAAAGCATTTTGATTACTTTTGTAGCCTATCTTGAGTTGATACGAGCATTTTTGCAACTAAGCCCTTATTAATAAACCCTTATTTGCATATATATATATATATATATATGTATTTCAAAACGAGAGAGAGGATTAAATACAGTTACAATTAAATGGAGTGTTTTGCAGATTTCGAAAATAACAAGTAGATGTGATCTGGATTAATGCGGCGAAGAGAGAAAAAAAAGAATAAAATGTTTAAAAAGAAACCGCCTTTTTTTACTTTTATTTATATATTTTTCCCGTTTCTTTATTTTTCCTGCTACACACACAATTCTGCTATTCGTCTGAAATATCTCTCTAATATAACTCCTTTAATATAAATCTGTCTATCTTCGAATAACACATGATACCGACGGAAGTACAGCAGCTATAAGAATCAGCTGTAAAGTTACATTTTCCGCACCAGATGTTAAAACAGATACTCAACTCAAAAGCTCATAGAAATAAATTTCATAAATTTATCTACTCGTAACTGCACTGTAACTTTCTACTCTGGACAGACTATCACTTCACGCTCACATGGTGCAAAGTGAAACTGCTGCCCAACAAATCTGCAACTTGATCCCAGAATCTGCACTCCCTCTGCTCCGCTCCTCGTGTTCTGCTAAGCGTCGGCAGTAGCTCATTTCATAAATTCCTCCAGCGCATACCTCAACTCCACACACCCCCCTTTTCCAGACAGGGAGGGTGGCAACAAGACATCTTGAGGTCACAACGTATCGTTTGACGAGCAGTGGCAAAAGCATGATTCAATTACTCGGGCAACGATGTATGCTCGCCTTATTTTTGTCAGAAACTGTTAATGATTTGAGAGATGCGTTTCATGGAAACTAGCAAAGATGCAGATCCACTAAATGAGGGGTCATACATCTTTTTATGGCGATTGGAATTAAATCTTTTATAAAAGCATTTTTAGCAATAGATTATTATTATTACCGTTTGTTGAAAAAATATTTTTGCCAACAATTTTAGGGCACATTACTTCGTAAGGCTTCTTATGTTTATTTATGAAGTTTTTGTTAATTTGGGATTGTTTTTAAGCGAACCTCTTAGACCGATGGTTAGCATGCTGATCACAAAAAGGGGAGACTGCCGATTTTCTCGAGTTCGATACCAGCGCGGTCTGATCGGGTGAGATTTTCAGGGTTTCCCTTCTAGGATAATGATAATTCGGGACATTATCTTTACAAAAGTCTTCTCGTTAGGTATTCCGTCTAATGTATTAGGTTGGTGCAAAAATAATGCACGATTTTTCAATTCAACTTTACAACGCTATAACTTTTTTTCAAACTAAATATACTTAATCAAAGTAAGAGCCGTTACAATCAATACATTTTTGCAAACCAGAAACAAGCTTGGTGATTCCTGTGATATAAAAGACTCGTTTTCTGAAAACTCTTGAAAAGCATTTCTGACATCATCTTGATTGACGAAAACTTTCCCTCTCAAGAAGGTGTCTATTAGGTGTTTAAAGAAGTGATAGTCGTTTGGAGAGAGATCCGGTGACTGCAGTGGGTGAAGTAGTGTCTCTTAGGCCAAAGCGTGTAACTTTTGGAGGATCAGTTATGTGACGTGAATGTCGTTCAACTCGTGCGGCACCCACTTATCGAGTTTCTTCACCTTGCATATTTTCTCTAAGGGGCGAACGATACTGGAGTGGTCAACGCTGAGTTCATTTGCAATTTTTCGAGTTGTTTTGGTTGGATCAACTTCGCCTATTGCCTTCAGTTGATCATCATCAACAACAGAAGGACGCCCATGGCCACCCTTGTCTTAAAGGTCGAAATCTCCTCGATGAAATTTTTGAAACCAACGCCGAACCCTGCTTACGTTGATGCTTCCCTCGCCCTAAACTTCATTAATGTTTCGCGCGGTTTGTGTTTCACTGCTACCGAGTTTAAACTCGTAAAAATAAATTTGACGAAAACCTTCTTTTGACTTTCTAAAATTAATTAATAGCAAAAAAAAAAAAAAAAAAAAAAAAAAAAATTAAAACAATTAGTTTGCGAAAAAATTGCTTAAAATAAGCTTTAAAATGATATATAATATATACCACTAGGATTAAATTCTGTATACAAAATGCTTATAAAATAAGTTGCATTGTAAAATCATGCATTATTTTTGCACCAACCTAATAAAATGTGCAATTTGATTAGGAAAATTGTCTTTGCTCCACTCCTCGTGTTCTGCAAAGCATCGACAATAGCTCATTTCAAAAATTTGTCCAGCGCATTTCGTAAATCCTAACACTCCTTTACTTATGGGCAGGGCACAAGGAGAAAAAGGCTTCTTGAGATCAGACCGCAATGCTTGACGAGTAGTAGAAAAAAATGATTCAATTACTGTTACAATGTTACTGTACTTGGTTAATTTTTGTTAGGAACTATTAATGAATCGAGGTCATAATTTAATGATAACGAGTAAACATGTAGATACAATGGGGGGAACAGGTTCTTGCACTTCCGGAAGGGTGGAGAAGATTTTGTGTCTTAAAAGAAGCATTTTAAAAATATTTCTTTCCAGACACAAAATGCGCCATTTTGTGAAAAATTTCGCGAAACATGTGAAATTTCTTTTTTTAATGATTTCTATATAAAATTTTTGCCATACAATGCTAAATTTTATGTCCCTGTATAGATAAAACATTTGGGAGGTTTTTGAAACTTTTTTTACTTGTAAGACACCCCTGCTAATCAACTATCCGGAGGAGTTATTCCTTTTAAGCTAAGCTTGAAAGAGTTATGGTGGAGTGGTCTGTTGCTCTTAAAGCAAAGGAACTATCCAAATATGACATTCCTGCAGCATGTAATTCCAATGAATTTTCAAAGAAACTGAAAAACTGTAACATAAATACATTTGTGTTTTCACTGTTTCTATTAATTCTTTTGAGCCTCATATAATTGATTAAATAATAATTGAAGAGCTAAATAGAAGAACATGTTAAGTAGCAAAAAATACATTTGAAGAAATTTGATGTAAAAGTTTTTGTTGTCAATTTTAATGATTTATTTTCTGTTTGATACCATGTGTTTAAATATTAACAGGTGTGGTACTGAACTCTATCAAAAAAACTTATTCATATTTAATTTTTAAATATAAAAAATATTAATATTATTTACATTAATAAATAATGAAATATTAAATATTAATTAATAATGTCTTAAATCTTCAAGGCTAAATAGAATTTTGGTATTTTAGCTTTACCATGTGATAGAATACCTGATAACGCCTTCGTACAAATAGTCCAGGCAATGGAGACCGTATAGAGGCTCTACCTAGCAAAATTCATGGTAGTTCTGGAAAAAGGCTTACTATATATGTTTTTAGGTCACTGAATCCAAATTTTTCAACTTCCTACCAAAATTTCTCCCAGCTACTCCCCAAATTTTGGTAAAATGCCCCCCCCCCCCAAAAAAAAGGTTTTTATTAAAAATATCATTTTTTTATTGTTTTAGGGAAAAAGTATCTAAAAATTCAGAAAGTAGACAAAATTTGCAACAAATTAGATATATGACATTATGACTTAGGATGAAGGGGAAGGGGGGATCTGCCTCGGAACATGCTGCGTGGACTAAGTTGCGCAATTCCACTTAACCACTCACACGTTTACATTCGCCCTCCCATCTCCTCTCCGAACTTTCTCTATAAGGTTTACTTTAAGTTTTTTGGGTCGCTGAATCCGAATTTTTAACTAACTTTTACTTATAAAATAATTTTTAAGAAAATGCAGCATAACACGTTCTTCCACTCAGCTCTTCAATTATAGTACGATAATTCCTATTTTAGGAATTATTTTCAGATTTCATAGTAATTGTAGAAAAGAAAGGAATGGGTTTTTTGAATGTAAAAGAGATCAACATATCGGAAAATTTCTTCTTAAAAATCGTAAAATGGAAATTATGTACCAAGGATATAAAGTCCGTGCAAAAAACAGATGAGATTAATCATAATTGTTAGATAGAAAAATTTCATCTATTTCTTGATGAGGAAGGACTTTTTAGAGTAAGACTTTGTAAGTAAGCAGGAGTAAGAGAATTAGTAAACAGCAATTTAAATGCTAACCAGAAATTATCAATTTTGCTAAATAATAAAATTAAGCTTACTTATTAGATAGTAGAATATTTTTATCAACTATATCTATATTTAAGTCCACAAGATTTATTCTTTCAATTAAGGGCCTTAAATGGTCGAGCCATATGTATAAAAATAGTTCATAATTGTATTATATTACTACTTGTTTTAAAGCAAAATCTATATGCTGTCTATAGTTCATGGCAAATCTGACAAAAGGAAGGGTATTTCAGAGCTACTTATTTTTTTATTTAGGTTTCGACTTCACGGGGTCCTTTCTCATGAAATATAAGTAATAACGTAAATCAATTTATCACAGTCATATGCTAATTTGTTTTGTAACACGAGCAATTCATTTAGCTATTGTTATCGAATTAAATTCGCAAGATTTTATAGGAAATTTAAAGTGATTTTTTGCTAGGAGAAGAAAATTTTCTTGTTTTTAATAACGCAAAAACCTAATGCAAGGCAGTAATGAGAAAATCAAAGTTTATATAATGTAGATTAGAATTCCCGACAATGGTTTGTTTCTTTGCGATATTTGACTGTAGCTGATAGCCCCCACCGCTCGTATCGACCGCAAACTCAGCCCCTTTGACCTTCTGCTTAGTGTAAAAAATTCAGTCTCATTACTTACCGGACAGATCCTGTAGGTGAAAACTATGTATTTTTTTAATTAAAAACTGTAATATATTTTATACATTTAATATACCGGGTGTCCCAAAAAGGACTGACTGATTTTAAAATTCAATAACTTCCAAACGGCGACAGATATTAAAAAAATTCTTGCAGAAGGGTTATGCATAAAGTCAAAAGTTTTATTACAGTGATTTTCGATTTTAGTTCGAATTACAAACAATAGATGGCGCTGTAAGCAATAGTCGCTAAATACAGGCTCGATTTTTGGTCCTTTCTGTTGTTCCATGCAGAAAAAGGAGATGGAAATGTATTTTCCGGGCCACGAAGCACCAAAAATCGAGCCTGAATTTAGCCTCTATTGATCGCAGCGCCATCTATTGTTTGTAATTCGAACTAAAATCGAAAATCACTGTAAAAAACTTTTGACTTTATGCATAACCCTCCTGCAAGAATTTTTTTAATATCTGTCACCGTTTGGAAGTTATTGAATTTTAAAATCAGTCAGTCCTTTTTGGGACACCCGGTATATATTTTAGATTTTTTACTAACAATACCAACAATAATTTTTATATGAAAAATAGCTATTATGTATTCAAATAAAATATTGAAATTTATTAAAAGCGATAGTTTCGTATTGGCTTCGTGCTAAGAATTAATAGTTGAAGAAATCGCCAAAGACCGCTAGCCGTTTTTATTTTGATAATTTCAGTGTTTTAAGTGTGGTTCGGTTACATGTCTTAAATTTGTGTTTTATTTATATTTTATTATTTTATTTTTAGATTAATCAAGGTTTAATTTTATTATGGAATTTAAGCCGGAAACAAATGCTGAACTAGATCATTTATATTAATTTAAGTGCAAACAGATTTATCTTTTGTAATCGTCTGTGTGCAAGTGATAAAAATAGATTAAAAAAAAGAAATCATGCTTGAAACTTTTTTTTTTTTTTTTTAAATAAAAACTGAGTAAATTGGGATACAGTTTTCAAACATCTTACGATATAGTTTTCAAACAAATTGCATTTGAAAGTACAACTTTTTAGCTCATAGGCTATCAAAGCCTGAGAGCTAATGTGTCCGCAGATTATGTATGTATGTACGCATGTATGTACATATGTATGTGTGTACGTAACGCGATAACTCTTGATAGAAATATCCGATTTGCTTCAAATTGTTTTTCCTAGGTTCATTCTGATAAGGCGCTTCCCTTATTAGTTTTGAAGGTTCATTGGTTAAGTACAAAAGGGAAATGGGGGCTATTCCCCCCCCCCCCCGCTTAACTTAGATAAATATGTTTTTCATGCAGAATTATCAGATTTGCTTCAAATTTGGTATACCGGTTAATTCTGATAAGACGTTTGCCTGATTAGATTCGGAGGTTCATTGTGTAAGTATAAAGGGGATATTCGGGGGCTAATACGCCTTAATTTACAAGGAGAGGGCCAACCTTGTTAATCACAGATTTTGATTATTTTAATATATGTTGTAGGGTAGAGACCCCTTAGTGTCAGGTTCAACGGATTTTATCCAACGCTCCTTAGTTCTTGAGAAACCTGGGGGGGGGGGGGGGTCTAATAATAGTACCCGACTTAAATACTTACAATACAACCGCAATCATAGGTTGGTCGTAGCTCAGTTGGTACGTTGGTCGCGGGCTGACCTGCGGGCCCGGGTTCGGTACCCGAACGCGCTACCATTTGTTTTCCTCATTTTTTGTCTTATAAATATATTTGTAATTATAATTTAATAATTTCGATTACAAATTTTAATATCATACATTAATTATAATGTTAACAAACTTAAATTTATCATTTTTTATTTTTAAACTATTATTTCTCATACTTTAAAGAGGTTTAAAACGAAATTGGATTAATATTGAATGATAAAAATTCCAAAATCGCGACAAAATCTGTTGTGGTGCCATCTAGTTATGATAAAATAAAAGAATATTCAAATAAAATAAAAATAAAAGTAGAAAGATGATAAAGGTGAAATCAAAATAATTGAAAGCGCAAGCATGCGTATTACAAATTTAAAAATCTTTAATATGCAAAAAATCGGTTGTAATTTAATTCTGATGCTAATTTTTAATATAATTATGCTTGTTACTTTAAAAACAGAATAATAGTATTATCGCATTGACTTCCTTTGTTAAAGCAATGCGTAAATGATGTTTCTTTAAAATCACGAATTGACACAATTGCTCAATATCATTGCATCGATAAAGAATATATGAAATACATTTTAAAAGTGATTTTAAAAAAGTTAACAGTTTTATGATGTTTTATACAACTATTTAGTTAAAAGTAAAAAAATTAAATAGGTTAAAATTATAATTGATATATAATATTATAAATTTTAATTGACAATGAGATTATTAATTATACTTACAAGTATATTTATAAAACAAAAAATGAGAAAAACAAATGTAGCGCATTCAGGTATCGAACCCGGGCCCGCGGATCAGCCGGCAAACGCCATATCAACTGAGCTACGACCAACCTGTCATTTCGGTTGCAATGTAAGTATTTAAGTTGGGTACTATAATTAAAACCCCCGGTTACTCAAGAGCTAAGGAGCGTTCGATAAAATCCGTTGAACCTGACACTAAGGGGTCTCTACCCTACAACATATATTAAAATAATCAAAATCTGTGATTAACAAGGTTGGCCCTCTCCTTGTTAGATAAATGTGTTTTTCTATCTGATTTGCTTCAAATTTGGTATATCTGTTTATTCTGATAAGGCGTTTCCCTGATGAGATTGGTTAAGGCCGATTGGTTAAGAATGAAGATGGGAAACGGGGAGATGATGGGTAACACCCCCCCCCTCCCTTAAGTTATTTTTCGACAAGCATTATTCTTTGAAATAAGAGTATAATATACAGTTGGTGTGAATAGCCTGTGAGCTCAATGCCATCAGTTTAGCTGGGCACTTTTCTTTTTATTCTGTCTTTGACGGTGTAAAAATTCTAATTATGAGCTATTTAAAAATTTTAAAAATTGCTGTAAAAGTTAATAAAAGTTAAATTTAATCGTCTGCTGTTGCCACCGTCAAAATGACTTCAGCGTTATGCACGGACGCGTTTTTCCTTTATAGATAGATACAACTTACAAGATTCAACAAAATTTTGCAGATTTGGTTTATGAATAGCCAAAGATATTTTTACGGAAAATAAGGTAAAATAAACTTTGAATAGTAATGACTTTAGAACTTTGCTATGAATATTTGTTTAGTATATAGTTGTATTTTGTATGTCTAAATTTTATTCTGTGTGATGATGTAACATAAATAAATAAATAAACAAATATATATATATATATATACACACACATATATATATATATATATAATTATGTGGTCCGTGACTTTGCACATAATAATTTGGCCCTCGGCGGTAAACGAGTTTAAATTGCTTGCTCTAACGCATATATATGACTTTTATGGAAAAATATACGGTGATATTTTAACGAATCAGTTGGTTAACCCAAGAAAAGTGATGATTACTATGTTTTTAAAAGATACTTATTACAATCGATGTCTTAGTCCATAAGCATGCTAATTCTAATAATTATGCAGAAAGTTTCATTGAATTCCATATACATTTATTAATTGACAGCCAAGACTATAATGTAAGTTGCGTCAAATTGATTTTTTAAAACCCAACATTTCTTTAAACTTTTATCAAGAAGCTATAATAATAACAATAATAAAACAAGTAAGAAAAATCATGCGTTAAGCATAGATTACGAAACACCTTCCACCACTTCCTGAATGCTTTAACAAAACTTCGTTATTTAGGGAAATAAGGTATATAAGAGAACTAAGTAAAGATTTTAGAAAACGCATAAAACATTTGAAAAACTGATTTCAGCAGTTACCATCCATACCAGATATGTATTCCAATTCTTTTGAACAGCTTTGTATTTGATCTGTAGGTTGATATATATGCTATTATATATATTGGGGAAATTTAGTTTAGCAAGAAAACGAATAACAGGTTGAAATTTCTCTTTCAGCAATTTATACTAACAGATGGAAATTTATACTTTTGTATAACCCTGTAGCTATAACCCTGTATTACCTTTATTACACGCCACTATTTAGCTAAAGTTTAATTTAAAGTAAAACACTCTTAAATTTACTGGAATCACATTTCCAGAAATTTTCATTTATAGACGATCATGTATCCAGTTCTTTGCGTGACCCTGTATATAATTATATCTATGTTCTACAAACATTTCTTAGTAAACAAAATGCATTTCAGCGTAAAAATGTATAACTCATTTAAAAACCACCTTTAAGTAATTTACAATCATACCCAGTAACCATTACGAAATCTTTTGTGTAGCCCTGTATATGAGTTTCAGAATTTATACACACCATATATAATGCATAAATATAGTGAAACATAAAAGCACATAACATAATTAAAAATGCATTTCTAGCAATTATTGCTACCGTAAAGTACTTCGGATACAATATAGTATCTGAAATCTTTTGTGTGTCCCTGTAAATGCTATATGCACTTCGTATTATACATGAAATAAGTTATAGTAAACCTCAGTGACGTATATCAATTTCATTATACATGAAATAATTTAACGTAATTAAAATACGCCGGAAAAAATTCTCTCCAGCCGTGTATCATTATGTAACAGAATTATTTTGTGTGGCCCTGTAATTGAATAATAATTATTCTTTGCACCGCATATTCTAAGGAATGCATATTTTAGTGCACTTGATAAATGCATATCAATTTTAATATGTTTGAAAGCATGTAACATCATTAAAAATCATTTTAAAGGATTTTTCCCCATAGGTCGTAATGTAATGGAAAACTTTTGACTGTCCCTGTAAATGAACTAAACATGCTACAAACTTCATTTGAAATAGGGTTCGTGCTATGGTAGAGGCCACTAAAATCAAAAAATTTCAGAACGATACAAGTATATTTACGGGAGTTAGAGCACGTACAGACGGACAGACAAACCGAATGCATAAACACTTTTTAACTTTGTTGGAAAGTGTTAAAAAAGCCCATTGAACCTTTTTCTTCTTTAGGTTACACCATTTTTTTTTCTTTTGCTTTTCATTTAGAACGTCAAATACTTCCTTTTTTTACTACAATCTGCAGTTTAGAAACTAAATATGACGTCAACTCTATGATATAATTAGTAACTTAACACAAAACTATTAAATTATAACAATTCGAGACGGAAAAAATATTTTGTAATGAAATCTGACAGAAAGCACTCCTCTCAATGACATCTTGTTTCAACTTAAGGGCACGTGTATTTCGCAGATATTTCTGAAGAAAAATAATCTGTATGGTAAGGGAAAAAAAATATTTCAAAAAATTTCTTGCAAGCTTCACTAACAAGTGGCAGCTACTTCTGAAATCGAATACCACTCGCTCCTTTTTTTTTTTTTCATGGTACCGACATGGAAGGTTAAGGGCAACGAAACTTGTACTGTGTAAGACTGTTCTTTAAAACGAAAACGCTGTGATTCGATAGTAAACCATTTTAATACAACTTTTATCTGTCTAACAAGGGAACCACTTTAGGTGTTGCTCGCACCTAGAATCGAGACCTGGTGCATTTTGTAGCCCCATGCATAAAAGTTAGAGGGCAGCAGCAGACGATTAAATTTAACTTTTATTAATTTTATTGCAATTTTTTAAAATTCAAAATGCGTCACGTTTTCAATTTTTACACCGTCGAACATGTCGAAAAATGTACTTTCAAATGCAATTTATTTGAAAACTGTATCACAATTCACTCAATTTTTATTATTTAAAAATTAATTTTCAAGTATGAATATTTTTTAAATCTATATCTATCGCGCGCAGACGACTATGAAAGATAAATCCGTTTGCACTTAAACTAATATAAGTAGCTCATCATTTGTTTCCTGCTTATATTCCATAAAGAAATTAAAACATTCATTAACCAATAAATAAGACAACAAATTATAAATGAACGCAAATTTAAGACATTACTAAAATGAACAAAATCAAAAGGGCTGATTGTAAATAGCGCTCTTTGGCGATTTCTTCGGCCTTTAATTCCTGACGCGAGACCAATGAAAATATCGCTCTTAAGTTTGTTCTCAAATCCAAAAGGGCAACTTTATGACATAAGTTTTAATTTATTTTTGTTCGGAAATGCATGAAACTAGCAGGTGTTGTTGTTCAGAAACTATGTAATCGAACTGTTTTTTCTGTTATTTTGCAAACGCAATAGATTGCGATAGATATTTATACAGAAAGATATCTTTCAGAAAATAGTGTCAAAGTGGACGTTTTGAACCGATTTTCCGCGCGAAAGGAGAGTAACCAGTCAAAAAAGGGTGAAAAATTTCTTTGTCACGTGATCAAAATCGCTTATAACTAACTCAATAGGTAATTTATTGATCAAAAAAATGGAAAATACAGCTCGATTCTAAATTTCTTCCATAGTAAAGCCTTCCAATTTTACAGTTTTCCGTTAAAAAAGGAATTTGTAACTATGTCAAAATGTTTTGAGCTTGTTGAGCAGAGCAGTTGAGAACAGCCTTAATAAATTTAAAAGCTTTATATGGAAGCAGTGTTGCTATTTTTTTTATATATAAATATGATTTTGGTATTGCTGTGGGCATTCTAAAAAAATATATTAAATGTAAAAAATCTATTAGAGTTACCAATGTACAGTCGTGGAAAAAAAAAGTAAACACCCCCTACTAACTCCTCAACAAATTATCATAGACGAAAGTGACTGGTACCGAACGATTGGAAATAAAGTCTACTTTTAAGTGACGTATATAAAATTTGCTTAGGGGGGCATATACATATTAAAACGAATCCAAACTTCATTTTTTTTCAATGGCAGTACCCAAATTTAACGAAATATTTCAAATCTTTGGTTCAAAATATGCCCAGAAACCAAATTTCAAGTCATTCGAATAATAAGTTTTCGAATTATAGACATTCAAAATTTAGTACTTCTATTGTTAAATTACATTTTCATATTTTTATTTATATCTCCTGAAATTATGCTCCTAATGAGCTAATTTTTTGTGTAGTAATAATACTAATATACCCAAACATAAATACGTTGAATTTGCAATTTTTATAATTTTATGACATGAATTATGAATTATTAAATTAATATTCGAAAAAATTATGAATTGCAACCTACAATTTTTTTTGATGGATTTAGATTTATTAAGTCTTGATTTGTGGAAATCCGAAATTTCACATTTTTCTTCCAAGTAGTTTTCAAATTATGCTTAAAAAACGGCAAAATGATGGTTTAAGGGGCCGTCTATGATAGAAGAGAGTAAATGTTTGAAATTTATTCTGCTATCCTGTAATCAAGCAGGTTTCATTGACGCTTAAACGTGCCTTGATCAAGAAGGCGGCTCTCTCGATTAACAATCGAGTTCGGAACTTCAATTTGGATACAGCTTTTAAAATACGCTCGTTTTAAAATAATTAATTTCTCGGAAACTTATGGCATGAATTGCATAAAAATTTGTTTATAGGCTAATTGAAAGGTGTAGAAGTTCATTTATGCTGTCAGAATTGTGTACTGCTATTGAAAAATACAAAGTTATGGTTCGTTTTAATATATAGATGGCCCCTTAAACAAATTTTATATACATCATTTAAAAGTAGACTTTATTTCCAATCGTTCGGTACCAGTAACTTTCTTCTACGATAATTTGTTGAGAAGTTAGTAGGGGGTGTTTACTTTTTTTTTCCAAGACTGTACAAAACAAACCTGTAGCTATTACGAAGCTTTCTTGTCGCGATCTTTGAGTTTATTTGCTGATACAATTTTTCATTAATTTTTGACTAATTGCATTTTTTTAAAAAAACCAAATAACGTGGTTTAAAGATATGTGAGTATACTATGTCAAAAACGATTGCAAAAACTTTCAAAAAATACCCCATTCATCACTGTGCCTTTAAGCATGTGCGGAGATAAAAGGATGTTAACATCAGAAATAATACATATGATGGTTTTCCCCTGTGTTCTGTAACCCGGGAAGACCAGGTTTATCCCCTTGTCTATAATATAAAGGACAAACGTGTCTGTGCGTAACGCGGACATCATTTTGACGGTGGCAACACCAGACGATTAAATTTAGCTTTTACTATAGTTTTTTTTTTTTTTTTTTTTTTTTAATTTCTAAATATAACAGATTTTCAGTTGTTACACCATCGAATAGCGAAAAAATTGTACTTTCAAATGTAATTTGTCCAAAAATTATATCATAATTTTTTTAAAAACTGTATCGCAATTTACTCATTTTTTATGGGTTTAAAAATAATTTTCAAGCGTGATTTTTTTTAAATCGATCTCTATCGCGGCAGACAATTTCGAAAGACAAAACCGTTTGTACTTAAATTAATATAAATAGCTCAGCATTTGTTTCTAGCTTATATTCCATATTGAAATTAAAACTTCATCAATCAATAAATAAAATATAAATAAAACACAAATTTAAAACATGCAATCGAATTACGCGCTTAAACCATTGAAACGATCAGAATTAAAAAAGCTAATATAAAGGCTTTGGCGAATTCTTCGTTAACTAGTTATTATAAGCTATAAAAAAATCTTGAAGGCAATTGTTACAATTTGAAACAAAAGCATTTCAAAAAGAAATAAATTAAATATTTTAATATAAATAAATTAATAATTTTAAATCCAGCTTCCTGATAAGGGAAAAAACAAAACAATCACCGATTTCCTGCGGATCGAAACCACATTCATTCACGCCCTGTGCGGAAGTGAAAAATGGCGCATTTACGAACCTTGCCATAGAGGTCTGCACGGGCCCGGGCTTGGCCCGAGGCCCGTATCCGGCCCGGCCAAGCCCGCGGGCCGGCAGAATTAGGACAATTTTTTCAACGGACCGGGCCGGCAAAAAAATTGAACGGGCCTGTAGGGCCGAGCCGGGCCGATAAAAAAAATTAATCGGGGCTATCGGCCCGATATAAGAATTTGAGAGTAGCAGATAAAATACGAGGCCATTTCCAATGAATATGACTTTTTCGAGAAGTATAAATGTGCGTTACGAGCCGATGCGAGTTTAACAACATCAATACAGAAATGTAACATGTCCATCGTAGAGATCGGCATCGTACAGTTACATGATGCCTGATCCCGGGTTTATTTTTTTCGGCAGACTTGTGCCGGGACGGAACTGGTCTTAATCGTTCTCGGGATGTGTAGGACAGGCATTATGTTTTGTAAAAGTATTAATAGCGATGATGAACTTCTGTTAACAGCATCTTTGGAAATGTACCTTAAGGTGGTTCTCATATTTACTGCTCAACAATGCTAAACTTTCAGACACATTTTCTGACTCATTTTTAACTATAAAGGCGTAAAATTGACAAACCTGAGTACTGAAGGCATTTGGAATCGAATAGCGTTTCCATTTTTCCTAAATTACGTACAGAGATAACAGAGGCTCTTGTCACGTGACTGTACGTTTTTCTCCTTTCCTGTGCTATCGCTTCTGGAAATTCGATTCAAAACGCTGACTTTGGCAGTATTTTCTGAAAGATATATTACTTTTATCTAAGAAAAAAACGGCATTTACAGGGTTTCTGAGTAAGAATACCTGCCAATCTCATGCGTTTCCGAAAAGAAATGAATTCACAAATGTATCAAAATGTAGCTCCTTTGGATTTGAGAAAAGCCTTAAAAATGACAGAAATAATTTCACAAATCTACTTTTTATTATAAGCTTCAGAAGTTATCATGTTTTTTAACCCTTTATTCTAAACTACTATAATCTTTTAATAAACCCTTATTTAAATTTTGAAACGTCTGTAGAGACGTTGACTAAAACACTGTAAGTAATCGTTAATGTTTACTATTGTGTGTTTTCTATTTTGCGAACACATAGTAATTTAAAATATACTGTAAAATGTTCCCATAAATATGCATGTAGTATTCATTAAAATAATCTTAATTGTATGTCGAGAAAAAACGGAATTTTTTGTAGAAATTTAGGCGGGCCGGGCCTGTTTTCACTGCTTTTTGTACGGGCCGGGCCGGGCCGAGAACGGTAAAAATGTAAACGGGTCGGGCCGGGCTCGGGCCGAACTTTCAATTTTTACACCGGGCCGGGCCAAAATAGCTTTCCTTCGGGCCGGGCCCGGGCCTGGAAATTCTGGCCCGTGCAGACCTCTACCTTGCCATGATTTAATCGAAGAAAATCTGCTTATTTTTGAAGTAATCACTGACATTTGCCATCACATGCATGATGACATTTGCGCACCCTTACTGGAAAAATGTTTTTGCCCTCTGAAGGTTGGCGAAGGCAAATTTCAATATTTTTTTTTTTTTTTTCTGTCAGTTTTGTCAACGGAAATACGTCACACTATATTCTTCCTCTCGGTTCGACGCTATAAAAAAACAACTGATGGGAAAACATTGGAAAATGGCTCCATTGGAAAGCATTACGGTCTTCAAGAATCCACTTATTTTTTATTCCGCAACTGAAAGGATTGAAATGTTTGAATGTTCATTTAATTTGAGATTAATTTTGTGTGCATTATCGAATTTATTATAAATATAACGTTCAAATAAATTAAATTATAGCCAATGTCTGTATAAAAGACTGAAATTTCAGGTGTTTAAATTGAGGCTTGTTTATAAATTATGTAAATTTTGGTTTCATCTCTGCGGACTTGGTGATATATACCTTTTTCTTTTGGATTCACAATGGTCCACGGTGTTCATTTTATGATGATACTATAAAATTTGTGGTAGCTTATAGACGCCATATTGAAAAGATGGGCGCCATCAATCACACACGGATACGTATGATTATTTTTGCCATTATCTCATAGTTAAAGTGATTTCAATGAAAAAATGTAAAGAACAGATATTGTTGTTCATAAAACATTACACAAATTATATGTTTATTAAGATTTTATTTTAACATTATGTTTAGGCCCAGTTGATAATATTACCATGTGTAAATCTTGGAATGAATTTATCCATTCATTGATGATCATCTTCTGTAAATCTGAGATATCACATTCGTCTTTAAGGATTCTGCTCAAAGAGAGATCTCGATATGGAACAGATTTTTTTCAGATTTTGGTTCCTTCGCGAATCATATGAAGATATATCAGAGTTTAAATAATATCTTTCAACTGCGGCAGATCTTTGGCTGAACTTTGCTGTACTTTTTCATATTTATTGTCTCTTCAGTCGGCTTATTAATTTAATAACAAGGAAAATCAAGAAAGGCTTACCGATCAGCCTGTTTATCGGCAGCTATTTTCCAATGTGACGCCCATTATCTACCCTGTGTTTGAAAGTATCATGGATAAATGTCATTCTGATGTTGTGGGAATCCATAAATGTATAGTTTACCAAGTTCGCTGACATGAAACTGCACTAAGCCATGGCTAAACGATGCCGGCCATTTTCCAATATGGCGTCCATTAGCTACTCTGGTTTTGAAAGTATCATGGATAAATGTCATGTTGGTGTTCTTCTGAATTAAAACATGTATGGTTTTCCAAGTCTGCTGATATGAAACCACAAGAGCTCCTGGCTCAACGACTGAAAAGCCTCTCTCTATTCTGAAAAAAAAGGTAACAAACGCTGCCACCGCTGTCGTAAATGAATATTTTGTGACCGGAGATCCTTCTTCGCTAATATTAAGAAAATTATTGCATGCAGAAATATGAAGATTGGTTGTATTATAGAAAAATCTCTGGTAAACACGCTGGAGCAGGCAGTTTTTAAATAGAAGAATTATTTTAGGAGATATTTAATGTTAAAGTTGGTCAAAATCTTTCCATTACAAAAGTTTTATAGGAACAAAATTTATACATAGGAATTTAATCACTATTTCCATTTTTTCTTAGGATATACGTTTCAAACTCGCGGTGTGCAGACTGCATTTTTTTTTTATTTGACTAAATTTTAATTGTGTGTTTTTAAAAATTTTTAGTCAAATTTTCAGAATTTCAAAAGATTTTTTTTCATATTTTAGAAAACATTATTATTTTACATTGTTGCCAGTTGTAAAAACAGCACGAATAATAATATTTTCTTTGAATTAAAAATTTATTTACATTTGACAATTACAATCAGAAAAAAACCCCTTTAAAATTGGAATTAAATGATTACTTGTTAAAAGCAGGAAAATGTTGAAAAGTATACGTCATAGAAATTGTATTTACACATGAATATTAAAAGAGAAAGAAACCTTTAAAATAATAAATTAATTATTATGCGTTAAAAGCAGTAAATGGGAGAAATTACGTCACATTTAAGATGGCCAAATAATAATATTGCCAGGCAGTTTAAAGAAAAAAAATATACTTACACGAGACCTTTATTTCACATTTTGAAATGATCTTTTTAACTATTGTTGCTAATTCTAAGACAGTGCAAATAATAATATTTCCTTTCTAACAACAAAAGGATTTTCATGTGAATATTAGAAAGAGACAGAAAACTTTGGTGAAAATTACGTCAAATTTAATACTTACCGTTAATTTTATATTAGCTTATTTTTAAATGGTTATTTTCAATGTTATTTAATTAAACACGAAGATGTCTTAACAGCAACTGATTGGGTTTCAAAATTCTCCCAATCAAAAGGAAATGAATGGACACCCGTTTACAGGGAGATCGCCATTTTTTAAATTATAGTTCAATCTTCCGTAATCTTTATAAATCCGATCAGATTAGCGTATTTTAAAGTCTGTGGTGTCTGAACGGTGGTTGGCGAGCGGAGCTTGTAGGTGGTAGAGCCCCGTATAGTCAGCAGAGTTAGCGAAAAATATCACCAAAATATTTCATTCACGGATACCAGTATGAGATTTGACCAGCGCTTGTATACATACTAAGAAACAAAAAATTACCGGGAGGCAATCGATCAGATGTCAAGACCACCCCCGGTGGGATACCACGGATGAATGTCGTTTGACAGATACTGAGCACATTTTATTTTTTTTAAATACTTATTTTTGTACTAAAGCTTTAGCATATTATATAAAATATGTATCCAATGACCGTGTAAGATTTCATTGCAGAAATATTGATATTTAGGGTATAAATGGCGTATTTGAGAAAAAAAAATCTCAAAACTTTTTATGTATTTTTCGAAAATCTCGCAGGCTCTAAACAGACTAATTTGCACAGATCTAAAAAAGATTATCCGATTATATGCAAGAGTTGCGAACTCTTTACTCCTTTGGTTGTGTCTATCCCCCAAATACCGCAAGTAATGTCTTCACATATGGAGTAATAGATAACAACGATCACAACACTTCATTGAACACTTCTCTAAACGCTTTTCACAATACTTCCAATTCTTTGATTCAATATGTATCCGAGACCACAGAAATTTCAGAGTCCGTGAAACTAGACTTCAAGAACCATTCCAAGGCAGCACGACTCCCATAAAACTACACGACATTGCCTCCAACTCCAAAACTCAGAAGCGAACTTCCAATAAGTACAGTGAGCTCCAGGATGTAAGATTTGAACTTTCACCTAAACTCGCCGAGTTGTTGAACGAGGGTAGCAAATTTGCGGGATGTAAAGATCTAACACCGTGAGCTTCCTACATTACCAAAAAGGAACAGATGAATTCAACGATAAACAAATGCAGGACAATCTAGCTCCCAGTTATCAATGAAGACATCAACTCGTCATCGGTTGTAATGCACACGCAACAAATGTTGTGTGTGCTATTTTTCGCAAAGTTAATCCCAACCAAACTCCTGTCCCAAGCCCCGATCATGACTAATTGGGGCCCTGGGCAAAGATAAATTAGGGGCCCCATTCGAATCGTTACAACATTATTCAAATAGAAATGATGGTCAGTCATATATGTAATGCATAAACAATATTTTTGCACCTTGAATTTTAAATAGAAGGAAATTCTTAGCTCCGTCAATTCTAAATCAAGTAGTACCATAATTAATAAAAATACTCTTTTTTGTTAGTACAGAACAAAACTCTTTTATATAACTTTAGCAACTTGTTATATTACTTTAAGACGAATTTAATAACTTCAAATTATGGAGGAGTGTCAAATACTTTGACATGCAAATATTAGTTTATCAAGTTAGTTTCTTTTACATCTTTTTAAGTCGTACTACACACAACATAATATCGAATCAAATACATTCTACTTCACAAGTAAAAAGTGTTTTTTCAATAAATCTAAAAAGATGGCAATTTTGGGTTTCGTTTTTCATATTTACTCAAAGTTAAAAGAAAAACCTTTGAATACAGAAGAAAATTTAGCTCATGACAATTAAAACTCATTATTTTCAACTACTAAAATTTAGATATGAGTTAAGTTCATTGCTAATAAAATCTATTAAAATCAAAGTATTATTTCTAGTTTAATAGTGGTTAAGGTTAGCTTTGCGAAAGCATTGAGTTCTGTGTGTTCAAAATGAAATTTGTTTTCAGAAAGTTTAGTAGAATCTTTTAAAGATGAAATCTGTATTTGTCAATTTGAAAAGCTGGAATTGCTGAAATAAATATTTTACAGATTAATATATGGATTTGGGGGCCCCTTGAGGTAAAGGGCCCCTGGACAATATCCCAATTTGCCCATGTAATAATAAGGGCCTGATCACAGCTGACCAGCCTGTCTACGCCTTGCTAAAATCTCTTCAATGGGCTATGCCGTATCAATATAGAGAAGACAAAATCATAGCCATGTTAGATGGTCTCCATATAGAAATGGCCGTTGTATCTGCGATAGGTATGTCTTGAAGGAAGTGGATGGGATGATAACCTTGTAGAAGCTAATGTAACAGCATCCGGAAGAGCGGAAGGAATATTAAAAGTGTCTCACGTGAAAAGATGTCGATACGCTCACGAGGTTTCGATTATGACTCTACAAGTCCTATTAGAGAGAACCTATCAAAATCGAACAGAAAAAGAAGTAGATGAAACATTTGAAGATTGGATTCAGCTAAGATCTGAAAAATCGGCTCAGTTTAAGAAATGGCTTATCACCAACCAAAGCGTTAGAATCTTCGCTTTTGGATCTGGTGCGGGGTACCCGCCAGGGCAATTTGAAAGATTTTATTTCTACTCTGGAGAACATTTGTCCATGGACGTTTGCTCTTGATCAAACCAACATGCTCAATGGTTGCCAGTATTTTTATACAACATGAAGCACTGTTTTCTGTGAGTTTAAAAAGGGAAATATGCCTGGATACAAAACTAAGAGGAAATTCTACAGGACGACACATGACCAGTTGCATGAATAAAACAACAAATTATTGAAAAACACTTCATATAATTTATCGCGTCTAAGTGAAGAGAAGGAACTGATACAATGGATGGTTGAGGGGCCCAAGGTTGCACGAGTGATTGATGAATTCGAAGAAAATCATAACCTGAAGTCAGGCATCACTTCTGAAGAGCATCATGAAGACACTGTGGTGCGTTTTTGTAATAGATTTCAAATCCATGTTTGTGCTCTTGTTGAAGTATTTCAAAAGAATACAGCGATTCCTTCGAAGACCGAGAGTTGACTACCTTCAACAGTAGTAAAATTGTCCTCCCGGAAGAATGTGCGAGGTTTGTTATGATATCTAATTAATAGGGAAAAGACAGTTTGAAGAATTTGTCGAAGATCGCTTGTTACTAAGAAAGGTATCAATCCATAATGTCATAAAAAAAAAATTACCCCCTGATGAGTGGAAAGAAAGTTTCTATTAAGTCCAAAGACAAGCAAAATATTCTTGACCTGAGAAAAGACAGCACGCTTTTTGCTAAGCTATATTTGTAGCGAAGAAAGACAAATGGATGTCAAAGACTTTTTCGCACATGAAAACAGCTTTTGTCCACATTCCATATTTGACCTCGGCAAACTTCCAAAACCCAGCAACAAATCCGATGTAGTACGTTGTATCTTAAAGTCAAGTGGAGTTTCTGAGACGACCTCTATTTAACCTAATGCTTCTTGCGTCATTACCGATGGAGCTGCTTTGATCCATATGCTTATCTCTCAATCCAGTCGAGCCTTTCAGCAGTACGGTGATCAGATTGTTGGATCATACGTTTTGATGAGGCTAAAATCTACAGATAGAGTCATTTATCTCAATCAATTGAGATAAGTGATCAATCGACAATTGATTGATTGAGATATCAAAGTTAATTTGGTTTTCGATGGATATCTACAAGCCTTAAAAATGATGCAAGAAAGATGAGAGAGCCTGGTCCAAGAGTAAATGTGAAATTCAATGTTGTCATCCATAAATCGTTCAATAAGTTACTTGCTCATAGCGAAAACAAAGAAGATCTCTTCAGATATTTAGTAGAAAACCTCGTCAAGATAAATCTGCCCTTTGGAAAACAAGTCAATTGCACCTACAGAGACACGGTAATTGGTTCGCATAAGGTCACTTTTGCATTCATTTCTCCCGTCTATTATGAAGAAGCGGATGACATCTTTTACTTCCTACATCACCTGAAGAGGGTAATCCTGCAGTGTTCTTTGTGGACAAAGTGCCTTCAACGCAGTTTTCCACGTTTGAATCCGTGTCAATGAGGATAGAAAAAGGTGGACGATGGCTACAAGTACCTCTGGTCTTCAAAGTCGGAAATCATCTTGGAGAAGGTACAATAACCGATTGCATGCAAATGCAAAGAGATGTGCGCACGTTGTCGATGTGTAAAATCGCAGGTATAAGTTGCACTTTATTTTGTAGCTGTGAGGAGGGACAATGCAGTGAATAAAATGGTTTAATTTTGTAAATTTGTAAACTTTTTACATTATAACAATAAATTTGTTTTAGATATGGGTCTGGTTTAAGTTCAGAGTCATGGTTATGTCTTTGCTTTTAACGATTTTACTCCTTCTTATGAAAATTTGATTTACAAGCAACATATTCATACGAATAATTATATAAACATGCTTTATAAGATATAATTTGAGGGGGGGGGGGCGGATAGGAAGAAGAGTTTAGAAAGGAAAAAAGTGAAAAACAATTCCACAATTGACAACCAGTGCAAAATTAGCACTGGAAAGCATCGTATGCAAAATGAGTACTGGAAAACATCATATGCAAAATGAATATTGGAGAACATCGTAATAGTGTAAGAGTTGGTTGAGTGTTGCGTGTTCGTTCGCTGCAAAAACATCCATGACATTTGTTGCAGAACAAGTTTTTGAGAACCTTTTTGTAACTATTTTCAAGAGCTTTCAAATGATATATCACAATATCATAAATTATAATTATGAACAGAGATGTGGGCATTTTAATGAACTTATGTCCATCCTTGCGGCGGTCATATTGATGACGTCATTATAGAGGGTTTTGACCTCTGATCGATTACCTCCCGACAGTTTTCTATTTTTCAAAATGTATATAAGCACTGCTCTACATCTAATACTGATATCTGGAAGTGAAATATTTTTACGCTAACTCCACTGACTACTAGTAAATTACAAAAAGATGAAAACAGTTGAAAGGGAAAACAGTCAAGCACTGCTGGTTTATCAAAAATCTGTTCTTGTGATTTTGAAGTATTTTGTGATTTTGCGTATTTTTAAAATGTAAGTTGTAACAGGAAAAATCTTAAACAGCAGGGAAAAAAATGATCAAGTAAAAAAAAAAAAAAAAAAAATAGCAATTTAACAAATTACAACGACCATTTGGTAAATGATTTTTTCAAAGACTAAAATTTAAGGCATAAAATCGCACGGAGTTAATCATACATTACGTACGCCATAGATTAAACATTAACATTCCTGGACCCATCATGAACAAATTTTAAAAGAAATTTCAGTTTTACAATTTTCGGTACTGTAAATTTTTAAACTTCTGGTCATACATTACGTACGCCATGGATTAAACATTAATATTCCTGGACCAATTTTAAATGAAATTTCATTTTTAAACTTCTAAACATCCCACAATATTACTTTTTACACCGTCGTATAGAGAAAAAAAAATGTACTTTTAAATGCAATTTGTTTGAAAGCTGTATCTCAATTTGTTTCTGATTTATTAATTTTGTTTTGTGGTTTTTATTACTTTTTTGTCATAGTGGCAACAGAAGTATCCATCTCTGTTGAAAGTAAAGGGAAAATACAGATTACTGTATAGACCAATCAGAAAACGAATAAAATGCGGGATTCAGCTAATAAAACGCTTCAAATATGTTTTTGATTTCCTACCCTGACCGAGGACAATAACCATTTTTCCAAATGGTTAAAAAAAAAAAAAAAACTGACATGAAGAAATATTCTGTTGTGAATTGATTGTTTTTAAAGGACTCTTTTTAAATGTGATATCAGCTCGGAGATATAATTAGTAACTTAACACAAAACTATTAAATTATATAACAACTCGAATTGGCAAAAATATTTTGTAATGAAATCTGACAGAAAGCACTCCTTTCAATGACATCTTGTTTCGACTTATGGCACGTGTATTGCGCAGATATTTCTGACGAAAAATAATCTGGATGATTAGAAAAAAAAAAAAAAACTTTTCAAAAAATGTCTTGCAAGCTTCACTAACAAGTGGCAGCTACTTCTGAAATTGAAAACCGCTCGCTCTTTTTTTGCCAAGGTACCGACGTAGAAGGTTAAGGGCAACGAAACATGCATTGTAGGACGGGGGCAATTCCTCCGAAATGGATGACGTGTTTGATACGGCCAGTCATGTCAGATTTACAGATATTAGTGAAATGATAAGAGACAGTTTCCGCAAGTATTTAATACAGATGTATATAATTGCAAAAACACGATTCGTTTAGCTTGTGATTGGAGTTGAATGTAAAGAGGCATTGTTTATTTATTTATTTTCAGTGGTTCCAGAGCCAATGTAACGCGATCAGAATTTTTGTCTGAAAGGGATTTTGAATCAAAGTTGCGCATAAAAAATAACAAAAACAAAAAGAACAAAATCATTATTTTTAGATGAGTATAAAAGTAGATTTTCAGAGAATGTGTAGCAATATAAAGACTAATGCAAAGAACAGCATAAATATCCAGGATAAATTCAGCAAATAGCGACTTCAAGGCTTCATAAAAGAAACAACAGGTACACACATAACGTTGTTTCACTTTCTCTCTCTCTATTACTTCAAAAATGCTTATGATTTCGTTTCATCTGTCTATCTATCTGCCTGTCTGGCTGTCTGACCGTGCTCCAATTTTCGTAAGTACATGGATTACCTCGAAATTGATATAAGTTATTGAGGTTTGGTATAGGATATTCCCTATTCAAAATGGTGTGTGTAGCATTTATCATTCGTTTGCAGGGCGCTCAAAGTAATTCGGTTAGATTACTGTTCATGAGCGATAATTTAGTTATTTTATACTATTGTAAACTTGACCAACGTTTGTTGCATTACGTGGCGTATGTAAATTCTGCTGATCATATACCAGACTGCACAAAAGAAATCACATGCATTATTGCTTTAAGTGTATTTTTAGCCTTATGTTTTTCACAGCTGAACTAGGTTTTAGAATGCCATGAAATTTTGCAGAATATAAATACAGAAATATGCAGAGCTATGCAAATAAATTTGGGTAGGCCACTACATTGCCATTTGATGAGTTTGTTATCGTGTTTTGCGTTTTCTCACTGAATTAAACTTTAGTCTAGTAACAGGTATGTACAAAAAATATGCAGTCATACACAGGGTTTCAGAAAAAAACAAACAAACAAAAAAACAGAATACATAATTTTCTACGGAGTATAATTTCTGGAAATGGGGTTTTAACATTTTCCAGCATTGTTGAAAAGTTTTTTTTATTTCGATTTCTTTGCCTGCCCGCTGCCATCTGTCCATACCGTAACACTGTTATATATTTCGATTACCATGATAAACGTCATTGAGGTTTACAACGTTCGCTATTGGAAAAGAAGAATGTAACATTCATAGATTGTTTAGAAGGACACACAAAGGATTCCCTTTATGGTAAAATCGTGTGTAGTGCATTTTAATGTTACACTGTTTCAAGCATAATGAAATTGATATGCATTTCTGAGGTGCCCTGAAATATAATATCTGTAGAATATTGAGAGTTTTCAGTGCAACTGATTTGACTTGGAATCAAATTTATGATTTTTAGAGATTCTTTATTTTTAAGTCAGAATTATGACATCGATGTTCAGTTGACTTTTGGTTTTTGAGAAGTACAGAAGTTGCTCCACTTTCTTATATTGTTTTCCCCCCTTTTATATCTTCGCCCACATATTGGCTGGGAATAATTTTCTTATTTAAGGGTGTATTCGAAAAAATATTTTTCCACCCTCAACAGCTCAAAAATTTCTGAGACATTTTCAGACTCATTTTTAAAAGTAAAAACATGAAACTTGCTGAGGTGATTTTTGAAGAGATGTATAAGATGCCGTGTGATTTCATTTTTCGCTCAATTCATTAGAATTTGATTTTTAAACAAATATTTTCTCAGTATGACCCTTTTTTTCATTCCCAGATCTCCCGCTTCCAAAAATTCTGTTCAAAACGCCAACTTTGACGGCATTTTTTACAATATTTTCTGAATTTATTAAAAACTCGAGAAGCACGGCACATTATGTAGTTTCTAAATAAGAGAATTTCCCAGTTTGATGCGGTTGAGAGTAAAAATGAATCAGAAAATGAATCAGAAAATAACCAGTTTGGATCGGAATACACCCTTAATACATTTAATATAAAATCGTTTCGCATGATTCTATTTAAATGCACTGACTGTGATGTTTAATAGTTCTAAAAGGAACTTTATCCAATCTTATAATTTGAAACCAGAACTGTACTTTTGATTGTTTGTGAAGTTGTATTTGTCCAGATTTGTTTTGTGTTTTGAATGTGAAATAAAAATAAGAAAATCTCAAGAAAGAATTATTCTCTTTAAAATTCTCAGCTAAGTTTAGTATTTGGAAATGCAGTTGAATATGAACGTTTATTTAGCAAGATATTATTTTAAATATCAGAACAGTCAAGTGTTTTGTTTTATTGAATTGAGAGAATAAGAAAAAATGTTCTAGAATTATGTTGTTTTGATTACTGTTTTTGAAGAGGAAAAATTGTTCTCAAGCATATTATGATTTATTTGTTTGAAAAGTTTGAATATTAAATTATTATGGTGATTTATTATTTTACATTGAAGAGTTTTGAAGATTATTTTTAAGTTCATGCACATTTTAGAACAGAGCATTCCAGTATTATTGTCTATATGAAAGAGTTTTCCTAAATGATTGAACATTTAATAATATGGGGGTGAGACTCCATACATAACTCACAACTCACTTTTAGGACGAACACTGACATTTATTGAGACGAACACACAAACAAAAAATACAGATACAAACACTCTTCTCGTTCTTTAATTAGCTTAAAGTCTATAATTCAGGACGTCGTCGAATATTTCTGAGATTTTCTTACGTCGTGTAAATATTCAATCTTATTTCACCGAAATATGTTCTGTTCTTTTTTAACAAAACCCTGCGTCGTAAAAACTAATTTCGTTCTCTTTACTTCTTCTGCATTTCCACTTCACACAGCTTCGTTAAGGCTCGTTTCCTTTTTAATCTCGAAGCGGAAAATACGGGGACACTCAGTCTGATGCAGGTGTTGCTTGCGAAATTCTCCACAAGCGGCCGTCCTGACATCTGGAGCTGCCGCAGCGACATGTGGTAAAATAGAATCTGAAAAACAAAAAACAAAAACCAGTAACTGTTCTTAGGGGAAAAGAGAAAAAAAATTAATCTGCACATCATAGTTGAAGTAGCGTAACATCGTACAGAGATTTCTTTGAAAGCAGTGACTTGTAAAATGTTTATAGGACACAGAAAGAAAAGATTTAATTTTTTTTTTTTTTTTTTTTTTTTTTTTTTTTTTTTTTAAGTTTCAGTTTTCGTCAGGCCAAGGTTTCATGTATTCAGCACAGGAGCTAGTATTTATCGGTCCTTCAGTTGATGAGATTTTCGTTACGTCGTAGGTGTCGTTAGACTTCACTTTGATTACTTTATACGGACCTAAGAATTTAGATTTCAACTTTAAACCTGGTCCTTGCTGGGTTCTCTTAATTGCTACAAGGTCACCAAGCTTGTACTTACGGGGTTTCTTACGTCGTAAATTATAGTGCTTGCGGTTTCCTTGTTGAATTTCCAGAATATTCTTCTTGGCTTCTTTACGGAGCTCTTCTCTGTCTTTCATAAATTGTTCTTCGACTGCACTGTTTAAGAGGTCAATAATTTGTACATCTTCTTTCTGTTTCATTTTTGTACCAAATAATATTTCAAACGGTGTTCTCTTAATGCTTCTTTGGTAAGTTGAATTAATGACTTGTTGAACTTTAGGAACATGTTTAAACCATTTGGTCGGTTCGTCTTTGGACATTTTAGAGATTACAGAAATTATGCTGGAATTAAGTCGCTCTACTTGACCATTGGCACGGGGAAGGCCAGTTGTAACTGTCTCGTGCTTTATATTTTCATCTTGACAATAATCAGCAAATTGTTTGCTTGTAAATGCAGGACCTTTATCGCTAATGATAATGGAAGGATTGCCAAAAGTATGACTTTGTTGTCGTAGTTTTGATATAACTTCGGTAGCAGAAGTACTGGGTCATTCCATGTCAAATCACCCAGAATTTTCTAAAAATGACACCCACCACCTTCAATTTTGATAAACTTTGGTGTATTTATAGAATTTTTAATGCTGATTCCAAAAATATCAATCATATTGAAATTGGTCTAATGGTTTGTGAGTTATGAGCTTTTAAATGTCTTCCAAGATGGCCGATTTGCCGCCATTTTGAATAGCACATGTGACAACGTAAAGGTTTATAACTTCTTTCAGGTTTAAGCTAGAACTTTCAAATTTTTTTTGTTCTGTTCAGAATAAAGTATACTTTCATTTAAACTGATTTTTGTGCAGCTTATTCCATTAAAATGCTGTCAGAAAGTGACTTTTTGTCATTTTTTAAATTAAAAAAAGGCGCAACTTTAATGGCTGATTTCCCCCATTGTTCCCCCTTCAATTTTCATCTAATTGCATAAATAGGCAGCTCAAAGTGTGTTTTGATGCCTGATAAGAAAATTTTAATGGGCAGTTCGCAGGTGTTTTGTTTAAAGAAAAATTTCAATTTTACTGACCTTCCATAAGTAACGGAAAGTACAAGATAATGTTGATATTTCTTTTATTACCAGAAATATCATACATATTTACATACAAAAGTTTGATAAGGCTTTATCTTACATAAACATATACATATTTTTTAATGTGGCTATAAAGAAAAGGGGAATCCCACAGGAATAAGTAGGAATGCTAATAATGAATTCCTGCAAGAAATAGAAGTATTTTCCTAACAAATTGAAATCTATTGCAAAACTCCAGTAAATTATAAGTAAAAAAGAAATAATGGGAAAAAAATCTACAAATAGTCACATTTTATAGCAAAATCCTACTTGTATATAATACAAAATATAATAAAAAAAATACATTAAGTAAATATTATCGTACTTTAAAATTATACAAAATAACATTTAGCACATACATAGTAAAAATGCTATTGAAAATATATCTACATCAATAACAATTAAAAATAAAGATAATTAATAAAATTTGTTCTCTTTATATTTCGATCTTATTTCTTTCTAATTTTATGTTTTGCCCACTAGGTGCTTATTAAAGCACTGGATGCATCACCAAGTTTATATATTCTACCATTTGTAGTATTGATGTCACATGCACAAAGGATATGACTGAAAGGCACAATACAACTGTCATTTTCTGTCCAATAATAGGCAGGTGATGGGCCATTGTGGATGCATGAATTTAACAGTTGTATCTCCTTCTTTTTTATGGACTTTTGACACTAAGCTTATGTACCAATTCCATTCATACATACATGCTACATAACTTTTAAGCGATGGAATATCCAAAGTCTCTTTAATATTCCTATCAAAATATGAACAAACAGAAAAAATTTCATCAGTATTTATTCTTTTTCCACTTTTTAATAAGTTTTCTGTAGATCCATAATAATGCATACTGCATGTTCCAGGAATTGATGTAGCAAGTTGCATCCGATGAGACATGTTGCACAGTTTTAAAAATGCCACTTTTTGTGATGATAATAAAAAATATTATACCATCAATGTTTTGTCTGCAATATTCATACATCATAGCCACATTTGCAATTTGATCATGCAACAGCCTTTGCAGACTTGCTTTTGTCACAAGTCTTTTAACATTCCCCACACACCCCCTACCCATCGCAAACAGATCTTCAATGACTTGTAGCAAAAAAGCTCCATTTTGCTTTTATTCCACCAAAATCATGTTCATGGGTTCAAAAATGTTTTTCAATTTTAATATTGGGCAGCAGAGTCATCAGTAAAATATTCTACATTTGTAGCTAAGATATACTTATTATTTAAATGCTGCATGATTATTTTTTGAGTCTGATAAACCATTGGTTCATCATGGTCCATATCATATGAAAGCATGCAAAGGCTTTCACTTTTTAAGCTGCTTCCATTTTCTTGCTTTACATAGAATGCAACTGTATGTAAAGTACAGCAACCAGGCGTCCAATGGTAGCTGTTGCTCTTCGTCTTGCAATACAAAAGAAAAGTTCTCACTAAAATCCATTTGTATGAGAGCCTCATGACTAGTAAGATCTTTTTTTCAAATAAATGCTTTGGGACTTGGATATGTGTGTATGGGGTACGAGCTTTTCAATCTTTTTAAGAATAAGATGGATGAAATTGTACAGAGTAGATGGATGTGATGTTAATCGTACTCTGTCAGTTGATACCCACTGTTTATGTTCAATTGCGTCTTCAGGATCAAGATCTGGAAATTTTAACTTTAAAAAAATCTTCAAGAACATCTTTCTTGGGACATTTGCTGCATATATGTAACATACAATTTGTATTGTTAGAGCTGCAAACCAATTTCTGGATTAAATCTTCATATTTTTCTTCAATCCCTGTTGCTGCAATAAGCAACTGAACTTTCTGATGTATTGTATACATGCAGACAGAATGTGTGCCAGAACTCCCAACTAAGACGCAGTGCTTAGGTCGCAGGTCAGCAAATTTTGAAAACCCAATTTTATTATTGGTAAGAAATTTCAATCGAAATTGGATATACAGTTAACAGACTTACAAAAAAGAAACTTTTTTTGAACATGGGCGGACATTTTTTTATGCTGACTTCCCAAGTATAAAGTCTATATTTGGTACTCAGTTACACTAAAGGTTTCAAATATTTTCTTTCTTGACCATCATGACTCAGGAGTCAAAGTTAACTCTGAATTTTTTCTCTGAGACAAATTTGCGGAAACTTTTCTTTCACCATCTCCATTAATCTTTCGAATTCTGAAGCTTTTCTTTTGGTTCACATTATCTTCATCAGAGCTACTTATTTCACTCTGAATAATGTTCTCTTCCAAATCAAGGGTGCAAGCAACCTTCTTTTGCAAGGCAATTTTCTTTCTCCAGCAGACACTTTCCTGTCTGCAGAAATTGCACATAACCTTAGTGGTGAACTTCCATTAAGCTTTACGTGATATTTTTCTTTCTGATCCATGTTTGATGTAATTCCTTCAGAAAAATCAGTGGACTAATACAAGTCTTTCTGTTCTTTCACATATACTTCCAGCAAAGCTCTTGCTTTTTTCGCTACAGGCAGGGCCCGCTTAACACTTAGGAATAGGAGAAGCCCGACGTCACACACGGGGCCCCCTATTACTCTACAAATTGCTTTTTATTTACTAAATATCTTTTTCTTATGCTTAAATAATTCGAAATTTTACCATCAAAGTTAAGTAAATAACATTTTTAATATTAAACTAAAACTACCTATATAAAATTATTTTATTATATGTTTAATTGTAAATAACCAATTTATTTTGTAAATGACAAATATGGAACTATAGTTGAGAATATGTGAACTTCAAAATATTTTTTGTGATTTAAAAATTGCCATATAGTAAGAAAAATAAAGTTTCATAAGAAAAAAAATGTATTTTTTACAGTGATTGAGTTTCTTTTTTCTAAACAGTTTTGAAAAGCAAAATTGGGGGCCCTTTTGTATTTCAGTGGGTAAGCACGGGCTTCACGGGCCTATTCCGTAAACAGGCCCTGGCTACAGGTTGAATATAGTTTCTTACCAGGAATGGCATCATTATGTAGCTTATGCCTGTAATTTTTAGCTTGATCCACACTTATCACATGTAAGGATACTTTTCTTGGTCTTGTTAGGATGAAGATTAAATAAATGAAAACATTTCTTTTGCTGAATTTACATATGCAGAAAGTGTTTGTTCTCTGTGAGCAAAGCATATTGTTGAGTTTTCGTTATCTTCTAAATTGCATCTTAATGCAAGAAGTTCTTTATTTTTGGTGGATAACTCATTGCGATGGTGGGTAGCTTGAGGATTATTTAAATCACAATTCGGATTATTAATATTTAAACTAATTGTACATTTTTTGTTTATCCATAAGAAAACATCTAACTTAATACAACAAAGCAGCATCATTTATAGTTATAAGATCAATAGAGAAACTTTAATCTTTTTTAACAGATTGGCATAACAAGTTGTAAAATTCTGCTTAATCTGGTTGATGGAAAAAATCTTCTGGGAAGTAACTTTAGTCCGATTCGTTGAAAATCTCTTTCTGGTAAGTACATCTATCTGGTTGGTTGAAAAAACCCCTTCTGGCAAACCAAAGTGATATTATTGATTAAAATTCTATTTTCTGGAAAGTTCTGATAATAAATTAACCCAATCAGATAATTTTAGCAATTAATTAATTAGAAATTTCATATTTTGGACAGCAATTTTCGATTTATAATTCAACAATATTTACCGTTTTAATGTTATTTACATTTAAAAAATGAACCAAAGTGAAATAAAGTATATTATCTTTTTTATTTTGAACTAAATTTCAAATTTTTAAATCGGCCATTAGATTTTTTTTAACAGGTATCAAAACACACTTTGAGCTGCAATATTAATACAACAGAGTTAATTTTTTAACTAATTATATTTATTTTGAATGCAGTTATATTTTTAATAGTATTTTTAACGTGTATGTGCTAAATGTTATTTTGTATAATTTTGAAGTATGATAATTTTTACTTATTGTATTTAGTTAACAATTGTAATTTTATCATTTTGTATAATATAAAAGTATGATTTTGCTATAAAATGTGACAATTTGTAGAATTTTTTCCATCATTTCTTTTTTATTTAAAATTTACTGAAACTTTGCAATAGATTTCAATTTGCCATGAAAATACTTCTATGTCTTGCAGGAATTCATTACTATTAGCATTCCTATTTATAATTCCTGAGGGATTCCCCTTCTTTTTAGCCACATTAAAAAAATATATATGTTTATGAAAGATAAAGCCCTACTAAACGTTTAGATGTAAATATGTATGATACTTTTGGTAATAAAAGAAATATCAGCATTATCTTGTACTTTCCGTTACTTATGGAAGTCGGTAAAATTAAAATTCTTCTTTAAACAAAAAACCTACAAACTGCCCATTAAATTTTTTTTATCAGGCATCAAAACACACTTTGAGCTGTCTATTTATGCAATTAGATGAAAATTGAAGGGGGAACAATGGGGGAAATCGGCCATTGAAGTTATACCATTTTTTAATTTAAAAAATGGCAAAATGTCATTTTCTGACAGCATTTTAATGAAATAAATTGCACAAAAATCTGTTTAGATGAAAGTTTACTTTATTCTGAACAGAACTAAAAAAAATTGAAAGTTCTAGCTTAAACCTGAAAGAAGTTATAGACCTTTATGTTGTCACATGTGCCATTCAAAATGGCGGCAAATCGGCCATCTTGGAAGACATTTAAAAGCTCATATCTGACAAACCGTTTGATCAATTTCAATATGATTGACATTTTTGGAATCAGCATTAAAAACTCTGCAAATTCACTGACTTTTATCAAAATTGGTGATGGTGGGTGCCATGCCCTGGGTGATTTGACATGGAATGACCCTACTTTTACATGGATACAACCAGACGAATTTAGTAAATGCGTCTATTAAAGACAAAATATGTTTATAATTTTTGTTGGTTGTTTCAAGAGGGCCTAAATGATCAATGTGGTAGGTTTGGAGAGGAGTCTCTTCTTTAGGTAAGGGATGTAATTCACCTTCTTGTTTGCCACGTTTGCGATTATACAAAAGGCATGTTACACAATTTGCTATAATTTTATCAATTTTATTTGACATATTAGGGATGAGAAATTCTTCGTTAAGGAGTTCTTCACAGCGTTTACGGCCAAAATGTCCTTTGTCATGAACGTGTTTAATGACATTTAGCTGCATTTCATCCGGCACAACTATCAGATCGATACCTTTATGATTTTTATAGAGAACGTTATTTTTAAGGAAATAGTTGTCATATGGCTTTGTTTTCAAAATTTCTTTGATGGCCTGTATATGTTCGTCAGTGTTCTGTGATTGTATGATTTTGGTAGTAAAACTATCTTGAATGACCATACATATTGGATTTCTACTTAAAGCGTCGACGTGGCGCATGCGTGTACCTTGTCTGTGTTCGATTGTATAGTTATAGTCAGCTAACATTAAAGCCCATCGAGCAATCTTGGTGCAAAGATCTTTTTTTATTCATAGTAAGGGCGAATGCGTTGCAATCTGTGACTATCTTGAAAGGAATACCTAGAATGTAAACGCGAAATTTTTTAAGGGCTTCTATGACAGCTAAAACTTCTAATTCATAACTCGAATATTTACGTTCGGCATCTGTGGTTTTTTTGCTCATAAAATAGACAGGGTGAAATTGATTGTCAATAGAAGACTTTTGAAGGAGGACTGCTCCGTAACCGTCAATAGATGCATCACAGTGAACTTCTGTTTCGTTACTAGGGTTATAAATGCTTAAAACAGGACCTGAAGAAAGGATGTGTTTCAGCTGATTAAATGCATATCGTTGCTGGTCGCCAAAGTGAAATTTAGTGTCCTTTCTAAGAAGATCTGTTAAAGGCTTAGCTATTAAAGAGTAATTAATCTTGAATGAATTTACGAAAATATGAAGTTAATCCGACAAATGAATGTACATCTTTTATACTTTTAGGTTCTGGGAAATTAAGGACAGCTTTAGTTTTTAAGGGGGATGGGTGCAGTTGACCATTTTTAATGTGGTAACCCAAAAAATCAATTTCTCGTTGTAGAAAGTGGCATTTTTTGAGATTCAGTTCTAAATCATATTCGGATGCAGTTGTAAGGACGCGTTGTAATTTCTGGAGTCCTTCGACTTCGTTTTCAGCTGGTATTATGAAGTCATCCATATAGACAATAAGTACTTTTTCATTAATGAGCTTTCGAAAAACGTTATAAATATATATTTGAAACAATAACTGTGCATCGCTAAGGCCATAATTCATATATAAGAATTCAAATTGACCAGAATGTGTTACGAAAGAAGAATATTTTCTACTATTTTCTTCTACTTCGACATGAAAAAAAGCATTTTTAAGGTCAAGAGTAGTAAATACTTTTGCAGAATGCAACTGATCAATAATGTCATCAATTACTGGGAGGGGAAAACGTTGTTTATGTGTTTTAGAATTTGACTTCCTATAGTCAACACACAATCTATATGAACCATCTTTCTTTTTTACTAGGACAATAGGTGATGAAAAATTACTAGTGCTTTTACGAATAATTCCTTTTTCGAGCCACTCAGAAATTTGTTTTTCGACGAAGTTTTTCTCTATTTGCGCCAAGCGCCTGGGAGGACAAGTAACAGGTTCTTCGTTTTCCAGATGAATTGATAATTTAACATCAGTTGTCTTTATTTTTTTAGGAGAATAATTTTGAATAAGTTCTGAAATTTTTGAACGTATTGTTTCATCGGTAATATGAGATAAATCAAGATTAAGATCGTCTAACACATGAGCAATATTAATCAAAAAATTATTGGACGTATCGTCATTTTTCTCGATTTTTTGCATCGAAATATTATTTCCAGAAATTGTTAAAATACTTTGTTGAATGATATCTGTACCAATAATAAGATCAAAAGATATGGAATAATCTGGGACTACATAAACATTAGTTGTATAATTAAAATCATCTATCATAATGTTCGTAGAGAAAAAACCTAGGGGTTTGATTATAGTATTTCCTAATCCAGTTAATGTGATAGTTGAATGTTCAAGGTTCGAAATTGTAGGGAGTTTGCGATAAATACTTTCCTTTAGTAAACTTCTTTCACTACCTGTGTCTACCAATGATGTAACATTTACAGACGAAATAATGACTTGTTTGGTCATGAAAGTGTTCGACGTGACAGTGGAAACATTGGAGGGTTCTGACTTAACTCTAGGCCTCCTTGGTTGATCACATTGAGCCGATTTATGGCCAAAATTCGAACAATTAAAACAACGAGGGACTTTATCTTTATGTCTGCATTGGCTACTTTTATGATTCGACAAACCACAATTAAAGCAAAAAAGATCAGATTTTGGTCGAAAGGATTTCTCTTTCACTGGCATTTCAGGTTTGACTTTACGAAATTTAGTGTTCTCAAAGTCATGTCGAATTTTGTCATAAATTTTGAGCTTTTGCTTGAATTCTACAATGGATTGGCATCCATATAACATTGATTTTCTGAAAACGGGGTCGGGTATGCCGTTTATGATGTATTGCATTAATGCGGAATCCTCGATTTTACCACGCGAGCATATTTGTTTCATGATAAGAAAATATTCTTCTATTGATTCATTTTCTTGCAATTTTCGTTTATTTAATATATCATGTAACTCGGCAGAATTATAAGTGGTGCTAAATTCTGATATTAAGAGTTGTTTAAGTTTGTCATATGAATTGATATGAAATTCTGTTTGTGCTAATAACTGGGCATTTCCTCGTAATGATCTTTTACAAAATATGAATTTATGAAAGTCAGATAAATTAAACATATTAGTAACATCCTCAAAATTATTAAACTATACGTTTATATCACTAAAAGAACTACCATCGAAAGGAGGTATTACACTTTCAATATCAATAAAATTCATAGACGATGGCATAAAACTTTGAACTGGAAATTGCTGTTGTTTGTCAAAATTTGATAATTCAGTGTTATTACTTGAAGTCATATTATTTGAAGGCAGTTCGGGTTCCGAGTCAGTGTCACTTTCATTTTGTATAATATTATTTTGTAGTAAGATCAAGTCTGAAAGGTATGTAACTAATCGGGTTGCGAGATTGTTTAAAGATCCCTCATTATCAATACAAAGTAGATTGCACACTGTAATCAGATCATTTAATGAAAAATCAGTTTGAACTTTAGTTATTTTATTTTTGAATTCGGTGCTGTCGGTTTGAAAACCGAAACCAGTAAAATCACGTATTCTCTTTCTATTAGAGCGATCACCGTCAGCATCAAATAGGAATTTATGCAGCAATTTAATTTTATGCGTTCGTTCGTTTTTAAATGCAACTTCCAGTTCAGGTATCTCAACTAACTTCATAATCAAAATAATAATAATGAACTCACCGTTAGAATAATATCCGGCTTGAATCTGTAGGATTAATAACTCTAATTAATCATATTGGTGGGTTAACTGTCACTTATGACACCAATTTATGGGAGTGAGACTCCATACATAACTCACAACTCACTTTTAGGACGAACACTGACATTTATTGAGACGAACACACAAACAAAAAATACAGATTTAAACACTCTTCTCGTTCTTTAATTAGCTTAAAGTCTATAATTCAGGACGTCGTCGAATATTTCTGAGATTTTCTTACGTCGTGTAAATATTCAATCTTATTTCACCGAAATATGCTCTGTTCTTTTTTAACAAAACCCTGCGTCGTAAAAACTCATTTCGTTCTCTTTACTTCTTCTGCATTTCCACTTCACACAGCTTCGTTAAGGCTCGTTTCCTTTTTAATCTCGAAGCGGAAAATACGGGGACACTCAGTCTGATGCAGGTGTTGCTTGCGAAATTCTCCACAATAATACATTTATATACAGGGTGATTCAAAACTTATCGTTCAAATTTCGTGGTGAGGTAGAGAATACGTCAGGAAGCCAATTTACATAGGTAAGTATGCCCGCAAATGTACGCATGCGTATGTAGAGGGCGCTGTCTGTACCCAACCTTCCATTGCGTCCCAATCATTGTTTTGACTTTCTTAAAGCTTATATTATTTCTTCTCCTATTTCCACTTCTCATTTGAACTTCCACGAAGCCTATATCTTTATAAACTCCAAAAATCTCGTTAATGACGTTTAAATATTCTGGTGTGAAACCACAATTTAAAAATTCATGAACGAAGAAAGTTAAAAACAAATAATAAAATAAACTAACAAAAAAATGACAACGAAAAGTAAAAAACAAGCCAATTAAAAAAAATAACTAAAGGTTAAAAGAACCGGAAAGAATAAAATTAAAGGAAAATTTTCCAGGCGTCGTATAATGAAGGCCAATAACGAGAATAAAGGTCATTAACGAGATGTTTGGAGTTTTCAAAGATGTAAAAGGCTTCGTGGAAGTCCAAATGAGAAGTGGAAATAAGAGAAGAAATAATACTAGCTTTAGGAAAGTCAAAACAACAATTGGGAAGCAAAGGAAGGTTGTGTACACACAGCGCCCTCTACATACGCATGCGTACATTTGCGGACATACTTTTCTATGTAAAATCGGTTTCCTAACGTATTCCCTACCACCCTACGAAATTTGAACGATAAGTTTTGAATCACCCTGTATATATAATTTGGGAAATTTTTGTAGAAAAAAAACAAACATTATATATATTATAGATTTATTCACCTACATCGATGCGATTCTGGATTTCTCTTTCGTTTCGAGTTTGCCCAGGATTGGCACACGAAGACTAGTCCATCGTATGCTGCGGTTGCAGCTTTGCCAACAGAGAAGAGTGAGAAGTGTCAAGCTTGGCATCGTCCAGATGGCTTAGTGGCAAAAGCATTGGCGCGTATAGCCAATGACCCAGGTTCGATTCCAGGCATTAGTTTTGTTTTAATGTTAGTCTAGTTAGTTTTATTTTGTAAATAATTCTATTAATAAGTTATTGTTTAAAATGGAAGATTATGAGAAAAAATCTGCGCAAATTAAAATTGAGAAAGGTAGAGTGAAAGGCTCTGTAACTATATTAGAGAACAGTTCTGATAATGTGAATATCAAAAATGAAATTTTGATTAGATTACAAAGATTGAATGATTTACTTAAAGAGTTTTTAAGATTGGATTCATTTTTAAATGATGATTACGAATTAGCAGAATATGAAAAAAAAAAATTTTTCAGTTGAAAACAAAATATCAAAACAAGCTAGATTCTTTAAATCCTTCAGAAGTTGTTAATGCTATCAAACACATTCCTGTGCAAGGTTCTTCTATTATTGTTCCTAATCAGTGTAATATTCGTTTACCTAAGCTGAATATTCCAGTATTTTCTGGAAAAATTTGAGAATGGACAAATTTTAAGGATATATTTGTGTCCACTGTCCACTCGCAAGTAGTTTTAAGTAACCCTCAGAAATTCTAGTATCTGAAAAGGTTGCTTTTTGAAGAAGCAGCTATATTGATAAAGCACATTCCCCTTTCAATATGAATCTTATCAAGAAGCTTGGTATAAATTGTTATAAACCGGTACAATAAAAAGAAACAGATTGTGAATTCTTTGATTAAATTATTTTTAGAACAAAAATTAGGTCATCATCCTAATAGCATAAGTACAAGGAATTTGCTTAATACCAGTGATGAAGTTATTAGGGGTTTGAAAGCTGTTGATAATGAAGCTACAAATAGAGACTCATGGTTAATATATTTGTTATTTCAAAAACTTGATTCTGAAAGTAGAAGACTTTGGTCCATTGAAAGTGCCGAAAATAAATTTCCCACTTTGAAAGGATTTTTTGATTTCTTAAGTGTAAGGTGTTCTTCTTTAGAGCTCATCTCTAACAATGAAAATTATACAAAACATTCCAAAAGTTCAAATTCTGTTGGTTCCAAGTACATTTTACATGATTAAACAATCAAAGATGTGCTTAAAGTGTTAAGTAACCGATCTGCTGTACAAATGCGTTAAATTTAAATACATGGATGTTGTTGTCCGAAAAAACTTTATCAAGCGTAATAACTGTTGTTTTTCGTGTTTAATCTCTTATAAAATTAAGGAATGTTCAAATTCACATTTAAAATGTTTTACGTGTGAAAGTAAACACAATACACTCTTACATGAAGAGATTAAAGGTAATAATGCTTGCACCGTTAAGTATGAAAATAAAATATTTCCCATTTCATCTGAAAATAAAATAGTCAAATAAAGAATTTGTATATGAGTCAACATCACATGAATTACAAATTAATTCTGGTACTTCTTTCAATAAATAGGTCTAAATGTGTTTTTTTCTATCTATTGCTAAAATTCTCAATGAAAATAAAGCCTATTCTTTTAGAGCTTTACTCGATTTCGGTTCGGAATGTTCTTTTATTAGTGAAAATGGTCATAAGAACTTTAGGGTAAAAAGGAAAGAATGACAGAATTGTTTTAAATGAATTTCTGGGGTATCGGCTGCACAAATTCGTGGATCTGCAACTCTTACAGTAAGCTCAAAGCTTTCTAATGAGTCCTTAAAGCTTCAGGCAAACATATTTCCTAAAGTGACGTCTCAATTACCTGCGGAATTACACTTGATACGAAAAATATAGAATATCTTAAAAGTATTACATTAGTAGATGAAGATTTCATGAAACCGCAAGAAGGTGTTATCATTTTAAGTTCCAACTGTTTCTTTACTATTTTAAGATATTGTAGAAGTGTTAGTACCCGAAAATAAGATTGTTGTCCAAAACACTATGTTTGATTGTATCCGATTGCATGTATCCGGGAAATTGTCACCTAAATGTAAATATATACTTCTATTATTAAATCTCATTTTCTTACTGTTAAAAACGAATCAAATGTTGTTACGTTATTGCAAAAATTTTGGCAAGTTGAAGATATAAATGTTAAAGAACCGCATTTGTCTAAGAAAATAGAATTTGGTGAACATATTTTTTGCTCAGCTTACAAGGTTACTCCAGCAGGTAAGATTTGAAGTTCACTTACCAGTTTATAAAGATGCGATGTCAATAGAAGATTCTAAAGCCGTGGTAGTATCACGTTCGTTTGCTATAGAGTGAAAATTTCAGTTTGACAAAAACTTTCAAAACTAATATAAAAATTTTATGAAGCAATATGAAGACCTTGATTATATGACACCTGTTGACAAAAATTCAAATTCTGCAAGTAACACAGTATATTATCTTCCTCTTCATACATCATAAAAAGTGATTATACAGTTCATATTCAAAATATTAGAATAATTGAGAAAAACTGATAAGAATAAAAAAATTCATTTATTTATTTTTGATACTAAGTAAATGCAATTAAAATTCTTATAAATTAAATTTGGAATATTTAGATAAGATTTTAACATTTACAAAATATAAAATACAGTACAATAATTTAGGTATACAGCTTTCTGAAACAAATCAAAATATTAGAAAAAATTTAGATTGGTTCAAAAAATTACAATCATTTATTTTACGCAACAATATTACCTTATAAATATGAAGCAAATAGTAGTTAATATTTTATAGCATCCCCTTTAGCTTTCATAACAGCGTAAATCGATCTTGCATACTATATACAAGGTGTTTAGAAACATTTCTATCAATATTAGCCCAAATAGACTTTATACGTGACACTAACTCAGTTTTACTTGAAGGGGGATTTTCTTGGAGTTTTTTCTTCATTATATACCATAAGTTTTCGATGGGATTAAGGTCTGATGAGTTTGGTGGCCAAGGAAGTACCTTAATGTTGCGTTATCGGAACCAATTCTTAGTTGACACCGAGGTATGCGGTGACGCTAAATCTTGTTGAAAGATAAAATCATTTTCAAATAAATCTTTTGATAATGCAATCATGTAATATTCCAAAATTTCTTGATATATCTGAGAGTTAACCTTTTCGTAGACGATGCATAACTTTTAATATATTTTTCCAATCTTCTTCGCCGTATAAACGTCTTGATTTACACCAATTCAATCTTATACGCTTTTGTTTTGCAGTCATGAGAGGTTTTGTTTTCGATATACTAGATTCAAACTTAAATTTACGGAGACACCTTAATGTTGTCGATGTAGAAACTTCAACTCCTTTGCCATTTTCGGTGCAATAATCGCACGCTTTTAAATCGGTTTTCTTAACTATACGCTTCAGTTTCCTGTCATCTCTAGCAGATGTGTTTTGGCTTTCAGCCGCCATTTTGGCAATTATTTTGCAATTTTCCCTTTTTTTAATATTTTGTTAGTATTTTGCTAACGCGCGAACAATGTAAATAATTCGCTACATAACATTGATTTTTACCGTGCCGATATAAATCAACCATACGAAGTTTAATAGATTCAGCAATATCACTCACACGACTCATTTGCAAACAAACTGCAAAAAGAATACTGATTTTAAATAAAATCGTCTGAATTTAATCAATGATGCCACCAGTTATGAAATTGGTAATAATTAAAGTGATTATTATGTGAAATATTCTAATATTTTGACTTTTCAAAATATTTTTTTTCAGTTAATCTTTTGAAAAATAATATTAATTTTAAGATAATAAATAAGTTTAATCAACAATAAGTTCTTAATAAAAATATCGTTTGCATATTTGCATTAAAAGACATTAAATTACCAAACGATATTTTCAATTTGTAAAAAAAAGTAATTATTCTAATATTTTGAATATGAACTGTATTTCTACCAAGTTACGCGTGGTTTTTGATGGTTCATGCAAACCTTCTGATGCTAATTCTTTAAATTCTGTTTTAAGAGTTGGTCGAATTCTACAGCCAAATCTTTTCACTATTCTGATAAGATTTAGAACAAATCCTCTTGCTTTTGCTGCTGATATTTAGCATATGTATAGACAAATCTCAATTACTCCAGAAGATCAGGATTTACAATGTATTGTATGGAGAGAGTCTGCATGCTCAGCTATTTAGGAATATTGGCTGCGAACTGTTACGTATGGTACATCTTCAGCTCCAATCTTGGCTACTCGTTGCTTATTTCAAATTGGAAAGGACATAGAAAAAGATGATTCTGCAACAGCTTCAATAATTAAAGAGAGTTTCTATGTTGATTATTACGTCAAGCTCAATCTCAAGTGAGGGAGCTATTAAAATGATTGAAAAACTTTCTCTGACTTTAGAAAATAGAGGTTTTCATTTCAGGAAGTGGAGATCTAATTCTTCGGATGTATTGACTCATTTATCTTTAAATTCTCTTGAGTCAACAAACTAAGAAATTCATCCTTATGATTGTTCCAAAGCCTAAGAGCTTACCTGGGATTCTTCAAGTGATATGGCTATCCTTAAAGCTAATTTGCAATTTGATGATAATATAACTAAACTGGCATTTCTTTCACATTCTGCCAAGCTATTTGATCCGTTAGGATTTTTAGCTCCAATTTAATGATAACATAACTAAACGGACATTTCTTTCACGATCTGTCAAGTTATTTGATCCGTTAGGATTTTTAGCTCCATGTACCATGTCTATCAAAATATTTTTACCAACAATTGGGGGTTAATACTGTTAGACTGGGATACTGCTCTTCCTGAAAATTTCCAAGCAAATTAGAAAAAATTCCAAAAGGAATTTGTGAAGTTTGCTCTATTCGAATTACTCGATGGATCCAAGTTTTGAGTAAAAAGTTCATATTACATGGATTCAGTGATGCTTCAGAAGCAGCATATGCCGCAGTTATATATGTGGTACAACCCTATGAAATGAAGTCAAAGGTGACCATATTAGTTGCTTAAAGCAATGTAGCACCACTTAAATTAGTTTCCATTCCAAGGCTTGAACTCAATGGTGATCTACTATTTTCCAGATGGTGTGCTACACTAGTTACAATTTTGAATACGTTCTTTATTAAGTTTTATGCGTGGACTGATTCACAAGTAGTTCTATCATCGCTGTCATCTCATCCAAAGTGTTGTAAACCTTATGTGGCCAATAGAACTTAGGAAATTCTAGACTCTGTTCTCTCTGACTGTTGGAAGTATGTCCGAGACAAGGAAAATCCAGATGATATTGCTTCTAGATGGTTATCTCTTAAAGATCTTTCTGATTGTTCCCTTTGGTGGGAGAGTCCAAAATAGCTTTTTTTAATTCAAGAGCATTATCCTGAATAACCTCAAATTAAGACTAATTTAGATACTGTTAATAAAAAGAAAAAGAACTTTAAATTTTGTTTTCCTGTTATTGTTAATAATTCTTTGATTTATTTACTTCTGAAAAAATATTCTTCTTTTACTAAAATTGTTGATGTTTTAGCTTTTTGTATAAGGTTTGTGAAAAATTGCAAACAAAGAGTTGGCAAAGTGAACAACAGCTCTTTGAGTAAAAGTAATTTTCATCCTTTATCAACAAATGAAAGAAGACACTCATGCAATTTGATTATTTTTTATATTCAGCAGCTATATTTCACAGATGAAATTAGTTGTATCAAATCAAATAGACCCATCTCTAAAAAATGTTCTCTTTTCTCAATTTGCCCTTTTATAGATAGTGATGGTTTACTTAGGATGAGAGGTAGGCTGACAAATTCACCCCTCCAGTACAAAGCAAAACATCCTGTCATTTTGCCAAAACTCAGCATAAATTAAGTGTGTTAATTATTAACTATTTTCATGTTATGTATTTTCATGCTAGGTTAAATTTATTATTAGGTATCATTAGACAGACTTATTGGATAATACGTTCCAAGAAGATTATTAAACTTGTATTCATAAATCCGTCGTCTGCTGTTGATATAGAGCAGCTTCTTCCAAACAGTTAATGGGAGATCTTCTCTTAACAGAGTCGCTCCTAACATACCATTTTCTGTATTTGTAATCGATTATGCAAATCCTATTAATATTTTTAAATATCGTTGGATAGGAGCTAAAACTACCAATTGCTTCATTGTCTTATTTTCTTGTTTTGCAACTAAAGATTTACATTTAGAGTTGGTGAGCGATTTAACATCTGAGGCATTTCTTGTTTAATTAAACAGAATTTTCTCTCGAAAAAGAGCTCCTCAGCATATTTATACTGATAATGACACAACATTTGTAGTTGCTAAAAGGCAACTTTCAGATTTATATAAATTTATCTGTGTAATTAACAGAAATTAAAAATTTGTTGTTTTTTGTCTCAAAGGAATATTGAGTGGCATATGATTCCTCTAGTACAGCGGTTCCTAACCCATGGGCCCCGGCCTACTTGTGGGCCGCGAGCACCGTGGTACTGGGCCGTAGAATGTTGGGGTCTAATACCGGTTTTTCGGGACAATTCACTACAGAAACGCCTCTGTTGATCGCTGGGCTTACATTCGTCAGCCATCAAGGTCAACGCTCTCCTCCCTCCGACATTCTTCACCCTTCTCCCCACCACGTCCGCATTCCGCACTTTTCTTATTGACTCCTTTGTCAGTGGCTGTGGTTTTCTGTTGATGTATCATATCGTTATGTGTACTGTGAGCTAATATTACTTCAGGTCAATATGGATGCTTGGTTTCGGACGGTGATCTTGTCGTAAGACGAAGTTGGCAAGTGATGAAGGGACTTCATCTGTTTCTACAATTAGTGAGTTTGAAATGAAGGCGAAATCCAGTCAAAGTTGTAAAAAAAATAGCAAGGAAAACTAAAATATATTTTCGTAAATATAACCCTGATTTTTTAAAATGTGGGTTTGTGTTTTCTGGTTCTGAGGAAGAGTCTATGCCTCAGTGTGTGATTTGTTTCGAAATACTTTTCAACGAATGTATGAAATTTTCAAAATTTGAAAGACATCTATCAACTAAACAACTTGAATGTGTAGGAAAGTCTTCGGATTTCTTTGAAATCAAGAAAAGAAATTTTTGTATGTCCAAATCTACCATGGAAAAATCTTCAAAACAGAACAAACTAAGCACCAGAATTTCCATTTCCTATGAGCTTTCTTTGTTAATCGCAAAGAAGGGTTCAGCTCACACCGTGGGAGAGGAACTTATTATACCCGCAGCAAAAATAATAAGTAATGCTTTGTTTGATGAAAAATGTACAAAAAAAAAAAAAAAAAAAAAAATGAAATTCCATTATCAAATACAACCGTTAAAAGAAGAATTGATGAAACGTCGGAAAATGTGAAAAAAAAACCTTTTTTGAAACAAAGTGAATATTTTTCGCTGCAACTTGATGAGAGTACAGACGTTGCTGGACAAGCTAATTTATTAGCTTTTAGTCGTTTTGAATTAAATTGCAATATTGAAGAAGAAATGTTGTTTTGTCGATCTTTTCCGTCAAAAACAACTGGCGAAGAGATTTTCAAATCTATTGACTATTTTATAAAAAAAAAAAAAAAAAATGAAATAGATTGGACTAAGTGTGTAGGTTTGACAACGGATGGGGCACGTGCTATGTCTGGAATTCATATTGGTTTATTCGCCAAAGTTAAATCAGTCGCTCCCTTGGTTCAATGGACACATTGTAGCATACATAGAGAAGCCCTTGCAGTTAAAGGTTTGGACAAGAGTTTAAGAAAAACTCTTCACGATGCAGTAAAAGTAGTTAACTTTATCAAAGCAAGACCTAAAAACTCCAGACTGTTTGGTGTTTTGTGTGATGAAATGGGCAGTGAACACAAACAGCTTCTACTTCACTGCGAAGTTCGGTGGCTGTCGAGAGGCAAAGTGTTGATAAGATTGTTCGAACTCCGTGATGAACTCACGGTTTTCTTGAGGGAGGTAGATTATGATAAAAGACTTGCAAAATCCTACTTAGACTGTGTGACCAATGAAAACTGGTTGAAACGGTTGGCATATTTGGCGGATATTTTTGGTTCTCTCAATGTTCTTAACTTAACTCTGCAGGGCAAGGACGCTCATAAGTTTTTTGTGCAAGACAAAATAGAAGCAATGATAAAGAAACATCAACGATGGGCTCAAAAAGTGGAGCAAGATTTCTTCGACGCATTTCCAGTCCTACATAATTTTCTTGAAACCAACGAAGTCAAAATTGATAAAACAACAGCTACAACTATAAAAAGAACACCTCGAATCTTTGGCCTCTAACCTCAGGTAATTTAAAGTTATTTATTTTTCTTAATTTTATTCTATTATTTTTAATAAGCGTAATTAAAAACATTTATTTTCCTAAAACAGTAATTTTTTTTAAAAATTAGTAAATTTTTCAAATAGTACCTTTTTAAAATTATTAATAAATTTTAGTTACTTGTCTTATACTTTTATTAATCATTCATATGAATGAGAAATCTACCAACAGTAGCTGAAGCAGTAATTAAGCCTTTTCATATTTTTTAGGAACTTCTTCCCTAAAATTGAAGATGAAATTCAATGGAACAGAAAACCCTTTGAAGAAAATTACTTAAAAAAATTAAAATTATCTTCAAATGAAGAAGACTCGTTAATTGAACTATCATGTGACCAGACTTTAAAATCGATTTTTAAGACAACACCACTGGTTTCATTTTGGATAAAAGTTCGGCAAGACTATCCAACTATTGCCAAAATTGCACTGAGACACTTGGTGGTCTTTTCTACAACCTATCTATGTGAACGAGCCTTTTCAACTTTAGAAAAATAAATATATAAATAAATATCATTGTTTTTTTTTTTTTTTGAGTTTTTATATAATTGTGATAGCTAAGTGGATACAATAAATAAAGTTATTTTCTTTATAAAAAATATTTTTTTCTTCATGTACAGCATCTTTTACTAGCTACTGACATAATCATAGCAAAAGCGGCAGCGTTAGGCTATACTATGATTAAGAAATAGAAAATGCAAACGACTTTCTTAAATTTCTGGCGAACCAGTTGACATACGACAATGATTTTTCTTTTGAAAGATAGAACTCGACGAGACGAATAAACTGATAGCATTTAAAAAATTAATGTAGCTTTCAGTAGTTTTTTATTTAATCTTAAACGAAAAAATGAAGACACAAAATTCAACAAAGTGTAGCTAACGTTCCAGTGAGTGGATTAACTTCGTTTTTGTTTTATTTTGATCCTCTTGTTAAAACTTAGAATAGGTTTTTTTTTCTCTTTGTATGTTTGGCGGTCGCTGAGAAAATCGAATTTGTCTTTTATAATGTCTCCATAAAATTATAAAAATCGCTCCTTTTCATATTCTAATTTTCTAATTCAATAATTTCTTTCGTGATGCCACTCCCTAAAAAGTAGTACAATAATTTTAAAAAAAAGGATAACACGTGTACTTTTGATTTTATTAGTCAATAAAAATTGAAATTCAACTGACAGATTTTTGTACTTTTGAAACTGACGTCAACCTAAGCAGATAACGCATAATTTTCATAAATATATATATAAACTTTCTTGATTAATATTTTGAACTGCAGTAATAGACATAATGGAGCACAAATGAATTAATAGGAAAAAACAGGGTAAATCCAAAGCTTCTGTTCAGGAGGTAAATGTAATTTTTTTTTTAATTATCATAAATACTTCACATACTAAGCATACCTTAAATAAAAACACCCCATCTATTTTAAATAAGGAGGAGATGTCGTATACGCACCAGTGTGCATAACTGGCGCGATAATGGCGTTATATTGCCTGATACGGAAACTGAGCTATTGTTTATTTATCAATTATTTTTTTATTTACTTTTATTTTATTTTTTAAAATTATATAAATTGTTTTGTTCTATAGTTATTAATTAAACTTTTCTTTATTTATTGTTATTTCCTTTTTAAAATAATAGAAAGTAATTTAAAAATATATCTGTAATTGCTATTCGAAAACGCGGTTTTCGTTAAATTGGCGTCAGAAAAAAACCCCGCGCCAAACCCGTTGTGTATACGACATCTGTGCCTTAAATAATTAGGGTTTCGTTTAACTCTAGGTACTTTTGCTTTAGATATTGTCGAAAAGTACAGCAAAAATATACGGTACTACTTGATTATCCCGCCGACCAATTTCGCCAAACTATTCGCCAAATGATACAAACTGACGTAATTTTTATTTTATATAACGGAAGAATAAATAAATAAGTAAAACGCTAATAAAAATACTAATAAAAACTGGTCATATACGCTCCATACTGACGCGATTTTTTCTGACGCCAATTTGACAAAAACATCGTTAATATATCATCTATATCCGGGTTACCATATCAAGTAAAATAACGACACTTTGGCGCCAGTTAAGTACCTGGTGCGTATATGACATTGGCGGCGTCAAAACATCGCGCCAATATGCGTATATGGCATCTGTGTCAAAACTTGAATTAAAAATCACTTGATGACGTAACAAAAACGTGTATCGTGTTTAATGTCAAGTGAATGTAACATTTACAATGATCCGTTATTGTCATTTAATCTTATAGTTTGGCGATAATTTTTTAGTCGACAGGATAATCAAGTTGTACCAAGTATGGTACAGATGTCATATACGCACCACGTTCGCGCGATATTTTTTCTGACGCCAATTTGGCGAAAACCTCGTTTTCGAATACCAGTTACATATATAATTTAAAAAAGGGATTAACAATAAATTTATAAAAGTTTAATTAATAACAATAGAACAAAACAATTTATATAATTTTAAAAAATAAAATAAAAGTAAATAAACATTTTATTAATAAATAAACAACAACATTCGTTTTACCATGTCAAGCAAAATAACAAAACTTTGGCGCCAGTTAAGTACCCTGGTGCGGTGCGTATATGACATTGGCGTCAGAAAAAAATCGCGTCAACGTGATGTTCATATGACATCTGTGGCGGTTCAAGTACACTTCGGAACGTTACTTTGAAATCGGTGTGTTTCATCGCCAAAATCGCCAAGATGCTTAATGATCATCGCCACTGAATATATAAATGATGCCATATTTGCAAACTTATAGGTCAAAATATAAGTGGAACCTCGGTTCACGACCACCTCTGTTTACGACCAGTTCGGTTTATGTCCAACTTTGATGATCAAAATTTGACTCGGTTGGCGTGCAATATCTCGGTTCACGACCAAGGCTGCCGAATAGTTCAGTTGGCAACCTTCACATAACTGCTGTTATTAGTCAAGTTTGGAGTAAGGTGTGCATATCAGAGTGCTTTGTGTACCTTTATTACTGTAAAAAAAATAACTTTTTGTTTTACTTTTACTCAGGTTTGAGCTAATATTAGCTCTCATTATGACTTCTAAGAATGAAAAAGTGCTTAGTGATAGCAGTTGTAAGAAGCTTAAGCGAATTACTGTTCAATAAAAGAAATTGTAGCAAAACATGAGAACGACGTTAGTATAACCTGTCTAGCTAAGCAATACGATGTGGCCTAAATCTTCGATTTCCACGCTAATCTATATATGTATTACGCTATCGTATGTGTCACAGAAATCACGATTATTTGTTAATTGTTTAATGGCAACGCTCCTATGAAACGTATCTCATTGTTTATAGAACAGCATTTAATGCATCTCCATACCTATAAGTGGGGTTACCATAGGCTGGCCCCTGTTCTGTCGCCAAATAACGCCAAGTTTATCGCCAACTTGGCGATATATCACCAATTACCTATAGACTCCCATTGTAAACCAATAGGGTTTACTTGTTTAGAGAGAATCAACAAATTGAGATATTTTAATGCACCAAAAACTAATATCAGTTCAAGGAATTATATTAATTATATTTAAGGGAGCCCAAGTAAATTAAATTATGAATAAAAATAACTTGAATTTGATTTAAACACTTTGAACCTCTTAAAACAGTGTGCATTACTTGGTTAACTAGTGTGTTATTGTGCGAAATAAGATAAAAGTATTGGGAATATTTAAAAGAACTCAGGTTTATTTATATTCAATATATAATTATCAAAAAATTTAAAAGACTAGTATTAAAAAATGCTCTGACGAGCACCAAAAAAGGCTAATATGTTTTTAAGTATGAAAAAGGGTTTGACAAGTGCTTCTAATTGAGCATGAAAAAGGACAAGGGGTACCTTCTTGGCTGCAGCTCACTGTCAATGCCAACTTTGAAAAAATCATATTTGGACTTATTCCATATAAAAAACAATCAGCCACAGTTACGATAAAAATGTGTAGTGTAAAGACACAGACAGTAAAGACGCAGCCTGATTAAATATGAATGTAAGGCGACATAGTACCAAAAATCTTAGTTCCTGCAGCGTATCACACTCATGCAGTGCCACCAAGCACTCCCGCAGTGTAGAACTGTACAGAAAACTGATTTGTAGTGCAGTGTAGACTGATGCAGCACTCTGCATAGGAACAATTCCACATGTGCATGCATTACAACATAATGCATTCATTGATTGTTGAAATTATATCCAAGTGGATATGGTTGTAAGATGTACTATGCAGTACAACAGTGCATATGTAAATTATAAACGAACATTAGACGCATACACCTTTAATACGGAAGTACAAAAGCACAATGTGAGTGTGCACTGAGGTTCAAATGCATAATAGGAATGTACAGTGTAGTATAATTTGTAGAGAAATAATGGTACACAGTGCACTGTACAAAGTTGCATTGCAGACGCATGTGCAGTACAATAGTGGAACAGTGCAGTTAACATGCAAAGCACGAAAATTAAGAATACTAAAAAAATTTTTTGACAATTATACAGCATGTTTTTACAAAATGTCTCTCTTTGAGTCTGTCTGACTGTCTGTACGTTACTCAAATTTTGTGGGCGCTCTCTCTCTAAAACTAATGTACAGAATTTAATGAAATTTTAGAATCAGTTAGCCCCTGATATAAATTGGTGCCGATTAATTTTTGGCGTAAATCGCTCTATAAGTGGCGCTCCTACGCAGTATTTTTCACGATTTCCACAATAGCTATATCTCAAGACATGTAACATGTAGTTAACATGTAAAGCACGACGGAAAATTTTACTAAAGTACTGCGAATTTTTTTTTTTTTGTATGGAATAAGCGCAAATATGATTTTTTCAAAGTTGGCATTGACAGTGAGCTGCAGCCAAGAAGGTACCCCTTGTCCTTTTTCATGCTCAATTAGAAGCACTTGTCAAACCCTTTTTCATACTTAAAAACATATTAGCCTTTTTTGGTGCTCGTCAGAGCATTTTTTAATACTAGTATATATATATATTCGTCATGTGTATGTACTATAACTATATATGTGTCTATTTGTCATATTTTTAACTTGTATATTAACTAGTTAGTGGTCCTCAAAGTTATTTTTAGAAAATTGGTGGTCCGCACAACTAAAAAGGTTGGGAACCACTGCTCTAGTAAGTCAGTATTTTGATGGACTGTGGGAAGTCGCTGCTCGTTCTGTAAAATTACATATTAAACGTGTAATTGGAAATATTGATTTAACATTTGAAGAACTATATACTTTTTAAACTCAAATTGAAGCTATCTTGAATTCTAGACCATTAGGAGCAATTGATAGTTATAACAACTGGCAATTGTTATAACTATCAATTGCTTCTAATGGTCTAGAATTCAAGATAGCTTCAGGGCTGCCACAGGCGACTATTTTTATATTCTGTTCGCACCACTATTTTTAAAAAATACCCTTTGTAGTATATTTCCCTTGCAAATGTTGCCGAAGTATATATAAAAGATTTTTGCTTAAAAAAAGTGGTGCGAAATGGAATTAAAAAATAGTCGCTTGTGGCAGCCCAGCAATTCAGATAGTATAAATATTTTGACTCCATCTCATTTTTTAATTAGAGACGTTATTAGTTCCTCAGCTGAGCTTTTAAATGAGGAAAATTTGTCTTTACGATCTCGTTGGGATATTGTTTAAAAAATTGACATTATGTTTTTGGAGAAGGTGGAGTATTGATTATTTGAGCTCTTTGCAAAATGGAAAAAAATGGGGAATATATATATATAGCCCATCGATTTTAGCCGATATCTACTTATATATGTACGAGGAACAAATTGATATAAATGAGGATATGAGGTGCTTTCGTTACATTGATGGCGTTTTAATAGTCAGATGCAATGATGTGAAAAAAGAAAAAATTGATTGCTATCCTAAAGGTTTAAATTTGAAATTGGAGTCAAAAAGTAAAAACATGGTCAATTATTTAGACATTAATATCGAGATAAAAAATGGTGAGATAAAAACAGATATATATGATAAACGAAAAAGCTTTAACTTCGAAACTATAAAAATCTTAAATTTTGGATCAAATGTGCATATCTCAATATATAGAAATATTTTTATTAACGGGTTAAACCGTATAGATAGATTGACATCAAATACTGGGGAAAAAATTGAAGAACTTTACAAATGGTATATTCTGGCATTGCACCATGGCTATCCTGAGAGATTTTTGAAGAGTCTGCTGCGAAATTTCGTAAAGTGTAAGACTTATCGCAGAGATTTAGAGGTAATGTGGATGCGAAGAGAGGAGTAACTGTGGCTTTGACTGTTCAGGGTTTACGTGCAAGATTGTTTGGGGTTTCATGTTCAGTTGTTGGTTTTCGATGGGTCTAGGCAGCTCATTCTATTTGTTAGTTTTTTCTTTTTGGTCTTGACAGGTTGTTTGGGGAGCGTTGTGCACATAAAAACTGGTTTTAACCCCGCAGTTGCATGTCGCAAGTGCATGCCGCCTGTCTCCATGGATTCAATTTCTTCTGGTTTTAGTTTGAATGTTTTTAAAGTTTGCCGTTTTTAAAGTATGTTGTTTTGAAGTTAGTTGTTTTTAGTTATTTTGATGTTGTCATTTGGTTTAGTTTATTTATTGTTGGATCAGTTCCGTAGTTTCGAATTTTTGGTTTGGTTTTTGGATATATATATATATATATATATATATATATATACCGAAAATTTTAAAATTAAATAATGTAGTAATTTTGAAAGAGGATAATGCTCCTCTTTGGCCTTTGGGCTAATTTTTATTGTATTACGTGATGTGTATAAATTCAATCGATCATACACAAGACCACACAAAAGAATTCGCACGCATTACTGGATGTGGACACCCATTCCTGAAAATGAATTTTATTGAGTTATTTATATTTTAAATTGATTATTTATATATCTCATTTCATTGTATGAAAAAAAAAATTCTTAGTCATATTCTGTTAATGTTGGAAAGTGTTTTATAATCCGTGCCTGATGCATGATTTTTTGTTTTTCTTTTAATGTAATTTGCAGAGAGATCGCTGGGAGATGCTTATTTTTACTTTCTCTTTCTTTTCCAGGACTATCTATATTATAAAGGACAAACATATCTGTGCGTAACGCATACGTCATTCTGCGAATGGCAACACTTTGAAATTTGAAATAAAAATTTGGTTTTGCAATTTTCGCTACTGCAAAATTTTAAACTTCTAAACATACCACGTTTTAAATGTTTACACCGTCGTATGCAGAAAAAAATGCACATTTAAATGCAATTTGTTTGAAAGATGTACCTCAATTTATTTTTGAGATATTAATTTTTTTATAGTTTTTAATACCAATTTTCTAATCGTGGCAACTGAAGTACTTCATTTCTATTAAAAGTGGTTTAGTTATCTTTATTGATTATATTCTTACTGATGCCATTTTCTCATTACAATTAAAAATATATTTTTTAAAAATTTGAACAGAAAATGACGTTACGCTTTAAAAAAGACACAATTTCCCTGATGATGCTGTTATATTTCACTATTTTTTCATTTCGCTGACTTTGAGTTTGAGACAATAGGCAAAATATTTCAGCGACTGAAAATGACGTCATATTTAAAAGAAACCGATAATTTTATTTGATAAAACGAGATATTTCCCCATGAATACGTCTAAAAGTTATAAATTTCTGAAATTTTTACGCGCAGGTACAGAGATTGTTATAAGACCTGAAATCACGAGTGGGAATTTTAACATGGCAAGTTGTAATAGTTGACAAACGTGACTTAAAGCTTGAAAATATATTTATCAATAACCAATTGCGCGTTAAAATGTTTTTAAATTATACATAGAATGACACAAAATGTATAACGCTTCAGGGGTTGAACTCATCCGTTTCCTGATAATCCAAACGCGGCCACGTTAGGCTTAAGTATTCCGATGCCGTATTTGCCGACTGCCTTATTTAATCTGTCTATCTATTTGTTGTGTAACATATTCTTCTTCAATTTTTCTCAAACCTTCAAAAAGTATACAATTATAACGCTTTAAGATCTAATTTAAAAATAACCAGATACCAACAACAGGGTTCCGATGTATACAAGCGATTACCGTTGCCATTCATAAGCACAAATTACAAATCCAAAAACAAATGAATGACTCTTTCAGCTATTCATTAAATGCTCTTAAAATATTTTGCAAAAGCATATTAATATTTTGAAATACGTTTTTCACTTTTGTTTACATTTATTTACAGTTTGAATTCAGTATACACGGTTAAAAATATCGCGAAAAATTACCTCTGCTTTTCAAGGCTATCTATTTTCTGACCAATGAGAACACTTTATGGTGTTCAGTGAATATAGCTATATTCGGTGATTCATTCCCGTGAATTATTTTGTACCGGATTAACGTTTCCTTTCTAAAAACAAACGTATTTCAAATTATTTAAAAGCTTTATTATGGTTTTACAAATATTTTAAGAGCAAAATCGGATGTCGACCGTATTTTTTAATGATTCGTTCAAAGAGTCATTCAATTGCTTCTGGATTTGGAATTTGTGTTGTACATGTGGCATCACGACACACGAGTGAATGTTGATTTGATTTTCAATCTTAAAACGTTGAGTAAAACGTGCTTTCTTTTCCACTATTCGCAAAAGTTACATTTTTAGACAGATTATTCAAAATAAATTAATATTTATAAGAGATTACATTCAATTATCTAATATTCAGCTGCGATAACTTGAGTTAAAATTAGATTGGTAGCTTTATCTATCCCTATATGAAAGTAAACAAACAATTGATTCATTCGTCTTGAACTTTTAAAATATTAAAACAAACGTTTATATGCTCTGTTGCGCCATCTGACGGTAGTTAAAAAAAGGAAATTTTCTTTTTAAAATGTTTTTTGAATTCTGAAGACATTGGGGGGGAAAATGAATATTTCTTATAAAATGAAATTAGAATATCAGAAATATGTAATGCCGTGTATTACATATATATATATATGTATATATATCAATGCATTATTATAATAAATAAAATTTTGTATTTTGTAGGGAAAATAAATTTGTAATTTAATAACAGAATTTGGGAAAATAAATTGTTAATGTAATTAATAGTTGCAATTTACTTATGTGATAAATGATGATTTTTAATTATCAAAATTTATTACAGGTTTCTTTTATGCATGTTTAAAAAAAATCGGGATTTTCTCTGTTCAACTTTTTAAAATTTAAGTTATATAATTATTATTTTGGCAATTAGTAAAAACAAATAAACTTTCTGTTGGAATTGTCTTTTATTTTACCACATACCATCAGATAAAATAGTTAATTGACAATATGTTTTAAAATAACATTATTAGTACTAATTTGAATGTTTTTGTGAAATATTTCTTCAAATTTTGTGAGTGACGTTCATTTGCATACTTTATATCAGTATTTTACCAATTCAATTAATAATTTTCTTGCCAATTAAATTTCAATGAAAAATGGGCTGTTTTTACTTTACCCCACCTGACCCTATTAATCAGACAAGACAAAATTTATTACTTCACAATTCTTTTTATAATGCAATGCTATATAATTTTTTTGAAAATGCAAACACGTCATTCTGACGGGCTATATTCTAGTGGTTAATATTGATGTGAAACGTTGAAAATGACTTGATTTGTTTAGATTTAAAGGGGGGGGGGGGATTCTATGATTATGTCAAGGTGAAATCCTTTTTGCTGATTTTTTCATTCCGTAATACCAAGCATCAATTGATAACTTAATCAAAATTACTTACCTTGATTATATGTTACTGATTACGTATATGAATAAAGTTTAATTTTCCAATAATTTTAACAGTTATGAAGTTTATGAAAAAAGTATTTTGTTAATCTTAGGTTAAAATATGTCTTTGGAGAGTTAAATTAACAAGTGTAAGATGGATTTTTTATTGTAATTATTGTTGTCGATGTATTATAAATTTGATGCAACATTTCCTAAGTAAACATTTTCTTGCGTCGAAATTCGACGGGTTCCACCTCGTTCCTTTAAAATCAGTGAAATAATATTGATCAAGTAGGAAATAAAATATGATTTTTAGGCACGAATTTAAATGATGGATTATATGTACACAGTGTGTCCTAAAAACGTTCAAATGTCTTTTATTATATATGTAGAATTTTAATTAATTTTTCAATTAATATTCAGCGGTGAAATTACTCCCAAAATTATTGAATATTAATGCATGGCTTTTTTTTTTTACCTCATGCGCGCACTATGCGTATAATCAACAGAGTAAAATATGTCCAAGCCGGTAATGGAGCTCGGATCCTTGGAATAAGGCACCAGTGCTCACTCTGTGCTTTTTTCACTCTGTTGGTTTTACACTGAGTTAGCGATGCGAAAAAAATCACGTATTTAATATCCAATGTCTTTTAATTATTACCAGCTGGAGATATTTTTAATTTGATACATAGTCATACTTCATAATGATAGCACAACGTCTTCAATTTTGAAGATACAGACGTGCAGTTTTTTGCAATGATGTTATTGGAACAAAACGGTAAAAAATTTAACTGCGGAATTTTCTATAGAGGGTTCGTACGAAAATTTAGAAACTGTAACTTTTTGAAAATTGATGGCAGGATTATTCCATAATATAACCTTATTTCCTACTTTTAAAAAAAGCAAGTCTTCATAGACAAATAATCTCTAACAGCAAAAATTAAAGAGCATTTTGGAATACTTGATATTTTGAAAAGACAGATGCAGTTTCTTGCAATGATGTTGTTGGAACAAAAGGATAAAAAATTTAACTGACGAATTTTGTACAGGGTAATCGTATGAAAATTTAGAATGTAACTTTTTGAAAATTAATGGCAAGGCTATGGCATAATATAACCTTATTTCGCACTTTGAAAAAAAAAATGCATATGTTTCATAGCGAAATAATCTTTAACAGTAAAAATTAAAGAGCTTTTTGGACTACTTCACTGTTGAAGATACGGATATGCAGATTTTTGCAATGATGCTGTTGGAACAAAAGGTTAAAATTTTTAACTGGCGAATTTTGTATAGAGGGATTGTGTGAAGCTTTAGAAAGTGTAACTTTTTGAAAATTAATGACAGCACTATTCCATAATATAACCTTATTTCGTACTTAAATAAAATTCAAGCTTCATAGCAAGTAATATTTAACAGTAAAAATTAAAGAGATTTTATGTGTGTGTGTGTGTGTGAAGACTTAGTTATTTTCTAAAGGTATGTTTGTATATTTTTCAAAAATACTTGTCAGCTTGTAAAAACGAAAAAATGTATTTCATTACGTATGTACAGTTGTGGAAAAAAATGAACACTCTCTACTAACTAACTACTAGTTTCAGAGAAATTAATTATTTTAAAATGAATATATTTTAGGTCTATGTATCCAAATTGAATTTCGATACTCGGTTGTTGAAATGCTACAGAATGACTTCACTTCCATTAATGTATTATTGTCGCCAAAATGACCATTTCCCCCACTTAATATGTTTCGACTACCGCCAGCCCAAATGTTTCAATAAAATGAGTAAAATATTTCTTTCAAATTATGCTTTTCTGCGTATTATATACGGCCCCTTAAACCCTCATTTTGACGTTTTTTAAGCATAATTTGAAAACTCCTTGGGAGAAAAATTTGAAATTTTGAATTCGTTTAAAGCAGGACATAATAAATATAAATTTATCAAAAAAATTGTAGGTTGCAATTCATATTTTTTCGACTATTAATTGAATAATTTATAATTCATATTATAATATTTTTTAAATTACAAATTCAATGTATTTATGTTTGGGTTTTTAGTATTATAAGCACACAAAAAATGATCACATTAGGATTATAATTTCAGAAGATATTAATAAAAATATGAAAATGTAATTTAACATTAGAAACTCTAAATTTTGAATGTTTAGACTTAGAAAACTTATCATCCAAATGACTTGAAATTTTGTATCTAGAAATAGTTTGAACCGAAGATTTAAAATAATGTTGTCAAAATTGGGTGTTGCCATTGAAAAAACAAAGTTTGTTCTGGTTTTGATTTGCAGGTGGCCCTTTAAGCGAATTTTATGTACAGTCGTGGAGAAAAAAAGTAAACACCCCTACTAACTCCTCAACAAATTATTATAGACGAAAGTGACTGGTACCGAACGATTGGAAATAAAGTCTACTTTTAAATGATGTATATAAAATTTTCTCAGGGGGCCATCTACATATTAAAACGAATACAAACTTCATTTTTTTCAATAGCAATACCCAATTTTAACGAGATATTTCAAATCTTCGGTTCAAACTATGCCTATAGACAACAAATTGGAAGTCATTTGAATGATAAGTTTTTGAATTATAAACATTAAAAATTTAGTGCTTCTAATGTTAAATTACATTTTCATATTTTTATTTATATCTCCTGAAATCATGCTCCTAATGTGCTAATTTTGTGTGTAGCAATAATGCAAATATACCCAAATATAAATACGTTGAATTTGCAATTTTTATAATTTTATGATATGAATTATGAAATTAATATTCGAAAAAAATATGAATTGCAACCTACAATTTTTTTGATGGATTTTGATTTATTAAGTCTTGCTTTATGGAAATCCAAAATTTCACATTTTTCTTCTAAGTAGTTTTCAAATTATGCTTAAAAAAGGGCAAAATGATGGTTTAAGGGGCCGTCTATGATAGAACTCACTAGATATTTTGAAATTTCTTATGCTGTCCTGTTATCTAGCAGATTTCATTGGCTGCTTGAGTGACGCTTAAGGTGCCTTGATCAAGAAGGGGGCTCTCTCGGTTAACAATTGAGTACAGAACTTCAATTTGGATACAGCCCTTAAAATAGGCTCGTTTTAAAATAATTAATTTCTCGGAAACTTATGGTATGAATTGCATAAAAATTTGTTTTTAGGCTAATTGAAGGGTGTAGAGTTCATTTACGCTGTCAGAATTATGTACTGATATTGAAAAAAAATAAAGTTATGGTTCGTTTTAATGGTTCGTATGGTATTTCCAATCGTTCGGTACCAGTAACTTTCTTCTACGGTAATTTGTTGAGGCGTTAGTAGGGGGTGTTTACATTTTTTTCCCACGACTGTACATCATTGAAAAGTAGACTTTATTCCCATTCTTTTGGTACCAGTAACTATCTTCTACGATAATTTGTTGCAGAGTTAGTAGGGGGTGTTTACTATTTTTTTCTACGACTGTATATTCGAATGCAGAGACAACGATAAGTCCTTTCTACTTTGTTAAATATAAAGGAAAATAAATTTGAAAACAAATTATCATTCAATAATTTTTTATTTATATGTAACATTAAAGATATAATTTTCCAATTTTTCAAATTCATTTTACATTTAATACAAATTTTTACAGTAATCTATGTTACAGAGTTTAATTGTGCTAATTAAACTTCAGAAACAATAAAAAATAGCAGAAAAGAAATCCATAAAATCAAACAAATATTTTAAATAACATTCAAATACACTAATGTACAATTAAACTATCTCTTATGCGTAGTTTTATATATATATATATATATAGTTTGATTTTTTGCAAGAGAACGGCACAGTTGCTGTGTTTAGTTAACTCTCTGACTAAATTATTTTTATTTAATTCTCTAGTTGTATTTATTACACATATCGATGATACAGAGGTGTATATAACTTCATAATATAGATATCTTAGGAATTTATTTGTAGGTATAAGAAAGGAGGAAATGGAGAAAGAAAAAGTGCTAATTTATTTCAAGTAAAAAAACCCACGAAGAAAAGCCTTGAATTGATTTAAATGTAGTTATATAAATATCCTTGTTGTGTATTAGTATTTTGTGTGTTCAAGTTTTCTCCAAAAGATTGAAAATGCGTTATAATTTATTACCTGTTGGAGATATATAATCATTGAAAGTTCGAAATGTGTTTAAAATAAGTTAGAAATTAAGATTATGTTAATGAAATGGCCTTGCTATTAATTTTCGTAAAGTTACACTTTTAAAGCTTGTATACCATCCCTGTGTCCTATAAGTTGAAGATATTTAAAAAACTTTTTTCATTCTATGACAAGTAACAGCAGTAAAAATTCCATTCTTCTACGTCCAAAACTCACCTATTTATGATATTTTATGAAGAATTATGAAAATTCCGAGCTTTCCGGAACTAAAAACAGACAAACCTCTTTTTAGTGCCGGAAATCTGAGGACATTAATAAAATTTAAAGTATCACAGCTCGCTGAATTTTAGTTAGAAGAATGGCATTTTTAATGTTGTTACTTGTTATAGAACGGAAAAGTTTTTCTAAATTTCTTCAATTTATAAGACACAGGGGCCATATAAAAGTTTTAAAAAGGTAATTTTGTGAAAATTAATGTCAGGACTAGTTAATCAACATAATATTAATTACTACCTTATTTTGAACACATTTGAAATTTACATTGCCTACGTATCTCAACAGGCAATAAATTAAAGTGCGTTTCAATCTTTTTGGGGACACTTTGTATAGTGTACAGCATACATGCTAAAAAAAAAAAAGCTATTTTCTCAAAAAGGAAAAACTAAAGAAAAGGAAAATTATAACGAAAGTTGCGGTTCAAAAATAGGTACACGTCTGTTAAACTGCATCTGCAATTTTCGGACATTTCTGCTTTTTTTTTTCTAATTAAGTGTATGAAAACGAAGAACAAGGATTCTGCTGTGAGGTACTCTGTAAAAATATTATGTTCAACTTTAAACTATTTGATGGCGGAAAAAAAAAAAAAAAAGCAGAAGCATCAAATTATAGTTCACTTGATTTTTCAATATTCCCCAATCCTGATCATGGGGAGATTTTAACAACGTATTGTAGTCAAGTCTGTCTAATGTATGTAAATTAATTTAAAGATTTTAATTCAGACATTAAAATGTATGTGTATCTTAATTTTAACAATTGTTTAACTTTTCACTATCCTTATAGCAATATGTAATAGACAATCAGAACAAATAGTTTTATGCATTCTCAATGTGATGCTTTAGAGCACGAAAATATTTGCCTGCTTGTATATTGGTTAAAGCCTTGGCTACGAGTTAGAAGGTGTTAGTTTGAATACCACTGCGGGTCTGGCTGTATGTAGTGTGGGAAGTTTAATTTTAACAGAGATTCCGGTCTAATTAATCCTTATTTAGAAAGGATGTTGCCCCTTTATAGTTTAACATTTTACCAAGTCATGGTTCAACATTTAACCAGTTCATGATTAAACCTATACACAAGTTTATGGTCCAATTGAAGCACTAAACGTTGGAACAAGATTTCACCATCTTATAATGGCAACATTTTTGATATCATGTTGCGTTTTAAAAGCTATTTTAGCATCAAATTCAAGACTTTTCTAATTTTTAACGTGTTTAAATAAAGAAACGGTAAAAGTAACTACAATTATTTCACAACGATGAGCATTTAATGCATAAGAAGTTTATCTCGCAGTAATACTTTGTATTTTCAACCCGTGTTCACTATTTAATGACTATCATTCAATTTTCGACGTCAACAATTTCTTGCGAATGACCGTCGTCTTCGTCGTCTTCACCGGGATAGAAACGATCGCAACTGTTGCTAGGTGACAGGCCGCCCTCTTCACAGGGCGCTTCGGGCAACCCAAGTGTGTGCGTGAGTGTGTGCCTCCTGAGGTCACAGTTGCGTCTGAAGACTTTGCGACAAACATCACAATTGTAGGGTTTGATGTCGGTATGAGTCAAAAGGTGAGTCTTTAGGTTGCTACGCTGATTAAAGGTTCTACCACACGTAGGACATTTATGAGGACTGTCTTCCATGTGAAGGATTCGATGCACAGCTAGCGTCCGTGACTGACAGAATCCCTTGCCACATTCGCTGCATTTGAATGGCTTTTCTTTAGAGTGTATGTACCTGAAATTGAAAACAATGAAGAAATTCATGTCAAGAATTTAATATAACAGAATTAAAATATTAAAACGACAGTATTTACTTGACGAATATATTATTATCGATTTATATTAAGTTGTCTATTGAGCACGATGACAAAACTCTGAAAGGCAAAAATGGAGACAAAAGCTTGCATCTCAAGTTTACAGTTTCTTTTTCAATCCTTTGCCGTCTTATTAAGTTTATACGCAGGAGTCATGCTGGTCAGAGTTAATTTTCGTTGAACGAACAGTAATAGATAATATGCAAGATTGTGAAGGAAAAACAAAATTTTTTTATTCTTTTTTAAACTTTAGATATATGTAACACAATAATATGTTTTAATTTTATCTAAAATTTATATTTCATAGTTCTCTATCGTGTGATATCTTTCAAATCAGTCTCCAATAGGCAGCTCTTAATTTTGTTGTTTGAACACATAAAACAATCTCTACTCTTTACATCTTATCTTTTTTAAATTACTTTCAATTTCACGGCACAGTTCTCTCGGTAACTTTCTTTTTGCCACTTTAGAGTATTATGCTTAAAATATTTTAAAAAGCGAAAATTCTTAATTATACTTAAACACAATTTGCAAAATATTATTTTGAATTTTACGTATCTCCGAAGATTGTCTAATTAATATAACATAAGACCAGTATAGCTCTTTGCTGTGCTGGCTGAGAGCAGACATAAGATTGGAACGGTAAAAAAGCTGTTGTGGCTGAGAGCAGACATACGATTGGAACGGTAAAAAAGCTGTGGTGGCTGAGAGCAGACATACGACTGGAACGGTAAAATAGCTGTGGTCGCTGAGAGCATACATAAGACTGGAACGGTAAAAAAACTGTGGTGGCTGAGGGTACACATACGATCTCAAACGGTTAAAAAATATCAATTCCATACGTTTAATAAAATAAATTTGATTTTAATGTTTGAATTCTATATGGAAAACTAACGCTGGCATTGATAATATCAATAAGGGAAGATACTGTTGGCACAGGGACAAATGCCTTTCAAAATTCCGACAGTAAGTATTGTACAGAATTATAGCACATGATGCATCATAATTGGTGGTAGCTTCATAAGATTCGGTACATACAGGAGAATATTTTCATATATTGATCCTAGTTTTCTTTTTTTTAAAGTTAAAACTGACTACAGCTATGTCAAAATTTAAAAAATATGATCACGGTAGCTTCGTGTATTTTCGAGGAAAGAGCAGAAGAGCGGGTATGTTTGGTGACGTTATTCTCAATAAAATATGTAGAGAGGGTGTTACCGAATTCAACCCATAAATTCAGAGTGGTGATAGTAGGTATCAAGAGGATGAAAAATTACGATAGAACATGGGGTCGCAAACCACGTATTTAATAAAAAATATGAGGGTGTATCAATAAGTTTTTGCCCTCACATAGAAACAATTGAGTAAAATTTATGAAATTGCTACATTTGGATTAGTCTTTTTCTATATAGTCACCGTGCACAGTAACACATTTTTGCAAACAGTGTTTCAAAAAGAGGGGGAGGATGTAGTCCAGGATAGTAGACCCTAGGGGGATTTTTCAAACTTTTATCGATCCCCACATGTGATATATTGTTGGAAAGGCCTGTGACAACTTATTCATGTTATGTACCTCCCGAGCCCCTCCCCCTCAAATTTGTTTCCCCCTGCTGGGCACTTTTCTAAATTTTGCGGACACCATTCATGCCCCCGTGGGGCAAATTTGGGGCTCGGGACTCGGAGGGTGCATAACATGAATTAGACTCCGCCCCCCTCCTTTGGGTCTACTATTACACCTCCTGAAATACATCCTCACCCCTCTTTTTGAAATTCCGTGTAGCAATTTCATAATTTTTACTCAATTATTTCTATATGAGGGCAAAAACTTATTGATACACCCTCGTACAGAGTGTTCTATCCTAACCCAACGTTATTTGACGGTAATAAGTTTCGGAAAACTGAAGTATATTGTAATGAAACTTTTAACAGACATGCTCACATTTGTTGTATATATGATAACACCAAAAAAAGGTGGTAGAAGTTTCCATTATACGCGCTAGCAGTATTCACTTGACGCTCCGTATTTTGTACTGTGATTATCAGTTCATACAGTATCATCGATTGCGTGAGCACATCTGAGCACATCTCCTGAACTTTTTGTGATGTTATCACATTACATACAAAACAAGGCACCGTTACATTTTTATTGCAAGATTTTTATTTTTTGCAAAATTATTACCATCAAGCCGACTTCAGTTAGGGTGAAACATCCTACATTTGTAACTAAATAAGTGGTTTTCGACCCCATATGTTCTATGGCAATTTTTCATCCTCCTGATGCCTTTTATCACACCTCTGAATTTGTAGGTCGAAATCGGCAACATCCTGTGAAATGAAGTCGCAATTTATACAGTAAAGTCCTAAAAACGAAACTTGCCTAGAATGGAAAACTTAAAAAGAAAATTTCATAGTATCCACGAAATTATTTTTTCTCACAATTGTAGCAGACTGCGTTTTTTAAAAAGACGAAAACTACAACAGATTTTGTTTTCTCTGGCTCTTTCAGATTCCGTCTTAGTAGGTTTTACTGTATTATGATAGTGAAAAGAAAATTCCTACTCATAGTCACCCAGATTGGTACAATTAAAGATGGAATTATTTACTATGATTTCTTTGAAATTATAATGTAATTATTTAGAAATGCTAATTATAAATTTCTTATTTTCCCCGAAATTTGAGTTTAAAAAACTGTATCCTTTGATTAACTTTCGGATGACCAGGAGGGTGGGGGACGAGACATCTTAAATTAACATCAACGGCAGTTTTTACTATGGCTAGGGCCCTACAAATTATGAGCAACTTTTACCATTTTTTACTAATAGCATTTTCTGTTTTATGTTTAAATGCAGAATTTCTGTCATTTAATAAAGAAAATATTTCGATCAGAAATTTGTGGTAAAATTGCTGCATAATTTGATGTGCCATAACTATAGGCTTTCAGGTTTTAAAATTTCACATAGTCATCAGAGTGAGTTCACATTTTTTACTCATTAACATGAAGATTAACATAAAAACAAAAGAACACTAAATAGCGTTGAAAGTTTTGAGGAAGTTTTTTTAAATAATTAATTACCTGTGATCTCTTAAATGATCTTGTCTTCTGAAAGCTTTGTGGCATATGTCACAAGTATAAGGTCGTTCATCGGTATGAGTTCTTTCATGAATCAATAAATTATAGGACTTAGTAAACCTCCTTTGGCAATATTTGCATATAAATTCTTTTTTGGGCCTCGACGATCCTCTGCCTCGGGCTAATTTTCGCTCGAAATAGTCCGTTGCCAGTCCCATAGCTCCAAGTGTATAGTAAGGTGATATAAATGGGTAAGTGTGACTGGTAATAAGGGCTACTGAAGCTTTTGGAGGAGTCGAAGAATGTCCTTCAAATGGAGCTCCTTTGGTACCTGGTAAAGTATTGCTGTGAGCCGGTGGGGGATCCTCTTTGGAAGTGGCAGACTCAGCAAGTTTCGAAAAGTCAAACTTAGATTTAGTCGCTTTCATTTTTTCACCTGCTTCCGAACTGGTAGATGTAGATTGCACAGAATATGACTTTTCGGGACTGGGCGACAAACTTTTGGTTTGTCCATGTCGGACAGACTTTGGCGAAAGCCTATCGGGTAAAATATCACTTGCAGTCGGTGGCTTGGCAGACATTCCATCCGCCATTACAAAAGGATAATTGGCAAATTGTTGAACACAACCAGCCATAGTATACGCTGGAAGAATGGGCAATGGGGATAGAGGAAGATGAGTTCTTGAGAAGACCGGCTGGGAAAATCCATGTACAGCTGGATGCATGACTAAACTTGGTAAAAATTGCGAACCAGCTACTATCATCTTTTTGCTATTGAAATGTGCTTCTGGTGGGTGCTGAGATGACTCTTGAATAACAGGCGGTCTTTCCACAGCAACAGATTTGTTAAACGTTTTCATTTCTTGCATCTTCATCTCTATTTGATCATCTGTAAAATAAAACGAAAACAATAACTAATGTAAAATTAAATTTTTTAAAATATTGTTCTAATTATTCTTCGAAATAAAATAATTTTTATATGAGTTTTAATTTTCCAACTGAGTGAAAAAGTATCCAGACCAGGATTTGAACCAGGCAAGTAGGGGAAAAAGGAGAGTTCAGCGCCATAAGGCGGATTGCGGATTGGGAGGATTGAGGAGGAGGGAGGAATCCACCTTGTGGATGGAGGAGGAGGGAGGAATCCACCTTGTGGATGGAGGAGGAGGGTGGAATCCACCTGTTGGGAGACTTATCCTATAGTAGGAGGGGTTAAATGTTGGAGGGTGCTTAATTTTTGAGGGGGCTTAATTTTTGAGAGGGGCTTATTTATTTTTTTTTTTTTCGAATCGACTTAGAGTAGAGATGGAAATATCATACTATAACGTAGGTCTTTTCGAGAGGAAGTATGAAGACACTAAATTTTTCGATGGGCTTAATTTTTGAGGGGGGCTTATTATTGTTTTTCGAATTGATTTAGTATTAGAATGGAAATATCATACTATAACATAGTGAGTTAGGTGTTTTCGAAAGGGAGTTTTAGGGGTCTAAATATTTTAGTGGGGCTTATTTTTAGGGGGGGGCTTAATTTTTTTTTCTTCAAATTGACATAGAGTAGAAATGGAAATATCATACTATAACATAGAGATGTAGGTATTTTCGAAAGGGAGTTTGAGGAGCCTAAATTTTTTATAGGGGCTTATTTTTTAGGGGGGCTTATTTTTAGGGGGGCTTAATTTTTTTTTTTTTTTTTTTTTTCTGAATTGTTTTAGAATTTGAATGAAGATAAAAATGTCTTATGTTTTCTGAAAAAAATTTTTGATGCTGCCATCTGTATGCGGTAGTGCGAATTTATTATTGAAAATAGTATTTTATTTTTGAAAAGTTTTGAGGAAGGTTTGAACCTGCAAAATAGTCTCTTGGCTCGATGATATGTTGAAGACTTAACTAATCGAGCCAAGAAACTATGTCTATATGTTTAGATTTTAGATGTTTCAAAACAAAAAATTGTATTCCCCCTTCTGTATGCGCAAAGAGAGGTTGGTTTCTTAAGATAACTCAATAATACCTATTTTAACTGCTCACTCTGCGAATTCTTTTAATGTGTATGATTTTTATTTTTAGTTTAACTGATTTTATCGATTTTGTGAATGAGAGTTTGATTATTTTACCAAGCTAAGGTTTCGAACCTGCGAACTCCGTTTCAAATTTAATTTTTTGTAACCGATAAGCTATCCACTATCCAGACCGCGTCCCGACAATTACTGAATTACTTTTGAACACTATATATTTTTTAAAAATACCTACCTCTTCCTCTTTCTTATACTAGGGAAGTTAATATAATTTATGTTTAAATTGAAGAAATAATTAATTTTTTATATTTCTTTAATAAGGCAAGTCATTTTTTTTGATCGATTAGAAGGCTACCAAACGATTTGAATTAAACATTGTTTTTACCAGTATTAATCCTCTTATCAAATTTTAAAATTATACTTTTTCTTGTGAACCATATCATATTCATTTAATCGTCTGAAATTCATTTCCTAAACCCTCTTATCAACGTTACTCACTATCTATCACAAACATCCGATAAGTCTAATCGGCTTTTTTCAACAGAAAATAGCTAATATGTAAATATTGATAACTATTGAAGAGATTATTTCACTTGTTTCCAGATTTTAAATGAAAGTTTGAACAGATTTTCTATTTATCGATTATTATAAATTGAATCAACTCATAGTTTGTTATTGCAATAGATAATTATTTGATGATTCTACACTAGTTCTAATAAATTTTAAAACTACTGCCTCACTTCAACTCATTCTTTTATACAGTTTAATAAATTTAGTATGAATTAATCCATTGGTTTGTCATATATTTCACTGAAATAATAAAATTAATGTGTAAAACCTTAGAATGACGAATTCAAAAACGTAGCGTGATGAATCATATACTTTTTAAACATTACATAAAAACCTTTGGATTGATTCACTTCCTGTGAACTTCCTACACATACTTTTTTATGCCACGTGTTTTTTCTGAAATGTTTGCACCAATCATATTACATGATTTGCACTATCGTAATAATTTTTAAACACGCGCCCCCTATGATTATATATAAAATTGAATGAAACGAGACTTTTTCATTAGTGTTTGCTATTTTTTGAGTGTGTGAAGACGCTTTTTTCACTTAGGATAATATGGCTAGTTTTCAAGATGGACATTCTACTATGTTAAGCGATGATGTATCACGTTTGAATAATCAATATTTTTCATCAAGATTAAATGATCAAGACATGGGATTAATAGTACAACCTAAAGTAGAACCCGTTTCAGATAATGAAGCGGAATTCTCCTCATCAGAACTAAAGAAACAGAAGCCACCTTTTTTGTGTACTGTTTGCAGCAAATCTTTTTCACGAAAAGGCAATTTAAAACAACATTTGATGATTCATTCAGAAGAAAGACCATTTATATGTGACATCTGCCAAAAAGCATTCTCTAGAAAGGCTATTTTGAATCGTCATAAACTATCCCATTTAAAGATTCCTTCCCAACATAAATGTGAATCGTGCGGTGAAGCGTTCTCAAGAAAGTATGACTTATTAAAACACATGAAGATCCACAAGTCCTCCAAAAAGGATAAATGTATACAGCGTAGTGAAATATTCAATCCCAACTCCGATTTTTTATATCATTTGAAAACTTCACAGAGAGTTAGATGCAAAATTGATAATTCATCCTCTTTAAAAGATATGTTTTTTGAGAAGGTTAAGCATTTTAAAAGGCAAAATGCGTTAAACATATTTACTAAAACTGTAATCAACTCTAACGAGGAGAATGCTACAGACTTTAACACATTTTTTAATAGTATTCAATCGGACGTTTTAAACGAATTAAACTACCAGATTCAAGTTAAAAGATCGATGAAATGGTATGCAAGTGTACAAGTTGTTGTATATCGCATAACACAGGAGGGTGACTTAGAGGCTGCCACTCCCTATTTCCTTTCAAAAACTATACTTGAATGGACGAATCAAAACTTATCTGAGCATGTTGAGGATGCCTTTGCAAAAATTATTAAGTCCTATGAGAAGTCTACCAGACGTGGTTTTAATTGGACATTAGATAAAATATTGAATTTAGAACTATCTACTTTTAAAATATAACATGATTTGAAATGTTTATACCTTTTTTTGAAATATGTGTACTCATGTTTTCACTATTGTAACTATTGAAAACGACGAATAAATAATGTGTAAATGAAAAAGCTGTTGTCTGTTTATTTTTGTTAGAACAACTTGTCATTTTTAATAACTCATGAAGTCGTAACGGCTTTACTTACTATTTTTTTTTTCAATTTCTTATCAAATGAATAATGAGTTAACTATCTTTTATTAATTTCATATTAAAAGGCTGAATTTATCCATTGAAATAGTTATTTTGCAATATTTCTAATTTATCATAATTATTTTTAAAGTTTAATATATCACTCGTTGTTTGTATAAACAGCTGTTATTGTTTATTAATAATAATATTATCATTTATTACCATACAATTCTTTAAAAAAGCGTAGAACCATTAACATAATATATCATTAAACACTTTTTTAAAAACTGTTACCTTGTGTTGCCATTGAATTCTTCAAAACAAAAAAGAATAAAACTAGAATCCTTATCATTAAATATCATACACCACTTATATAAAAATTGTTACTTTGTGTTGCCATACAATTCTTCAAAAAAAGAATAAAACTAAAACTATTAACATTAAATATCATATACTGTAAATATGAAAATTGTTACCTTGTGTTGCCATACTATTCTTCAAAAAAGGATAAAACCATTGACATAATATATTATTCACCACTTAAATAAACTGTTTATATATATATATATTTTTTAGACTTAAACTAAAATTAATAACATTACTAATTCTTTTAAGTGTTTATCTGTAACCGACACTGATTTTTAACATATATTAAGGGATGTGCTGTTTCTAAACATTCAGTTTCCAACTGATTTTTGTTCTAACTTCATCTAATGTTACCTTTATTTTTTGAAAATGGGTTCTGTAGTAAATATGTTAAAAAGATCTTCCGACAAAGTGGCTTCTTCTTCAAAGTATCAACGTTTAGAAGAACCTAATGATCCCACTTCCGCAAGTGAATTAAATATACCAAGATTGGAAATTCCTAATTTATTAAACACTGACTGTGGGACAATATCACGTGATTTATCTACTACTGATTACTCACCGAATGTGAAATCTGAAATCGATATGAATTTTTTTATCCCTAACTTTGGTGATGATACTACATCTTCCGAGAATTCATGTCAAGAGTCAATTTCTGTTGAGGACTATTTGAATATATTTTTCAAAGACATGAATTTTGAATCCGCTTTAACCTCGACCCCAGCTAGTAACACAATTTCCCAAGACGAATCCTTTCAAGAACGTACTATTGACCAAGAGGTTTCTGATTCCCAACCAAGCAACCTTTTTAAAGCAAGTGATGAATTACAAAGCACAACCCCACCTACGAATGTCATTCCACAGTCTAAAACTAGCAAATCCAATCATCCTATTGTATTTCGAGAAGAACTCAGTGACTGTATCTTTTTAATTTTAAAGTTGCATAATAGACAATTTCATATTCATATTCGAGAATTTAAACGCAGTGGGCTTACTAGTGAAGAAATTCTAACGAAAAATGGTATTATTATGGATGTTAACAGCTGGTTCGAATTTTGCAAGAAAATTTTTTCATTTAATTTGAGATATAAAAGTTCCTCATTTGTTTCTAATAACATGATATTAGTGTTAAATTTTAATAATTCTATCATGCGAATTAAAAATTTAAAGAATTATTCTCACATTGACTTAAACGAGTATCAGTTGCTGAAATTAAAAGAAAAAATACATGATTTGAATAAGGAACTTCTTCAGCATATATATGTAAACCATATACCAAGCTTAATTAGGCAGAAATGTATCATTGGTCATATATCTACAGAAAATGAACTCATGTTGCAGTCTAAACTTATAACATGTATTGAGAATAATGTATTAACTATACTAAACCGCATTTTTGAATGTGATGGATGTATTTTTAATCAGAAATCTCAAAGCCCTCATTCCTGTTGTATACTAAATAATCGACAAAAATTTGAAAAACTAAGAAAGATGTTATTAACACTTATAGATTTAGATTTTGTTATTTCCTCATTTTTAAACGGAGTGGATTGTGTTAGTGAAAACTTTTTATCAAACATTCATGTAGAAACAATTCAAAACGAATTATTTAAAATAATAAAATAAAATGTATTGCTATCCTTTATAATACGCGTGTGTTTATTTGTGTAAAGTGTATGTTTATTTTGTTACGTCTTTTAGAACTTTTAATAGAGTGTTAGACTTAAATTTGCATATGTATATAACTAAAGAAATCAACAATTCTTTAGCAATTAAAAAAAATAACACAAGTTTAAAATATTAAACTAATAATCTTAATACTATAATTTCTACTTTCTAATATATATATATATATATATATATATATATATATATATATATGAAACTTAATTATATAAAAAAGTTTTCAATAATAATAATAAGTTTAGAAAATTAAAAAGTTTAAAAAACAAAATTAAGAAACTCATTAAAAAAAATATTTGAAAAGTTAAAAAAATAAAGTTTTCAAAATAAAAAAATCTTTATAAAAAAAAAATAATAATAATTAAAAAAAAATTAAAAAGTTTACAACAGTTTAAAAAAAAAAAATATTAAAAAGTTTACAAAAGTTAAAAAAAAAACTTGAACTAAAAAAAATTAAGTTATCAAAATTAAAAAAAAAAATTATAAAAACTTAATACATTAAGTTTTCAAAAGTGAGTTTACCTATTCGTATATGTATACATGCATGTGACTTTCATTATGTTGCAATTCAATACTTCTTTTTATCCTATAAAAGTGTTAGATTAATATATACTTATAAAAATATTTGTAAGTTAAATTAAAAAAAAGTAACTTATAAAAAAATGTTTACAAAATTAAAAAAACAAAATCTTTCTAAATAAAAAGTTTTCAAAATTAAAAAAAAAAACTTTTTAAATAAAAAATGTTTTCAAAATTAAAAAAAAAAATTGCAAATAAAAAAAAGTTTTCAAAATTAAAAAAGAAAAACTTTGCAAATAAAAAAAAAATATTAAAAAGTTTATTAAAAAAAACTTTTTTTATAAAAAATATTTTCAAAATTAAAAAAAAAAAAATTGTAAGTAAAAAAAAAAAAGTTTTCAAAATTAAAAAAAAAAAATTTGTAAATAAAAAAAATATTAAAAAGTTTATAAAAATAAAAAGCTAAAAAAAAAAAACTTTGTAAAAAGTTTTCAAAATTAAGTTATCAAAATTTAAAAAAAACAAAAAAAAACTTAATAAATTATGTTATCAAAAGTCAGTTCACATAACTGTATATGTATCTGACTTTCATAATTAAAAAAGTTATCAAAAAGTTGAATTAGATTGCAAATACAAGTATACAATCAATCATATATCAATCAGTCATAGCAATTAATCATTCAATCAATTAACCAATCAATGATATCAATTAATCAATAAATCAAACCAATCAATCAATCATATTAATCAACCAAACAATAATATCAATCAGTCATATCGATCAATAAATCAAACCAATCAATCATATTAATCAACCAAACAATAATATCAATTAATCATATCAATCAATCAACCAATCATTCATATCAGTCAATCATATCAATCATCCAACATTCATATCAATCAATGATTCATATTAATCATATCAATCGATCAATCAAGATACCGAATACAAGTATTCATACAAATAAATCACATCAATTGCAGCTCAAGTATTACAAGTTAGTATAATAACATTATAAGAAAGTTTTGAATTAATACAATGATTAACTACCAACATTTTGTAACAGCACTTTTACAAAAGCAATGTATGAATAGATATTTTAGTTACAAAAATATTTAAAATGCTTTTGAAAGTTAACAAAATTATTTTCCATAAATGTTAAAAACATTACAAGCTGCTAAAACCTACAATTTAACAAGAATGAATTGTCCTATATTTCCTTTCTATTTGCATTTGAGCATATGTATACGGATTCCTCCTTTTAATTATGTTCTGTAGTATACACTTAAAATATATATAGTATATATAAAACATTAAATTAAAATATTCTTTAGTTATTAAAAAGTTTTAAAAATTAGCAATTTTTTTAATATTATAAGATAACAAAAATTATTTTGTAATTTATTAAAAGTGAATTTACCTATCGCTATATATGCGTTTCATAAGATAAATCTTCTTTATGTTAACATCCTACCCACATTTTATTTTATAGTTATACACATCGATTCGAAAAAAAAATATATAAACAATCTATTATTAAATTCTTCAATTTAAAATTTTAATACATACATACTTAAACATTTATATAAAAATAATGAACTCACCATGTTTGAACTCAGAAAAGAGATGATGAGCTTATCACGTGGTAGATTATGACGTAATCAATTAGATATCACGTGCCTTCCTCGTGCCTTTTGATTGTCTTATCTACAATCAGATTATATTATCAATCACGTGATCTAACTGATATGAGTCTATACCAAGACACTAGCCATTTTCACTTCAGTCATCGAATATGTAGGTCGTATATTTTTTTGAAAGTCTTTTATTTTATGGAATCTTCAGCAACATGACATCAGATATTTGCAAATAAAATCCTATTAAAATCTTTCTCGAAATTGTGAACAAAGATTAATTTTCATATTGTTTAAGTATAATCATTGATTATTTAACTGGATAATAATATTTTTAGAAGTAACTTAAATTTCTTATAAAAACGGAAGTATTTATTGCATCATTCATAGAATTCAAGTTTGAATATTAACCAAGTTTTTAAACTTTTATAATTTATACTAGTATTTAGTATATACTAGTACTTAGTAAAAACTAGTTTTTAGTATATACTAGTACTTAGTAAAAACTAGTATATATTCTAGTATAAATTATAAAAGTTTAAAAAACTTGGTTAATATTCAAACTTGAATTCTATGAATGATGCAATAAATACTTCCGTTTTTATAAGAAATTTAAGTTACTTCTAAAAATATTATTATCCAGTTAAATAATCAATGATTATACTTAAACAATATGAAAATTAATCTTTGTTCACAATTTCGAGAAAGATTTTAATAGGATTTTATTTGCAAATATCTGATGTCATGTTGCTGAAGATTCCATAAAATAAAAGACTTTCAAAAAAATATACGACCTACATATTCGATGACTGAAGTGAAAATGGCTAGTGTCTTGGTATAGACTCATATCAGTTAGATCACGTGATTGATAATATAATCTGATTGTAGATAAGACAATCAAAAGGCACGAGGAAGGCACGTGATATCTAATTGATTACGTCATAATCTATCACGTGATAAGCTCATCATCTCTTTTCTGAGTTCAAACATGGTGAGTTCATTATTTTTATATAAATGTTTAAGTATGTATGTATTAAAATTTTAAATTGAAGAATTTAATAATAGATTGTTTATATATTTTTTTTTCGAATCGATGTGTATAACTATAAAATAAAATGTGGGTAGGATGTTAACATAAAGAAGATTTATCTTATGAAACGCATATATAGCGATAGGTAAATTCACTTTTAATAAATTACAAAATAATTTTTGTTATCTTATAATATTAAAAAAATTGCTAATTTTTAAAACTTTTTAATAACTAAAGAATATTTTAATTTAATGTTTTATATATACTATATATATTTTAAGTGTATACTACAGAACATAATTAAAAGGAGGAATCCGTATACATATGCTCAAATGCAAATAGAAAGGAAATATAGGACAATTCATTCTTGTTAAATTGTAGGTTTTAGCAGCTTGTAATGTTTTTAACATTTATGGAAAATAATTTTGTTAACTTTCAAAAGCATTTTAAATATTTTTGTAACTAAAATATCTATTCATACATTGCTTTTGTAAAAGTGCTGTTACAAAATGTTGGTAGTTAATCATTGTATTAATTCAAAACTTTCTTATAATGTTATTATACTAACTTGTAATACTTGAGCTGCAATTGATGTGATTTATTTGTATGAATACTTGTATTCGGTATCTTGATTGATCGATTGATATGATTAATATGAATCATTGATTGATATGAATGTTGGATGATTGATATGATTGACTGATATGAATGATTGGTTGATTGATTGATATGATTAATTGATATTATTGTTTGGTTGATTAATATGATTGATTGGTTTGATTTATTGATCGATATGACTGATTGATATTATTGTTTGGTTGATTAATATGATTGATTGATTGGTTTGATTTATTGATTAATTGATATCATTGATTGGTTAATTGATTGAATGATTAATTGCTATGACTGATTGATATATGATTGATTGTATACTTGTATTTGCAATCTAATTCAACTTTTTGATAACTTTTTTAATTATGAAAGTCAGATACATATACAGTTATGTGAACTGACTTTTGATAACATAATTTATTAAGTTTTTTTTGTTTTTTTTAAATTTTGATAACTTAATTTTGAAAACTTTTTACAAAGTTTTTTTTTTTAGCTTTTTATTTTTATAAACTTTTTAATATTTTTTTTATTTACAAATTTTTTTTTTTTAATTTTGAAAACTTTTTTTTTTTTACTTACAATTTTTTTTTTTAATTTTGAAAATATTTTTTATAAAAAAAGTTTTTTTTAATAAACTTTTTAATATTTTTTTTTATTTGCAAAGTTTTTTTTTTTTAATTTTGAAAACTTTTTTTTATTTGCAATTTTTTTTTTTAATTTTGAAAACATTTTTTATTTAAAAAGTTTTTTTTTTAATTTTGAAAACTTTTTATTTAGAAAGATTTTGTTTTTTTAATTTTGTAAACATTTTTTTATAAGTTACTTTTTTTTAATTTAACTTACAAATATTTTTATAAGTATATATTAATCTAACACTTTTATAGGATAAAAAGAAGTATTGAATTGCAACATAATGAAAGTCACATGCATGTATACATATACGAATAGGTAAACTCACTTTTGAAAACTTAATGTATTAAGTTTTTATAATTTTTTTTTTTAATTTTGATAACTTAATTTTTTTTAGTTCAAGTTTTTTTTTTAACTTTTGTAAACTTTTTAATATTTTTTTTTTTTAAACTGTTGTAAACTTTTTAATTTTTTTTTAATTATTATTATTTTTTTTTTATAAAGATTTTTTTATTTTGAAAACTTTATTTTTTTAACTTTTCAAATATTTTTTTAAATGAGTTTCTTAATTTTGTTTTTTAAACTTTTTAATTTTCTAAACTTATTATTATTATTGAAAACTTTTTTATATAATTAAGTTTCATATATATATATATATATATATATATATATATATTAGAAAGTAGAAATTATAGTATTAAGATTATTAGTTTAATATTTTAAACTTGTGTTATTTTTTTTAATTGCTAAAGAATTGTTGATTTCTTTAGTTATATACATATGCAAATTTAAGTCTAACACTCTATTAAAAGTTCTAAAAGACGTAACAAAATAAACATACACTTTACACAAATAAACACACGCGTATTATAAAGGATAGCAATACATTTTATTTTATTATTTTAAATAATTCGTTTTGAATTGTTTCTACATGAATGTTTGATAAAAAGTTTTCACTAACACAATCCACTCCGTTTAAAAATGAGGAAATAACAAAATCTAAATCTATAAGTGTTAATAACATCTTTCTTAGTTTTTCAAATTTTTGTCGATTATTTAGTATACAACAGGAATGAGGGCTTTGAGATTTCTGATTAAAAATACATCCATCACATTCAAAAATGCGGTTTAGTATAGTTAATACATTATTCTCAATACATGTTATAAGTTTAGACTGCAACATGAGTTCATTTTCTGTAGATATATGACCAATGATACATTTCTGCCTAATTAAGCTTGGTATATGGTTTACATATATATGCTGAAGAAGTTCCTTATTCAAATCATGTATTTTTTCTTTTAATTTCAGCAACTGATACTCGTTTAAGTCAATGTGAGAATAATTCTTTAAATTTTTAATTCGCATGATAGAATTATTAAAATTTAACACTAATATCATGTTATTAGAAACAAATGAGGAACTTTTATATCTCAAATTAAATGAAGAAATTTTCTTGCAAAATTCGAACCAGCTGTTAACATCCATAATAATACCATTTTTCGTTAGAATTTCTTCACTAGTAAGCCCACTGCGTTTAAATTCTCGAATATGAATATGAAATTGTCTATTATGCAACTTTAAAATTAAAAAGATACAGTCACTGAGTTCTTCTCGAAATACAATAGGATGATTGGATTTGCTAGTTTTAGACTGTGGAATGACATTCGTAGGTGGGGTTGTGCTTTGTAATTCATCACTTGCTTTAAAAAGGTTGCTTGGTTGGGAATCAGAAACCTCTTGGTCAATAGTACGTTCTTGAAAGGATTCGTCTTGGGAAATTATGTTACTAGCTGGGGTCGAGGTTAAAGCGGATTCAAAATTCATGTCTTTGAAAAATATATTCAAATAGTCCTCAACAGAAATTGACTCTTGACATGAATTCTCGGAAGATGTAGTATCATCACCAAAGTTAGGGATAAAAAAATTCATATCGATTTCAGATTTCACATTCGGTGAGTAATCAGTAGTAGATAAATCACGTGATATTGTCCCACAGTCAGTGTTTAATAAATTAGGAATTTCCAATCTTGGTATATTTAATTCACTTGCGGAAGTGGGATCATTAGGTTCTTCTAAACGTTGATACTTTGAAGAAGAAGCCACTTTGTCGGAAGATCTTTTTAACATATTTACTACAGAACCCATTTTCAAAAAATAAAGGTAACATTAGATGAAGTTAGAACAAAAATCAGTTGGAAACTGAATGTTTAGAAACAGCACATCCCTTAATATATGTTAAAAATCAGTGTCGGTTACAGATAAACACTTAAAAGAATTAGTAATGTTATTAATTTTAGTTTAAGTCTAAAAAATATATATATATATAAACAGTTTATTTAAGTGGTGAATAATATATTATGTCAATGGTTTTATCCTTTTTTGAAGAATAGTATGGCAACACAAGGTAACAATTTTCATATTTACAGTATATGATATTTAATGTTAATAGTTTTAGTTTTATTCTTTTTTTGAAGAATTGTATGGCAACACAAAGTAACAATTTTTATATAAGTGGTGTATGATATTTAATGATAAGGATTCTAGTTTTATTCTTTTTTGTTTTGAAGAATTCAATGGCAACACAAGGTAACAGTTTTTAAAAAAGTGTTTAATGATATATTATGTTAATGGTTCTACGCTTTTTTAAAGAATTGTATGGTAATAAATGATAATATTATTATTAATAAACAATAACAGCTGTTTATACAAACAACGAGTGATATATTAAACTTTAAAAATAATTATGATAAATTAGAAATATTGCAAAATAACTATTTCAATGGATAAATTCAGCCTTTTAATATGAAATTAATAAAAGATAGTTAACTCATTATTCATTTGATAAGAAATTGAAAAAAAAATAGTAAGTAAAGCCGTTACGACTTCATGAGTTATTAAAAATGACAAGTTGTTCTAACAAAAATAAACAGACAACAGCTTTTTCATTTACACATTATTTATTCGTCGTTTTCAATAGTTACAATAGTGAAAACATGAGTACACATATTTCAAAAAAAGGTATAAACATTTCAAATCATGTTATATTTTAAAAGTAGATAGTTCTAAATTCAATATTTTATCTAATGTCCAATTAAAACCACGTCTGGTAGACTTCTCATAGGACTTAATAATTTTTGCAAAGGCATCCTCAACATGCTCAGATAAGTTTTGATTCGTCCATTCAAGTATAGTTTTTGAAAGGAAATAGGGAGTGGCAGCCTCTAAGTCACCCTCCTGTGTTATGCGATATACAACAACTTGTACACTTGCATACCATTTCATCGATCTTTTAACTTGAATCTGGTAGTTTAATTCGTTTAAAACGTCCGATTGAATACTATTAAAAAATGTGTTAAAGTCTGTAGCATTCTCCTCGTTAGAGTTGATTACAGTTTTAGTAAATATGTTTAACGCATTTTGCCTTTTAAAATGCTTAACCTTCTCAAAAAACATATCTTTTAAAGAGGATGAATTATCAATTTTGCATCTAACTCTCTGTGAAGTTTTCAAATGATATAAAAAATCGGAGTTGGGATTGAATATTTCACTACGCTGTATACATTTATCCTTTTTGGAGGACTTGTGGATCTTCATGTGTTTTAATAAGTCATACTTTCTTGAGAACGCTTCACCGCACGATTCACATTTATGTTGGGAAGGAATCTTTAAATGGGATAGTTTATGACGATTCAAAATAGCCTTTCTAGAGAATGCTTTTTGGCAGATGTCACATATAAATGGTCTTTCTTCTGAATGAATCATCAAATGTTGTTTTAAATTGCCTTTTCGTGAAAAAGATTTGCTGCAAACAGTACACAAAAAAGGTGGCTTCTGTTTCTTTAGTTCTGATGAGGAGAATTCCGCTTCATTATCTGAAACGGGTTCTACTTTAGGTTGTACTATTAATCCCATGTCTTGATCATTTAATCTTGATGAAAAATATTGATTATTCAAACGTGATACATCATCGCTTAACATAGTAGAATGTCCATCTTGAAAACTAGCCATATTATCCTAAGTGAAAAAAGCGTCTTCACACACTCAAAAAATAGCAAACACTAATGAAAAAGTCTCGTTTCATTCAATTTTATATATAATCATAGGGGGCGCGTGTTTAAAAATTATTACGATAGTGCAAATCATGTAATATGATTGGTGCAAACATTTCAGAAAAAACACGTGGCATAAAAAAGTATGTGTAGGAAGTTCACAGGAAGTGAATCAATCCAAAGGTTTTTATGTAATGTTTAAAAAGTATATGATTCATCACGCTACGTTTTTGAATTCGTCATTCTAAGGTTTTACACATTAATTTTATTATTTCAGTGAAATATATGACAAACCAATGGATTAATTCATACTAAATTTATTAAACTGTATAAAAGAATGAGTTGAAGTGAGGCAGTAGTTTTAAAATTTATTAGAACTAGTGTAGAATCATCAAATAATTATCTATTGCAATAACAAACTATGAGTTGATTCAATTTATAATAATCGATAAATAGAAAATCTGTTCAAACTTTCATTTAAAATCTGGAAACAAGTGAAATAATCTCTTCAATAGTTATCAATATTTACATATTAGCTATTTTCTGTTGAAAAAAGCCGATTAGACTTATCGGATGTTTGTGATAGATAGTGAGTAACGTTGATAAGAGGGTTTAGGAAATGAATTTCAGACGATTAAATGAATATGATATGGTTCACAAGAAAAAGTATAATTTTAAAATTTGATAAGAGGATTAATAATGGTAAAAACAATGTTTAATTCAAATCGTTTGGTAGCCTTCTAATCGATCAAAAAAAATGACTTGCCTTATTAAAGAAATATAAAAAATTAATTATTTCTTCAATTTAAACATAAATTATATTAACTTCCCTAGTATAAGAAAGAGGAAGAGGTAGGTATTTTTAAAAAATATATAGTGTTCAAAAGTAATTCAGTAATTGTCGGGACGCGGTCTGGATAGTGGATAGCTTATCGGTTACAAAAAATTAAATTTGAAACGGAGTTCGCAGGTTCGAAATCTTAGCTTGGTAAAATAATCAAACTCTCATTCACAAAATCGATAAAATCAGTTAAACTAAAAATAAAAATCATACACATTAAAAGAATTCGCAGAGTGAGCAGTTAAAATAGGTATTATTGAGTTATCTTAAGAAACCAACCTCTCTTTGCGCATACAGAAGGGGGAATACAATTTTTTGTTTTGAAACATCTAAAATCTAAACATATAGACATAGTTTCTTGGCTCGATTAGTTAAGTCTTCAACATATCATCGAGCCAAGAGACTATTTTGCAGGTTCAAACCTTCCTCAAAACTTTTCAAAAATAAAATACTATTTTCAATAATAAATTCGCACTACCGCATACAGATGGCAGCATCAAAAATTTTTTTCAGAAAACATAAGACATTTTTATCTTCATTCAAATTCTAAAACAATTCAGAAAAAAAAAAAAAAAAAATTAAGCCCCCCTAAAAATAAGCCCCCCTAAAAAATAAGCCCCTATAAAAAATTTAGGCTCCTCAAACTCCCTTTCGAAAATACCTACATCTCTATGTTATAGTATGATATTTCCATTTCTACTCTATGTCAATTTGAAGAAAAAAAAATTAAGCCCCCCCCCTAAAAATAAGCCCCACTAAAATATTTAGACCCCTAAAACTCCCTTTCGAAAACACCTAACTCACTATGTTATAGTATGATATTTCCATTCTAATACTAAATCAATTCGAAAAACAATAATAAGCCCCCCTCAAAAATTAAGCCCATCGAAAAATTTAGTGTCTTCATACTTCCTCTCGAAAAGACCTACGTTATAGTATGATATTTCCATCTCTACTCTAAGTCGATTCGAAAAAAAAATAAATAAATAAGCCCCTCTCAAAAATTAAGCCCCCTCAAAAATTAAGCACCCTCCAACATTTAACCCCTCCTACTATAGGATAAGTCTCCCAACAGGTGGATTCCACCCTCCTCCTCCATCCACAAGGTGGATTCCTCCCTCCTCCTCCATCCACAAGGTGGATTCCTCCCTCCTCCTCAATCCTCCCAATCCGCAATCCGCCTTATGGCGCTGAACTCTCCTTTTTCCCCTACTCAGGCACCTTTGGCTTAAGCTGCCAATGATCTACCAACTGAGCTATCCTGGACAAATCTGGCGGCCACAATTAACTCATCAACCTTTTGATCAAGGGATCTGGTTTGATCTCTGAATTAACTCATCCGAATAAATCATAGGTAATGGAACTCCAAGTAAATGCTGGATAGGTAATTACAGTTGATTAATTTTAACACAATTATTCTAATTGGCAAATAGATCATATGAGTTATTAATTTTCCAACAACTCATACGCTTTATTTTTCAATTGGAATAATTGTGTTAAAATTAATCAAGTGAAAAAAAAATATTAAAATTTTATACAAGGAATTTTCGGAACATTAGAATTTTCATGCAATTAATTTAATTTTAATTCTAAAAAATATTTCTGTAACTACAATTTCTGTAACAGCTATTATGTAGACATATGATAACATGGATTGTAATGTTTTTATTGTGAAACTTAAAATAATGCAAAAGAAAAATAGCAAAAAAGAAAAAAACTAAGTTAGATAATGAGAACATTATTAAATTTTTTTATATACGCTTATAGATTGATAAATTGGTAGATAGATAGATACATATGTATTTATGTCGGAAGATGATAAAAAAAATTATGCATAAATGTACGTGAATGAGCAGAAATGTGCATAATGCGTGGTGTTGCTTCTAATCAACAGAGAAAATCTAAGAATGCACACATTTTTCTTTGAGGCAGTTCTTCAAAATTAAACTCGTTTATAAATTTGGTCTAATTTTTAAATAAATGTTTTCAGGATTAATGGTTTATCGAGTTACAGAGTTATAGAGTTATAAAGCGTCCTTAGTTTTAAAGGTCTTTGTGAAAATTGTAAAAAGAAGTGAACTGTTTGTATTGCAGGGAACAACTACACGAAAATTACCATACCTTATAGTGTAAACTTTTACTTCATATATCGTATTTTTATTGAAGCTATTTTGGCTATAATGCGGTATAGTAGTAATCCATCTTATTATATTACACCTGGCATTATATTGTACATCAATTGTAAATGATAAAATAAAAGGAAAGGAAAGAGGATATTATTTAAGAAACAAAAGATCCATTTTAATTAGTTAACATCTCTTCCTAAATCTCCATTATTATCGAAATTTTTGGAAAATGGTGCCTTTAATATCTATAAAAAAAGAAATAAATTTGTAGAAATGTGTCTAATTTACTGTGTCTCTTTAATACCAACGTGTCTAACTTGCATATTTAAACTATATTGTTTCGAAGGTGATTAAAATGAATCGATATTTAACTCGATAAAAATTTAAATAGATAAATAATGAAAAAAGATTTTTTTTGATTATTTAATTTCTGTTAAACAATGGTGCATTCCTTAAATGATTTCAGATTCATGTAATATCTTTATCGAGGTTCAATTCTGATGTAATCTTATAACAAGTAAATTACAAATATTTTTCTATTCGACATTTCTAGAACGTACCTTCCCCCTGCGAGACATCATTTGAAATTATCTACTAACATTTTGATTTAGGGGACTGTCTACGTTCAAATGATTATTTTCGCTTAAATTTTCCAAATGTCCCAGGTTCATTCGATTAATTCAGATGACATTTGTGATTCCAAAACTCCATTGTTTTTATCTTTTCGTCTGTCATTTGCGAAGATTAAGTATAATAAGACGTAAATGAACTCTTAATAACCGGAATTTATAGTTAAAATAAAAATATAAACACTGCGCATTTCCTAACTTTCCAATATTTATTTATATCTAAATATTAAAAAAAAAAAAACTTTTAATAGCGTTTCATTTTTAAGAACATTTTGTTTTCAAAAGGTAAAACTTCAAATGTCCTTTTCCAAATACTTGCTTTCGAACTTTGTAACTTTGGTTTGCGGCAACTTTGATAGCTCAAAAAGTTATCAAAATATTCTAATGAAACGGTATCGTACCCATTTACATATATTCATCTGCACAGTGAACTAGAAGTTGAGCTCTCTCATCAAAATTGTTTATATTACAGATATTTAAACAATATTTGTTTTCAATGAAAATTCTGATTTTATGCATAAAAAACAGCATATCTCAGTCAATTTTTGCAATAGTTCAAAATCTTTAGTTCAATGCACAGAAAAATATCGTAATACAATTGTGGTACATACAAGGTAATAAAAATATATTAAGTAGAATTGAGTTCAGAAATAATTCATCTAATGTGAACTCGTTAGATCTAGTTCACTTAATTTTTGTTCAAAATTGTCAATTTTTTAAAATTTGTAAAATATAATTAAAATTTTACTTCTTTTCATAGTTTTACAACAGAATTCAATTAATAAATCAATTCATTTTGTCAACATGATTATCAAGAAAAGTACGCCGAACCTTGGCAACCCCTTCAGAATATCCCTTCATCTTAGAAATATGTTCCAGAATAAATTGTGAACACAAAATACATGTAGTATGTGAAAACATTCATTGCTACAACTTTGTACGATATTTCAGGCTCTAATGTTCTTTATTTTCACCATATTATCTTATACTATAAGAAATAGTCATAGTATGTTAAACATTCGTTATATTGAGCCAATGACCAGATGGTGATTATTTTCTTATAACAATTTCCCATAATTACCGATTTCAAATTCAAAGTTATTAAAGGCTAATATCCATAGCAGCGGCCCAACATCTTTGCCAGTAATTTCTTTCAAAGAAATTTTTTAACTACACTGTAAAAAAAAAAAAAAAAATTCCACTAAAATACGGAATTTGTACTGGCGTCTCAATTGCCAGTGCAATTTCCGTATTTTAGTAGATTTTTTTTTTTTTTTTTTACAATTTCCGTATTTTAACGGAATTTTTTCCCCGTAAATTCCAGAAAAATTTCCATTTTTCTGGAATTTACGGGGGAAATTTTCCGTTAAATACGGAAATAGTACTGGCGTCGAGATTGCCAGTACAATTTCCGTATTTTAGCGGAATTTTTTTAACAGTGTACTGTTCCTAAGCTCAGCGATTATTGAAAATTATTGTCTATCCTGGAAAAAAAAATTAGTTCTACAAGTTCCTAAAATTCAGTGCAACAGAAAGGAAATTTTGCTTCTACGAAGCTGAATTTCATTACCCAAAAATAATTTGGTTGAACGCAAATGTATATTAATTTAACGTTAACGCATTTAAAATTATTTTTAAGTTGCAGTCAGAGTGTTTGTCCCAACTTTCTATATGCTCATACCTATCACATGCATTTTTATGGCTTCTTGGGTGGCTTTGATTGAACAACACTGAGGGTATCTATTTTTTAGCATAAAAAAAAATCACTTTTATCTGAAACATTGTTGCAAAAACTGTCTTACTTACATGGGGTGGGGTAGGAAATTATAATTATTGATTATAAGCTGATGAATTATTGAAAATTAATGGCTACATCAACGCCCAATAACTTAGCCATGAAAGTGCATTTAAAAATTTATTGCCCAATAAAAAAAATAAGAAAAAAGTTCTTGAAATTCATTGTAACAGAAAAAAAAGTCGGCTCTGAAAGGCGGAATTCATTTATCCAGAAATAATTTAATTGAATACAAAATCGATATTCACTAGTGAAATTGCATTCAAAATTATGTTTAACTTGCAGTTAAGTTGTTCATCCAGTTTTTCTATATTCATACCTATAACGTATATTTGAACGACTTGAGCGGCTATGGCTGGACAAATTACACAGTGTATTTCTTTATTAGCATTAAAAACTCACTTTCAACTGAAACAGAGTTTCAAAAATTGTTTTACTTAGAGGGGGAAGAAGAAAGAAAATTGTAATTATTGTTTCTAAGCTCAGAGGTTATTGAAAATTAATGTCTAGAGTAACATCGAATAACTTAATCATGAAGATATACTGATAAATTTATTGCCTACATCAAATAAATAATAATAATAAAAAAACTCATTCGTTCTTCGGGCTCTTGAAATTGATTGTAAAAGGAGAGCTTTTCGCTTCTGCGGGGCTGAATTCATCTGCCCACAAATAATTTTTCTAAACATAAAATAGGTAGTCACTTAACGTCACTGCATTCAATTTAATGTTCCAGTTGCAGCCAGCTTTCTTGTTCATTCATGCCCGTTGCATGCATTAGCACGACTTCTTAAGTGGCTTTGATTGGACAGATTACATTATGCATACCTATTTTAGCATACAAAAATGACACTTAATTGTAACGCAGTTGCAAAAAATGTCTTTCAGCTTAGGGGGAGAAAAACGAAAAAGGTAATGAAAATTGCAGGTATGGCATTTATAGCAAAAATATGCAAGTAACTGCCAATTGAGTCAGAACATTTTCATATAGTTCTCATTTCTCTTATTCCGCGACATAATTCGTTTAGAAACAGCTGCTATGTAGGGAGAGGAACTTTGGGGTCGACCCTTATGGGTTCGAGCTGTCTGTAATTTTCTACTTTTGCGAATTCAGTCCATATAGCTCCGGGCAGATCACTTTTTGAGGCACGGAAAAGAAAAATTTCGCAAGAAAAACGTGCAGCTCGTGAGCTATACCAAAATGTGTCTGATAGAAATTGGCAGGTGACGACTCTTACAGGAGTGCGTCTGCTTCAGGGACAAATTAGCAATGGTAATACTAGAAAGGTCATCGGGTTCCATTGTTTGAAAACTTTCGTGAATTAGATGATACTTAGAACTCTATTGTTATCACTTTCTTCACAAGTTTTTACTTTTAAACCACATGTCATGTTCATTATATGTTAACAACAGAGGAGTAATTTTTTCCCAATCAATCATAAAAGATTTAAATTATTTTTTTAGTCAAAGGATAAGTCATTGAATTATATACGTGATCAGGAGAATGTATGTTATTCCTGTTTATTTAGTGTAATTTAAAATAGTTTGCCTATATGCAGCGGTACGTCTAGAGTTAATATCACGTGTTCATCAATCAATGTATGTATGTGTAAAAGTATGTATAATTGGATTTATACATATGTTATTATGATATGCAATGCAAATTAGAGTAATTATAATTCTGTGAAGGTTCTATTACTATTAAATTCTTGTTAATTAGATGATATTTAGAACTTATTTTCATTACTCCATTCCCAAGTTTTTATTTTTAAACCACGTGCCATGCTCATTAGTTGTCAGCACCAGGATGGCATTTTATTTTTCCAATAAATCAAAACAAATTTTAATTGTTTTTTCAAGTCAAAGAATCAGATATTGAATTATAACCTTATTCAAAAGCTTTACTTGGCATTTAAGAGCTAAAAGTCACGCTATTCACTAGTCCACGCGACGACATACGCAAGATAATGTTAAACCAACAGAGCCTCCATAAAATGTACTTTGCAACTTGCATTTCAACATTTTAAAATGCTTTTTTCCAAAGTACATCTGAGATTGTTGTCTAACGCTATTTTTGCTACTTTCAATTAATAAATTGAGAATAGTAGGTGTATTTTACAAAAAGATGCGATTATGATCGAGTTACGTGGATACAGCGATGCGTCTGAAGCAGCGTATGGAGCAACTATATATTGAAAATCAGCAACAAAATTAGTCAAGTGTCTGTAAAATTAGTGACCTGAGTTTCACCTTTAAAGCAATTAACTATTCAAAAATTAAAATTATCCGCAGCAATTTTACTTTCAAGATTAATTAAACGAGTTACATCAGCGTTCAAGATTAATGTAAACGAAATCATCTTGTGGTCCGATTCCATGATAGTATTATCTTGGATTCAAAATGAAACATATCAAACTAGTCGGATGTTCCAATCCTAAAATTTTCTTCTATCTCATACATTCGCATACATTCGCAATCACAGTGCCATAATTAAATGATAATCTATCAGGACCAAAACTAGCCTTTTTTTGCACCCGGGCAAACATGAATTTTGGCAAACATGAATGCGCCCCCGGCAAACATGAATGCGGGCAAACATGAATGCGCCCCCGGCAAACATGAATGCGGGCAAACATGAATGCGCCCCCCCCCCCCCCGTTTTCCGCAAAGTATATTTACAAAGAGTTATTAAATTGTAAAAAATACAATACACTGTAAAAACACTGTGAAACTGTAAAAAATACAATACAGTTATTAAAGTTACAAAGAATTATTAAATTTCTAATAGCCGACTTATTCTAAAATTTAAAATGTGTAATCATAAAATATGTAATACGTAATCTGCAATAGCGGATCCAAGGGGGAGGTCACCGGGGTCATGACCTCCCTCTGGACACCAACAAAAATATTCTAAAGGCCATTTTTAAAATGAAATATACAGTAGAGTCCCGATTATCCGAGACCCGCTTAACTGAATTTCCACTTTAACCTAGTTATTTTCTTCTGATGGACAAAAAAAATTATGGCCATTTTTTTTTCCATTTTGACCAGAAAATCGAGTTGTAACTTTTTACAACTGCTCTTTCATCTTCAACTAACACTTCATGTATAACTGTTGTTTCATAATAATGGACGCCATCAGTCCATCAGAAGGAAATGATCCATTGCAAAGGTATAATCCTTCGTTCAGGCGCCCGGGGCACATTCCCCCTCTGCCCCCCCTTAGTTTCGGCCCTGTAACCTATGCCCATCATAAGGAATGTAAAGATATATAGGGTCGTTTAATTGGATGCATTTAACAAGGATATATATCGCATTGTTTCAAACAAATCACTGAATTTCGGAACCCATCCTGTTAGGTATCCGCAATCAAAATTTCCAACCCAAAGAATATAAAATCAACACATGTTATTCAATATACACCCAATTCTAATAACTATCTATTTACGTGAAAATGTAACAGAATATTAAGTTTGATTAAATTGCTTGCATTAGTTTTTGAGATATAGCTTTTGCAAAAATCGTGAAAAATTCAGCATAGCACCACCACCTGTCTCGCGATTTACACCAAAACCTAATCAGTAACAGCTTGCGTCAACGTCTAACTGAACCTGTAATTTGATGAAAAGCAGCACAACAGCGTCGCCTGTCGGGCGATATGCACCCAAAACCTCAAAGACTAACTGAATCTGAAGTTTGATGAAAATCCGTGCGTTAGTTCTTGAGATAGAGCTATTTCGAAAATCGAGAAATATGCAGCCTAGCAGCGCCACCTGTTGTGCGATATACACAAAAAACTAATCAGCACCAGTTTATATCAAGGTCTAGCTGAATTTATAGTTTTGTGAAATTCCATGCATTAGTTCTTGAGATAGAGCGCCCACAAAATTTTTGTCACATACAGCCAGACTCACAGACAGACATTTTCTAAAAACCATCAAATTGTGTTCAAGACCTTCTAAAATGTATAAATCCATAGAAAACCGGAAGTCGAAGTTCTTCACAAATCCAATACTTTATTCTTGTTAAGATAGAATAAAGTAATAAACACTTATTTCTCTTCAACAGTTCGTGGTACATTTATTAAAAGAAAGAGTAGCTAAGAACTATCATTTAATTGTTCGGTTGTCATTTTCCCAGGCTCATTTCACATAAAATATAAGTACCAGCCTAAAGTAATTTGTCATAAAGCATATGTAGCGATATTTACTTGTTTTGATACACGAGAAATCCATTTAGAGATTGTTACCGAACAAACGTCGCAAGCTTTTACAGAAATTTTAAAGAGAGTTTCTGCTGAAGAAAATTGCTTGTATTTTTTCTGATAACGTAAAAACTTTCATAGGTTACTCAAAAAGTTACACAATCTAGTCAAAATTTCTGGCAATAATGTATCTTGATATTTGATTAGTGGAGGTTTTAAGTGGAAAATTATTCCATCAAGGGCTCCAAATTATGAAGAACCCTGGGAAGCAGGATTCAAGCACTTCAAATACAAACTGAAGCGAGTGATGGGAAATGACAATCATGGAAGACGGTAGTATTCCGAGTGACGCAGCCTTAAGCCTAAAATAGTATTTAACATACAAGGGATTTTTGACCGTTTTGACCGGAATTTTGAACACAGATTGAAGGTTGAAGGAATCCTAAATTCACTTCCCTTTATACCTTTCTCATCTGATGCAGATGATTTGAATACTTTAACTCCTGGGCCACTTATTGGAAGGCCAATCAACGCCACTGTTGAACTTGAAGTAACTAATATTCATGTTTCCAACCTAATATTATGGAAAAGAACAACAAGAATGGTTCAAATTGCTTGGGGAAAATGGTCCAAAATTCCTCTGTGTTTCTCATATCAAAGAGGAAAATGAATGTTTGAGAAAGGCAACGTGCAAATAAAGGATTATTAATGAAGACGATACTGCTATGTGCAGTTAGCCTGTTAGTAGTTAATTAGTACCAAATTAGTTGACAAAAATGGTCCAAAGATTATTTAAGTTCCTTACAAAAAAGGGGAAATTGATGTTAGAGAAACGACGTTCAATTAAACGATTTTGTGATTATTAAGGAGGAGAGTGTTTGTTGCTATTTGCAATTGGCCTGTAGGTAGAATTGTAAAGTTATTTCTAGGAAATGATGGAAGAATTAGAGTAGTAAGTGCAGTTCCGAAACTAGGGGTGTGCAGAGGGAGCATGTGCGCCGGGCGCCAGAACAAAATGCGAAGGGGTGCGCCAAATGAAGACTTTTTGTCATTTCATACAAAAATGCATGTATGTATGAAGTACAAAGAAACTGTATATTTTATGTACCATTAAATATTTGTATTTGCCTTCATATTCGAGCGTGATCTATCTTGCGATAAATTATCAACCGTAATCCCACATAAACAAGTCTGTTTTTTTTCTACATTGTAAGATCCATTTTTGAAAGTTCTTTAAATCTTCCCACAGTAGAAAAATCTCTTAGAATACCAAATATTAAGGAAAATTTTACTTTGTGCACTTTAATAAAATATTTTTCGCTGTTGGCCTGGAGACCCTCTAAAATTTCAGATATTAAAAAATCGACACGAAAACTTTCTATACTACAAGTAAGATTTTTGAATTGGCTTTACTTTTCGCAATTTACCACATTACAATATAGTCTGTCTATGGTGATTTATAATATTGCTGATACATTGATGTGAAATAAAAGTAAAAAATTGTGAGTTTCTTTAAATACGTAACAGGCTGTATATTATTATGGTTCCATATGCTTGAAATGAATTGATGTGTTTAAGTGCTGTGAAATCTTTCCCACGCTATCGCTTCCAGAAATTCGATTCAAAACTTCAACTTTAACAGCATTTTCTGAAAGATCCTTTTCCTTTACCAAAAAAATCGTTGGAAAATGTGTTCGATTACATAATTTTTTAATATGAGCATCTGCCACTTTCATGCGTTTTCGAACAAAAATGTGACCTGTTTGGGTTAGAGAACAGCTGTAATAGCCAACATTAGGCAAGCGACGAAATTGACAAGCTTATGTTAAATCAATGAAGGAGCTTTACAAAGTTCATATTTCCATTTCAAAAATTTTAAGGGATTATTATCTATTTATATAAAATCCAAATCTCTATGTGTCCCTCACAATTCCAGTAGGACCGCCTCATTGTAATGAGTAACTGTTGAAAATTATTATTGCAAGGTTACCACAATAGCGCCAAATGTTCACCAACTTGGCGACAAAAATAAATTGTCATATATGAAGCCAACTTGGCGATAGCTAGCTAATGTAGCGAAATTCCCATTTAAAATCATTAATATTTCACGATCGCGGTCACCACAATTTAATTTAAACTTCGCGCTTTTAAGGGTTTTTGTTTTTCAAAATCTATGGGTGAGAATTTTAAGTGTAATATACGAAAATGTACGTCTTTATATCTTCATCCCGATGCTACTAATAACATAACAGCCAATAGACGCCGATGTACTATCTGAGCTTCTAAATGCCCGATTTTAATGTGCTTTAGGTACTTTTTCAGTTTAGGGGCCTTGGCGAGATAGAGAAAATAAAATTTGGCAATATTTTTTAGCAAGTTATTCACTGCTTCATATACAAAAGTAATTTTTAAATATTTATACAATTTATTTGATATAAAGAAGCCATTTGACTATTTTTGCATACAAACTGAAGTAAATTTTATTAAAAAAACAATAATATAGATATAAATAAAATGTTTATAGATTATATAGATATAAACTTAAAAATTCATTAATTTCGTTTTCATAGCTGTTTATATCATTTGGCAAAAAATCTCACTTCTGAAGCCCAAATTATGGCAAACTTTAAACAAGTACGTCAAGGCCGTTATGTTGGAAAAGTACCGCCCTTTATATAGTCGGATACAAAAGTTAAATTCTCGGTACTTTTTTACTTTACGGGCATTGGCGAAAAAGGAAAATTGGGAACATATTTTCTGGCAACCTATTCGCTGTTTCATTTCAGATACACACGCTTTTTTTTCAATATTTATGCAATTTATTTAGCATAAAGAAGCCATATATTTAATTTTATAATATAGACATGACCTGTAATCCGCAAAAAGCCCCAAATCCGCACAACACTTGGAACCAAGCTGTGCGGATTAGTGATCTTCTACTGCATATAAGTTTTTTTCATAAGTGAGTTTCGTTTTTAAAATCTGTTATTTCATCTATCACTACGGAACAAGCGCGAAAAACTCATATTCTTACACATGTGTTGTATATAGTATATCTTAAAATCTCATATTCCGTCATTATTGACGGGCTATCTTTCTATAGTTATTATTATTATTTTATTTATTTATTATTTTAGGATATCTGAGGTGGATATCTAACTCTATATCTCTGTCCTTTTTGGCTTTTGGCTGCGCACATTTTCTGAAGATATTTCAATTTCGGAATCAGTCTACCAGATTAAGATTTTCTGTTATTTAAAAAGATTATTTGTTTAAAAAAAAAAAAAAAAAAAAAAAAAAAAAAAAAAAAAAAACTAGAGAACAGGAATTCTGACTTTTCAGAATTTAGTATCGCCCCGGATGAAAAAAAAATATATATTTATATAAATATAGATACAGTAGAGTCCCGATTATCCGAGTTAATCGAACTTATACCTTTGGAATGGATCATTTTCTTCTGATGGACTAATGGATTCTATTATTATGAAACAGCGATTATAAATGAAGGGTTAGATGAAGGCGAAAGAGCAGTCGTAAAAAGTTAGAACTCTGATTTTCTGGTCAGAATAGGGGGGGGGGGGGGGAGGGCGAAATGGGCATTTTTTTTTTTTTTTTCAAAAAAATTCTGGCCATTTTTTTCCCATTCTAGAGTTTCCCTATTCTCCCATCAGAGTTCTAACTTTTTACGGCTGCTTTTTCATCTTCACCTAACACTTCATTTATAATGGCTGTTTCATAATAATAGGAGCCATTAGTCCATCAGAAAGAAATATCTGGGTTAAAGCGGCAACTCGGTTAAGCGGGACTCGGATAATCGGGACTCTACTGTAGTTCAGTTTTAAGACACGAATTTAAAACACACGAATTTAATTTTATATAAAATGACATCATTCGCATTCGCTGAAGAATTCCTCATTTGAGATCCAGTATTAAACAACATTTACAATAAAGTATGCATAGGCCGCCACTATCGCTAAATCCAAAAAAAGAGATGCCATCATTCAAGAAACGCAACCAAAAAAAAAAAAAAAAAAAAAAAAAAAAAAAAAAAAAAAAAAAAATCGGCTATCTCCTGATTTATATGCCTTCATTTGTTTGTAATATTAATATAGATACTTAAAATTAAATTTAGTTTCTAATAGCCCCATGTTTTATCAGAAATCATTCATTTATATTTTTTTCAAAATAGCACGTATTTTAATTACACTTTTTTTTTTCAGTTTTTATGGGTAAATGGCAACGAAAGATATAATTGCTATTTTTCCTTTACTTTCTAGAGAAATGGAGTACTTGAGTTGCCAAAATTAAACAAATATTGCTAAAAACTACAAAAAAATTAATATCTCCAAAATAAATGGAGATGTAGTTTTCAAACAAATTGTATTTAAAAGTACTTTTTTTTCCCAATACGACGGTATAAAAATTTAAAATGTGCGAAAAATTGCAGTAGACAATTTAACAGTACAATCATACACCTGCTTTTTTGTACGGCTGACTTATACAAAGTAACGTTATTTTTTGGAGACGACATAAAATCTGGGAGAAAGAAATGGCATACCGGGGGCTAAAAAAAAAATGAGGAAGAAAGAAAGAATGATAATTTTATGGGCTTTTTATTTTCACCTTTTTCTAAAATAGTAATCTGATAAAATATATATGTGGCAAAATCATTTTATTTGCCAGAAGATAAAGAAATAAAAATCCCTGCCGGCCCGGCCTACAGGCGGGGGTAGATTTCGAAATTAAGTATACTAATTTCACAAACAAAAACCAAATCATGATTAGAGATAAACCCACTTTAACAATTTTATCTGGCCGCTTTTGACGAGTTTTTATTTCATTTTTATATAATAACTGGTTTTATCAGAATCATGTTAGGGCGGTATTCAAAAAAATACTTTTCCATGCTCAACAACTCGAAATTTTCTGGCATAACTCCAGATTCATTTTTAATAGGAAAAACATGAAACTTGTTGACCTGATTTTTGAAGAGATAAGCGACCTGTGTTTTTAATTTCCGTTTAATTAATTAAAACTTGATACATAAACAATTGTTTTCTCAGTAAGACAATATTTTTCGTTTCTAACACAATCGCTTCGGGAAATTCCGTTCAAAATGCCCACTTTGACATCATTTTTTGAAATATATTCTGCCTCTGTCAAAAAATCGATCATTACGATACATTATATAGTTTCTGAATAAGCGAATCTACCAATTGGATGCGTTTTAGAGCAAAAATGAATTTAAAAATGAGTCAGAAAATAAGCAGTTTGGATTTGAATACTTCCTTTTCCAACACAATCCGCTTCGGGAAATTCGGTTCAAAAGGCCCACTTTGACAGCATGTTTTAAAATATTTTCTGCCTCTGTCAAAACATTGACCATTACGGTACATTATATAGTTTCTGAGTAAGAGAAGGTACCAATTGGAAGCCTTTGAGAGTAAAAATGAATTGTAAAATGAGTCAGAAAATAAGCAGTTTGGATTTGAATACACCCTTACTAAGATTTTTTTCTTCAACCGCTATGTATTTTTAATTTGTTTTTGCTGTAAGAATTGGTCCTATCCAAAACTTGTCTATATAGATGTTGTAGACAATATTAAGAAGATATATCATAAATTCATGGGGATTTTATATCTTTTGAATTGACAGAGTTATGGATTTTTTTCTTCGTCAAACGCCCTTTTTGTTTTCGTTTTTAATTTTTTTTTTGCGGTACGAATTGGTCCTATCAAAAACTTGTGAATATAAAAGTTGTAGATAATGTTAAGGAAATTCATGATAAAATTAATTGGATTTGACATCTTGAGAATTGACGAAGTTATGAATTTTTTTCTCCCAAAAACCCTATTTTTTGCGCCCCTTGAGCCCATTTTTAACTTTATCAAAAATCTGTGATACATAAATTTTTGGCCCTAATTTTAGAAGTAATAAAAACTTTAAACTGATTCGATATGTACAAAATTTAAGAAGTTATAGGGGATTTTCGGTTTTCACAAAACCCCTCCCTATTTCCATCCCCTTGGTCCGATTTTGCCCATTAACGAACTTGACCGAGATTTTATGCTCCTTGATTTTATGTATCAGTTTGGAAGAGATTGGTGCAGAATTGTGGAAGTTATCGTGTCCAGAAGAAAGTGATATATATAGATAGATACATACATATATATATATATATATATATAAAGTTTTTTACTGAGGGTGGTTTTTGGGCTCTAGGGGTCATGATCGGTGTAGATCTGCAAAAATTTTTCAGAAATTCCAACATAGGAACGACGCCAATAGGTAGTATTTCGTACGAAATCTACCTAAAAGGGAAAACAAACACTTTAATCTTATTTTTTTATGAAAAAAGTGAAAAGACAGCAAAAACGTTACACGTGGCTTCCTCTTTATTTCAAATATAGATTTGTATACCGCGCGTGATCGTATACTCTCTGATCACAGTTATTTTTCAAAATAAGTCCCAGCCACCAGCCATATTAAATAAGAGACTTGCAAAAGAAAATTACATATCACGTTAATGCAAGTTCCATTATAAAGAGCTGCATGGGACTCTCTTATTATCCGAGTCAAAATTTTTGAAAATAACACAGTGGTCGCATATAAATATTCATTTTAACGAGATCTTCTTTGCAGAGGGACATTCTTCTGTTATAATGACATACATTTGGTGTCTTTTTTATGCTGTGAGGTGAAATATCCTGACATATAACCACTGAATGTGACAGTTTTTTTACGCCCAGGTGTTGTTATCTTATTAGTACTGACAGTTATGTCCTGGTTGAGGTACTACCGTGGTGTTATTTAAAGATACGTTTATTGGATGCATACATTCATATTTATTCAAATTGTTGTGCTTATAGATAAATATGTGTACTTGTCTAATTTTCGTTAACCTAACCACAGTATTTATCTGATTAAAAAGGAGTTATTAGGAATAGCAGATTGTTAGAGAAGAATGTGACTTTTTTACGATATTAGCCGTGATATTGAACACAGATGTTATAGCCTTAGAACTTACTGGTATCCTGTTTCTTTTGAAATAAACGCATTTGTTAGTTATGCGAGAGATATAGCTTTTAGGCCGTATTTGAAGATTTATATGAATATTCGTCTAGTTTTTAGACTAATAATTATTTTTCCATGTGAAAAGAAGGAATTCTGGATATTTCCCATTTACTTGTCATGATGGTACAGATTCGTATGGCATATTGTGTGTGAGTGTCGAGTGAGATAGTTTTCTACGCCCAAAGTGTTTTTACGTTATTGATATTAGGAGATACTTGATAGCGCATAGCGGTACCGTGTAACGAATGGTATTATTTAAAGATATGTTTTCATGGGTGCATAAATGCATAATTAATCCAGAATGATGTGCTTTCAGATGAGTATGTGTAGTTGTCTAATTTTTGTTAACCTAAAATTAATCTTTTCTTATTTTGTATAATTTACTGGCAATATCCAATGATTACAAAAGAATGTGACATTTTTTCACATTATTAGCCATAATATAGAGCACAGGTGTTATAGCCTTAGGGCGTATTCATATTCTGTTCCTGTATGGTCATTTGCCAGTTTTATGAAAGATACAACTTTGAGGCCGTGTATTTGGAGATTTACATAAATATTTGGATAATATTTTTTTCTGATGAAAATATAAGATTGTTGATTTTCTCTCATTTCCGATTCCTGATAATACACATTATTATCCATTTTTCTTTTGGAATGTGCGAAGTGTCCATTGCATAGTGAAAATTCGTAGAAAATCCTCATATTAGCCCCCGGTACGGTATGCTATTTCTTTCTCACAGCTTATTTTGTGCCGTCTCCAAAAAATAACGTTACCTTACAGAAGCTAGCCGTAAAACAAAGCATTACGGTTAAATACTCTATAGCATTTTTTTTAATTTCTAAGCATCACACATTTTCAATTTTTATACTGTCGTACTGGGAAAAAAATGTACTTTTAAATGCAATTTGTTTGAAAACTGCATCTCCATTTATTTTTGAAATATTAATTTTTTTGTAGTTTTTAGCACCATTTGTTTAATTTTGGTAACTAGAGTACTCCATTTATATAGAAAGTAAAGGGAAAATAGTTGAAAAATAGCAATTATATCTTTTTGTTGCCATTTTCTCATAACAGCCGAAAGAAAATGTAATTAAAATACGTGTATTTTGTAAAAATATAAACGAATAATTTCTGTTAAAACATGGAGCTATTATAAACTATATTTAATTTTAAGTACCTATAGACGCTTTCAGTCATGACGTTTTATTTTGGAAACTGACTCCCAAAGAAACGGTTGCCATGCGTCATTTCTTTTTAAATATAAATCGTAGAAAATGTTACCAGTACATATCAAGTATTAAAACACTTAGATGTGAGATAGATATAAGATATAACTGCAACACATAAACAAAATAGAAAATACAACATAACAACCGTTTGTTTGGAGTCAGTTTCCAACCAAAACGTCATGACTGACGTCACGAGTGAAATCATCTACATTAATGTTACAAACAAATGAAGGCCTATGAATCATTAAATAGCCGCTTTTTTTGTCGAGTTTCTTTAATGACGGCATCTTTTTTGCTGCATTTGTGTATTATTTTGCGATAGTGACATCCTATGCATGCTTTACTGTGGATGTTTAAGAGTGGATCGTAAATGTGGAATTGTTAAGTGGATGCAAATGACGTCATTTTACATAAAATAAAAGTGTGTGCTTTAAGTCTTAAGATTGAAATATGTTTTGCACTATTTATATATACAAATATTTTTTTCATCGGGGGCAACACTAAATTCCGAAAAAGCAGAATTCCTCTTTTCTAATTTTAAACTTCTCTCTCTCTCTCTTTCTTTAAATGATGTATTAAAAAAGGGGTAAAGAATGTATTTAGTTTATACAGTAGACTTCCGATTATCCTCCATTCGATCAACCGCCACCCTCGGTTAACCGCCACCCCCCTTTTAATATTTTTTTTCTTTTTATCAGAGATGCAGGATATTTTTAAGAAGTGGTTTTTTGATTGCTTTGTACCCAGAGTTAAAGCACATTTAAAGAAAAATTTATCTTCCACAGAAAGCAATCTTGCTGACTGGTAATGCTAGAGCACATCCGGATGAAAATTTAGAATCTACTGACGGTAATATCAAGTGCTTATTTTTTCCACCTAATACAACATCATTGATACAACCAATGGGCCAAAATGTCATGGAATCAATGAAAAGCCGTTATCGGAAATCTTTTATTCTAAAGCTGTTACTTGCTTATAATGAATCAAATGCCTTCAGTTTTTGGAAACCCTACAGTATCAAAGATGACCTATACGAACTTGGCTGATCCCTGGAATGATTTGTCTGAACAGACTTTGCAGAGAAGTTGGAGAAAATTGCGCCCCATCACTTTGATAGCACAAAAGATGTTGAAGCACCTGATGATGATTCGCACATATTGTTATCAAACGTACCATATTTAAAAAATATTTCTGCAGATGAAATCACAGACTGGCTTAATTGTGATAAGAATAATATTGGTTATGAAGAATTTATGGATGACGAAATTATCCAAAATATTTTGAATCCGGAGGAACCTGAAGTGAATGAATGTGATGAATTGGAATGATGATTCTGGAGTAAGTCTTGCAGAAGTGGGGACAATGCTCTCTAAGTGCATCAATTGGCTTGAGATACAAGAAGAAACAGATACAACCCAAGTACTTTTATTATGTAAAATTCATAATCCTTCTGCAGTAAAAGTACAAGCAAAACGAAAAAAAAAAAAAAAATGTATAACGGATTATTTTGGATGAAAACAGGTACTATATATTTGCTATATAAAATTCTAAATTTGTCTCATAAATTTATTTTTTATTATTAATTTTGCTTTTTATTCACGAAATACACAGCGAATAAAAAAAGACGTTTAAATATTGTTATTTATAAACCAACAAATAAAAATGTGATTTTTAATAATGGTCTTGTACTGTCTTTCGGTTATCCATCTATTTCGATTATCCGCCACCCCGTCGGTCCCGTGATTGACGGATAATCGGAAGTTTACTGTATATATTATATACACATACTTTTTTGACATACCTTCAAAATTCCCATCATAATTTTGGCTCTTAACTATATGTACATAAGTGAAAAAGAAAATAAATATGTATAAATCAGATACGACTATGGTAATAGAGTATGAATGGCGAACTTATATTTCCTTCTATAATTTTTCAAATCGTTAAGTAATTTTAAAAATCCACACAGAAATAAATTTGTATGGCTGGGGAAATCTGTTTATTTTATACAATGTTGGTTCGAAGTTTCATTTTAAACCTTATTGTACGCTAGCTTTTTATACATGATTTAGAGTAGGTTGCAGTTGTATGCAATGAATATGCGCAGGGCTGCCACAGACGGTTATTTTTATATTGTATTCGCACCACTATATTTTTGAAATAAATTTTGTAGTACATTTCTCTTTCACATGGTGTCAAAGTACTAGTGAGAGTAGTACTTTAAAAAAGTGGTGCAAACCGAATAAAATTCCTGTAAGAGATGCTAGTCCCGAACGGGTTAACCTGTTTCCTCACACGTGCCATGCGCCCGATAAGACAAAATACCGATGTCAAGTGGGAGGTGACATAGGACCGATAAGGGTTAATCATTACACAACAGGCTTTTTTCGTAGTTTTTAAGTTTTGTAGTTTTTAAGCATAATTCAAAAACTACTAGGCGGAATAAGGTGTGATTTTCGATTTTCTGATTTCAAGCTTTTAGAAATTGATTTCAGTTTTTAAAAAATTATTGGCTACACAATTCATGTTGTTTTCGAAAATTAATTTCAAAGTAGGGGAGAGTGGTTTGGAATGGGACAGTGGAAGGAATAGAATAGTAGGTTTTTCTCTTTATGTATCATTCTAATTATTTCATCAATCACACATTAGATGAAGCAATGGTACCCCAAGCTTCAGCTGAAAAAAGTAGCTGATCTGCATAAGCTTTCGATTGTATAAAGAAAAAGATTATTTCAAGAATCAAAAGTAAATTTGCTTCATATACTTTTTTTTTAATATTAAAGACTTGTTTATGCGTAGATGTAATAGTTTCCTCATTTATGGAACATTACACTGTATATTGTCCCTAATTTAAACTATGCTTAAAAGCATCATTTTTGTTTTTACAAGAAGTTTAATACAAAAGAAGGTAGAGGGAAGAATGGGACATGTCTAATTCCTTCTTTTTAATACGATGAATGTAAATTGCTAATATGCAAGTATTTTTCGAAGGTAGTATATTAATTATAGCATTATAAATATATCCATTTACTCCAAAATGTAAATAAATTAAACTGGTGACTTTTTAATGTCATCTCTGACTAACAATCCTGAATTTTCCTTCCAGTGATGAAGGTAATGGAATTTGAAATTGTAGAACAGACATTATCAACCTACAATCTTTGTTAGGCTGTATATATAGACAACTATTTGTGCCTTATCATACATTGTTTTATAGCTGTCCCACACCTCCCTGTTAGTGGGGAGGTATGGGACACATTTTGAAATTTACAATTTCTTTATTCATGAAATTGTTTCTGCAAATTATGTTTCTATATCATTCAAGGACATTAGAAAGTGTTTCATTTTGTATTCTATATATCGAAATTTTTGTTTTTGTGTCAAACAAAGTTGATTTTCTTATTTTTGTAAAAAGTGTCTCTCTATATATATTTTTAAAATATGAGAAAAAGTTTTTTCTTTTTTTTTTCAAGTTACTAAATTGAAATTTTTAAACGGTCACCTGAGTTCTGTAAGTTATATTTAGAAACAGGTTCTCAATCACCTAACAAGAAAAGCAGTAATAAAATCCAATTTTGTACGACAAAAACTTACCGAATTATAGTACTTTGATTTTTACGAATTTTCACTGTTTACTAGAACTAAAAATGCATTTTTCCGTTTTTAGTGGCAGAAAAATCCGAAAATTTACAAATTGAAAGTATCATAAATTCTAGCTACTTAAAAATGACATTTTTACTGTTTTACTTAGTAAAACACGAAGAAAATTTCTAAATATAACTTACAAAGCCTATGAGCATCGTATACAAATTTAAGTTTCGTATCTTTTTAAAAGATAACTATTTTTACATAAATAGATTTTCATGTGCAAAGAAGATTGAAACTTTTTTTTTTTTTTTGCAACTAGAACTATTACTCCTAAAACTAATGGTTTAGGAATCGGCTGTTTGTCAACAATAAGAAAAGATACCCTGTATATATAATTGAAACATTATTTTTGTTTCGTAAAAGAGTCGGATTCTGTAGAACTAATTAAAATTTTATTATTTTCCTATGTATATCATTTAGAAAGGAGGAAGTAAAAATTGTCAGCATTTCTACCAGTTTTTACTGCCTTTTTAAGACATTGTGACCTCTTATCTGAACTTTAATAAATGAGTAACCTAAGTTTCTTTTATGCATAATTACTCTCTCTTACTCCGTCTTTCAACCGGTATTGTCCGTTTGACATTAAAATTTACAATTAAACTAGAGAACAGTTTTTAGCACAGCTAGCATGACAGATCATTTCGAACCAAGGTCTTTCCATAGAATACTTTCAAATTGTTCTTGTTTCTACCAATAGAAAACTCTTCTTTAGAATTTTAAAACTTTGTATCTCATGACGTTGCGTCAATCATTTTTACTTCTGTTCTTTTGATGCTTAAACTGAAACAAGGATCACTGTTACGAAAGGTAATTATACGCTTGTCTCTAATTTTTTACAATGCAAATCATAACTTTGTTTCTAATAGAAATCATCAATCAGTAATTGTGTGGTTTCAGACAGACAAAATATTGCGGAATACTCTGTGATATACACATGAATAACTTAGCATCCCATTTTAGGCTACTACTTACGAAGATCAACATTTTATTCAACGGACAAAATAGCTCGAAGCATCCAGCGACCTAAATAAAAGTGATATGATAAAAATAAATTACTGTCATTTTTTGTCACTGTTAGCCAACACTTTAATTTAGAGGCGGTAAATTGTGGAACTAATTACCCGCAAAAAACAAAAAAAGAACCTGAAAACTGTTTTTTGCAGACTGATATTTTCCTAAATTGTACGGAAGATAGTTTTTTGTGTTTGCCAATCCAGAAAAAAGTAAGAGAATTTTCTTTTAAGAAATCGCAAATACAGAAATTATTTTTTTGAGTGATTGAGCAGAATTTGCAACTGTTTAAGGAAAATGGAACCTTTTCAACTCAAAATTATTTCATTTTAGACTATTTAACAGGAAGAATTGCTGAATGAAGATAGTATTTTTATTTTAATGAATGATAATAGCTTCAAAAAGTCTCAGCATCTTTTGGACTAAGTCTAAGTAATTATATAAAGACCAAATAGCCCGAAGCAAAGAGACGATCTGAATAATAGTCATAGAGAAACACAAATTAGTGTAATTTAGTGACACTATTAGTCAACACTTGAATTTAAAGGCGGTATTTGTGTTGTAGAATTGTGTATAGTTCTGCTTCCCATAAAAGAAAGAAAATAATAATAAATATATATATACATATTTTTAAAGCGAAATTTATTATAAGAAATCGTAAGTATGTATTGTCAGCTTTCTGAAGTTAATGAAATGCATGCTTAACGTAAATGACTGTTTAATTAATTTTATTTTCTTTATTTATTATATTTATCTGTAAAATTTGAGTATCTATTTAGCTGAGTTGATGGATACATGGATACATTTGTTTATCTACGAGATTAAAATGAGTCAAAAGTATGAAAGGAAAAAGAAAAAGAGGGGCTATTGCCTACTGGAATGTGGTAGTACTGTGTAAAGGTATGTGGCACAGAAGTAAGAGTTGATGACTAAAAAATAATCTTGTGATTATCTGTCGCTGAGCAAACGGTCAGCAACGACACGTGGAGTATCCGTGAAAATAGAAGAAATACCTTGGCGATTATAAGGAAGAAGGCGAAGTAAGTAGGTAAAGGTGCGAATAGACCATCATTCTACTGTTATTAGTATCGGGGTCTTTTCTTGTGGCCACTAGGTGTTTTAGTCCTTTAATGCCTTTAAAAAGAAACCGATTGATGTTCTGCAAAAGAGGAACCTTTCCGTAAAGTAGAGCTAAACTCCTTATCTCCTGGCCCACAGTTGATTCTCTGCATCCTTTTGTGAATAAACAGCAGAAGGGTTCAGAACAAAAGATTTCCTGGAAAAATGTAGAAAGATGGCAAAACAAGCGTTTAAACGCAGCCTAAAAGATTTAGTGGGGAATTGAGATATAAGAAGGCATTTTAGAGGTGTATGTGTGTGCCGAGATTTCGGATAGACCATTGCGGTCGTGGATAAGCCTTGCTGTATTTAGTCAAGAGACACGGGAATAATTTGTTTATAATGTTATAATCTAGCGCGTAGATAGTAAGTGTAATTTAATGCAGAGCAGGATCTGCTATATCCTTGCCTATAAACGGAAATGCTGTGTTTCGTTGTAGCTATTTAAATGTATTGTAAATCAATAATAATATTTAATATTTACTTGAAGTATCCTAGTGAATTAATTCTCAAACTTACATCATGTACGGCATCATGCATCTATATCGGTGGTGGCAGCATATCAATTAAACAATAGATAAAATACTTGTACCCAATATGGACAATGCTCTCAATATGGACACCCCCAATATCTTTAAAAGTAACAATTTTGATCGAGTGATCGCGCTACATATCCGTGAAGAAAAGCAGTTGAAAAGATAATTAAGCATGGAAAGTGCAAAAAAGCGCGCTGTTCGCCATTTGTAAGGAAACTTGTTGTTCCCTGGTGTGCTGATCGTAATTACGGGTAAGTTTAAATTCTTATTAGATATGGTAAAATTACATTAAACGTTGAAAAGTGGGGTGTTTTAGAAAGCTGATAAAACATATTTTCCATTGCTATTGCATATATTGCTTAAAAATGTTTTCTTTGTTTACTTATTACAAAATTTAGTAAAACTATGCCCGATTCCCAATATGGACACATTATGTCTACATTGGAAATACAGACGTAAATTCTGCAGACAGATGCAATAAAGCTAAGCAAAACCAATTATATTATTTCATAATATTTTGTAGTAACTGAGGTGCTTTGCATGGGTTTTCGAAGAGTCACAACCGAAAATGATCCCACCCCTTGCTAAAGTGTATGTTCTGATGATATTTACTGCCCCCCCCCCTTCCCCCGCAATACTTTAAGATATATTTCTTTTATCTCCTCTCCTCTAAAATCCCGTGGAAGAGTGGCTTTTCCATACACCCTGTGTAGTAGGTCAATAAGGAGCCACCTGTCCCTTATATGGACATGCATGTCCATAATAGGGACAGGTAGTTCCTTATATAGATATTTGTAAACATTTTTTGTTTTTATCATTAAAATTAAACCAGAATAATTACAAGGTCGCTCATTTTAATAATGATACTCAACAGTCCAGGGATAGTGGTCATATATTTTTGGAGTCCTATGACGTGTATACGGGGATGAAAAAAATCAATTTTTCTTAGCGTGTCCATATTGGGTACAGGTACTTTATATATATTCTTTAACTGGTATGCCCCCTGAATCATAGTTCAATCTTTCATCATAAAATTGGCTTAGAAAAAACCCGGAATCATGGTTCAACCTTTCACCATAACATTATCTAAATAAAATACCTGAATCATGGTTCAGCCCTTCACTATAATATTGGTTTAGAAAAAACCCGAATCAAAGTTCAAACTTTCATTCTAAATTGTTTCAATATTTCACTAATATAATAGAAGTATGTGACTAAAAATCTTTTTAATTCTCAGACTTTTCTTAAAAATTACAAGGAGTGGGAATTGACTCAAATTTTTAAACAATCATGAATTTGAAAATAATGGATTAATCAGATATTTAATTAGAAAAATCAAGTTTTTAATTTCAAATTTATTTCATTTTTAACTACTTAAAATAAAGAATTGGTGAAGGAGGATATTTTAATAAATGTAAATTCGTTTAAAACTGCAGTATAGTTGTATCAAAAATTCAATTCCAGTTTCACGAATTTGCCATGGATTCAACTTAGTAAGCACAATGTTTACAATGAGAGGGTAAGATAAAAAAATAGCATCAAATTTATTATTATATTGTACAATTACAAAAGACAATTAAAAATAAGATATACGATCTTATTACAGATCCGTAAACAAACAAGCATATTTCTATTTCCAGGGCCTATGTTCAGTATAAAAAAATTTTTGATAGATTTTAATATTTTTTTGTCAGACCAACTAAAATTTATTAGCTTTTGATTAATTTTAGTTGAATTAATTGACCCAATTGCAACCTTGGTCAAATAGTTAATCAATTATTTGACATAACTCAAATAATCAAAATTTTAAGATGGAACTAGATCTTCTTCACAGCTCTCTGCTCGTACTGAGTTGAGGATCGCCTTCTTTTTTCTCCTTTAATAAATAATTTAAGTATTGCGCGGCAGCGCAATACTTATTTATTTCCAGTGTCACTTCTCAATGTTAATTTAACATAGAAAAGCCTATGGAGATCATAACTTTTTCATTTTTTCTTCCCACCTTTTTGTCCCTGATGCCACTCATTTTTTATTCTTTACTAATTCTAATTATATTATAAATTTAAAGTTTAAAAACGTTTGCCTGACGTCAGGGTCAAAACGAATGGCAAAATACTTTTGCATATGGGTGAATTATAACCCAGAGAGAAACAAGGGCCAATTTTTTTGTATATTATTCAAATATTTTTCTTAATAATTCCAAATTTCACTTTTTTCATTGAGAATCAACGGACATTTTTAATAGAAAATGTAACCATTTTTTCTTCATTGTTGCAAAAATTTCAAAAGCCGTAATAATAATTTATTTGGTTTTAGTAGAAAGATTCCCGCGTGAAAAATTTTAATTGAAATAGTTTTTTTTTTTTTTTTTCAAAAATTAAAAAGGTGAATATGGCGTCATAGTCGAAATAAAAAGGATATTTTCAGAATACGTTTTTGCTTTGGTCAAGTTTATATTTTAGTAAAAAGTTTCTAATGGATAGCTATTTTTACGCAGGTAGCGAACTTAGTGGGGAATTACATAACTTAAATTTTAAAATGTATTTTTTTTTTTTCGGGATGAGAACTATTTATACCCCAAGTTAAACTTAGGTATTAATTTTCTGATGTGTTTACATCACCCTTTGGGAGAGAATAAGGTTTAAAAATTCAAGTAAAACTTTTATTTTTTTATTTTTTACTGTATCACAGCTATAATATTGTTAAATATTAGCAGTAGAGGTCTGCACGGGCCCGGGCTTGGCCCGAGGCCCGTACCCGGCCCGGCCCGCGGGCCGGCGGAATGAAGGCAAATTTTCGAACGGGCCGGGCCGGCAAAATTAAGACAATTTTTTCAACGGGCCGGGCCGACAGACAAAATAAACGGGCCGGGACTGCAAAAAAATTAATCGGGCCTATCGGCCCGATATAAGAATTTAAGCGAAGCAGATAAAATACGAGCCATTTTCAATGAATATGATTTTCTCTAGAAGTATAAATGTACGTCACGAGCCGATGCGAGTTTAACAACATCAATACAGAAATGTAACATGTCCATCGTAGAGATCGGCATCGTACAGTTACAAAATGTCTGATTCCGAGTTTAATTTTTTTTTCAGCAGACTCGTGCCGGGACGGAACTGGTCTTAATCGATCTCAGGATGTGTAGAACAGTCATTGTGTTTTGTAGTATTAATAGTGATAATGAACTTCTCTTAACAGTATCTTTGGAAATATACCTTAAGGTGGTTCTCATATTCACTGCTCAACAATGCGAAGCTTTCTGACAAAATTTTTAACTATAAAGGCATAAAATTGACAGGCCTGCCTATTGAAGGCATTTGGAAACGAATAGCTTTTTCCATATTTGATAAATTACTTATAGAGATAACTGAGATTCCTGCCACGTGACTGTACGTTTTTCTCCTATCCTGTGCTATCGCTTCCGGAAATTCGATTCAAAACGCTAATTTTGACAGTATTTTCTGAAAGATATATTGCTTTTATCTATGAAAAAAAACGACATTTACATAGCTTCTGAATAAGAATACCTGCTAATCTTATGAGTTTCCGAAAAGAAAAGAATTCATAAATGTGTCGAAATGTAGCTCCTTTGGATTTGAGAAAGCCTTAAAAATGAGAGAAATATTTTCACAAATATACTTTTTATTATACCAGCTTCAAAAGTTATCATGTTTTTAATCCTTTATTCTGAAATACATTAATCTTTTAATGAATCCTTATTTCAATTTTGAAATGTCTGTAGACACATTTGACTAAAACACTGTAAGTAATCGTTAATGTTTACTATTGTCTGTTTTCTGTTTTGCGAACATCATAGTAATGTAAAATATACTGTAAAATGTTCCCATAAATATGTATGTAGTATTCATTAAAAGAATCTTAATTGTACGTTGAGAAAAAACTTTTTTTTTTTTTTTTTTTTTTTTTGTAGAAATTGTGTCGGGCCGGGCCTGTTTTCGTTGATTTTTGTACGGTCCGGGCCGAGAACTGTAAAAATGCAAACGGGCCGGGCTCGGGCCGAACTTCCAATTTTTACACCGGGCCGGGCCTGGAAATTCCGGACCGTGCAGACCTCTAATTAGCAGTAAGGATTCAACAGAATTTACATTTACATTCATAGCGTTCCTGAGTGGGAAATAGGGTATCTAAATTTAAGTGAAGTTAATTTTTTATGTTTTGATTATAGATTTTTTACGTTCAGATTGGAAGTTTTTGTCCAAACTACCGCAACCTGCATTACTACAGTGGTGAAACATTTTGAATTACACATTGGTAAGCTGCATCCCACATTGTGATGCAATACCGCATACATCAAAGCCTGATGATGATACTCTGCATTAATTTTGAAATGCGTTCGTCTGAGTGCTGTAGTCATTAAAAAACTTGACATATTAAACAAAAACGTAATTTGAAGAACAAATTAAAAAAACAAAATTTATATCCTACATTGTTTAAGCCTGAGAAGGGACAGATATTAAGTTATTTCATTCAATTAGTTCTACATTTAATGTTAAATTTTTGTAACAGATTAGTTAAGCCAATTGAAGATTAAAAATTAAAAATAAAATTCATACAATATGATACTTAAAACATCCTAAAAACTTAGATTCCGTTCTTCCATTTATTCCCACATTAGACTTCTTACATTTTTAATTGAAAATATTTGTATTGCAGATTTAGTATTATGTTTATGAAAATTGTGCATAAAATGATAAGATGCATGCAAAATACAAAACTTTAAAAAAAGTCTAAGATTTATTTCGATTTCATTTGAACGGAATCTAAGTTTTTTAGGATGTTTTAAGTATCATATTCTATGAATTTTATTTTTAATTTTTAATCTTCAATTGGCTTAACTAATTTGTTACAAAAATTTAACATTAAATGTAGAACTAATTGAATGAAATAACTTAATATCTGTCCCTTCTCAGGCTTAAACAATGTAGGAAATAAATTTTGTTTTTATAATTTGTTCTTCAAATTATTTTTTTGTTGAATATATGTAGAGATATTATGTACTCCCTAAAGCATGTAACGTCTCCCATAAGCCGTAGCTTAAAAGATTTCTTAAACTTAAAATCAGCGAAATCGATCGTAATCTACAATTACAAGACAGAATCACAAACCAATCACATAATATACAAAATGACCGCTCTTATTGTTGTCCAATAGCTAATTCCTAAACGGTTCTTTCTGCGCTTTTAGAGCTAGAAAAGATAGAAAATTAATGAAATTCAAAGTATCATAATTGAATAAGTCTTATTTCATGCAGAAATGACTTTTTTTCTTTTCTTTTTGCGTTATTTGTCAGAACAGGGAGTAAGTTTTCCTAAATATATAACTTATAGGGCAGAAAGACATAAAAGTTTAAATTTCGTAACTTTTACAAAAATAACTATTTTTGCGTAAATTGCGTTAAAGTAGATGACGAATAACACTTGAAACATTTTTGGAGTTACAACTATACCTCATCTTAACTTAACGATTTAGGAATGAGCTATTGATCAGCGATAAGAAGGCATACTGTGTATACAATATCGGGCAATCACTACAGAGTCGACTTCTAAAAGAGAAACAGCTACACTGAAAGATAAAAATAAAATAATATACCTAAAACAGTTTAGCGTTGCCTCCAACTCAAAGAAATTATCAGCTTTCAAAACTAACAAAAACTCACACTCAACAAGATAAACGAAATTTAATAACCATCAAAATCTAAAAGCATGAACAACGGTCGTCATTAGCCAACTACAATTGCTACAAAATATTTGAACTCTATTTTCTGATACGAAAGTCATTTAGCCCTCAATTAACTTACAATAGGGCAATGATACAAACGTAGTGTAACTCACCAAGTCCTATAGAAGCATTTGGGAAACTTGCTTAATATTTTTTTCGAATAAAACTGAAATTTGCTATGATTCATAATTATTTGCAGTTGGAAGTGATTCTATAAGATAATTTAGGACGAAACCTTTGGGATTAACCCTTTATGTACTGAAGTATGAATTCATGAAAATTTTATCTTCTAAAACCTTTTTCGTAAATTCTTGAAACTACATTAGAAGATTTACATAATAATTTAATAAATTTTAGAAGGATTGAAGTATTTAGAAGGATTAATTAAATTTGAATTTACAGGGATTTTGTGCAATATTTATAACCCCACTCAAATCTTTTATTTTAAATATTTTTCTTAGTATTTTGTAGAATTAGGAAATGTACAAATATAATGTTCTGACAATAAAAATATAAAAATATTACCGAACTGAGAAATTACTCCCCCCCCCCCCCCACTCCCAAAGCCAAGAAAGCTGAAAAGATGCAAAGGCAAAAGAAATCATTCTTTTAAAAGTATTTTTGCTTTGTGTAACCAATAATGCTTTTGGAACAAGATAAAGTAATGCATCTATAACACATTCTACGGTATAACAACTAATCAATGCATTAAATGAATTTTCAACAAGTTATTTTAATGGTACTTATAAGTACTGTCAGTAGATAAAGGTTTAAAGGTTATGTTAATTTACCATCCTAAAGGCCAGTAGCCTTGAGCATTTGACAATACTCAATAGCCAATTTAAATAGCCTACATTTTCTGTAATGCAGGGGAATATCCAACACTAATGCCACTATTCCTACAATATCTACAAGCCCATTTCTTAAAATTGCCTACATGGATACAACTGAGAATGTCTCCAATAGTGTCGTAACATTTTGTTATCATTATCACAAAATATTATTATGCAAATACTCTCTATTACGTTGTGTCAGTCAGAAATAAGAACGAACTTGGTATGCCGCTGTTTTTTCCTAATAAAAGCTTTCACAGAATTAATAACATTAGGATTAATCTGATGTTTCAGTTTTATTTAGCAAAACATATGGGACTATTTGAACTCGCATTTAATGCAGTGTGACTCGGAAGATCTCATTATTTTTCTTAGTTGTATTTTTGATGAATTACGTCAAAAGGAAAATTCAATTAAAATTGTCAAAAAAGCATGCGGCTTTCTCCACTAATCTCAGTTTCGTCTGACTAGAAGTTTACTGAGCGCCATTAAAAAAATACGCAGGACGCTTTTTATTACAAGCCACAATATTACATCCATATATTCAAAGTAACTGCCAAAGATCTCTGGCCTTAGAACAACAAAAACGCGTTTGTTTTCTTTTCTAAAAACGCCAAGTGTTTAACTCTCTTGAATTAAAATAAAATTAAGACAAAATGTGTAGCAGAACCGGAAACAGTGGCAAAAAGTGACGCACGCAACGTCCGGCCATCGCCGCCCACGTTGTAGCTTTTTAATGGGCGTAGCACGCGACTGACTACTTGTGGTGAGTCTGCCCACCCAATTTTGGAGAATACTATTCCAGTCTCGGCCACTTAATGCTGTACGCTAATCGCCCTCAGCGATGACTGCAAGCTCTTGAAATCTTGATTTGATGTCGAGATTATTTTGAGAGAGGCCATCTGAGCTTCTCTTGAAGGATATAGTTGATGCCATTCATCAGAAAAGAAATAATTAGTCGTTAGTGGATGTGCTCATAAATGGATATCCCGAGGAAATCTCGACTCGCGAAAAACTAGTACTTTTTCAGTGAAAACTAAAACTTCGTGAATTAAGCGCATACATTGCTGAGGTATAATTTAAAAAGTATTAACTCTTATGGTCGTCAAAATTTAGAGTGTTCAATTACCTAGTTGCTTTAAAAATCTTGTTTTAAAATATAATATTTAGTTGTTTACTTCGTCTTAAAGAAGAGTATACAGAAATAAGAAATTATAAATATTTTCTGCTGAGATATTTGGAAAAAACGAATGTATTCCATACCCATATTTTTAACAATTAACAATGTGGAGTGGAATTTGAAATCTGATTGACCAACAATCTTAAAAGGAATTTGCAACTATATGACTATCTTACGTAAATGGGTGTACCTGCTTTTGGAACGCGCTTGATATCTAAATTGTATCTAATATATGGTTTGTACTTTCTTTTGGGATTCTGCTTCATGACTTCTGGATTATAAGTCTAGAGCATTATCAGGTCATTTCAGATCATTTTCCCTTTGATTTTAATTTTCTGTTTTCGTTTTCATGGATTAAAAGATATCCAACTATCGCGCATCTGAAAATTGAATATACAGTGTGCGTCAGGTATTTTAGAACACATGTTATAGGTGAAATATCACCCTGTATATCAGAGTTACAAATAATTTTCTGTTACATGTAAACATGCCAGAACCTATAAACTAATTGAGGAAATGAAGAGGCGTGCTGTCATTGGCTAATTGGCTGAAGAACACTTCGATATAGAGATTGCCACTTTCTTGAAACTCACACGGTCATTCGTCTTTAATCTAATAAGAGGAATGAAGGCTACCAGGTTTCATGTGTCAAACATTTCATGCAGGAAACGACATTTTCAGCGATATGAAATCATCAAGACACCGGAATTCGTCAGGCAAATCGATGAAAATCATACGAAGTCGATGAGGGCACTCGCTAGGGAGATGCAGGTTTATGAGGCCAAAATCTAATGTGTGATTCATGAAAACCTTCGTTAGAGGTCGTACATGATGAGGAGAGTACAGTTCTTGCCCGAGAGAACCAGGGATGGAGTCCTGACCAGAGACAAACGCCTCCTTAACAAGCTGAAACATCAAGAGGAACCAGGAATGCTCTTGTTTGTTTCCAATTAGAGAAACTTTGCCCATGTCAAGAAAGTGAACCGCAAAAAGAAGGGTGATGGTGTAAAATCCCCCAAGAGGTTATGACAGACACGTGCAGAAAATTTGCAGTATCACTGACGATTCTGGGGGGGGGAGGAGGGGGGTCCTGAGAAGCGAAGATGATCTGATGCATCCACATTTCTTTCTTTAAGGTGCCAGGATCGACGCCGTTGCTTAAATCGACGCGTTAAAACCCTAAATTACCTCTGTAACACTTGGGAGGCCGTACATTTTTAAAAAAGACTCTGCACTATCCCATACAGCCGATACAAATCAAAAATGGATGGCCAAAGCTTTTATGACGATGTCATCCTCAGCTTGTTGAACCTCCAGCTACCCAGATATTAGCAAAATGGCCTATTACGTATGTGGGATGGTTGAGAGGGACTCCAATAGTCATCTACACAACAATGTTGCGGCTCTCAAGGAAGCCGTTGTGTATGCAGTGGCAAATGTTCCCAACACTCATCTAATCATTATCTGCAGTCAGTTTTGACAGCCTGTAGAGGCAGTTATTGCAGCTGGAAGTGGTTTTTCAATGAATGATGTCATCCAGTGTGTATGTGGTCACCTGTACAGAAAGTTTAAAAAAATGCTTGATCTCTACTACATATTCTTGTATGAAAGCAGTCGTCGATTTGTTCTCAAATACCTTACGCACCCTGTAATTTCCAAAACATATTGTCAAAATGCAGCCAAATGCACTCAACTGGCTGGTAATTTGGCCTGATTACAGTATGTGAAGGATGCACAGCAGGTTAAAAAATATGTATTATGAGGAAACACCGCATATTCAAAATTGTAGCTGGATTTCGTCCTTAATTTTGTAATGCCACGAAAAATACTGTTAGATCTATTACAGTCAATAACTATATTCATCTTTGGGTATGCGAAATAGCAAGCAGAGTAGCTTTTGAAGTAAGGTATTCTACAACATCAGAAATTCAATTAGATCAGCAATATAATATTAATCATTAGGCGTATAATATTAATCAATAAGGCGTATAATATTAATCATTCCTTTCTCACATAGAATCTACTGGAACAATTTTCATTTTTTTCAATTGTTTTGAGCTATTTAGCCTATAAATAAGACACATTTATGCATTTTTATGAGGGGGTGGTGTTTGTTTTTACTTGATTGTTGCAAAACCACACAATGTGAATGTACAATTGTCACTAGAGAAGCAATTCCTTAAAATAGCAATTAAAGCCTTTGTGCAGGAATATTAAAAAGCAGAAAACCAACGTTTAAAAATGCACAAATAATACGTAAAAAGCAGCAAACAGCTGTTTCGAATCTACTATCGAGATCCTTCTTCAGTGCAAGACAGAGCAAGGCACAGTTTTTCTAACACGCTGTGTCTTGCTCTATCTTGCACTGAATAAGAATCTCGCTAGTAAATTCGCTTAAGATTAGAAACAGATGTTTGCTGCTTTTCACGTATTATTTGTGCATTTTTAAACGTTGGATTTCTGCTTTTTAAGCAATTCCTTTACAATTTTCTCATGAGCAAAGACTTTTAAAACAATTATTAAAACGATAAATCGTACAAAAATGTCAGCACTCGTATTTTACAATTTATGATTAACACAAAATTTAAGCAGCATCGAGGTGTCGCGCGCCAAAAGGGCACCAGGATGTTAAGGTAGTTATAAAAATGTTCAGGTGTTGTATCAATACCGTGTGTTATATCAATTGATCCGTGTGTTATATCAATACCTTCACTAGATCTCCAAGGTCCAACAGATGAGTCCGAAATCGCTTTTTTTCAACTGTTTCAAGAATCCTGGGGGAAAAAAAGATGCCCACTTTGTGAGGCGCATCGGAAGTTGGGGGTTTAAATTTCATATTTTTGGTGCTAACTTCATGCTTTACATAAAGGACAATCACAAAATGCTTATTTACGAATACAAAAGTTAATTGTTAGTTGTAAAATAAATGAAAATAAATAGCAGGTGCAGCAAATGGACATCAAGGCACATACAATAACAGCCTTGACATCAGGGTCAGTCGATGTGACGTCACAAGTGTCACAGGAACTACAACTGTGAAACAAAACGTGATAAGTTTAATTTGTTTTATTATGAATCCAAAGCGACCGTTGTTACACTGTTAAAAATCTGTAGTTTTTGCTGCATAGTCACTCCACTGCTTTTATAGAAAACGATTACTTGACGATATTATGGAGCATTCTCATTGGTCAGAATAGAGATATTCTATTAAAGCGGTGGAATGACTATGGAGCAAAAGTTGCAGATTTTTAACAGTGTAGGCCACTCGATTTTGAAGTGACACGACTGTTACTTTTTGTGACGAGTCAACAAATGATCTTACAAAATGATGTCTCCAGTTGACTCTAATATGATCATCATTTGGAGGTTCCGCTGTAAAGCCACCATGGCAATTGCATTGTGACGAGCCACAAAGTGGCATTACAGAGAAATCACTTTGAGACTCTCAAGTGACCGTCATTTCGAGACTCCACTGTGAAGCCAACTTGACTTTGATTTGTGAAAAGTCAATTGATGACTTCATTGCGATGTCACAAGGACTTGTTACAAAGCAACTGTCATGATGACGTTACCATGTAGTCTCAAAATAACGGTCACATGATTGTCACTTGAAGCCAACCAAAACGATATTCCTGTAATTTATGAATTATGACAAATATTGTTCCGGTTTATGATATTATGGTAAATATCGTACTAGATAGTGCAATTATTAAAACATATTGTTATAGTTCCGGGAAAATATTAATATTTCCGTTCCAGTTCAGGTTCATTGGAAAAAACAGGATTAGAACGTGCGGTGCCGGTGATGCACTTAACATTACTGTGATAAGCTGCCACCCATACCTACGGCTGTAACGCGATTGAGATAGCTTTTACTCCAATTGAACGACTCATGAGGCAGATGACTATTATAAATTTTAGTGACTAAATAAATATGACAAGACGTTTATTAATGCCAATCATGACGGACATTATGATTGACATTAATAATCAAAGCTTTTTAATTTTAATCTTTTGATATAATGAAGGTGGAAACAGGCTGAATTTGGGTCTTATCGGAGACACTATGTAGCTTATTGTGCTCTCTGTAACCTTTTTTTTTCATTACTTAGAATCTTGAATGTATTTTTTTTAATTGACTTTGTATAGATGGAAGTAAATTTATTTATATTTTCGAAAAAAAAGTTTTACTCATTAATAATTTTGAAATAGCGTTCCGGTTCGTGGATTTTTCCATTTCGAACACTGAACACCTTGTACACACTCAAGGCAACGGTTACGATGCCTTCACAATGTAGTCACCAAATGACAGTCATTTTAAAGTAGTAGTGACGAGACGAATAAAATGTATCATATCGCATAGTACCTAATATTTGCTAGACCTATCGCACATATTTCTTTCTTTTTATTACTCACAATTAGCTATTGTGTTCGAAAATTTGCTTATGTATCCCCTTTAATTTATGTATAGCAGTAGGGGAGATGGGGGCACATGTGAACAGTTTGCATAAATATAGCTTTTTCTCCTAACTGGATTAATTTCTATAAACAAAAACTACTTAATATAGTAAACAGAACTTTCTTTTACATATGGTATTTTTTTAAAAATCACCTGTATAGTTTTTCTTGCATGTTTTAATAGTTTTATAAATTCAAAAAATTGTTCACATGTGCCCCATCAGCGGGGTAGTTGTGAACACACGTGGGGCACATGTGAACACAAGGAAAAAATATCCTTTAACAAGATTTTTATTCTGTTATTCATTTGTCATCGTAATCATTAGTTATATAACCTTTTAAATTCACCATAAAAAATATATATATATATATATATATTTCTCTAGTTTCTGGGTGATATGTTTAAGCAAAAGATTATAAAATGAAAATAAGTAGATTTAGAGGGGAGAGGCTTAGATGATTCATTAAATATTGTTGCAATAAAATAAAAAAAAATAAAGAAGCAATTTTAAAAAAGAAATTAAAACTTTTAAATTTTGCTTAGGGGTTTTTGTTTGGGGGAAATTTTAGGGAGGGGGCCTTTACATACTATTTATCGGAAATCTGCCGAAATACGAAAGATTCTCACTCCTGTATTTGCCTTATTTACTTGTAAATTATAGATAAAGAAGGGTTTTTTAATGATTAAAAAAAATCTCGATTAATCCCCTCTCCCGTCAGCTTCTTTTGCTTTTGAAAGAGGGGAGGGTGGGGGGGGCTACAATCGGGATTTTACGGTAGTTATCAGTTTAAAAATTTTACTTTCTTAAAATATTACTGGTATTTATGGATATGGTATTTTGAATGGATAGCTCCATTCAAAGCGTCATATACATAACTGTTTTAGAGATGGAAGTAAGCCATCATTGCAGGGTTAGAACAAATGTAACAGAAAATTTTGCAAAGTTGTTCAAGGTAATACTTTTGTATTAGCAATGCATAAAAAATATTGTTGTAAATCGTTTAGCAAAATAATACATAACACTTATTGCATTTTAGAAAACATTAAATTTATTTAAAGTACAATTGAACGTAAACGAGCTTTTTGCTGTTTATGTATTTGCTGAAAGATGTGTTTGTGGCAGTTTCAATACAAAATAAACTTTGTGTGAGGAAAATATCTTCTATTTCAGGAAAATTTTAGATAATGGAACTTACATTATTTCTCATTAAGTTAACTGAAAGAAACAGAATCACAGAATGAGTATTGGGGCACTTATGAACTGTTCATATCTGCCCCAACTAGTCTGTTCATAAGTGCCCAACATTGCTGCTTTTGTTAAATTGATAAATCATTAACATTTCTCAATTTTAGAAGAAAAAGAACTGTATCAAAAATGTTTATTAGTATTCATAGTATATGTTAAAACACTCAAATTCAAATAAATGAACAAATAAATAAAGTTATTCGCTTATCAACTTGGAACAAAGATTTTACTTTTGAGATCTAAAAACAGTGTTTTGGCTACAGAGGACAAACAAAATGTCATAGAGCTTCAAAAAATTTTTACCATATGTCTACAGGTGCTATCATCTTTAGTAATTTTTTTCAAATAAAAAAACTTATAATAACTATCGAAAAATTGCGATGTTCACATGTGCCCCGTGTTCACATGTGCCCCCATCTCCCCTATAGCTAACGCAAGCTTTGAAAGTCAATAAATAGCATAACCATAGAAAGTTTATGAAATAATGATGAATATTAATGAAAATTAAAGTTTAAACAATTCATGTCATACAAATGAAAATCGATAGAAAGACCGCAAAAAGAAAAATCGAAATTCATTAAATTTAACTAATCAAACCACAATTTTTTTATCAGCTTTTCTAGTGCTATAAATGTGGAAGAAATGCATCTTTTCAGGATGTGGTAGGGTTTGACAAAATACCATCTATAAAATCTAATTTTTAAGTTTGTTCACCCAGTTTTGTTACTATTACTTCGCATCTATTTTACACTTCAAGGAGTGTTTTCTTTAACATTTGACCTGATTTCTTAAGCAGAAAATTGTCAAATCCATCAGTTATAATCTAATGCAGTAAAACAGATAAATGATCTAAAAACTAGATGATTGACAGTGAGCTGAATTTGGAATAAATACTATACTAGAGGAAGCTTATATGAAAGTTTCGCTAACTAGACATTTTGATGCGAACACAAAACAAGTTCAGAAAATGGGGAGTATTTCCTTGCTATTATTATTCCACTGGTATTGTGATATGGCTGCTGTAGTTCTCAATTCAGTTAATAAAAAAAAGGAAAATGGTTGGTGTGGGGGGGGAGTTATATGTTGCAAAAAAAAACTTCGCCGACAGAAAAGAAATTAAGATCCCATTTTGAAAAAAGTCCCATCCATCAAGCGCTCTTCTACTTTCACCCGATATCTGGCATCGGAAGAAAGAATCTACAATAAGTATGTCGGGTACCACGTGACCACATCCTTCCCGGCATCCATCATTGTAGCGGCCATCTTTATTTTTATTTTTATTTTTTGTTTTCCAGAAATTTCATGAATTGGGATGCAAAGGATATATTCCATTTATGCTCGAAACCCTTTTAAATGTTGTGGGAGAAAATAAGAAAGAGAATAGATGGAGTTTTACTTATATTTATAAAATGGCATTATCACATTTATAATTATTATTTTATGACATTAATAGTTTCTTTAGATACATATGTGACCTGAACAGTGGTGATTATTTCTCAAATGCTTTTGTTTGGAATGCTAGAAAGAATTTTAAGCGTTCTCGCCTAGGCATTCTGATGTTCTCAGGCCCCGATTAGAATATGGGCCAACTGGTCTTGTCCCTGGACTTAACCACGCCCTCTCTCCAAATTTGAAATGCTATTTTCGTAAAGCTGACATTTTAAATCTCTTTTGCCTTTCTACTGATTATAATCGATATTCTGTACTCAGAGTATAGGAAAAGATTAAAAATAGAAAATATGTTTATCTAAATATATATTTATATATTCTCATAAATATTTATTCTAAAACAAGAAAATTGTTTCATTTTTTTTTGTGACAGTATAGAAAACGCACTTCGAGTGAATACCAAGCCTTGAGTCTCTTTTTGGCTTGAGTCGAGCGCTGGATATCTTTAACGAGCACCGGATAATAAGTGGAAAAAGAGGTATTTTAATGATGCAAATTTTCAAATTTTTCTGTTGTGAGATTGGTTTAAAATTCATTAAATTAGCTAAAATCATACGATAAATTCTTGAACAAAAAAATTTAAAAGGGAACTGTATTTTAAACTTCACTGTGACATCAAAATCAATGTGAAATCAAAACTCTTATATATAGACCATGAGGTGGCTGCTCAGATCATAACTTCATGGATTTGACGTCTGAAATTCCAGGACTAGACAGAACTCGATTAGCTTATTAAAATTCAACTGGTCTGCCAAGTCATATCTTGGTGGTAACCACCTGCAGACATGATTTTAATGGTTGATCGATAGGTTTGTCATTGCTTTTTTCTGCACCCAAAGGTACGAAAAAATGGAGGACTGGAAGCAGGAAAACACAATGGTAAACCTACCAGTCAACCACTAAAATCGGGTTTGCAGGTGTTTTCCACTAAGATAGGACTTGGCAGACCAGTTGAATTTTAATATGCGAATCGAGTTTTAACTAGTCCTGGAATTTCAGCTGCCAACTCGATGAAGTGATGGTTTGTGCAGCCACTTCCCGGTCTAATATGTTTGGTCTCCTAATGTCAAGCATTGAGCCCTCGTTCTTTTTATGTCTTTGAAGGATAAAGTTGTTCTTTAAGCTGCCTTTCGGTTTAACTAATCAAATCCCGTAGAAAAACAAAAGAGTAGAATCATTAAACAAACCAAACAAAATCTAATGACAGAGAAATAAAAAAAATACTAACAATTATTAACTTATGCTGAAGGTAGCGATTCATACAAACTATTCCTTACTAAAGTTCTTCTCCATAAATCGTATTCCTTTCTTTTTTTGTGTCATCTTGTTTCAAAATGGTGGCCACTTAAATATTTAAAACTAAAAAACATTTGCACAAAAAATTAAAAATACAAATTTATTTTTTGCTTAAGGGGCCGCTGCACTGAAACTCACCGATCGCGAAATTCCATGTTAACTTATGATAAAATTTTGAAGCTCGATGACTCATTACCTAATATAATAATTAAAATACGGTTTTGATCATCAGAAAGTAAACGTCAGATGCCAATGATGTGTGTTTTTAAAAATTGTCTACGTAAATGTTAAGTATTTTTAAGAACATGATAAAATTTAATCAAATAGAAATTTGAAAGTTAATAGGGAATTTTTTATGTACTTAAAATTTACGGAGATAATTTATTAAAACGCACATCATCGGCATCTGACGTCTACTTTCTGATGGTGAAAACGGTATTTTAATAATTATATTAGGTAATGAGTTATCGCGCTTCAAAGTTTTCCCATAGGCTAACATGAGATTTCACGATCGAGGAGTTTCAGTGCAGTGGAGCCTTAACCATTACGTTTTGATTACGGAGATTTATTTTTCTGAAGTCGCTTAAAAATTGGGAGTGAATCTTCTGTAATCATATTCTTCCCATTTTTGCTGCGCGTTTCTGATTAAAATTAGTTAAAATCTTAAAACCAAGGTATAGGGAAGCTACTTTTTCCTCCCGTTACTGACCAGAAGGACTTTTTTTCGTTGCAAGCCAGAACTGTTTATTTCATAACCCTTTGATTATCAGTATGGACATATACGTCTCAGTGATTTACTTTTTATTCCATTCGTACCACGTTTTGAAAACTAATCGCTGTTACACACATATACTAGGATATTTTGAAGGGAAATCCACCCGAAAGGAAAATTTTGGCGAATTGTGGTAGGACTAAGTATGAAAAGAGTCCCTGGTTTTCGCCCGTAAACAAAGGATTAACAATTCATTGCATCAATGTATCCATTTCCATCGATTAATTGATAGCTTTCTGTTTTTTCTCATTCAAACTTTAAAAGCTAATAAACGCCTTTTTTCTGAAACTTAGGTTGTTTTCCAGTATCTGCCTATTTTCTCTCCTTATTTGAACGTATTTTAAATGTTGCATAAATTTTTAAGATAGAAAAAGAAAATGTTTGTTACATTTTTTTAAAATTCTATATATTTTTTATAATATATTTTTTAATTTATATTCTATTTACAACCAACAAACAAATTAATTAATCAAATGGTAAAATTTCCACCGCAAAATTAAACCCTTCTGTCAAGCCTTTGGATTACCCCCTTTCTAAAAAGAAATAACGATATCAAACAACAAATCCCTTGTTCCTTTAACTCCTACCCCCAAACTCTGTCCCTTTATCACATCCATCTTCGTCTGTATATAGTTCTTGACAACGTGGTATGATTTTTTACATGCTTCGATGGAGCGGGCTCAAAGAGATCACTGAGAATCTGCTCATGCGATGACTGGTTACAGGAAATTCTCGAAATTTTTATGAAAAAGATAAACTTCTTTTTTTTAATACCAGAAAACAGAAATTAATCAATCTGTTTAAATATTCAGAAAAACATAACAACGGGTTTAAGCGAAAGCGAGGAAAGATGACGAGGTTAAGCTTCTACATTTTTTCCTAAGCCATTGTGAATGAATTTATGAACTGATGTTTGCAGGATAACATCTATATCTTGCCTGATACCATGAATATTTTCAATTGCCTCTTTTAACTTTAAAGCGGCAAACCACGGAATTATCCTAAAAAGGGTAATTTTAGTCCTCTTTCCCCAGGCATGGGGTAAGATGACGAAAATCACCTTTTTTTTTAACCAGCAACCAAGACTATTACAGAATAAATAGATCTCCTACTGATTTATAGGTCTGGAGTCCTATTTTCAAAATATTTTAGTGAAGAAGCTAAAAACTTTTAAGATAATGATAATTCCTTACGTTGTGATGGTCAAACATTTTTGAGAAACACGCTGAAACGTTGAAAAACGTTCAAAAACGTTTGTTTTTGAAAACGAACTAATGCTCATAACTTCCGTCACCGTCAAAGTGGAAATACGCATATTTATCTCAGAGATGGGAATGTCCAGCCTCCAGGGGTGTCTTTTGGTGACCACGATATGCTACCGTCTGTGATTTAAGGTGCAAATAGACACATCATTCTACTGTTATCAGTATCAGCGTCTTTTCTTGTGGTCAAGCGGTATTTTTAATCTTTTGAAGGGAAACTCACTGATGTCCTGCAAGAGAGGAATCTTTCCGTCAAGTAGAGTTAAACTCCTTACCTCTTGACCCATTGTTGATTTTCCGCATCCTTTTGTGAATAAACCGCAGAAAGGTCCAGTAGAAAAGATTTCCTGTAAAAGTGTAGAAGGATGGCAAATTTCATTTCTAAACGCAGCCTTACTGTGAGAAATACCGAATGCGTCATCTTTCCCCATTCTTCGTCTCACACCACCTTCCCCCATATAACATTTGTAAAATGTATTGTCATTATAAAATTGTTTTCCTTCTATTCATGAATTAAACCTTAATGAATGCATTTGCTGTTTTAGTGCACAATTGGAGATAGCACGTATTTAAAATTTAATTTCAATATTCCCTATCGGGATAATTTGGGTATAACGATCGCATGGTCGTAACTCCAAACTGTACAAATGACAAGATTTCTTAGGAATGAAACTATGTAAGTGGTACATCTATTACCAATTTTTTTTTATCTCAAAATGAATAAAAATTTAACTATGCTCAAATTATCCAGTCCGTTTGGAATTTAGGTACAATGTGTATTAATAAAGAAATATGTGTTTTATGTTCTAACTATGCTTAAATTACCCTTCTATAGGTAAATTTAGGAATGTTAAGGAATAAAGACGCTATTATAGACGTTTATTGCTCAAAATTTATTCGGCCTACGTCTAGGATAACCCATAGCTACTGTCAAAGAAACTGTTGCGTAGTTACTGCGAGCGGTCTCCAAGACCACTTCACCGAAAGATTAAAAAAAAAAAAATTGATTAACTTGTAAGATATTGTTTGTATCGAGGCTAACGAGAAAGATAGGCTACCGCGGTGCATTCCATGTATCTTTTTTTACAGATCGCTGGAGTCACGTGATGCTCAAATGCACCAATGAAGGCGTGCGAAAAGAGCATCACGTCACTCTAGCGGTCTGTAAAAAAAGACACGTGGAATGCACCGCGGTAGCCTGTCTTTTTCGTTAGCCTCGGTTTGTATACTATCATTTATCTACAGGATTTTTATCATCAAAATTCACCTATCCAGAAAACTCTAACGACAGAACTAGGGCAACAAGCGAAGCAAAATTTCACTAGTATCTGTAGTTAAACTGAAAGCTACAAGTTAAACTACAGGCGTCAAAATAAGTATTCGACATGCATGAAGTTTTCAATGTTTTGTCTTATGTGTATAGTATAAAAAAAAGTGAGGAAAACCTCTAGATTCCAGTTGATGTGCATTAGCTAACAATAGCTGCTTTTTATTTTAATCAAATCTGTAAACATTCTCTATGCAGTGTATCTGTAATCTGCAACTAGCGGGCAGTATAATACATATTTTATAGCTGATCTTTTGACGTTACGGTGAGAGGAACGTCATGAAGAAGAAAAATTGCATCAAAAGGGAGAAAATTGGCTGCAAGGTAGAAAACTTAGTTTTCTGTAACAAAGTATAGAAAGGCTTTAATACGTGACTTTCGATACATCTTCTTTTCATGTAATTCATTTTCCCCCATGTCTTTGAAAATCTAAATGTAAAATGTGATTTCATTTTGTTCATCTTCTTTAGCTTACAGATGCCTTCAAACATGGAACGTTATTTTATAACCACCTTATATTTTATATTTTATGGCAAGAGAGAGAGAAAATGAGATTTCATTAACTGTGCGAGGATCCTATTCTCACTTTCCCTTCAGTCATGTCAACGAAGAGAAAAATTTCAAATATCTCTCGAAACTGCCGAGCATTGACAGGTGGGTAACCTGACCCACAGGTTAACACGGTAGCTGAGCAGTCCAAACGTCGAGCACCGGTCGAATCCTGGACATGCCAACATACTGCGTGCCACACTCTGTCCCAAACCGACAAGTGATGCTAATCTTATCCCCTTCTTCAGACAGACAGGGAACGCACGCCTCTGAAGTAGAAGTAGCAGTCTCTTTTCCTCTTATTACAATTTTTTTCCCTCTTCTCTTTGTAGAAGTCTTGAATATTATCTCAATGTAGAATCTAGACATTTTGCTTCTTCAAGGGGCACGGCAAAAAGTTAAAGAAGGGGCCCGCCTTAGATTTTCTTGCTAAACGGAACTTAGAAGGGATTTATACTTTGCAACTTACATTTTTTCTTATCGTCGGAGGCATGATGTAGTCGCTATTGTGATGGCGTAAAAGATTATGAAAGTCGTTGCATTCAATTTGTTTGTAATGTCTGTCGCGCTTGGTATATCATTACATTGAAAAGTAGAGCAACTCAATGAAGATGTACTTGGAAAGATAGTTGCTTTAAAAGAAGCATTTGAAGTTGCACAGAAGTTTACAGGTTAATTTTTCGCAAGTCGCATGAAAATTTTTGCAATGTGACGAAGTTACATAAGTTTGATTCCAAAATATAATTAATCAAGATAATGTTTTCCAATTACAAGCAATATTAACTAAATTTGATAGATCATGGAAGGTTCTCAAAACATGTGAAAATGCTAAGCTATTAATCAGAGATCATATCCATCTATAACGTTAATCTAACGTTTATAAAACTACAACTTAAGAATAAACAAACTCCTTTATCACTTGATATCACAGTGCATGTAAATTAGAATTAGCTATATCATGGGAATTAATCAGAGGTCAAGATTCAATCTTTCGAGAAAATGGTATATATATATATATACATGAATCCCAGGGAAACAAAAAATAAACTACCGTATATGTCCGTGTATAAGCCCTTCCGTGTATATGCCGAGTATACGACTTTTCAGTGAAAAATCGTCCAAAAGCGGAAAACCGTATATAAGCCGATGTTAAACAAACGTGATGAAAAATTCATAAAACGAAAACTTAGAACTGATTAGATTGAAAGAAGCTTGGCTTGAATTACCACAAGAAATGATCATCCGATCATTCAAAAAATGTTGCATCAGTAATACCCTGTTCACACTGCGTTATCGGAACTATCTTAAAACTCCGAACTCTCTGAGGGAGTTCCACAAACTCTCTGAGAGAGTTTTAACTTTCTTCGGGCTAGAGACAGTCACGACCATTCACTCTCGCTGGATGTAAAGCTTCGCATTAACTGATTGGGTGTTGCGGGCGGTTTTATGTTAAGCGCATGCGCAAACAACACAGTGACGTTCACTGAGTTATCTTAAGTGAGTTTTTCCATGTGAACAGGTTTCCAATTCCGGGAGGGTACCACTTCAAAATTAAGAGAGTTCGGCGGCCTAAGATATCTTAAGTATTGTAGTGTGAACATAGTATAATGCGATGGATGGAACTCAGGATGATGACATTTTTGAAGAAGATAGCGATGATGATGAACTAGATACTGACGATATTCATTCTGATGCACCAAAATGAGAGAAAGCAATTTTAAGGGGTTGCTTCAAAATTCTGATGAAGATTTTGATAGTAAAAAATGATTTGCCACTTGTTTCATTATAAAAGAGTAGAGTATTAATGTACTTTTAGAAATTTGTAGGTATTTTTTATACTTACCATTCTTTTCATTTTAGAATATCAAATTTGGAAATTTTTTTAGACTCGTATATAAGCCGACTCCCCACTTCCGTTCCAAAAAAATGTCTAAAACTTCTCGTCTTATGCACGCATATATACGGTAACACACATTACATTTTTACACGTCTTTCTATCAACAGTATGTGCTTCACCCGAACACCAGATGATAATGACATGCTTCCTTGGTATAAGCTCTTTTGTTCTCCATCTCTCTCCATTTTTCAGCGAGTATCCTTATTTATTATTATGCTTAAGGAATTCAAATAAATTTCACTTAAAAAATATATTTGTGTTAATTTATTCAATGGCACTACAGCAGTAATTATCACCTGAGTCGTATAATCGTGTCAAGTCTTCGACATCTAGTCTCATAGCTGACAAGCCTTCTGATTTTCAAGTTCCACGATTTCCGAATAACAATCTTCCTGTTATTTAATGGGAAGTTGCTGTCATCAAATAAAGTGAATGTTTATTAGGAAAGAATGGCACTCAAAATCCGGAACGTTTGGCAGCTAATGTAGTTGAAAATTTTTACGCATATTTCAATTTTATTTTTTAAAATATAAAAAAATTTCTGATGTTTACAAAATTATTTTACGTGACAAATATTTCTTTAAAATAAAGTATGATCTATTTTCGTGAGAATTAAAAGGTTTTCAGCCATTAACCTTATTATAACAAAGATTTACATTTGCAACCATCAAATAGCTATCTACCTATATACTTTTAAGGAGATGGCCGCGCGAGATCCAGATACATTTTTCGCGAAAAATGTAACTGTATCCCAGTCATAATTTGGCTGGGATTCAGATAGATATAGCTCTGTTAGCGAAACAAGATTTACCAAACAAAAAATTGGCTTACTTAAAACAGCAAAAAGTTCGATAAATTTCAAGTTTCTCATTGGTTAATCTAGTTTCGCTAACAAAGCAAAATCTATCTGGATCCCAACCTATAAAATCTGTTTTGCTGAGAGTACTGCAGGCGATTGATTGAAAATTCCATTCTTTAAGAAATTGTTGTTATCGAGACTGTTGTTATTATTATTATTGGTACAAAGTTGTTATTTAAGCATGAAAAATCCCGTACTGATGTGCTGATTGATATATTTTCCTCTGTTGATAAAAAGAATAATATAATGAAATAAGGAAAAAATACTGAAAATCAATATCAGACAACTTTCTTTTGAACATGTGTTCGTAATTACCCTGTCAATTCTTCTTAACAGTTCTCTTATGTGTACAATCATCGAGGCGTCACATACCAGAGCTGGTACACAGTGTATACCGAGACTTTTTCCGCTGAACAACTAATGAAGGAAGAAGGAAGCATAACGTCTAAGCCGGTTACTGTGGGGGATTGACTGAAAGATGCAATTGTTCCTGTCATTTCATGAGATCCGTCCAAATTAACCAGTAAATGAGACTGAAATCAAGACGATAGCAAGCACATTTCAGTCTCGGAAGCTGCTTCACGGACATTAGCGGCATCACGGTTAGCCGTCATACACTGACTCCTTATATTTCGTGGATAAGAGGCCGAATTTTCTAAGTTCGTTTTTACATTTCTGAATAGGTCGTTATGATTATGATAGCATGAATCATAAAATCCGGTAATGACGGGCCATTGACCCTACCTAGATTTTGAAGTTTTATTAACTAAATTTTCTTTTCCTCTAATGTTTTTGAAAAAACAGTAAAATCTATTCGTCCCATGAGACTTAAAATAAATAAAAACAAAGAAAAAAAAAACTAAAGAGTTTTCTTCAGGGGGCTCTTTCCCTTGAGCTCGCCGTTGAAGACACTATTTTGTATTTCTGTTTTCCTTTCACAATAATTTATTTAAATATTATCTTAAAGGTGGTTGGTGTGTGTGTGTGTGTTGGGAGGGGGGTGGGGGGGGGGGGGGCTGACGGAAAACAGAAAAGGATGTTTCAATTTCCCTTTTTGTAAAAAGTTGATAAAAGCGTAATTTACGATTTTTTATTATTTCTTATATTTGTTACATTTATTTTTTTTTTCTCTTTTTACTTTTATATGTTTAAAAATTTGCCTTAACAATGAACTATATCACATCAATGTTATTTTTGTTTATAGAATTGTTCGTTCATATGTTATTAAATGTCAAAGTTCACGATTATGTGCATGTTAAAAGTTCTGTCTTGTTAAGGTGTGATGTGTTTTAACAATTAATACACTGTTTGTTATACGACGATAAAGTATTTAATAAGTTTGCTATGCGTTAACCCTTTATGTACTGAATTATGAATTCGTGAAAATATTATCTTCTAAAGCATTTTTCGTGAATTGTTTAAATTATTAGAAGATTTACATAATCATTTAATTAATTTTAGAGGGATTTTAGAAATATTGAAGGATTTAGAAGGACTAATTAAATTTTAATTTATAGGGATTTTGTGCAATACTATAACTACTCAAATCTTTTATTTTAAGTATTTTTCTTAGTATTTTGTATAAGTAGGAAATGTACAAATATAATGTTCTTACAATAGAAATATTTCCGTAATTGAAAAATTCCCCCCCCCCCCCGCCCTCCCAACGCCAAGAAAGCTGAAAAGATGCAATGGCAAAAGAAATCATCCTTTTAAAAATATTTTTGTTTTGTGTAACCCATAATACTTTTGGAAGAAGATAAAGTAATGTATCTATAACTCATTCTAAACTTAATTTCAACTAATCGATGTATTAAATGTATTTTATAACAAGTTTTTTTAATGGTACTTATAAGTATTAGATAAAGGGTTAATCAATATGTTCGTAAGTGTTGATATATGAAACTAATTTGTTTAAATGAATTAAGACAGAGGTTCTGAATCTTTAAAATTTCTGGGGAGGCACTGTCGACCATGCTCATGGATGTCAGAAAGAATTCATTCGAAGAGATGAAAGGACTGACCTCCAATAATTTATTTTGTATTTTCAGGAGGAAGGGCTCTTCTGAAAATTTCCAAAAGGGACACAATCTTTGATAATTTCTGATGGAATGATGTAGAAGAAAGAAAATTTAACGTAACATCATCGTAACCCATGATTCCGTAACTTTCTTTTATCATCATAAACTTTATGAAATAAATAAATAAATAAAAGTTTCTGACGTTCCTTTTAATTTCGGAAGTTAGATGGTTTCAGAGATTTTCTGCTCAATTCTTCTCATGTATATGGCTTATTGAGAAAGGGAAACATTTCTGGAATCGAGAGTAACTACGAGGTTCACCTAAATTTTCACAGACATTTCTGATATACAGTAGAGTCCCGATTATCCGACTTAATATGGACCAAGCTCACCTCGGATAAGCAAAAAACTCGGATAAACCGGATTTACACAAATCGTCACCAACTAAGGTGATGAAATATAAATTTTCACTTAATGCATTATTTTTTATGGTACTAGTAACATTTCTTTGGTGTATATTTCCGTTACTTTTAAGAAAAACGGGGAATGAAGTTGTTTATTTGAAAAAGCCCTGATAGTTTTTTGTTTGGTTGAATGTCAATTTTGCTGCAGTTCCCCCCCTTCAATATTATGCTACTGCATAACTACCAATTTCTAAGATTTCTCCTTACCACTATAACTTACCAATAAATTTTGACTAATTCAATCGCCGAAATCTAACAATTTTCAACGACTAAATATGGTAAAAATTTTTATTCAATTTTAGAGGTAACAAAACCGTACAAATAGGCAGCTATGTGAATGTATTAGTGTCATGAAAATTACAGGTGTATAGCTTCTTATTTGTGCTCAAAGTATTAAATATTTTTTTTTCAATCGATCTTATACCTTTGGAATGGATCATTTTCTTCTGATGGACTGATGACTTACATTATTATGAAACAGCCATTATAAATGAAGTGTTAGGTGAAGATGAAAGAGCAGTCGTAAAAAGTTAGAACTCTGATTTTCTGGTCAGAATGGGGAAAAAAATGGCCATAATTTTTCTTTCGAAGAAAATAACTCGGTTAAAGCGGAAACTCGGTTAAGCGGAACTCTGCTGTACCTCTAAAAGTTTCTAAAATAGTTCTCGGTGCACGCATGCAGCTATGAAAATCAGCTCATAGCTATGACAGTAACATTTACGTAATCAAGCGGGAAAAATACAGTCGGACCTCTATTTAACGAACCTCTATTTTGCGAATTTCTCTATTTTGCGAACTTTTCCTTGGAACCAAGAACATTTTGCGAATTTCTTCGTAAAATAACCTCCAAATAGCGAAGTGCATTCTCTATTTAACGAACTTTTTTTTGTAATCTAAATTTTTTTTTCTCCCCATTTCTCAAAATATTTCTGGACATTTCAAACTTATTCTTTCTTTAAACACATTTTATGATGTTCAATGGCCTTGAACTGGTATTACAAGGCGCCTTCTTTGTCAGCAGTGAGAATTCGGTAAGTACGGAGGACGAAGACGATAATCCCTTAGAGTAACTTTAAAAAATGTGGATACAGATGAGAAAAAAAGAAGATGATTAACCATGATGTGCTGATTGATGATTGTATTTCCCTTAATTCTGAAACTGAGATCTCGGAAACACTATCCGAATTGGATATTTTCGACAGTGTGAAAAATAAAAACAATAAAGCAATGAATTGCGATGAAGACGAATATGATGATGATGGAAATGATCATTATGTAGGAATTCACAAAACTTCGTATGATGAAATGCTAAAATCATTTGAAACAATCCGACATGGATTATAGTTACGAGAAAATACGAATGAAGGGTTTTTTGTTACATTGCAAAGATGTGATACATATTATGAGAGAAAACACTTTTTTAAATAAAAAACTCAGGCAAAATTAACAGAGTTTTTCAGAAATTAAATTTAAGGATGCGTATGTTAATTTATGGTAAAAATTATTTGTTATAATAATAATAAATATGATAATGTCATTAAAATTCATTAATTTTGATGTATAACTATTTACTTTAAATAGAAAATAGTGTATTCCCGAACAATGTTTTGTTTTTCCTTGCAAATTTCAAATATTTAAACACATAGAAAAAATTAATTGATGATGGATATTGGTGGGTAAAATAAATAAAACAAATCGATATAATTTATTTAAAAAATGTGATTAATTACTTTTAGTAAAAATATTTAGTGTTTATATTTATGAATTTAAAATCTGTTTTATGTAGTTTAAGTTTAAAGTATTTTAAAAGGTGAATCTCTATTTAACGAATTTTCCATATAACGAACTTTTTTCCGCGATTTAGTGACTTCGTTAAATGGAGGTTCGACTGTAAAATAATTTAGAACACCGTTTAATATACTCTATCGACAATTTTTTTTTAAACCTAAAATTTTTCTTGTTATTGAGAGGACAGTGCAATACAGTCTATAAGGAAAAATGTGAGAAGCATTTTCGGGGTATTATTAGATTTCAGTGGAATGGGTAAAACATTTTTTTAAACCCCTGTGATATCTACACATCTGCTTTGCCTACGCTACATCAAGAAAGTAAAAGTCACATCACAGGTATCGCATTGTGCGTGCCGCCTGTTCATTTCGCGTGGCATAAAGCTTGTCGCTTTAGTGGCATATCAACTTCTGGTGACTTGTGCCTGTTCTCTTAACTGAACTGATAAAAATCAAACCTACAAACGAGGGATTAGAAGCAGAATAAAGCACGTGAGGTCAGGTCCTCAGATTAAGTCGGTTAGTGAATACAGTAGAAGTGGCTCTATAATTTTTTTTCCTTCTTCTTTTGGGGCTTGGAAGGAATGACACAAATATAAGAAGAATAACAGTAGGAAAGAAAGAAAATAAAAATCCACATCTTGCATGGCCATAATTTTTTTTCGCCAAAATTGCGAGCACAAAAATAAATTTACTCTTTACATCATCTTTACACCCCCCTGTTGCATAATGTAGAACACAATATAACGCATGATTCAAAATTTTATAAAATCTTGTGCTATCATGTTGTGCTATCATGCTCATGTTGAAAGCGATGTTAAGATATACAGAGCTGGAAAAAAGTTTAAGACCACATGCTAATTTTGTTGCTTAGAGTAAAATTGCCAAAAGAATTATATATCTTGAATTTAGATACATATATCTGATAAAATATGTGAATTTAATTCAATTGTAAAAGTTAAAAGGTATTCTTGTCTACAAGTGTTAAAATCTTGTAATATTAACAAATAGAAATAAATTTAGGAACAGTAGCTTCCTTTGAATCTAGTATAATGAGATGATGTCATGACCGTAATTATTTTATGAGGGACCCATCTGTGATGATGTTTATAGGTCAGTAGTCGATATATTTGAAGTTTTGGGATATGCAACTGCTGCTTTGAGCGTGGTTCGCGGGATATCATTCACTGAAGAAGAAAAGGGTAAATAAGGGTATTTTCGTATTGCGGGCTGACTGAAAAGCAAATTGCCTTAAAAATAAATAAATTTTAAAATGATCTGTACAATTTTTGTATGATTCAATGAATTGTGTTAGAAACAAAAGAAGCAGACTGCTATCAAAACTCTCAGCCCTTTGTAAGCGGAACCTTATCAGGATGGCGGTTCAAGATTGTGCTTATTCTTCTACTATTAAAACTGCTCTAGAACTCTCAGTAACGTTCAGAACTGTTAGAAATGTGTTAGAAAGTGCCAAATGCTTGGATTATGCTAAATTCAAAGCCAAGCGAAAACTACAAAAGCATCACATTCATGAAAGGTTAAAATACGCATCTTCCAATGTCTTAAAATTCAATCTATGGCACAAATTGGTTTTTAATAATGAAAAAATATTCACCCTTGGTGGAACAGATGGTTTAAGATATTACTGGCATGATTTACCAAGTGAGCCATACCTGCTTTCAAAACGTGAACAAGAACAAGGCGATGGCCCAGTCCTGATTTTGGTAGACTTTAATGCAAAAGGAAAAAGAAGTTTGGTTTTCACCAAGACAAAAAGATAAACTCCTTTGAAAGATATACTTGGTAACAATTTTGTTCCTCTTAAAGATGAACTTATGAATCAGAATTTGGTATTGCTTCAAGATAACGTTTCTATTTGCAAGTCTTGTGTAAACGTCAGATTGCTTATCTGCAAATAACAACATCAAAACTTTGCACATTTCAGCTAAAATTCCTGACATAAATCCTATTAGAAAACGTGTGTGGAATCTTGGTTCGTTAAATATATGCCAACAGGAAGCAGTTTCGTTCGATTGTTGAACTGAAGGCAGTCGTAATTGGAAACATGGAAACAAATACCCATTCCCACATTTAAAACCCTGTACAGGTACTTTCCAAAGCGTCTTTTGGAAGACATTATTGTTAAGGGAATACAAACAATGCACTAAAAATTAATGTACAAATCATTTACATTTGTAATTTAAATTTTATATATACTGGTCCTAAACTTTTTCCCACCAAGTTGTGTCATGCATAAATTATTATTTTTTTATTTATTAAAACATATTATTGTAATTTAAATCAAATAACAAAACGTGTATAACTTTATGTGTATAATTTTGCAATGATACTGTTTTTTCATTAAAGTGAAGGGCTTTACTGTTTTTCTTGGTGGTCCTAAAATTTCTTCCAGCACTGTATCATCTTAGCATTTATCATTAGAAGGGCTCAGATGCAAAATATAACTGACATTAAAAAAAAAAAGAAAACAGCAACAACAAAAACTGATTTTCAAGGGGAAAATATTTAATTACATCTTAACATGAATTTAAAAATCAAGATGATTTATTTATTAATAGATCTCATCAAAATTAAAGATAAATTTTAGATAAGTGAAAAGAGTTTTTGTTAATAAAATCAAATCTACCATACAAAATATGTTGCACATAGAAAACTGAAGGCTCAGTTTTTACAAATCAGTGTTACAGTTACAATAAATTTTACAATTGCAGTAAATTTACAAACTTACAATCCTTTAAAACCATGGTTTTAAAGGAAACAATTACGATAGTTTTGGTTGTAGATTTTTCTTTTTAGAAAATTTTAATCTTGAATATCTGGAAACTTACATTTTTGTTTTACAACTGAGCCCTTCCTAGAATATGTGTCATCTTAACGGATAGACAATCGGGACAGGACCAAGAGCTCCAACTCTACCAGGGTGCCCTGTTTTAACTAGACGCTATCCATTAGACCGTAACAAATTAACCGATACAATAATCTTATTTTAATTTCATCTACAGTTCTTAAAATCTAAATATTAAAATTATATTTTTTATTAGGAACCACCATTATAATAACTGCAATTTATGATTCAAAATTGTCCAAAATAATAAACACTTATTACAGATTAAAATTTTCCTTTCTACATTCTTAATCATATCGTTTTGTCCGTTTTTATGACAACCTGCTTTCTAGAACAATTAACTTATAAATATTTCGATAATACAGTGAATATAAGGAAAAGAACTGATTTATGTATTAATTTATGTTATTTCTAGAAGTTCTGTCTGCATCCTTGAAGCATATTCACATCACGTATGGGGCTATGCATATATAACGTTATCATTTTAGGGGGGAGGGGGGGTCTGACACATGATATCGTAGGATATCTCTATGGGGAGGGGGTGGATTTGCTATTTGATATCGTTACCATTTTTGATACAACCCAAATTTTCTCCTTTTATTTATACCTTTGACTTTACATCAAAATAGTATGGTATCTTTTTTTAGTCTGTTATCTATTTTTATGAAAATACAAAGATATTATTAAAATCACTAAATGCTTATAAAACTATTTCATTCCATACTATGGAATACCTTAACGATTGGCATTTCTATTCTACGGTCATATGTGTATGCATAAATAATACGCTATTCGGGAAACCATATGCGAAGTATGTTTGAAATGATACTTGTGTTTACTAGTAAATGAAATAGAAAGAATGTTTTCCGCCTGTTTTACTAATAAGAAGTTCTGCCCCCCCCCCCCCTCCAAGTGGAAGAATATATTATAACTGTTGAGTGCATTATGTAACAAAAATATATTATTAAATACTTTTAAATAGTAACTACTTCTTTTAAGTGTTATTTGATAAAAAGCTATTTCACATATAAAGTGATATTTTATTGACTTCCCTTGAATCAATGAAGTATATGCAAAAAATAAATGTAACCATATTTATATATCACCGCAAACAAAAGAAAACAAACAAACAAAAAAAAAATAGACATTGATAACGATATCATTACGGGGAGGGGGAGGGAGGGGGAGTTCGAGGGATGATAACGTATGATATCGTAAGGGGGGGAAGGGGTCCAAAATTACCAAAAAGTTGATGACGTTATATATGCACAACCCCTATAAGGTTACTTTTCATATAAACTGAGCCTCTTGATTCTTGTCTTTTACATTGGAGTATATAAGATTCTGGATTCTGAAGAAATTTTTAATTCAACTGATTCCCAGCCCAACTAGTTGCTTTTAACCTGTGACATAACCTATCTGACTTCTAATCTTTTTTTTGACGGCGTCTACTTATATTTTTTTTGCCTAACAAATCTTGTTTTAACCCTTTATCTGCTGACGGTACTTATAAGTACCACTCGCTTTAAACTTTCATCCCGGAGTGAATATTACTAATATTCTAATGGTGCTTTGCAAAAACACTCTTTTAACTCCACTTTATCCGGATGAATGGCAGCAGTAGTTCTAGGTTTGTTATTTTAGCGAGGAAGGAAGCTATCTTTGAAACAGGCGATGTGTTTTCTGCCGGATATTTTGCACAGATTGTCACGCTCGTCTTTTTATTGCTGCAAACACAGTAAAGTATATAAGATAAGTGTTGATTTTTTTTATGTGTTCATTATGATCTTAGAATACAATTTGACTAGCTATTTTAGATTAACGGTGTTTTTTTTTTATTTATTTAAGGGTGTATTCCGATCCAAACTGCCCATTTTCTGATTCATTTTAAAATTCATTTTTGCTCTCAAACGCATCAAACTTGGAAATTCTCTTATTTAGAAACTATATAATGTGCGGTGCTCCTTAATTTTTTGATAAATGCAGAAAATACTGTAAAAAACGCTGTCAAAGTTGGCGTTTTGAACAGAATTTTCCGAAGCGGGCGATCTGGGAATGAAAAAAATGGTCATACTGAGAAAATAATTGTTTAAAAATCGAATTCTAATTAATTGAGCTGAAAATGAAATCACACGGCATGTTAAACATGTCTTCAGAAATCACCTCAACAAGTTTCATGTTTTTACTTTTAAAAATGAGTCTGAAAATGTCTCAGAAAATTTCAAGCTGTTGAAGGGGGAAAAATATTTTTTCGAATACACCCTTAACAGTTGAATTACTCGGTGGTACTTATGAGTACCGTCAGTACACTGGGTGTTGGAGAAAAGCTTCTTGTTTACTTTTCGTCTGTGTAGTTATCCATCGTTTTCATCTGCTTTAAAATGTAATTACTAAAATGTAGTGTAGTAGTAATTTTCCTAGTATTTCTTTTCTGTTTCATTATTATTTTTTTTTTATCAGAAATAGAAAAAGTTGTGTCACCGGCTCTTTTTTGCTATGCTAGAAATGGCATATGTATATTCATATATTGCATATATGGAGATGCGAGAGAACGGTTGGCGGAAAAAATTGCTTGGAAAAAAATCACCACGGTAAAAATCACCCCCAGAAAAAGCACCACTGGAAAAAATCCCCCCGGAAAAAATCTCCATGAAAAAATGAGCTCACATTAACTAAGGTGGAAAGGGCCCACACATTTATGAATAATTATATATAAGCACAGCTGTTTATTAATAAAAGTTAAGTTTTTCCGCTGTCAGTTTTTTACAGCGTAAGGGGCGGGCGGTACAGAGTTAAGGGGTGGGTTAGACAATTCTAAGATTTGGTCCAAGAAAATACAATTTTAACATTACATTAAGGCTGTTCTTAACTGCTCTGCTCAACAAGCGCAAAACGTTTTGACATATTTACAAATTCATTTTTTAACGGAAAGATATAAAATTGGAAAGCTTGGCCATGGAAGCGATTTGGAATTGAACTGTTTTTTCAATTTTTTGATCAATCCATTATCCATTGAGTTATAAGCGATTTCGATCACGTGATAAACACGTTTTTCGCCCGCTCTTGAGTGATTTTTCTACTTTCGGAAATTCGGTTCAAAACGTCCACTTTGACACTATTTTCTGAAAGATCTATTGCGTTTGCAAAAAAATGGAAAAAAACAGCTTGATGACATACTTTCTGAACAACAACACCAGCTAGTTTCATGCATTTTCGAACAAAAATAAATTAAAACTTATGTCAGAAAGTTTCCCTTTTGGATTTGAGAACACCCTTAAGGTAAGTTTAACATGCTTTACTTCTACAAAAGACAAGCTAGGGCTTTCTACGGGGGGTGGGGGGCATTAAGGAAATAAAATTTATAGATTCTTTCAATTAGCTACATTGATAGTTCAATTATAGATGTTTTATACAGTGTGTCCACGTATAACCTGACCGACCTTTATTTTCGCAACCGTTGGTCCTAGATGCATACTTCCAATTACAAAAGTGGTCAAAATTAGGTGCAGAGTTAAGATAAAAAAAAAGTTTGAAGCGAAAAAATAATTTAGCGAAGAATTACAGAATCTAAATTTTTATGCGGTCCCCCGGTCCTATAAGTTATATTTAGTAAAATTTTCCTGTTACACTGACAAGTAAGGTAAAAAAAGTCCCTTTATTGTACGATTAAAATTGGCCGATTAATAGCTGTTTAAAGTTGGAGCATATTTTTTGCTGCAAATTAGAGGCCATTCACAAATTTAGTAGAAATATAATTTCGTCAGATATATTAAAGAAATGGTTGAGAGTAAAATTAGCATTGCAATATAAATTTGAAATCTTTAATCATTCTGACATATTGCTGCAAAGTATACAATTTGTACTGAACATATTAAAAAGATTCTATTTAAAAAGAACAGAATTTTTGTTAAATAAAAGGATGAAAAACAACAGCCTGAATTTTTTACAAAAATGATACATATTTTAAAATGCTGTTAGATTACACCGTCTTTCAAATTTTGGGTTGTGCCATGTTTTTTGGCTTTTGCAAATTGATTCACATGTATCTTTTAGCGTTGAATCCGAAAACGACCTTCATTTTAAACCATCACGTCAGGATTTTTCTCAAATCGCAAATTTCAAAGTTAAAAAGCTCAAAGTTAAAATTGATCCCCCCTTCCCTCCCAACCTCATCGGACTCCTGAGCTGTTTAGCTGTAAGAAATCTAGTATAAGCCACAACATTGAATAAATTATTGAATTAAATAAAATTAAACTGAATAAAAAAGTCTTACATCTATTTTATAGTATCAGATTTTTCGCTATTTTTTAACCTTGAAATTTACGATTTGCGAAAAATCCTGACATGATGGTTAAAAGTAAAGGTACTTTTTTTATTTAGCGTTAAAAAATACATAAAATGTAATTATAAAAGTTAAAAAACACAGCCATCGCAGGTTTATGTTATCTATCTAAAACCATTTCTTAAACTTGTTGAAGGTAATCAATCCGAATTTTTTTGTGTTATCCTCTAATATAAGTATGTATAAAATGACATCGAAAATCATAATAATATTACATTGTAATCGGATTTAAGTCCGTATGTAAAATTTTAACATCGATCGGACATTTGAAAGTCAGTTAAAGTTCAAGTACAAATTTTAAACTGGAAAGACGATCGTCGCAAGTTAAATAAAACCTTATGAAAATAACATAATTTTTGTTAAAAGAAAACATAGACTCAAATCCTTACAAAATACAACATATGTTAAAATACAATTATTTTAACCGATCTGAAACTTAACTAATAAAGTTAACTCAATCGTAATAGTTGTACGATTTCTTTCAAACCGCAGATACCTTGAAATAAATAAGTACTTTATATACGACCCCTGAAAGCATGGTCGAAACCATCTGTTTTCATATGCAAAAAAGTGGTATAAGTCATGCATTTCAAAGTTTTATAACTTGGCCAATTTTAATGTTAGATGAATGGGACTTTTTCTGTCTTACTTGTTACTGCCACAGTAAATTTTTACTAAATATTACTTATAGGACCGGGAGACCGTATAAAAATTTAAATTTCGTAATTTTTTAATAAATATTTTTCTTGACCCAAATCGCTTTAAAAATAATTCTTTACCTTATTTAAACCATTTTTGTATTTGGAAATATGCATCTAAGATCAACGGTTGCGAAAATAAAGGTCGGTCAGGTTATACGTGGACACACTGTATATTTATAAAAGTGTAATCAATAATGGCTTTTGGTTGTAGTGGAGGAGGAGGGAGAGAAAAAAAAATTACATACAGAGCTTGTAAAGGGAATAAAATAAAGACGAAGAGAAGAGGCATTTTCTTTAGAGGATTTTTTTCATTATCCTGCTTTTTTAGGTAACGGGCAGATTTGTGGGTGTAATAAAAATAGATAAATATGAGATAAAATTTTGAGATTAGTCTACTAACATCACCCTGGAATGTAGACGTCGCATAACTAAAGGACTGCTAACAAGATCGAAACATAAAAATAAAATAGTTTTTTTAGCCCTTTCAAGGGCAAAGTTTTTTCAATGCTAAAGTGTTGAAATAAATGATTGGCACCGGAATTTGCCAAATAATTTATTTGTAAATCAGAAAAAGTCTATACATATTTCACATACTTATTAAATCGAAAATATTTTACCACAATTCTGGTGCCATTTGAAATACCTTGCTGGTTTTCAGTTAGGGTATTTTAGTCATAGTGTACTGATGGTACTTTAACCCGGGAGAACTCGCTGCATGAGATTTTCTCTCACAGTCGCACTTTTTTAAGACTCTTATTTAAATCATTTTTCATTTTAATTAAAATTTCAAAATGTTTTTCAATTATTTTACCTATTTTGTGAATAAAAGTTGTCATATTTTCTGAAAAGAACTTTTTTTTTTATATTAAGAACTCTCCAAATTATAAGCAAAAAACTTGGCGAAATTTGGGACTGTTTTTATAAAAACCTTAATTTCTCTACTACTATACATGCTATCCTCATAAAAATGAACACAGTACATTACAATAAGACACTTATTAATAATCTCGAGTTTGAACGCTTTTACTACATTAGTTTTTACAGGGTTATCCAAAAGATATTCGTTTTTTTTCAATTTGTTGACGGTCCCCTATGGGGTTTCGGGAAAAAATCTTCGCAGAAATATATGATCTATACTATACTGTTTACATGCCTGCAGTTTCAGGTTGATTCCTCATGTATTTTTCTAGATATTTAATAAAACGTCAAAAATCGCAAGTGATCGGTTACCTTTGGCCATATAATGTAGACGCCAGTACTATTTCCGTACTTCAACGGAATTTTTTTCCGTAAATTCCAGAAAAAATTCCGTTTTTTCACAAAATTTACGGAAAAAATTCCGTTAAAATACGGAAATAGTACTGGCGTCTCGATTGCCAGTACAATTTCCGTATTTTAACGGATTTTTTTTTTTTTTTTTTTTTTTTTTTTTTTACAGTGTTGTTCTGGTTTGTGAAATTATAGTAATATCGTTCCGGTTCGTGCAATTATTAAAACATATTGTTACAGTTCCTGAAAAACATTAATATTTCTGTTCTGGTTCAGGTTCATCAGAAAACCTGTATAGAACGTGCGACTATGCATTTAACATCACTGTGTTTATAGCCACCACCGATACCCCCCACACGCTATGACGCCAGCGATTGCGATGGTTTCAACACCAAGGAAACGACTCACAAGGCAGACTACTATTAAATTTTTGTGACTAAATAAATATCAAATATCACAGGCCACACATCCAAGCTTTTTAATTTTAACTCTTAACTGATGTGACAAAAATTGTAGCATAACTACTGGGAGGCGATCTCTGAGACAGCTTAATTGAAGTATTAATAAAGGGCTCCTTTAACTCGCAGGAATGCTGTTTCAGTAGTAAACTTTATGTGCAAGGCAATTATAATTAAAATTCCCCTATTCAGAAGTCTCTAGCAATAGTTCTAAGGTTTCAAATGAAACAAAGTTTAACTAGTATCTGTACTTAAACTGAAAATTACAAGTTAAACCGTGAAAATTGAAAAAAAAGCAGCGGTCTGTGAGACCGTTAACAGCAGTTAAGGGTTAATCTTTTTATATAACGAAGGTGGAAGCCTGCTGAATTTAGGCTTTACCGGAGACCCTATATTAGCTTATTGTGCTCTTTTGTAAGTTTTTTTTAATTATTTAGAATCTTGAATGCATTTTTTAAATACCATTTTGTATGGTTATAGAAATAAATTTGTCCATGCTTTCTAAGAAAAATTTCAGTCACAAATAATTTCGAAATAGCGTCCAGTTCGTGGATTTTTCCATTTCGATCTCTGATATTTAGCGTAATAAGATAAAAACGATATTTAAGATACTTTTTTCTTGCTGTATTACATTTTTAAGAGATTATTTTGTCTGTTAATATGATTTTTCAACGACAATAATTAACATATCAGTACATTTTGATATCGCAGCATTTAAAACGAAAGAAATTGTCTTGTATATAGACTTATGTTATTTCCAGAAACTCTATCAGCAGCCTGAAGCCAGCTTTATGCTATCCTTTACACAAACTGTGCCTCTATTCCTTGTCAGTTATATCAAACTCTGGCTTCTGAACAAGAAATTTTAATTGAACATATTCCAGTCACCCAACTAGTCGTCTTTAATCTATGCCATATCCTATCCGACTTCATTTCTAAACTTTTCTGATACTATCTATCTACATTTTTTATGCGTAACACATTTGTTTTAAAATATCAATGCTTCAATTCTTAATGTTATTAAAAGGCTAAGTTCTAAAAAGCGTTAAAAAAAAAATTATTATTTCGGCTGTTTCTGTCATAATTTGTTTTCGAAAGCAATAATTAACATATCATATTTCGATAGTACAGAGTTTACAAGTAAGGAATTAGCTTGTGTATTGATTTATGTTATTTCCAGAAGCTCTGACAGCAGCCTTGAAGCATGGTCACGGATCGTAAGGTTACCCTTCACAGAAACTATGCCTCTTGTTCTTGTCCCTTGTCTTTTATATCAGATTCTGGCTTCTGAAGAAGAATTTTTAATTCAACATATTCCAGTCACCCAACTAGTCGTCTTTAACCTGTGACATATCCTATCCGACTTCTGCTCTTTCTTGCCGCTGTCTGAACCGGCTCCCCTGCCGCGGTAATTCCGGGGAGCCTGCGCTGATCGACTCGGGGCGTAGCCGTTGCTAGCATCCTTTACAGGGGGTATCTGTGTGCACAAACTGATTAGACGCGTGACGTTTTTGCTGATGAAGTCGATTTTTTATGAATTTTTTTTCTGCTATGAAATATGACTGCTCACGTTGACAGCCGTCACCAGTCAAATCTCAGCAAGCTACCAGTGTACAAAGCAGGTTGCTTATAGAATGAACCCTCATTTTGTTTTATTTCACGCACGGGATGTGGACATGTAGAAACACTTTTTCATAGTGTCAGCGAGTCGAACAGTAGAAAGTATTGGGTGATGGATACACATATGTGGAAATGAATGATGTTGTACCAACTTGCAACGTGGTTGGAATGAAACCTCATTTGATGATCATAGCATGGCAAACTTAAAGCGAACATATCTCGCATTGCTCAAGAATGGCTTTGTTTTGAAAATTTTGGTTACCATTAAGGCGGTATTCAAAAAAATGTTTTTCCACGGTCAACAACTCAAAATTTTCTAAAATATTTTCAGACTCATTTTTTAAAGTAAAACATGAAACTTGCTGACATGATTTTTGAAGAGATTTATAAGCGACCTGTGTTTTTATTTTTTCGTTCAGTTAATTAGAACTTTATTTATAAACAATTATTTTCTCAGTACGACCATTTTTTTTTTCGTTTCCAGCACTATCGCTTCGATAAATTCAGTTCAAAATGCCTACTTTGGCAGCCTTTTTTTTTTTTTTTTTTTTTTTTTTTTTTTTTTTTTTTTTTTTTTAAATATTGTCTGCCTTTATCAAAAAATCGATCAATAAGGCAAATTATATAGTTTCTACGTAAGAGAACCTGCCAATTTGGATGCGTTTGAGAGCAAAAATGAATTTAAAAATGAATCAGAAAATGAGCAGTTTGGATTTGAGTACACCCTTGAAGCTGAGCGGTGTTTCAAAAATATCGATGGCTGTTGTTTAGTTAAGAGAAATACAGAGAACATACTGTAATAGCTTCGCTCTCTCTCTCTCTCTTTTTTCTCGTTTTAAAAGCATGCAGCCGAAAAATAGATTCTTAGAAAGTAATGCAGTTGAATTCTTATATCTATTAGTGTTGTAACAAAATCATTTTCAACAAACGAAAGAAAAAACAAATTAATATATTTGCTAAATTTGCTTGCTTATTGCAATAGCATATGTTAATTTATAATCATTCGAAATAATTCTATGTTAATTTTCAGATTATGAATAGACTTGTGGTTAAAAAAAAAATTGTGTCTTGAAAACGCTTTGGAAATTAAAATTATAATGCTACTAAAACTAGAAATAAATCTGAATGAGAATTTTTACATACTAAAAATAACTGAAACATTTTTTTAAAGGTACGATTTTTTTTTCCTTCTTCATTGAGATATATATTTTTTTTTAATCAGCTGTGTTATTGATTTCCTGCTTTGTCAAATGACGACTTTAGGTAAGGAAATCTGTAGTATTTAAGCTCATTGCGTGCATTGCTAAAATTTCAGCAAATTAAGAAAGACTTACAGGGTGCCCCATAAATTCCCAATAACTTAAAAATTTATGAAAATTGAAGGAATCAGTATGTATGAATATAATTTGTGAGAAAAAGGAGGTTCTCATAAAAGAGTCCAATTTTTTTCTATTTTTTTCTGCCCGCGACTACCTATGCATATCGAGATTAATATAGACTATAACAATGTGGTGCATGCCGTATGACCAACAATGCTATATACCAGGCTCATAAATCGGTAAAATATTTTATCTACATCAAGAATTAACTTATTATTTAAAATCCATGCATCTATAGATTAATAATCAGATAAGAATTAACTCTCGCTTACTAACTATTCAATGTAAAATTTAGAGCCACATTTCTTCTCACTGGTGTACACATAAATTACTAAAAATTTGGCGATTATTAACTAAACTTTTGAAAAATACCAAAAGCTGTATTCTGAGTATTTCAATTTTCTAATTTCTTAGCATTAAATACAAAACACTCTTCATATACATTTTGAACATCAATTTCATTCGCAGTATAGTAAAAAACGAATTTTGATTCAGGAAGAATTTTCAACCATAATAAAAGTTAGACGCATTTTCATTTGCAATTAGCCATGGGGAATGAACCTTCCAGTTTTAACAACAAAACTATAATTTAGAAAGTTATTTTGGTAACGAATTTTGGTATTTTTTGGTTCAACTTCTATAACATTTTACTTTTTTTTTTGTCCAGTTTTTGCTTTTTTTTTTTTTTTCATATCGAGTTGAATATAGACTAGACTAGAACAATACGAAGCATACCGCATTGGATGCCATTAATGCTAATACCGGACTCATCTACCGGTAATTTTTTTTTAAATCTATATTATCAATAACTACGTTTATATGCATCTATAGATTAATAATCAGATAGAATTAACTTTTTGTTATTAACATTTTATTAACTATTAAATTTCAAATTTACAGCCACTTTTCTTGTCACTTATGTACACATAAATTACTAAAAGTTTGACTATTATTAACTAAACTAAGGAAAAATTACGAGCTGTATTTTGAGGATTTGAATTCTCAAATTTCTCAGCATGAATTTCATAAAATACAAAAGACTCATCATGCACATATTAAACATTAATTTGATTTGTAATAATGTAAAAAATAAATTTTAATTCGGAAAGAATTTTCAAGCATAATAAAGTTAATGAAATAATAACATTTGGACACATTTTCGTATGCAAATAATAGTCAGAGTGAGAATAGATTAAAATACTATTTACCCTTTATGTACTGAATTATGAATTCATGAAAATTTTATCTTCTAAAATGTTTTTCATGAATTTTTTAAATTGCATTAGAAGATTTACATAATCATTTAATAAATTTTCGGTTCGAGGTTTATAAAAATCCAACTGTTTCGGGAAAACGTTGTAAACGCTCTGTATTGAAAAGCATTGCGTTCTTCAAGAATTCACTTTACTGAAAGGATAGAAATGTATGTAATAGATCTGAATAATATAAGGAACGTTCAGTTAATTCCAGATTACTTTTTTCTAAATTATTGAAGTTATTAGAAATATAGCGATCAAATAAATTAGAATATAGCCAATGTTTATGAAAATGAGTGAATTTTCAAGTGTTTAAATTGAGTTTTGTTTATAAATTATGTGAATGAAGCTTATTTTAGTGAAATATGCTTTTACTTCACGGTTTCAATGTTAATTTTTAGTATTAAAAAAATTTTTCATTTAAATTTTGCAAATCATGCTTTTGTCGGATCTTTCGTTATTTAATAATTAAATATAATGAAGGAATATGCTTTTATTTTCATTAATTTGGCTTCTAAGCTCATAAGTGCGACAATAAAATAATGTTGCATCCCTTCGCCATTTTACCTACTGTGACGTCACAAGAATACTATTCGTTGATCGCAAATATTTATATAATATGGCGTAAACCACGATTCTTCATGTCAAGTAGTTCTTAACTTTTTTTTCAGCTTTTATAAATGTTGAAAGGTTGAAAATTGCCTTGCACCTACAAAACATTTTTCGTGGATTTCTGTAATGTTTTCCTTGAAAAATATATGCAGTGTTTGTAAAAGACTAGTTTACGACCCACCCTTACTTTTATTTTAATACCCACCTGGCAAAGGGAAAGGAAAATAATGCGCGATCAAAGTCAAGAAATTATCTCCTTCCTTTTCCAGTATTTTTCCATTTAAAAAGAAGCTTACTGGTAATAGCTGCTGAAGAACACATGTATACACAAGAAGTTGCTTTATGGATAGCAGCAGGATGCCTTACCTAAAAAGACGGAGCTGCCAAAATGTGATGCCACATGGCACAATAGCGGGAGCAGCGGGACGTCTTTATATTCAAAATAACTGCCGAAAAAGTGAACTATACGGCATGTAGGGTTTAAGTCACCTATTGTTATAAAATAGAGTGAAAAAAAATAAAGATTGCTCCATCTCTAAAATTCTCTAGAAAATGTCTCAAAGCAGTCGATGACTTTATTTACTTTATGCTGTTTTCATTAGCATTATTTAAAGTTAGGGGTCGATGCAGGATTTTATTTTGGGGGCCCCATTTTGTGAAAAGTAAAAGCCACTTTTGTGAAAATTATTATTTTTGTGAAAAAAAACGTTTTGTTACGAAAGATGAAATCCAGTTACTCAAATTCGAACCAAACGTTTATTATAACAGCTTCTTTAAATCCTTCTGCCAAAGTTTTTCCTTCTGGTGAACGTGTTTTGTTTGTAAATTCCACATTTAAAAAAAATAACAAAATGAAAAAAATTACCGACGAGTATGTTTTAAAGAAATGGAATTTTGCGAAGAGGACTATTTTTTTAAGAGAATTTTGTAAAGGAATCTGTTTTATTAAATGGAATTTTCTGAAGGGGCCTGTTTTATTAAATGAAATTTTGTGAAAGAGACCAAAATAGGTCCCAAATTTTTACCTGGATGAACTCCTGAAAGTGAAAGTTAAAATTATGTTTAAACCTGGGACTTTAAACAAGAGTACAAGAATCATGTTAAAAACATTTAAACATACAAAATCAAAATTCTGATTTTTTTATTACTAAAAAGGTGCTAAAAATATATAAATAATACAGGTTTTAAAACACAAAAACAATAGTAGATCTTAAAGTGATGTTACAAAGTATAATGTTAAGATTTTGTTACAAAGGGTGTCGACTTTGTAACATCATTTTACATCTACGATGATTTTATGTTTTAAAACCTTAGCTCCTTTTGACTAATAAAAAAATCATTAATTTTGATTTTGTATGTTAAAATGTTTTTATACGATCTCAAGGTAAACAAGACGTTCCAAAGTTATATAGATATGCTAAAATATAGGTTTTAAAACATAAAAAACATAGTAGATGTTAAAATGATGTTACAAAAGGAGGTCGACTTTGTAACATCATTTTAACATCTAAGACGGTTTTTATGTTTTAAAACCTATATTTATATATTTTTAGCACCATTTTAGTAGGTAATAAAAAAAATCATAATTTTGGTTTGGTATGTTTAAATCTTTTTATATCATCTGAAGATGAACACGGTGTTCTGAAGTTATAGCTAAACTATTTATTTTAATTAACAGTTTAGCAGTAAATCGATACTGGATTGCAAAAGGGAACAAACACATCCTTCTATATATAAGAAAAGTAACGATTTGGAAATGGATCAATGAAAATCTGCGTAGATCTTCCGGGTCCTTCCCGGTAGACGGTCATCCATATTTTTTGTGACCGGGTGTCTTTCTTCGTTAATATTAAGAAAACTGTTTCATACAAAAATATGAAAATCGGTGTGTTTGATAAACACGCTGATGCAGACAGTTTTTAAATCGAATAATTATTTTAAGAGCTATTTAATGTTAAAGTGGGTCAGAATCGTTTCATTAAAAAAGTTTTATAGTAGCAAAAACTACACATAGGAATTGAATAATCAAAAATACACATTTTTAGATCATTTTAAACATTAGAAGTTCCCGGTATGCAGACTGCATTTATTTTTTTAATTTGACTCATTTTTTGAGGATTTATTTCCATTTTAAATTCAAATTTTCAGCATTTTGAGAGATATTTTTTACATATTTTAAAAATTTTTAAACTGTTGCCAATTTTAAAAACAGCACAAAGAATAATATTTCCTTCAAATTAAAAATTTAGTTACACGTGGCTATTATAAACAGAAGCAAATCTTTCAAATTAGAATTAAGTGATTACGTCTTAAAAAGCGGGAAAATATTGAAAATTACGTCGTAAAACTATAGTTACACGTGAATTTTAAAAGAGAAGGAACATTTTTAAATAATAAATTCATTATTATGCGATAAAAGTCGTAAATGGAGGAAATTACGTCATATTTAAAAAGACCAAGTAATTCACAGTTGACAAAATAGTTTAAATTTAAAAATATATTTGCGCGAGACATTTATTTCATATTTGGAGATAATCTTTTAAACTATTATCGTGAATTCTAAGACAGCGCAAATAATATTTCCTTTCTAACAACAAAAGTATTTTCATATGAATATTACAAAGAGAAAAAAACTTTGGTGAAAATTACGTCAGATTTAAAACGATACATTTCAAGTGTCTTATTTAAAAGAATTTCCTTACAGCGTTAACGCTATAAGAAAGTTCATAACATTCTTTGTCTCTCGGTATTTTTTAACGGTTAAAGACAAAGACTGCTTACTTAATTCATTTTACATTAGCTTATTTTGAAATTTTTAACTATTTTTTTTTAATCAAAGATGAAAACAGCAATTGTATCTCTTAACAGCGGCTGATTTCGACTTAAAAATCTCCAATTAAAGGAAAATGAATGAAAATCCATTTACAGGGGGATCACCAGTACTTTTTAAAATTATAATTCAATCTTTTTAAAGCCGATGAAATTAGCGTGCTTTTAGAATTTGAGGTGTCTGAATAAGGGTTGGCGAGCGTAGCTCGTAGGGGGCAGAGCCCCCTAATTATCTATATAAAAGAACGAATCGCTCTGACTGTCTGTGCGTGTGGTATGTCTGGGATGGCTAGCAAAATATACCGCACGTAAGAAGTCTGACAATTTAGGTAAGGATAGTCCAAGGCAGGTCCTGATGCACTTGTGGCTCAGATTTTTAACTTTTTAAGGGCTGGGGCCCTTATAAGTTTTTATGCACTAAATTGTTAATAGCTTGCTCCCTTTTTATCCATTCTTCTTCATTTTGGGGGATCTTTCTCCATTTAGTTATTTTCGCCTCTCTACTTTCCACTTATGATCCTGACCCTTGAGGCCCGTTGCAGGGCCCCTTGAAGTTTTTGTACAAATAAGTTGTTAATAAATTGCTTTCTTTTAATCCTTTCTTCATTTTTGGGATCCTTTTTCCATTTAGTTATTCTCACGTTTCTACATTCCATATAAGACACAGGGGCCCCTTGAACTTTTTGTCGCCATTTTAAATCTCCTAATTTTCTCACCTAGCGTATAAATTTAAAGTTGAGTCTTGGACTCTTCTACCAACACCACCATATTTTTATTGGGATCCTAGGGCCCTTTTTTAAACATTTACCCAATCTTTTATGCATTTCTTTAAAATATTACTCTAACGAATAATTCATAACCTACGCTTAATTTTGATTAATTGAAGATCTAAAGCGCTAAGTACTAAGAGCATTTTAACATATTTTCATGTTAGGCCGCTGTTTTTACCTGTCAGTTGGCCCCTTTTGGGCCCCCTATTATAGCTCCCTTAAAAATGGTCCGATTCACTAGCTTTTTTTTCCTAACATTTTCTGAGGCCCCCAGTTACTACATGAACGACAAAAAAATTTCTCAGACTTCAGCTAGACACTAATTTTGAAATCGCTTTCTTAGGGTCCTTGATGCAGCTTCTTTAAAAATTATCTGAATTTCTTGCAATTTTTTTTAACATAGTTCTAGTAGCGTCTGCCGATTATTTCAAAAACTACTAAAAAATACCTCTATACCCAACTACATGTCAGTTACGTTCCTGGCCCCTTGGGGCTCGGTACAGGACCCCTTGAACAGTTTTGGCACCATAAATTGTTATTAAAATTACCCCCTGTTAATACAATCTTCATTTTTGGAACCCCTTTTCCATTTAGTTATTCTCACGATCGTACATTCCAGTTAAGACCCTGGGGACCCCTATGGGCCCATAGAACCCGGTCCACGGCCCTTGAATTTTTTGTGCGCCATACATATTTCACCCCTCATTTTTTCACCTTCTCAGTGCATAATTTAAAAGTTGAGTCTTGGATTCTTCTTCCAGGACCAACACCCTCATATTTTTATTGGTACCCTACTTTTTTATTGGTACCCAATTTTTATTGGCCTTTTTAAGCATTTACTCAATTTTTTACGCATTTCTTTAAAATGTTATTCAAACGAATAATTCATGCTGTACGCTTAATTTTGACTAATTGTAGATCTAAAGCATTAAGTAAAGACATTTTAACATGTTTGCGTATTAGGACCCTACTTTTAACTACCAGTTGACACCTTTTGGGCCCCCTATTATAGCTCTCTTAAAAATGGTCCGATTAACAACACTGTAAAAAAAAGGACTATAGTTAAGTTTAATTTGAGTTTATGAAGTGCCAAATGTATAAATATACTCTAAGTCTGGTGTAAACACCGAATAAAGTGTCATACACTCAAAACGGTTTAATTTTAATCTTTTAAAGAAATTGTGGAAACCGAACACTAGTTCGGGTGTAAAGTTTTTAAACGACATATGATTCAGTAAAATAATGTTCAATTCAACTAAATTAAAGATCGTAGATTATTTCTTAACCAAGAATTTTAAGTTTTTAATAAGTTTTAACTATTTTCGAGCCATTTTAAAAAGTATCGTTTTTAGGATTACGACTTTCATTTTCCCATAGGAAATACATTACGTAAACAACGATATTCTTAAATTTTTTTAACTACAAAAACTAACTTTTTCTGAAAAACTAATGTAATATTCAGCTCATTTAAAGCTTAAGCTTCAAGATTCTATCTATTTTTAAAAGTTTTGAACACTTTTTGTGTATTTGCTGAGCGTTTCAAAAGTTGACATTTTTCGATTTTCCAGTTAGTTCTCGCCCATAGAAATACATGGGATTTTTACTGTTGTTGACATATTTTAACATAGCTTGTTTTAAACTTTTTATTAATTATTTTGAAAAACTAATACGAAGCACCTTTTTTAACTATTTAAACCTTATCATTTTGCTTAATTATTAGTATCTTTTAAAAGCTTAAACTTCAAGCTTTCTAGCGGTGTAGTGTTTATTAATTAATTATGCCGTTAAGTATTTTTAATTAGCATTTTAAAAGTGATAAAAATTGTTCTTTAGCGCTTGAGAGATTGGTGGCTTTTAGCTCTCTGTATCTAATTTTTGTAGAATTTGCAATGTTTAGTTGTATTTATGGTATGTTTATTTTAATTTGCTTAGATTATTTATTCGAAAACCAGTCAGGCCTACGCTGAGTAAAAAAGAGTCAAGTACACGTGACGTAAGTCCAGATGTAACGAACGAATGATTGGTGAGGAAATTTCGTTGTTTACCAAAACTAAAATGTTTAAAATAAATGTTTAATTGAAATAATAAGTTATCGCAGTTAAAACAATGTTTAGTAGCCTCTTTGCGTGAAACTATTTATTGTAAATTATGGTTGCATTAGATTTAAAATGTAATCTTTAAATTGTTTTTTATTTTACTGTTAAAGTGCAAACCAAATAAGCAGTAGTGTGACTTTACACCAGATAAGCAGTAGCGTGACTTTACACCAAAAATGGTGGCAACTAAGTTGCCACTAAAAGTGGTGTTTGTTTACTCCATTTGATAGCTGGTGGCTCATTACACCAATTTACAAATGGAATTTCATTACACCACTTGGGGTGGCAACTAAGTTGCCACCCCAAGTAGTAAGTAAGGTAAATCTTTTTTTTACAGAGTAGATTTTTTTTCTAACAACTTCTTAGGTTTTCCAACTACTACATAAACGACAAAAACAAAAAAAAAAAAAAAAAAAAAAAAAAAAAAAAAAAAAAAAAATCAGACTTGAGCTACCAACATTTTTGAATACAAAATCGCCTTCTTGGGGCGTTTAGTGTAACTTTTTTAAAAATTATCCGAATTGCATGCAATTTTCTTTAACATAGTTTTAGCGACCGCCGATTATTTTAAAAACTACTAAAAATATCTTTATACCCAACTACATGCCAGTTAAGTCCCTGGCTGCTTGAAGTTTTTTCACCATAAATGGTTAATAAATTGCCCCCTCTTAATCTAATCTTCATTTTTGGAATCCTTTTTCCATTTAGTTTTTCTGTCCTTTCTAGATACCAGTTAAAATCCTGAGGCACCTTAGAATCATATAGGTCCCGATCCGGGGCCCCTTAAATTTTTTGTGCGGCATGATTTTTTTCATCTAATTTTCTCGCATTCTGAAGGCAAAATTTTAAAGTTGAGTTTTGGATTTTTCTCCCCGAACCAACACCCTTATATTTTTACTGAGACCCTAGGGCTCTGTTCTAAGCATTTCCCTCCATTTTTTGCGCATTTCTTTATTTCATTCTTATGATTAATTCATACCTATGCTTAATATTGATTAATTGAAGAACTAAATTACTAACAAGGGAGGTCTCCTTACAGGGCATACTCAGAATATGTTGAAAAAAATGCTAGTGAAACTACTCATGTAAGTAATAAGGGATCAGTCAAATTTAACGGCGGAATTTCTGTAGGAAGTCTGTAAAAAAATAAAATACTTTCGAATATTTGGCGCGAAAATACGAAAGTAACACGCGATTTGGCGAGCAGAATTTTTCCTCGCCAAAAGCAAACGATTTTAATATATCTGAAAATTGTTTATCAATTGTTTTTTAGAATGAGCGGTTTTTAATTAAATTAAACTTAATCAAGGAAAGAGGTTATTATATATTTTTTATATTACATATATATGTTGCTTTTTGCTGTAGTTATTTAATTTCATCACTGTAAAAATATTTTCTATGCTTTGCAAGTTGCAAATATCTATTTTAAGTTATAGTCACCTGACATTTGATTTTACATTTCCATATCGAAGACGAAGTCGTTTCCAGCAACAAAATCAAATCGACAGAGTTCTATCTGCCTTAATTTTTGAGCCTGAAATAATTTAAATCAATTTAAATTTTGTTTTAAATCGTAAAATATCACAATTAAATTTTATTTTAAATACATATAAATATATATGACAAACTATAGTTAAAACAAACTAAAAATGTCAAAACTATAGTTAAAAAAAATTAAAAATGACAGAAGGCACCCCACCGGGACCCCAACCGTGAGGTTTATGGGAAAATGTCCAAAAAAAAAAAAAAAAAAAAAAATTCCAAAAAATTAAAAATGACAAAACTAAAGTTATTTAAATTAAACTTATATAAACAAATTCAACATAAAAAGTTTTTTCCTACATAAAAGCGTATTTTTTTTCATCGCCAACGGGTAATAAATCGCCAAATAAACTAAAATTGCGTTATTTTTTTACAGACGCTATATTGGGGTTCCGCCAAAAAATTTCTTATAAACATATATATCAATATGAGAAGAACATTCTGTAATTTTTTCCGATTTTTCTGAGTATGCCCGTATGGAGACCTTCCTTGTAAGAACTGAGACCATTTAACATGTTTTCATGTTATGACCCTAATCTTAACTATCAGTTGGCCCCTTTTGGGTCCTTTGTTATAGCTCCCTTAAAAACGGTCCGATTCAATAGCTTTTTTTTTTTTCTAACAGTTTCTTAGGTCCTCCAGCTACTACATGAACTACAAAAATATTTCTCAGACTTCAGCTACCATACCAATTTTGAATATTAATCTCCTTCTTGGGGCCTTTGTTGCAGCTTCTTGAGAAACGATCCGATTTTATTACAATGTTCTGTAACATAGTTTTAGCGTCCTCCAACTACTTTAAAACTATCAACTATATTCCAATTATGATCCTAGCCCCCTGAACCCGGTCCTTCTTTTTACCTCAACTGCCACCTTTTTCGAACATTAATCTCCTTTTTCGGCAAAAACTTACGTTTGCTCACTACAGCCGTAAATTAAAAATCGTGTTACTTTAAAGGTAACTTTAGATAAGGGATTTCATCCGTTTATTAAATAACGTGTTAATGTTAAAAGTAATTTGTGAAATTTACAGGAGGGAGCACCTTCCACCGCTTGAGGCCGCATTCTTTCCTCGAGGGATTTTCCTTCTAAGGACCTAATTTCAATGGGATTTGGTTCATTCAACTTAGATGACAATTCGGCTATACTTTCTGCATTACGAAATTTTATCTTAGACTTTAGGTACCAACATTTTTGAACATTAATGGTGCATTCTTTTTCCGGGTTCTATGGACTTGATTACTACAAGGTTTGGCTCACTCAACTTGGTTTTTGATTGTCTCTAGCGCGTACGGAGCATTTTCGGTGCATGCTGCTTTAGGTAGCGGGGACCCAGGTTCGTTCGGAAAGAGGTTTGTTTGGAACACACTACACGCTGCGGAAGTCAATGGGGACCCCGAATCTAGGTTCATTTAAAAGATTCTCAAAAGATATAAAAACATACTTGAGTTTTGTTTAAGGTTATTATAACGGGCCCCAGGCAACGCCGAGCGTGTCAGCTAGTATGTAAATATGATGTATACATATTTGAAATTTCTGTATTGCAATGGAACTCTAAATACTCAAGCAAAATCACATTTCACAATTGAAAAAGCATGGATCATTTTCATTTTATAAAGAAAACGAGTGTTGTTCATTAAAAGAGTACGAACCGTACTTTTTCAAGATGAACCGTAGTTTTTATACTGGGTGAATGAAAAGCCATTCTATATCAGCTTGTGCTGAGTAAGACAGTTGAACTGGCTAAACAATGCCACTCTTGGCAGAAAAAACAAGAGGCAGAAAAAACTCCTCTACAAGAGCATTAACAATGACAAGGAATCTTTTCCGAAATACAACGAAGTAACAATAGCATATTTTATTTTTTTTTCTGGCAAGTAAAAGAAATGGCATATGTCCTTCGGCATCTCAGCTTGTGGCCACCAAAACAAGGATCCTCTTTTGATCCTGACTTCATCCATTAACTTGCAGCCCAGAAGACAAGTCCTGTCCACTAGCCATTCGTCACCGTTTCAGCAGCCGCGTGTAGGACATCCGTCTCAGGTCAAAGGATCAATTCTTTACGGGCCCCCGCCTACAAAAGAGGGCCACGCGACATGTGGGCCCTGTGCTGTCTTCGATTTGTTGAAAAATCCCGGATATTTTTTTGCGTTTCTTGTTTGGCCCGTCTTTGTTATCAAATGCTTGTCTTCTCAGCGTGTGGCATATTCGAAATATATCCTGGGCGAGGTTGAAAAACTGGATTCCAAGATGAAGAAACATTGTTAAAACACAAAAATTTCTTGTAAGCTCTGTTGAAAGATAAAAATGATTGTGTTTCAAAAATTTGTATCCATGCATACTGTTACGTTCTCTCTCTTTTGTTTTTATCTATTACATAGGAGACTGAATCATGCAGCCTTGACCAAAAGTATTGGGCATCACCATATTTTTTAAAATGTATATTATAAACCCAAAACTTATCCGTCAGTAACACCACACGGTGGGAACACCTGATTAATAAATTTCGCTTTTATTGCAATTTTTTTAATTATAGCTTTTTCGTACAATTTCAATTTTTACACCGTTGAATAGGAAAGAAAAGGCTCTTTAAATGAAATTTGAAAACTATATCGCAATTTCCGAATTTTTGAATAGTTTTTAAAATTAATTTCAAGCATGATTTTTTTTTTTTAAACCTGTCTCTATCACGTGCAGTCCACGAAAAATTAACCCGTTTGCTCTTTAAAAAAAAAAAATACATATAAATAGTTCAGTATTTGTTTCTGACCAGTATTCCATAACTTCATCAATAAATAAATAATATAATAATAAAAAAAATTTAAATAAAACACAAGTTTAACAGACATGTAATCGAACTAAGGGCTTAAACCATTGAAACTATCAGAATCCAAAACTCTGCTGTGTAGAAAAGTCTTGGGTGATTTCTTCGGCTATTAACTACTGACGTGCTGCTAAAATTTAAGGAACTGCTCTTAATAAATTTCAAACTTTATTTGAATACATTATTGCTATTATTCCTTTAAAATGCGTTTTGCTATTGTTAGTAAAAAATCTAAAAAAAAAAAAAAAAAAAAAAAGAAGAAGAAAAGAAAAAAGAAAAAGAAAAGAAAAGAAAAAAGTGTACTGTATGCATAAAAATCTACCAGAATTTTCAATAAGAAAGAAAAATAAATGAAATTCACCTATGCTCTGTAAACAGGGAAGCCCGGATTCGGTCCCCTATACTATCTTTAAAAATAGTCGAATGAAAATGTGCAAACGTGATAAGCTTAAACTTTTTAAGAGTTATTAGAGTTTCTAAAAAGGGAAAGAAAAAAAATGAACCAGAAAACTTTTAATTCATTTTTATTGCTAACTTTAAAAAACGCGTTTTGCAAAAATTAAAGAGTTACTTTGTTTTGGAGAAACTTTTTTTACCCGTCAGCACACGCGCCCATTTCAATTAAGTTACTATACTCCTTTTCACTAACAGAGGCGCATGACCTTCACACTCACTTTCGCCAGTTGACATGAAAATCCCATATGGAACCGTTTCTTCCACTCTGTGTTATCGCAGAAACACGGTCTCAACTCGTAAAGGTCAATGAAAGGCATGCGCCGCTGTTAGTGAAAAGGAGTATAGACTTACACGAGTGGGATAAATCTTACCCCTTTTTGTCTCCTATTATATTTTTAGCTAAATGCGTTTCAAAAGCAAATCTAACTGCTTTATATTGTAAAATGCATCAGTACTACTTATTTTAGGGCAAAAAATCATGCTTTTCAAATTTATTTTCAGATTTTGTAGAAATTTCTGTACAAATCACGTTTTTTTTTTCTTTCTTTTTTTTTTTTTTTTTTTTTTTTTTTTTTTTTTTTGAAAATATGCAAACGATTTGTCTTACACCTTAAAAGATGAATTATTTGACAAAATTGATATTAATTACATGTAATACCCTTTCATCAATATATGCAAGTAGCTTTATGTTAGTCTTTCATTAAAATTACTAGCCGCCCTTGGTGACCAGTTTGGTCTCCCTTAAAATTTATGTTTAAGAAAGCATGCTAAGCATTGTATGCTGTTACTTTTATTCATTATTTAATTTACTTCAACTCCCTTAAATATAATTAATATAATCCCTTAAGGGTGTTCTCAAATCCAAAAGGGCAATTTTCTGACATAAGTTTTATTTTATTTTTGTTCGAAAATGCATGAAACTAGCTGGTGTTGTTGTTCAGAAACTATGTCATCGAGCTGTTTTCTTTTTCATTTTTTTGCAAACGCAATAGATCTTTCAGAAAATAGTGTCAAAGTGAACGTTTTGGACCGACTTTCTGCGCGAAAGTATAAAAATCACTTAAGAGCGGGCGAAAAACGTGTTTGTCACATGATCGAAATCGCTTATAACTCAATGGGTAATTGATTGATCAAAAAATGGAAAAAACAGTTCAATCCCAAATCGCTTCCATGGACAGGCTTTACAATTTTATATCTTTCCGTTAAAAAATGAATTTTTAAATGTGTAAAAACGCTTTGCGCTTGTTGAGCAGAGCAGTTAAGAACTGCCTTAAGCTAATATTAGTTTTTGTTGCATTAAAATATCTCAATCTGTTGATTTTCTGTAAGCAAGTAAACCCTATTGGTTTACAATGGAAGTCTATGGGAATTTGACGAAATATTAGAGATATCGCCAAGTTGGCGTCATTTTTGCGACTAATTTTGGTCGCCAAATTTGGTGATAAATTGCCAAGTTGGCGACAAACTTGGAGGCGTTTGGCGACAGAACCCCTACGGTAACCCCCTTCATAGGTAAGGTGATGCATTAAATGCTGTTCAATAACCAATGAGATGCGTTTCATTCGAGCGTTGCCATTAAAGATTAAACAACAAATAACCGCGATTTATGTTCCACGTACGATAGCGTAATGTATATATAGATTTTAGTGTGTGTTATTCCGTAAGAAATGAACGTATCGAAATGAAAAGTTTTGTTTGTTGTAATTTGGTAGATATTCCACAATCTTGAAAATTTGAATAATTCTTTTAGATATTGCAAATACATAATTTGCGAAATAATCAAGTCGTTTTTAATAAAAAATTTAAATTGAGTTTAAATTGAGCCAAAAAACATTAAATATTCATCGTATATGTTGTATGATAAATTTCGGAAAGCTAATTACAAATAAAGACAATAAAGACAAATAAAGGAATAAATACAAATAAAGAAAAATCCTGTCAGCAATGCTATATTAGTTTTTCACTGTAAGTTGTACAGTAGAATCCTGTTAAATTTTCTCTTTATGGAAAAAGAATTTCTTTTTATTACATACAGAGAAATCCTGTTAAATTAAACAGTACCTTTTCGCAAAATTTATCCATTGTTCAAAATAAGAAATTCTGCTCAACAGGAATTTTTTGCATTGCATAAGAAAAGTAGAAAAGGATAGTTCGTTGCATAAAATCATTTTATTTTTACTTTTAAGATTTTCTAGTTTTACAGGAATAATTAAAACAAAGTCCTTTGTATAAGATCACTTTTATTTTCCTTCTGAATATTTTCGAATTTGATTGTTTTTCAAAAGTGAAAATTCTTAAGATTTTAATAGTTTCCACTAGAGGGCAAAAACGATAAATATGTTGGATAACAGAGAAAATCTATATTTCCATGAAATGGACATATTCTGTTAAAATACGGTAGAATATCTGTTAAGGGTGTATTCGAAAAAATATTTTTCCACCCTCAACAGCTCGAAATTTTCTGAGACATTTTCAGAGTCATTTTTGAAAGTAAAAACATGAAACTTGCTGAGGTGATTTTTGAAGAGATGTATAAGAGGCCGTGTGATTTCATTTTTCGCTCAATTAATTAGAATTTGATTTTTAAACAATTATTTTCTCAGTATGACCATTTTTTTTCCATTCCCAGATCTCTCGTTTCGGAAAATTCGGTTCAAAACGCCAACTTTGACAGCATTTTTTACAATATTTTCTGAATTTATCAAAAATCGACAAGCACGGCAGATTACGTAGTTTCTAAATAAGAGAATTTCCCAGTTTGATGCATTTGAGAGCAAAAATGAATTGAAAAAGGAATCAGAAAATAAGCAGTTTGGATTGGAATACACCATTAAAAAACAGGTATTTTTTAACAGTGTAGGAATATTCTTTAAAAAAAAAGGAGTATTGAGACTAAAATTAAAATACCACAAACAGTTTAGAGGAAAAATGGTCTAATACTCCCCAGACACCCCCCCCCCCCCTCCCTGATAAATAAAACTTACAAATAAGCTTTTTTTTTTTTTTTTTTTTTTACATTTCATATAGAAATGACCTCTCAGGTTATATTTTATATATATATAGTTTTATATATATATATATATATATATATATATATATATATATATATATAAGACTTTTATATATTTTTATAATATATAATTTATTTTATTTTATAGCATATAGCTATATTCCATATATTATCAAGTTTATTTATTTATTTTATTTATTTATTTATTTATTTATTTTTTTAATTTCTCAGTGTAGATTTAATGGTATGGTAATAGAATATATTGTAAGCATTTTATTAACATTTAATTTATTAAAAATTTTTTTGAATAATGATATTACATTATGGTATTGTTTATATTAGGATGTGTGTAGGAATGCAGTTGATATATTTTAATTTCACCAGCATGTATTAGGTTCTTCTTTTAGTGACATTTGTATAATAATAATTGTTTTTAAAATAAAATAATAGATGGCAGCACCATAATTTTTTTTTATTTTTAAAGCTTCTAATAAAGTAATAATTTTAATTTTTTACACTAGATGGTAATTAACGCTGAATACTGGCAATGTTGTAAAATTGTTATTAAACAATTTAATATTATTTTTAGGTTTTATAAATAATGTAATTATTTTTTTATTTATATTTATATTATATTAATTATATTTATCGCGGTGTTTCAACATTGATTAACTGACTCCATGGGTTTTAATTTCTGTGTTAACTTAACTGTTTTATTCACCTTAATCTATCATGCTTTTTGGATTCCATGTGTGGGAATATATTTTGAAAATCTACTGGGAATAATTCGGTATGTTTTGTAAGATTTCTATTGCTATAGATTGAATATTTAATGGGTTGTAGTTTTTTTTCCATTTCATGTCATTTGATTATGTTCTGTTTTCATCATGGGGCTATTCTTTTGGTTATATATTGGTTGTTTGAGTACAGGGGAAAAAATTTTTCAGCTTATAGCTTTTTTCTCACAGAAAACAACCGATTTGCTTATATCATTGAATTCTGTACTCTTGAAAACGTAATTCAATATATAAGTTTTTTAATTTTTTTCGGAATCCATATTCTTCTTTTTTTTCTTCCATGTTAATTCTTGTAATTAGGTATAAGGTACTTTATTTTATACATACAGTTCTATATTGTTGGTTTGTGGCACTTTGTTGTCAATCATTCACAATATTGAGGTTTTTGATGATGGTCGGTAATGTTTAATTAATGGTTATATATATATATAATATATATATTATGAAAATTAAATTTCCGCGCTTCATTAAATTTATTCCATAAAAATTTTCTTTCGAAAATGATTCTACAATTCTAGTTTATCAAATTCTTCCCTATCTTAAATAGTATTCCAGTCATTCCGTTTACTTAAATGTATTTCTATTTAAAATGCGTAATTTAGTATTTTATTTCTTTTCAAAAATTTATTGAAAAAACTTTTTCCGTAATTATTATTTGTTTCAAGGTCTTATTATTTATTATTATTTGTATTCATTATTATTTGTATTCTTATTATTTGTTTCATTTCTTAATCTTAAATGCCGATATGAACTCTATTAAAATTATCTGATTTGTACTATTTTTTTTATTTGATTCTAAAAATCGTTTGAAACCGAGAGAACCGCGCATTTCCTTTTTTTTTCTTACGCCTTTAAAATATAGTTCGGCCCAGTTTCAAACTGTTATTGGTCTTTTCCCATATCTGCAGTGCAGGGAAAACCCTTCCGCGCCGCATTATAAAAAGCCAAAACATGAGTTTAGGAGCTCAGATTTCGTGTCATTAGTTGTCTCAAAAAAAAAACTACGCTTGCTGTCTGAAAGCGAGTCATTGGAGTAATAGAATGTTTTTATAAAATATTTTCCTAAAATGCAATTTAAGCTGAAGTAACTACTAAGGTAGATGTCGTGGAATAACGCAACAAGCTGTGATTTGTTGTGGATGATTTACAACTGTATTCTACTAAAAGGAACCAATAACAATTCTTCTTTTATGAAGAGCTGCTCTTTTATTTCTCGGGAAATTGCCGATGTATTTCGACCAAAGGTCAACAGGCATAAACGACGACTGCATAAGAGCTATTTAATATAGCAATTTCAAACATATCCGCTAAATAGTTGCTCAAATGGTGCTAATTACTTTTCTTAAATATCGAATGATACGAAAGATATATTTTAAAACTTTATGATAAAGTCTTATACAGCTATCTCTACCTTTATTACTTCAAACTTCGTTACATGTTACAAATTATCGTAAAATATATATTTTGATGCATTAAATCATGGTTTTCCTAAGAAATTCACATATTCCTTAATCTTCTGATGGGGAGAAATTTACATTTTAAATTAAACTTTTGTTTTAAACTAGATGTCTTATTAGCTCTCGTTACCCCTTCGTCAAGCATCTCTCCAATACCCTTTTAACCTTCCGTCTACCAGACGGGTCCATTGGACCCGACATGTACATTCAAAATATTTATTCAAACCAGAAATTTCTTCAAAACAAACTAAATGTATAAATCAGACAATAATAAGTTAAATAAACAAATTAAATAGTTTTAAGTAAAAATTCTGGTGTAGAATGTTTTTATAAAACTTGAGTAAAATTTCCGGTAGTTCTAGGGTTAAGCATATCTTTTAGTTAGCTAAATGGAATTATTATACTCTTAGTGATCATTTTGCTTCTGGGAATCTGGTATACCTAAAGGAACTATGTCTCCTATAAATATATATATGAATTAATCTGTTGGCAAAAAAAGCCACCTCTTGTGTACGCAGTAATAATTGCGCGCTAATATTTAGATAAATAAATAAATATGATTCTGGCCAATTTACGGTAAAACAATTGAATATAATAATATAGGTAATTTCTTCCCTTTATCTTTCTTCAACAGCATTCCTCGGTTCACAGCTTGGCAAGCATTTAAATCCAGTACGGCGTATCCTTTTGCACTGAATTCTTAAAGATATTTTCTGCACTATAATATTAAAATAAGAATTTGTGGTTAATATATATGTTTTTTTTCTTAATTAAATGCACTCCTGAGACATGGTTTCTTTGCTTATAGAAAAATTATATTAAAACATTATCTTATAGATTTAAGTTATACTTTTACAGTCTGCTGCTTTTTGCAGCAACAGTTTTAAACATTACATGCTTTCTTATTGCGATTTACAGAACAACTGAAATAATAATAAAAATGTTTATGAGTCAATTTTGTGTTCTTTTTCCTGATGATGATGGTGACGTCGGACTCTTGCTTCATGCGTGGGATAATCTATAAACGTATTTTATTTATGAATGTTACTGTTCATTTTGAATAGCATAATTTAGCAAATATAGAAAGAGTTTGTTGATTTCACAATGATTGATTCCTACTTGATCTATTTATTTAAGTATCAAAATGTTTTTGTCCTTGAAGATTATTGATTTGGTTTCCTGTTTCGAAATCAATTTATTCGTATTTGAGCGGGTTATAAATCCATCATAATCCTTTATTTATGACACATTCCTTTACTCTCTTAAATATTTCAATCAATAATCTTCGTTAATAAAAATAAACTTAATCATCTTGCGCTGTGTGTTTTCGCAACACCAAGTGCCTTTTGAAGCCGCTGACTAAAAATGCTTAAATTAACTAGTATTAAAATTAAGCAGACACATGAATCAGTTAATTAAACACTTATTCCGTTTTTTTTACACAAACATGACATTTATTTATATACTGAAAACACAAATAGACAATACAAACACATATAACATTTTGAATGACTTTCATTGGAAACTTGTAAATTGCATTACATAATTATTGCAATCGTTAACTATAGATTTCTGACTGATCCTAAATTCTGTAATTAATTACTGACTTGGATAGGCAAGGGCATGATTCGATTTAAAATTGTATAACTCATAAATTTAGCAGGCAGAAGGGAAATAAATAAAATGTACCTCTTATATCAAGAATCATCTCTTGGTCGAGACACTAGAGCCGAATGTAGTTAGGTCCATATTGTAAGTACCCATATTGAAAGCCTTCGGGTACAAGCCTCTATCTGATCTCGTTCCACATAGAACTATAGCACACTGATAGGAAAAACTGGCAGAGCCCTTTTTTTTTTTGAGACAGTCTTAGAAAACCATTTTCAGAATGACTTCTTTTTTTTTCTCTTGTTGTATAAGTCTTACACTTGATTTTTGTAATTTATTCGTCCATTTTTTTACTTTCTCTTCTCGGTATCCAATAAGATTTCACCTATTGTTTTCCCTTCTGCCGTTCTTGCGATTTTAGTGGTCTTTTTGAAAATCATGTGCCCTGCTTCTATTTCTGTATCAACCCCTCATTAACTTCCAGTTGTGTGTCCTGGGGGAAAAGTCCCTTAGTCTAGTATCATAAATCGAATGTCCGAATGTTGTTGTAAAAATGTGCATTCATAAAATTTATTTATAATAGTTCTGCTTGTTTGTAAACGCCGGTTGTAAAATGTGTCCGATAATGATCTTTACTTCTGAGAGGTACCTTAAACGTTGAGATGTTTTTTTTTTTTTACTTTTAATTCAATGGTTCTGATTATGTGTATTTTAATCACATCATCTACAATTAGTTAATGATCTAAACAATGGATAGTAGGGAGGTTTCTTGTAAGTTACTATTAACATTTTGTGTACTAAAAAATATATTAAAAAACTATAAAAAAAACTAAAAATAAACAAAAAAAAATTAAAAATATAAAATATGTATAAAAATTTTTTAAATAGGATGGCTGGGTGGGCAGATGTTAAATTATGGAGGAGGGAGGAGTTGTCTGCATAATTTATACGCAAATGTTGATTTAATATATATATTTTAAAAAAAGGGATTGGTACGTTGAATTTGCTCCGATTCTATGTTTATTTTGGTCCTTATGAATTTGATGTCCTTAGTACTGTATAAAAATATTTATATTATACTATTAATTTACATCAATTTAAGTCACTTTTATTGATTTACTTCAATATAATTTGATTTATAATTGGTAGATGCTAATACAGTTTATGATATATGTATTTATCAGTATGTAGAAATGTTGAAATTTGTTATTAAGTGGTTAATAGAAACAAACTTTTATATTATTATAATTCTAACGTATTTAAAATTATTTCTAATTTACTTAATTTTAAATAAAACAATTAAAAATAACTGTAAAACATTGTATTAAAGATGCTAAATGATTATTATCGATATTCTGTTGAGCTGTTTTAGAATGATATTGTTGTGTTGTTTTAAAGTGATTTAATCGGTTCAAATATTTGCAATATTTTCAATATCAATTTTTCTTCAGTTATGTTTGGTAATCTCCAATAGATGGCACCACTACAAATTATTTCTACTTCTTTTAGACGTGATTGTGTTCACATATAGATATTTTTAACTTTTTAATTTTTTGAAGTTCCGCTTGATGGCAGCATTAAATAATTATTTATTCAGTTCTAAAATAATAATGTTGCCATACTTTATAATATTATATTATATCTCTTATTTATTACCTGTTTAATTTTAAACATATACTTCTTTATATACTTTTTAGTAATAATTTACTCCAGGATTATTAAAATAGCTTAAATAATTTTTATTAGATAGACTATAACAGTTAATTATAAATATTATATTTATAAGAATGTTAATATTACCTGCAAACTGTGATGATTTGCAACCATAAGGACTCGCTTTTAACTGTACCATTTAATTAGGCGGAATTTTTGTTGTGCTAAAATAGATACATGTTTGAGATTGTAATATGGTCATAGCAATTCTCTTGCTGGGTATGTCTTAAATTTAAATGTTCCAAATTTTTCATATTGTTCATTATTACGGATCTTGCATTGATTAATATTTTTTTTTAAATTCAATTTGTATGGCATGGTAAATTTATACTTTTTGGTGTATAGTCGGTCGGGTACATAATGGAATTCAATTTTTAGCTTATTGCTGGATTCTGTTACAGAAATCGACTATGTTTTTGCTTATATTTGTATTTCATGTACCCTTGAAAAAGTGAAATGCTATATAAGCTTCCGGCTACATCCATCCATTCGATCTATTATTTGTTTACGATACGTCTTTTAATGGTTCAACAATATTCTGCTGGTTATTTGTATCTTTTGCCTTTAATAGGTTATTTTATCAAAATTTGGTGGTTTTCCATATGTTTTATATGGATTAATCGTCCGCAATGTGCTAGTGAATTAGTGGTACTGTGCTTGATTTTATATTACAAGTTAAAGGTTCCATCTTTATTTTGTATAATGTCAGTGTTTTGAATTGAAGCTAAATGGTCAGCAGCGAAATTTTTTTTTTTTAACTGAGGTTTAAGTTAAACTTGCGAGTTTAATTTTTTTTTACCATTTTACCACTATAACTTTCTATTTTCTTCTAAATTTTTACTTATAATGAATTTGCATAGTATCCACAGGACATTCAAATAAGAAATAATAACAATGTATTTTTAGTACAAAATTTTGGTATAACATTGTCTTAAAGGGGTGTTAAAGGAGGGACAGAAGGAAAAAAAGGGGGTGGTATAGAAAAAAAGGGACGGTATTGGGAAAAAAGGATGGTAAGGATGGGACGGTAAGGAAAATTACAACTATTTTTAGGCAAATCATGTTAAGACTAAGTGATAGCCACAATGTTCATTGATTTTTAGAAACAGTTATTTACATTGGATTAAATTTAATAAAAAAATTAATTTACCTCGAAAAGTGCAGGAATAAACCTTGGGGACGGTAAGACTACCAATAAAGCCACGATGCTTGATATTTAAATGCTGATTTAAATTCTGCAGTAAATTTCCTGTCAAAGAATTTTAGATATTCTGCCTCTAGCATACTTCTGCATGAGAAACAACTTGAAAAAAATTCTGTGGCTGCATCTGAAGTGATTTTCTGTTTAAGTTTAAGAAGAGGGATGGTAAAGAATCTAAGACCCAGGGACAGAGTTAAAAAAATAATATCAGCCGTAAAAATGTTTGCAGATTAATTTTTTCCTACATATTTATATAAAACATAAGACCCAGTTTCGGGAAAAAAATTACATCGAATTACTTTTATTGAAAAAAATTTATACAGACAAGTCCAAACTTAAAAATCAGCATCAGGGACACGGGGCGGTATAGGAGTTTTCCTGGTATTTGGACCCCCAACATCGTCCAAAACTTATTTATCTCGTTAATATTGTTATGCAATCATGTAATGGGATGTTCCCCAGTATATGAAATATAAAAATCCACAAGAACATGTACTAAAATAAAATTTATTATTCTGGGGCATAAAAGTCAAAAGGATTGTGAGAATGCCCCATATATAGAATATATACTGTTCGTTTAAAACTGTTTCAAAATAATGGTATTATCATAGGGCGCCTAATTCGTTTGGCCTATTCAAGCATATTTCTCCAGAGAACTGCATTATTATAACGCATGTTTTATTTATGGTGCATCAAGCCGTAAAGCTGAATTTTTTATTATACATATTATAATTTATACATAGCTTTTTAATGTTCCCTGTCGATGTGTATATAAACGGTTTATTGTAATTGCAGATTTTACATTCTTAAGATTTTCTTTATTCAAAACACGTTTTTCTAAGCCACAATCATGAAATTATTTTACTTTTTCATAAATAAAAAAGTTTCCCTGAAACTCAAATGAAAAATGTATATGCTTATTTCGGATATTCTCTGCCTGATATATGAAGATTTGACATCTCCATAAGGAAATTCATCGTCAAAAACGGGCTTCTGCGAAAAAATTGCCAATCAACTCTCAGTGGCGTCAACAGGTAGAACGTAATTTCAAAGCAGTTGGTTATGATGACCATCGAAGAAAGATACTAGTATTCCGGATTTGTGGTTATGACTGATATAGGGGGTGGTTCTGAAATTTCTGAGAGAACAGATAAAAGGAAAGAATTAAGATGGCGTACTGAAAGATATTATTGGATATTGTGCATCATCATCAATCAATGCAGTGTTGCAAAATTGGTAATTTTTTTTTTTTCAAAATAGCTAGCATTATTTTATAATAGTAGTCTTCACTTTATTTAATGACATACATTCCATGATACGATAAAGAGAAGATCACTAAGTGGAAATAGCGGTAGATATTTTGAAAAAACAAAAAATCACCCAATCTGATAACACTGCATCAATGTTAATCTGTTGATTGAAGAGCTTGGCTGAATTTCTTTTTCTTATTTTTCAGATGTTATATTACGAAATTACAACTATTTTAATTATTTGTTACCGTATTTTATGGAAGAAATGCCACGGCGTTTACGAGTTTAAAAGTTAATTTTTTTTTCCAAGTGCGGCGTTTACGGCATGTGCAGCGTTTACGATGTTTTTTAAATACCAACTGAGTTACTTTAATTTAAAAATTCATAAAAATATTTAAAATCGGATTTAAATATTTTAAATAAAACTTCAGAAATCTTAAGATATTAAAAACGAGGAATCCTACACTGCTCAGAAAACTTTGATTAAAGTTAGGTCAATATGACGCTGTCAGTAAAAGTAGCGTTCCGATGCATGCGGCGTTTAAAACGGGTGTGGCGATTACGATATTTTTAAGCTTATTCTGGCCAATTTGAGGAGTGCGGCGTTTACGGCGGGTGCGGCGTTTCTTCCATAAAATACTGAACCTTCCTATTTATTTATGTGAAATGTTTTAGTATTTTGAAAATATTTATATGGTATTTGATTATAGATACATGGTGATATCTGTGAGGCAAGTCATAGAAGATAAAAGTCATATACATCTGATGTGTCAACTGACAATGTTTACACAGATTAACGTTCAGTCTCAATTACTGTTACCAAAATTTGGGATACAAATACTTTTTAGAACCTAGGTATTTGCAAAAGAAATATTTTAAAATAAATGTAATTAAAAAGCTAAAAAGTATATTTAAGGTGGTTCTCAAATTCCCTGCTAAACAACGAGAATATTTCTGGCACATTTTCTGAATCATTTTTAAACGTATAATGGCATAAAATTGTCGGACCTGATTATTGAAGCGATTTGGAATCGAATAGCATCACCATTTTTGATAAATAAATTACTTATCGAGTTACAAGCGATTTTTGTCACTTGACGACAAGTTCTTCCCCTTTCTCGCGCTGCCTCATCGTGAATTCGGTTCAAAACTACCACTTTGATAGTATTTTCTGAAAGATCTTCTACCTTTACCAAAAAATGCAAAACGTCATTCGATTAGATAGTGTCTGAACAGGAACATCTGCTACTTTCATGCGTTTCCACACAAAAATGAGTTTAGAAATGTGTCAGAAAGTAGCTCCTTCGAAATGAGAACATCCTTAATTACTTTAAGAGGCTACTTCAGTCAAATGAAAAGACGCATTCGCTAATGTTAATCCTATGGAAGAAATTTATAAAGATGTCTCGGTCACACTGCAATATTTTTGAATGATTTCTTTTGCATTGAATAGTTGAGATCGATCTGTACAAAGGTCGTTGTTTACTTTTTCGATTTCGATTGCAGATATTTTTTATGAGAATGGTTTTACTTTGGAAACCGGTTCCGAAAATGAAAGCGTCCTCATAAGAAATACCTCTAAACAAAATCGAAAAGTATTCAACGGCCTTTGTACAGATCGATCTCAACTATTCAATGCAAAAGAAATCATTTAAAAATATTGAAATGCGACCGAGATATCTTTATAAATTTTTTCCATAGGATTAGCATTAGCGAACGGGTCCTTTCGTTTGACTGAAGTAGCCTCTTAACCACTCTGGTGCAGAAATAAAAACTACCAGTAATTTTTTCTCTTTAATCAAAGCAGTTATTCTGTTAGCATTATTTTTTATAAGCACACATCATTTTAAAGTATATTATGCAGTGGTAAAATGTAGTGCTCAGGGTTGGCAAGGTTTTGGACACAACAGTAAAAACCTCGGTAAAATCCATGGTTTAAACCGTACTGTCCAAAACCCTACTGTCTTAAACTGTCCAAAACTATATTTTGTAGTAAAATTGTATTTATCAGAACAATGCTAAAAGTTTAAAAAATTGGCAAAAAGATTACAATACAAAAATACCAATTTAGTATTAACAACCTAATTACCCTATGTTATACTACCTAACAATTTAGTAGTAACAACCTAATTGACCTACGTAACAAAGTATTTACATTAAAAAGATATAAAATTTAATTATGTATCATAATTTTAATATTATTCATTTAAATAATAGTAGTTAATAGAAGTACTAACTATTTTTATGAAAAGAATACATTCTGATTCTGTTACTGAAGGTCCCGAGAGTTGTTACTGGAAATAATTGATAAACGGAGTTCAGGTTCAGCATACTGATTAAACCACCTTACTGCTGGCAGCTATGTATATGTGTATATTAAGAAATAGTATAAATAAAAATAATTGATTTTGTTTGATTATGAGATATTTAGATATCGACTATTATTATAACACTATATCATATGACTTATTATAACAACACTATTTAACTCTTAAGAAATAGAATGTTCACTAGAATTAGATTAAATTCATAATAAAAATACATATTTTAAAAAATAACTTCTAGATTTTAAATTAAATATTTGTGTTTTCTTTCATTATCCTATAATCTAGAAAAGATAATTTGCAATGAAACATTATTTAAAAGAAATTTCTTTGTAACATTTTCTTGCACAAAAATTGAAACAAAAGCAAATCTCCCCTCCCTATACTACATGTGTGGTATTATAAAGAATTTCTTATTATTATGACTCAATTTTAACAGAAACAGAACTTTTTATGTTACACAGATATTAGAAAAATTTGAACTTTTTTTCATTTATCAAAGAATTAAATGGAATGTTAGTAAAATATACTGTGAGATATTTATATTTATTCATATGTTTAATAAGTGTGCAGTGGTTACATGTGTAATGTTGCTTTTTTTAAGGTTTTGGACACTTTAATACAGTTTTGTACGCTTTAGTACAGTTTTAGACACTTTAGTACAGTTTTGGACAGTAAAGCCCACATGTCCTGTCCAAAACTAGTTTTGGGCATCCAAAACCCCAACCCTGGTAGTGCTCTGTAATAACTGTGTTGAGTTGACGCACAAAATTTGCACAGAATTCCTGCTGCCAAAATACATCTCAGCGATAAATAAATAAATTTCAGTGGCATGCGCTCTTACGCAGATTTCCACAACTGTCGCCGTACTTCATAGATTCACATTTGAGAAGTTATGTTCCAGAACTCAGTAGTTGCATGTAGTTTCGATGCTTTGTTAATTTGGGGCTCCCCGCTGAATCAACTATGTATACTGCTGTCGCAAGGTCCTCGTAATTATGGTCTGTCTCGCTGAAGTTATGGCTGGCGCTCTTGTCCCAGTGGTTATTGATGGTTGTATCCGAGCAATAACAAACTCAGGATGATGCGTACATGACGTTTTTCGATAGAATGTGGTGGGTAGTAGTCTCCTGAATTCCTTGAATGAAAAATATGGCTTGTTGCTTGAGAGTTGATTGTTAAAATACTTGACATTAAGATTTTTCTGGTTGGAGTATTATTGCAGAGAAATATCCGAAAACATGAGATTCAGATTTTGAATTGTCCCATGACTATATGTACATAAAAGAGATCGTGCGTATGATGACTCTCGTAAAGAATAATGGAAATGGAGTCGCTTTTCATTCAGCTGGATTTATAAAATTCGACGGTATAGAATTTCTCCCACCTTTATTATAACTGTATGGTTCACACATACATCTTTTACGAATAACCAGTGCATGAAGGAGTGTATAGTGCATGATAGTTAATTTTGGAAAAATATTATTTAAAATAGATTATTACTTTCCTAGTTGTTTGCAGCCAAAATAAGCATAAAAGTAAAAACAATTTTTTTAAACACTCTTTAATAATCATTCAAGAAAACATGAAAAACTATTTAAACTATTAGTTTAAGATTTCTAAATTGATTTCCAAAAATATTCTGAAGTAAAATGTATCTTCTTAAAATGAATTTGAGTATAAAAAAAATAACCATGTATTACATTATTTCGAGCCGTATATATCCCCAGGGTTTCATAGATTTTTGAATTTGCGGATTGGAAACGTTCCATTTTTAGATAAGTTTCAGAGACTGTTTTTTTTTAACCCTTTCAGGGGCAAAGTGCTTCCATTGCTAAAATGTTGAAATGAATTAAGGATACCGGAATTTATTAACAGATTTATTTGGAAATAAGAAAAAGCTATATTTAGCATAACATAATAAACAGAAAATTTTATTCCCAAAATTCCGGTGTCATATTTGTCATCTGGTCACATTGTGACATTTGAAAATTTAAATTAAATGGTTTCATAAACGTGCCATCACCCTGGAAAGGATTAAAGCAATAATGGGCGTTCAAATTAAGAATATACTTTTCTCCAATCGAAAAATCTAAGAACTATGACTGACACACGCACACAAACAAGATTTCCTATGAGTATATAACATGTTTTGAAATAAAGCATGCAAATTTTCTGGCCAAAAAGAGGGTTCTTTAAAGAAACAATGCATACAAATTTATATTTAAAAATGCATCGTGTGATTTCTAAACAAACTTATATTAAATGTGATCACAGATTGTACAGAGGGTTTCGTTTAATATTCCTTTCAAAAGACATTATCCATTTGCAAAATCTGTTAGTTCCACATTTCGCAACCAGGGGGCGTACTTTATTCTAAACAAACCTCTATCTGAACGAAACTCCGTTTTGCAACCTATCCGTACATATATTAGTCGAGGGAATCGGGCCCATAACACCCGAAATAGGTAGGCGCCCCATGGTGATAAAAATTGGAACTAAAATACGCAAGTCTATGGTGCATAATATGAAAAAGTGGTCAAAGGGGTGTCGGCAAAAGTTAGAAAAGTGCCCCCCGGGTGAAAAGGGGGGAGAATAAAAAATTGCTTAAAGTACACAAGTTAGAGCCCAGAGGGGTAAATAATATACGACTTTTGAAATTTTTATGAATTTTCGTGTGATCGCAAGCGTTGTGCTATAAGTATGCAAAATTTCATGCATCCAACTTAATTAGGGCCTGAGTAGAAAACTGCTTAAAATACAGAAGTTAGAGACCACAGGGGTAAATGTAAGACTTTTTGAAAAATTTTATGATTTTTCGTTGGGATCGCAAGTGTTCAGCTATAAGTATGCAAAATTTCAAACCTCCAACTTAATTAGGGGGCTGAGTTAGAAAAATTGCTTAAAATACACAAGTTAGAGACCGGAGGGGTAAACATAAGACTTTTTGAAAATTTTATGATTTGTCGTATGATCGCAAGTGTTTAGCTATAATTATGCAAAATTTGAAGCCTTCAACTTAATTAGGGGCTGAGTTTTAAAAAAAAAAAGCTTAAAATACAGAAGCTAGAGCCCAGAGGGTTAAATATAAGACCTTTTCTAAATTTTATGATTTGTTGTTTGATCGCAAGTGTTTAACTATAATTTTGCAAAATTTCAAGTCTTCAACTTAATTAGGGGCTCAGTTAGAAAAAAAAAAAAAAAAAAAAAAAAAAACTTAAAATAAACAAGTTAGAGGCCAGAGGGTTAAATATAAGACTTTCTCAAAATTTTAGGATTTGTCGTTTGATGTGACCTGTTCAGCTATAAATATGTAAAATTTCAAGTCTTCAGCATGTATAGTTTCTGAGAACGGACACTGTCACGGACAGACAGATAGACAGAGGAGTGAGACTAATAGGGTTTCGTCAGATGAACGAAAACCTAAAAATGATTCGTGTGACTTCTGAATGATTCTAACCCTTAATTACTTTAAGCTCAACTGTTAAAAACACATATATTCGCACTGTTCAATTCTAAATTACTTCAACAGTCAAGCCTGCAAATTTTATGCTTTTACCTTTAAAAATGAGTTAAAAATTTTGTCTGAAAGTCTCACGTTAGTGGACAGGAAATTTGAGAACTACTTTAAAGCAAAAACTGGTTTTAGCGGGCTTTTTTTTAAGGGTGTATTCGAAAAAATATTTTTCCACCCTCAACAGTTCGAAATTTTCTGAGACATTTTCAGACTCATTTTTAAAAGTAAAAACATGAAACTTGCTGGGGTGATTTCTGAAGACATGTTTAACATGCCGTGTGATTTCATTTTCAGCTCAAATAATTAGAATTTGATTTTTAAACAATTATTTTCTCAGTATGACCATTTTTTTCATTCCCAGATCGCCCGCTTCGGAAAATTCGGTTCAAAACGCCAACTTTGACAGCGTTTTTCACAGTATTTTCTGCATTTATCAAAAAAATAAGAAGCACCGCACATTATATAGTTTCTAAATAAGAGAATTTCCAAGTTTGATGCGTTTGAGAGCAAAAATGAATTTTAAAATGAATCAGAAAATAAGCAGTTTGGATCGGAATACACCCTTAAACTGAAAATTTTGCTTCTTTTCGAAGTCCATTATCCTTTTAATGAATCTAGAAAGAGTTAAGTAGGTATGAAATTTAATCAAGTAAATAACAAAAACGTAAACAGTATATATTATCATGACAAATTCCAGAAGCTGGGTCATCGCCCTTGCCAAATCCTTTTCGCACACCGAACATAATCATTTGTCACCAGCCCATAGTTTAATACCAAATAAATCAAATGAGATCTTAGACGTGTCAATAATGCCGCTTTGTATTCAATAAATCGTCTAATATATATTTATCATGTAGCAAGTATGGATGCTAAAATTTGCCATTGTAATGAATTAAGAAATCATTAATCGATAACTGTCACTGTTTTCTTTGAACATTTGCATAAAACGCTTCCTCTATCACGCAGCGAGACTTTCTCATGGTTAGATAATTGATATTCCGATACAAATAGGGTTCGGGCTCATTGTTATGAATAGCAAAATGATTCTTCAGCATAATTTCATATGGGAAGCTATATAATCAATCAGTTACAAACCAGCCTCTGCAGCATCCATATTAATCATAAGGATATTATCACTAACCTTTAAAAAAAGAAGAAAAAAAACCTTCTTTCCTAGCCAAGTGTCATATTTGGGTTTTGATATTAAATTAGCGAGAAATCAGTTTCTATAACGAAAAAAATTAATTACAAACTAGCAAGAAAAAAATACCTGGCTTAAAGTGTAATGAGATAATAAAGGTGATGAGTCTTTCATTATTCATAGGTTATTGAGATGTGAAAAAAATTTAGACCTCCAGACGAAATGCTGTAGTACGCAGAAAAAAATATGACTTAAAACGGGTAGGAAAATACCCGAATTGAATAGACAGACTCTTAGGTATGAAATTACCCAATTTTATTTTATTTTTCCAAAATGAGTATTTAACAGTGCCCAAAATGGATACACTGTGGTAACCAAAACAGGTATATGGACCCAAATTGGGTAACCTCATACCTAAGAGTTTTTCTACCCAATTCGAGTATTTTTCTACCCGTTTTAGATCTTATTTTTTTTTTTTCTGTGCAGTATCGCATGTTTCGCAACTCTAATTTACTCGCACCTCTACATTAATAATCACTTAAATTTTATTTTATTTTATTTTTTTTTTTTATTTATTTTTTTCTATTTTTTTTGTAATCTTACAATTGTTGAAAGATCAAAACTCCTCTCAACGATGTAAATTCACGAAGAAGCACTTCCTATTTATTCAAAATGTTAAAGATTGCCATTTGATGAAATTTTGAATAGCATGTAAGTATATAGAGATTTCTCAACGGGGAAGCTTTAAAATAAACCTCATATACTTAAATTCAGATTTTTTTTTCGACCGGCAAGTTTTTAAAAGGAACGAGTCTGTCTATGAAATTTGGGAAACAGACTGGCCAGATGTTGGATGTTTTTAGTAGTCGGTGTCATTCTTTATTTCTCCACAGCAGTTCTCTTTCAATCGATTTGAATCCAGAAACAAATTTATCCAATACTGCTTTAAACAGACTGGATTATATATTATGAAAATAATAATAATAAACAAATAAAAGCTTTAAAAAAAAAAAAAAAAAAAAAAAAAGGAAAACTGTCAAAATTATTTCCAGCAATTTTCTGTATTTTTAATACTTTTACTTAACTTCACTTCAAAATTAATACTATAAAGTGTGCTTTCAATTTTTTTACTTTAAAAAAAAAGAGAGAAATTTATTTTCCGTGCAGGGTATAGATACATATTACTCTTGCAATGTACATTTCTCATGTTATTTATAATGTATTTCCTTTATGTTGACAGTTACATTATTATTATTATTATTATTATTATTATTATTATTATTATTATTATTATTATATTGTGATCTATATTTCAAGATTCGGTCTTCTAATTACAAATAAGTGCTTTAACCCTTTCAGGGGCACGCAATTGTGTTTCTGTAACGTTGAATTTTCACCGGAATTTTTGAAAAAAAAAAAAATCAAAATAAGGAAAAGCAATTTTACAACATTTTTTCACCCAAAGTTCAAAAAGTAAACTTTAATTAAAAGTTTCATGTGCAAATCATAATTACCATTAGTTGGAATATAATATATCCCACATCGCCCCTCAAGGAGTTAAGTCATTTTCAGATACAGTTATTTGGATAGCAAGAAACTGGATAGTGTTTTCTGCTTTTTTGTAAAATTAATAATATTTCAGAAAATGCGATCAGTATTGATGTTTTGAACCGCTGACTAAATGGAGGTCAGCGGAGAGCAATTATCTATAACTAATTTAAACAAATGTAAAGAATGAATTAAAAACGCTATTCAATTCTTAATAATCATCTGAATGTACCTAATATTTTCAGGGAAATTGAAATGAAAATCAGATATTGAATGTGAATGTGTCAGAAATATTCGTATCATTGATCGGGGAAGTGAGACTCACAGATTTCCACAAATCACAAGTAAAAATATTTTTTCGTGTAAAACACCGAAAACAAATAATCTCACCCAGGCTCTTTAGTCAACAGATTGATTTTGATCGTACATAATATTCAACAGTATATTTTCGCTTACCCTAAATCTTTCCTTTTGTCTATTCTCACAGAAATTTCAGAACCGCCCCCTTGTCAGTCATAACTGACTACCTTAAACTCACGTATTTCTACCTGTTTACGCCAGTGACAGATGATTGGCAATTTTTTTGCAGAAGCCCGTTTTTGAAAGTGAAGTTCATTAAAAAGGTGTCAAATCCTCATATGATATCTAAATGAGAATTTCTGAAATAACCTACATTTTTCATTTCACTTTTTGAAAGAAAAATGAAAAAATAAATAAATAAAATGGAAAGATTTAACGACAAGAAAGCAAACTACTGGTGAATAAAACAAACTTGTTTATCTGAAACAGCATCTGTATTATGTCATTCAAAATATCAGAATGATACATAGCGAAATGAATGATAATGTTACCCACCATACACCTGAAGAGTTGAAATTTGTTTTTTAAAACTCAAAAAAAGTACTAAGGTACAAATTTCTTTAGATGAAAGTTGTTTAGGAAAAAGATTTAAACTTTAATCATATGTTACGAAATATTACGAGAGTAACATGAGTAGATGAAAAGTGGGGCTCCGACCTCAGGAGGAGGTGTTGAGGTGCACGAGAGGAGGTGCAGGTGCAGGTGCAGGTGCAGGTGCAGGTGCAGCACCTCCCGTGCTCCTCCTCCTCTCGCGACTCTACTGTTGGAGGAGGGGTTTATGCGATAAGGATTTTTTTTAGATAAAAGCGGGAATTTTCGGGAGATTGATTTTTTTGCTGTGTTATAGTATGAGGGTTATTTTTTTCGGTTACATAATTTTCGGGCGTTATTATTTTGAGTGTAGTATAGTATGAGGTTTAAATGAATAATTAATTAAAAAGTAATTAAAAATAATGAATGAAAAATATTAATTTAGAAATTTTAATGAGGGGAGTTAGAATTTTTGAGTTTGAAATTTATTTTTATTCAGTTATAGTACGAGGGGGTATTTTTTTTTACTGTCGGTTTACTAATTAGTAATTAAAAATAGCAATTAAAAATTTAATGAGAAAATATTTAATGAAGCGACTTAGAATTTTTCGAGCAATTTCATTTGTTAATTAAAGTATAGTATGAGGTATAGTATGAGGTATAGTATAGTATGAATTAGTAAAAATGGAAATTAATTGAAAATATCAATTCATTAAAAAAGTAATTAAAAATAATTAATGAGAAAAATTAATTTAAAAATTTTAATGAGGAGACATAGAATTTTTAGGGGAGCAATTTTTAAGTGTGTTAGAGTTGTGGTGCTGCCATCTAGTAACGATTGATAGAATTTAGTTTCGGAATTGGTATTTTCACGAAAAGTTGTGAGGAGGATTGAACCTGCAAAATGTAATCGTGGTTGAATAATAGACCGTTACCTTATCGATTCAGCCACGATTACATAGTTTTGAAAGAAAATTTAAAGAAGTGCTACTTCCTTTTTTTTTTCGAAAAATTAGACTGATGACGAAGGGGTTATTACGTAATGGGAAAACCCTGTCACGTGGTATGTGATAACAATAATGACGTGGTAGACTAGATTGGGGAAACCCAATTGATAAGGACTTGTGAGATTTTTCATTTCTAGTCAAGTAACTGAGGCTATAACAAGTGTTTTAGGTAAGCTTGTTTTAATTTATTTCTTTTTCAATTGATTAAATAAAATTTGGCGAAGGATTTTCTTCTGTTAAATGACATGTTTTTCAAGACATTTTTTCGAAACGCAGTCATGTTTTCACAAATATTTCTCGGTTATATATAAATGAATTGAAAATTTTCTATTAGCCAGTTAGTAATTTTACACTATCATTAGTTAGATAAATGAAGTTATGCTTTTGTGTCGTGCTTTCGGACTAAACTTTGCTTATTAAATGAAAAAATATATATGTAACTAGAAAATTTGATGAATATTTGTAGAAAAAAATTAAATTTTCAGTGATATTTTAATCTAGTCAATGTATGAAGCGAAAATAAAATTTTAATTATACTTAACAAACATTTCAAAACACATCATTCATTTATAATAAATATTGAGAGACTTAATATCGTTACAAAATTTTTTTAAAGAGGGATATATATTATCTGATTTCGTTTCATGTAACATCGAATTTTAGCATGTGCACGTATTTCCCGGGTGGAAAAACCCTTTGGTAGATAAGCGGCTCAACAGTTCGCATGATTAGTATATGACTCACTTTACTTGAAGGTTTATTTATTTACGGAGTGAGGAATAAGGATTAGATAATTGTTTGTAGTTAAATATTAATTTAAAGAGAATTAGAAATTTGATTATGGATTTTATTCTTTTAAATGACCTGTTTTCTAAAGGTAATTTTTAGAAATTGCAGTATTTTAAACCATTTTTTAGTTATGTTTTTGAATTTTAAGAAATGTTTTTGACATTTATCGATTATAAGTTTTGGTTTAGTCAATGTTATTAATGATTTCATTCATATATGCTCAATAAGGAACCTTTTGGAAATATTTTTCTAAGAATTTAGAACATATGAAAGTTTAATTTTTTAAGGTTTTTGTAAGTATCATTTTTTTTAAGGAAATGTATAATGTTATAGAACGACCAGAATTTGAAAAATTTCGTCAAAATAATTTACATATTAACTCACATACATAATTTTTTTTAGTAACTAACTTGTATCACTTATTACAACCCTGATTTTTGTACGGCTTTTTAAGATATATTTATCTCACATATTTAAATTTAAACTAATTCTTAAATTCGTGATTAAGTTCCACAAATGCAGATGCTTCAACAACACATATTTTCTAAATGTATAAGAGAAATAAGTATTCACATAAAAATCACACTTACCTTTTACGAACACATCTGTTTGATACACTTTCTCGAAAAATGGAGAGGACAAGTCCTTATCCAATTGAAATGACTAACAAGTTATGAGTCATTCGTGGGTTTTTCCTACGTAGATAACCTCACGGATTAGGAATGCATTTAATTTTCGAGTATATATTTTTCTAGTTAGAATTGCAATTAACACATATCCTTTAATTGATTTTTATAATAATTAAAACAATAATAATTCAATTAATCTTTTAAAAATTTAGTTTTTAGTTTTTTTCATTCTTAACAAGATATATAAAAATTAACAAAGTCATTTTAAATACAAGTGAACTATTTTCCCTATTGTTATACTCGACTTGCGCGAAATAAAATACAACCTGCTACTACTCTTACCTGGAGCGGACTGACTGATAACATCCCCGCTTTTCTACTTAAGCAAGATCACGTGATATCACCGCGCATGCGCTATGGTAACTAGTGACGTAATCGATCGCTGATAAGATTTCACATGACTGGATCGTATAGGATAACGAGGGTTTTAGGTTGAGTTGTTTTTTTACTGAATGTTGAGTTGTATTTTGCAGGATATTTAAGGGGGGAGGAAGTGGGGGAAATGTCACGTGATGGTTTGTATAGGATAACAAAGGTTTATTAATTAACGATGACATAATCTCCATGTTGGAATATGCATGGGTTTTGAATGACAATAGCCTTATTGTGTATTCACTTTTAATGAATTTAATTAATGAGTCTTATTCAATTTTTATTTTAATTGAACTTTTGTACGATCACGTGGTGTCTACTTGAAGTTTCGTTGTGGCAACGTGACGGATCTTCTGCTCCATGACGTCACACATTCCTTTTGGAACATCATCTTTCATGTTAGGACTGGAAAACTGCCCACGTGTGCTATGACATCATACGTGCATTCTTAAACACAAAAAATATAGATTAACCGGAATCGATTGTGAAGTTGAGTTGTTTTTTTATGCTTTCGGTGACGTTTAACTGTAACCAATCGTGATAAAAGTTTATTATTCAGCAATTGGCAACAGTTGTGTTTGTCAGTTGATTGTATTTTTCTTGTGAGTGTAGCATCGTTTGTGGAATTGCGAATTTTTTTGGTGTTTGTATAGATCTTAACCAAATTAAAAATGAAACGTCTTAATTCGGATATCTGCAATTTGGAATCCAGAATGCGGAAAGAAGCTGCAAACGAGTTGCATCAAAAACTTCGTCTTCAGAACGAAAATAAAAACAGAATTGCGAAAAGAATAAAAGTGGATGATGCCGGCGAAACATTTTTTACTAGAGAATCCTTACCGAGCCATATGTTTCATCTTGGTGACGACAATTATGTATCCATTGTTTTTTTCCTAACCCACATACGTGTGCATATTAGAAGATTTTTAACTGATGAAGAAGGATTTCTTCACCCATCTAAAAATGGTGTTTCGCTTTCTCCTTCAGTGTGGCATTCTTTTCAACGAAAATCGTATAACTTTGCGGAACAAGTTATTATTATAGACAAAGACTTATGTGTTACACGAGAAATTAAAGATGAAGGAAACCTTTATCTTTTTCAAAGAATGTTTCAGCGAAAAAATCTGAGTTTTCAGTTTTTACCTGAGAATGTAATTCTTGCTGGATCACACATGGCTAATCTGCAGGATCTTTTTTCTACCATTAGTGCGAAAGTTAAAGAGTGCCTAATTCAACAGACTCTCGGATACTTCGTATCTTTTGAACATACTCATGCTGAAACAATACCGGATAGCAGCAATGCTAACATCTTTTGTGATTTTCACGATTATGCCAATTTGACCTTTTCATTAAAAAAGTGTTTGACAAAATCGGTTAGTGTAAAAATTTGTGAACTTTTTTATTGTTTTGCATGCAAAGCAGACTATCCAAAGTCGGATCTTCATTCCTGTATTACCTTTTCTCCAACTGAAAAATTTGAAGGATATTTTGAATTGGCATTTTATAAACTGGACTTTCGTCAACTAGCAAAAGACTTTTATCTCGAAAATGCCAATGACTTTTCAATAGTGCCTGTAGATAATTTTTTTTCAACTTTAGATGTTTCATGTGTACTTGAAGACATTAAAAAAATGTATATTGAAAATGAAGAAACTGTGTTTAATAATGTAATTTCGTCTAATGAATAAATTTATATATGTTGATTTTATTTTAGTTTGTGTTTTTTTTCGTGTCATGTCCTGATTTTTTGCCTGAACTTGAAGTAGATTATTTAGGTTAACTGCTGCTGGCTACATTTTAATACTACAGTGCCACGTGTGGTTTTAACTCCGGGTTAATTTATATTTCATGAATAACAAGTTCTAAAAATTTACACATAGAATAATAACTTTGTTAAAATTTTGTTTTAAGTTAAATTTTGTGTTAAACTAAAATTTCATTCGCTTCAATTAAAAAGATATATTTAGAATGACTCATCATTAGTATGAAAAGAGAATTTCTACCAAAAATACGCATGAAATGAATAAAATATTTTTCACATGATATAAATACATTTAGAATAGAGCATTCCACATAAATAATATCTTTTTAAAATATCAATTTACTTTTTAAAATCATTCAAAAGAGAACATTTCACATAAATAATATCTTTTTAAAATATCAATTTACTTTTTAAAATCATTCAAAAGAGAACATTTCACATAAATAATATCAATTTACTTTTTCACACTATTAATTCAACAAGAAAAAAATGAGTAATACTTTTTTAAGATCGATCGCTGATAAGATTTCCTAATTAAAACTTGTATTCATTTCTTCCCAAGCAAGTGTATGAGGTGCTCGTGTCTTGGTAAGTAGCATTTAAAGTTATTTTTGTAATGTGTTTTAATATGTAGTGTAGGTGAAAAGGAATACACAGTTTTTTACAATTTTAATTCATTTTTTATTAATATAAACTTGTCCAAGTAGGATTTAGTAATACATTGTTAGATCTCTTCTTGGGTTTTACAAAGTTTCTTCTGGGTGATACAACTTTCGTTATTTTCTTCATTGAGGCAGGAGATAAATATTTATTTTTAACAATACTTGAAGGTACTCCAATTTCATGAAGCGCATGGAGAAATTCTGTAGGGGTTTTCACAGGTTTTTTATTCACATTAAAAATGAGATGAAAGAGTTCCGCTAAATTCGTATCTTGTAAGGTGTTTCCATTATAAGTGACTCTTCCAGTTTGATCCCAGGTCATTTTGCTTGATTTCGATTTCAGTAACCTGAGTAAAGATCCAGCTTGTTTCCTCATATGTGCTGGTGTTGAGGTTATCACAAATGTGTCGTAATCATCTTGAGATATTTCAGGGGGTCTTTCTATATGTACCGGTTCCGTCTTGGTAGATTCCGTTTGGACAGGTTCCGTTTTAACAGGTCCTGTTTTGACAGGTTCCGTCTTGGGAGGTTTGGACTTTTTTTTCTCTTCATCATCATCAAAAGGCTTTGATCTCCAAGGGACATTAAATTCTTGCAAATTCATTTTCCTTTTTAAAAGTTCATAGTACTGTTGAACTTTCTCATGATCGGGAAGTGAACTATTGAGTATATTGGACATTGCCACATCAAACTCAGTCATTTGCTTTTTCGTGGGTACATGTCTAGTCAACTCTTCTTCTGGTATGAGGGCGTATTTAGTAGCGAGCTCCATTGATAAGACCCGTTAACACACTTAGGGCCGCAGGAATTAAAATATTTAAAAATCCTCCGTGTTGTACAATCAGTTTCTTTTTTGAAAAAAGAGTTCCCTTTTTCGTGCCGATTTTTCGAAGAGGGTTTTTATACTTCTTCAAAGACTTCTTTTGATTTGGTGAGAGAGGTACGTTTCCTTTCAATACGTTGTGAGTACACTCACAAATGGCTTTCACCGAGCGAGAAGGTAATTTTTTCAAAAGTTGCTTGCGTAAAGTTTTAGGACATGTCTTAATGAGCTCTAAATCACGCAGTTGTTTCTCAGTCAACGTCATGATCGCAACTGAATTAAGAAGAAAATGTTTTTCTTTTTAAACCTTTTTTCAAAGTGTACACGTATTGTCTTTGTCCCGGTAACACCAGTGTTCTTAACCGTAGTTCTTCTGGGGTTTCATTTCTTAAATCGACTAATAAATAAGAAAACGGTTTTCTAGTGGCATCAGTAAACACTTCTTGAAAAAATTTAGTGTTAGTTGGGTATAATTGTCGACCCAAATGAGTGATTTGACTCATGTCACGACGATTTTTAAACAGGATCAAATATTGACTGTTTAGGGAAACGTTTCTCATTTCTTTCCCTTTATGAAAGAGATTTTGTGTAATAAATATCACGCTCACGTTTAAATGGTGACTTGCCTTTGTAAAGAGAAAAGTCATACGCTCGTCTGATCCACATTCCACCATGAGATCGTCTAAGATCATTAAAGAATTTGTTCCTAAATACTCGGTGTAATTCGAAGGAAAGCCTTCTACAAAGGTAACATCTGGTATTTCATTATACAGTTTTTGATAGATACCGTAAAACCAAATCACTTTATCAGGAGGAGGGTCAAACATGACGTTTCTTTCCCTTAACAAATCACGTAGAAACCAGCTTTTACCCACTCTTGTGGGACCTGCAAGGAGCATCGTGCAAGGGTGTTGAAAGCGTGGAAACTTCATCGTTAATAAACATACACTAGTAAAACACACACTTTAAATAATCACAGACACATGATTCACAGTTAAATTCATATTTATTGATAAAAATGTGCACGAATGCCAAATCGTTTGGCTACAAAATTATAGACTCGTCGATCGTTCGACAATTCTGCAGTGACAAAATGTGATAAAAAATCCTTTAGGGTTTTACCTTGACATCGAGAATATAGATAAAATACACAATACTGCCCGCAGACGGCAGTCACGTGAGTTTGTAATACGAGTGGATTAAACATAACTCGTGAAAAACGGGATACATAGTTCGATAGGGGTCCTTTAAAAAAGGAAGGCTCGTTTCCATAGGAGTCGAAGAATTCCACTTCATCAGGCGAAGATAGGTAGAAAGCCACCCAGTGACTTCCAGGCTCTGTAGACTTGTCCACGTTACAGATAAAACAGACAGGATACCGCTCGGTTCTTCTTGGTAGCTGATCACTTGGAAAAACACCCAAAAAATAGTTTCGGGTCACTGCTTCATGAGATAAAATGGTCTCGATTTGTAATGAATCCATTTAGTTTGGAAAGTCACAAATCACGTGACGTGATTTACTTATTTCAATAATGTTTTCAAATTCCGCATAAATCAATACAGTCGTTGTTTTTTCTAACGCTTCAGCGAATTTGATTTCAATTCGTAAATTTCCTTGATGCTGTAAATTTAGATGAGGTCCGTCACACAGGTCAGGGCTTAAGTCGAAATTATATAAGGTGTGTCCATCAGCAAATTCTTCACGTGTTAAATAAATGCCAGCATCATGATTAAAACCAGAGAACAGTCGATGATAGGCTCTTATATAGTTGTTTTCGTCGAAATCCAATTCCAAAGGTTTGCTGGGTACAGGTTGACCATCCACATAGACACTTAAAAAGTTGACTTTGTGATGATAAAAGTAAAAGGGATTCAAATCGTATTGTCCAGCATAAGCACTGTTGTTTAAAAGTCCAACAATGATACGTTTTGGCATCGCCCCTAAAAACACATTATCTTGCATGAAAGATTTACTTCCAGTGGAGATTGAATAAGTCTTGCATAACACTCGATCAATAGGATATTTTGCAGAGTTTTTTTCCAGGGCTTTGGCATGTCCCAATAACACGCCGGGACTCACTTTCACTTTGCGAACAAACACAGAAGCATGTTCTAAAATCACTTTATAGTCGTGAAAAGTTTTAGGCGGTTCTTTCTTAGCCATCAAACAAAAGTCTGATTTGCTGCGAGTCATTTTAATTTTCAGATCGACCATATTCAAGAGTAGTCGATTTTGTTGGAAAATATCACAATGAAGGGGACCAATCATATCCAATGTTTTGCTAGTTTTAGTCTGTTCATAGCGTTTCTTCAATCCAGGGTTTCCATTGGTGGTGGGGTCTGTTTCGGTCAAATTCGTGTCTTTGTAAAAACATTCACATCTTAATAAAGATTTCTTAGCGTCTTCTCCATAGTTCAGCAGGGTTTCAATATAAGCACGATAAGGATATGTGTTACTCGAAGAAGAGATGGCTCTTTCATTTAAACTGATATCTACTTGCGAAAACAAAGCTTGTAAAAACAAATTGACAGGAGCCACAGGTTCGCTTGCAGGTAAATCCGTTCCGTCTGACTTGGTGATTTTCACTTTGACGTAGAGGTAGGAAGCCGACAAATCAATATAATCTTCGCCGTTCCCAGAAATGTTAAATTCCACAGGTCCTCCATCTCGAATATTGGCAAGGGGATGATATTCGATGAAATATCCTTTTTCAATAGCCGTCTGGGTAGGTGGAATTAAAAACAGATCCAATTCGGATTTAGCACAAGCGGCAGAATCTTTATGAATGAGTCCAAACATCTTTAAGAGAAAATATCATGTACTTTCACTCTCTTGGCTTTGCGAGGAATGTTGACATTGTGAGAACGTTTCCTCTTTTTATACTGATGACCCGATCCAATCATGGTCTTCATTTTAGTAGCTGCTTTATCCGTCAAGTTTTGACCGGCTTCTTTTAACCGCCGCTTGGCAGCTATTTTAATATCTTCTCCTCGTGATATATCACTGAGGACGTTCACACCGGAATGAAACAATTGTTTTCCCACGGCTTTCGCTCCAAACTTGAAAAGGGGGACCGCTGCACGAAACAGCGATCGAAACAGTCCACCGAATCCATATCCTCTTTGTAAAGTAGTTCCTTGATAATAGTTTAAGCCGCTACCCGACTGATGAGTATAATAATCTTCAAAAGATTTCGCACAACACTGATAGGGAACAAACATCACGAGAGGTATTTTTGACGAAAATGAAGTTTCACGTACGAGCGACCCCGTTCAAATGGTGTTAATTCACCCAGGTGGTTCCTTATAACGATTTCTAATGAGTCGAATGATTTTCGACTGATGGGTAAGTAATGGGGTCGATCAAATTTCACACAAATCACTTCTCCGTCTTTTCCGGTGACATTCACAATTCGTAACAGGGGTGCCAACACATCACCGATAATTTGAGGCTCTACTATGTCCGAATAAATCATTAATACTCTATAATGAGCACACGGATCTGCCACATACGAACTATCGACAGTTTGTTCAATGTTATTATCTAAGGAAGCAATCTCACACGGTTCGAACCCCAACATTTCAGATAATCCAGCTTCTAAAATCACTTTAGCATTATCTCGCACGTTGATGGTGACTCTTTTCGTGATGGGATTGTAGGAAAACAAAATTTTTTGTTCCATGTCTTTGATAGCAATAGCTTTCAAAATATCAGGTACCGTCTCATAAAATCCAGGAGGGATTCGTCTACCAATGATCCTTCCATCGTTAAAGTCGAATCCAATTAAGTTTGTGTGTTGATTCACATTATACCAGGTATGTGGGTAAATAAATTCCACGAGACCCACTTCCCATTCCCCTTTCAATTCAATAGGGGCGGGCAATCGTGTAATGAAATGAGAAATTTTATTCTCAGGAAAGAAATTCCTGGAACTGTCCGAAGGTAACGTCAGGTAGAAGGACATGTTAGCAAATGATCTTGTATCATTCTTGCACTGACTTATAAGGAAGATAAATCTGAGGAGGGAATCCATTGATTGAATTTGCTGGGATATCCCTTATACTTCACAAAATATTCCACTTGACTTTTTCTCGTGCGCTTCTTTAAAATTTTTTCAATCGTATAAGTTTCTTTCATTTGCACTTTTTGAAGTTCTTGTGGGTAAAAAGTTCCTTGAATAGGTTCGTCTAACAAGTCCTTTATTCGATACACGGGAGGGTCTCTGGGTACACACTCCGTCACCACAAACAATTCCTCCGTCCAATTGGTTTCATATCCTTTTTCAAAGGTCATTTTCTGTTTCGACACACGCACCACATCTCCCGCTTGAAACACACAGGGTTTTCTTTTCACATGTTCCATCTCTCCATAAAGAGTAAACCACACATCGCTTTCATTTTCCGCCGTCACTTCTACTGGGGGTCTCTTGATACTCGAATGATAGGTATGGTTATAACTTTGTAATAACTGGTCCAATACATCTGTATAACGATAGGTATGGTTATGTGTGAAATATTTCCACATTTTCGTTTTGAGAGTACGGTTAAATCGTTCGACCACCGACGCCTTGGTATTATTATTCGTCGTGAAAAATCGAACACCTTCTTGTTTTAAAAATCTTTGAAACAGTCGGTTCTTAAATTCTTTTCCGGCATCAGATTGAAGGGATTTGGGCTTTCTGGTTGAAAAAATAGAACGAAAGGCTTGTACAATTTCTTCTCCTCGTTTCGTTTTCAAGGGGATCGCCCACGCATATTTAGACAGAATGTCTATACACGTCAGGAGGTATCGAAATCCTTGATTGTGTTTTTGTAAACTGATAAGATCAACCAGGTCGGCCTGCCATTGTTGATCGATCGAATAAACGACCACTCGGTTTGTTGGGAAATTTCTCCGAGCCGGTTTGTGAAGCGTGTAGGAATCGACTCCGCTCAACCATTTCTGTATCGTCTTTTTCGCTACTTTGCCTTTGGCAGCACGATATAAAGCATTTACACCACCAAAACTTGCTGCGTGACTTGGAACCGGATAAATCGCCCTCATTACAGCATAAAATTTGATTATTTGTCACATTAACTCGAAAACGCATCATCTTCATTCTAGTCTTTCTCGCATGACATCATCTCATAGACTGAACCCCTACCCGACCTACCTCTTGTTTAAATACTCTTTCGTAAACATTCAATCACGTGATAACACAAAACAAACATGGTGTGATTTTATTTACCAAACCTCAGTAAAACTTTCAAAAGAATAATATTCAAACATTTTATCAATTATTTTTATTCCGGTCATTCACTTCTCTAACAAAATACATTCAGTTTCGTATCTACTAAATCCTACTTGATCGAGTTTATATTAATAAAAATGAATTGAAATTGTAATAAACTGTGTATTCCTTTTTACCCACACTACATATTAAAACACATTATAAAAATAACTTTAAATGCTACTTACCTAGACACGACCAACTCGTACACTTGCTTCGGAAGAAATGAATACAAGTTCTTATCAGGAAATCTTATCAGCGATCGATTACGTCACTAGTTACCATAGCGCATGCGCGGTGATATCACGTGATCTTGCTTAAGTAGAAAAGCGGGGATATTATCAGTCAGTCGTCTCCAGGTAAGAGTAGTATAAGGTTCTATTTTATTTCGCGCAAGTCGACTATAACAATAGGGAAAATAGTTCACTTGTATTTAAAATGACTTTGTTAATTTTTATATATCTTGTTAAGAATGAAAAAAACTAAAAATAATTTATTTTTAAAAGATTAATTGAATTATTATTGTTTTAATTATTATAAAAATCAATTAAAGGATATGTGTTAATTGCAATTCTAACTAGAAAAATATATACTCGAAAATTTAATGAACTCCTAATCAGTGAAGTTATCTACCTGGGAAAAACCCCTGAATGACTCATAACTTGTTAGTCATTTGAATCAGATAAGAACTTGTCCTCTCCATTTTTCGAGAAAGTGTATCAAACAGATGTGTTCGTAAAAGGTAAGTGTGATTTTTATGTGAATACTTATTTCTCTTATACATTTAGAAAATATGTGTTGTTGAAGCATATGCATTTGTGGAACTTAATCACGAATTTAAGAATTAGTTTAAATTTAAATATGTGAGATAAATATATCTTAAAAAGCCGTACAAAAATCAGGGTTGTAATAAGTGATACAAGTTAGTTACTAAAAAAAATTATGTATGTGAGTTAATATGTAAATTATTTTGACGAAATTTTTCAAATTCTGGTCGTTCTATAACATTATACATTTCCTTAAAAAAAATGATACTTACAAAAACCTTAAAAAATTAAACTTTCATATGTTCTAAATTCTTAGAAAAATATTTCCAAAAGGTTCCTTATTGAGCATATATGAATGAAATCATTAATAACATTGACTAAACCAAAACTTATAATCGATAAATGTCAAAAACATTTCTTAAAATTCAAAAACATAACTAAAAAATGGTTTAAAATACTGCAATTTCTAAAAATTACCTTTAGAAAACAGGTCATTTAAAAGAATAAAATCCATAATCAAATTTCTAATTCTCTTTAAATTAATATTTAACTACAAACAATTATCTAATCCTTATTCCTCACTCCGTAAATAAATAAACCTTCAAGTAAAGTGAGTCATATACTAATCATGCGAACTGTTGAGCCGCTTATCTACCAAAGGGTTTTTCCACCCGGGAAATACGTGCACATGCTAAAATTCGATGTTACATGAAACGAAATCAGATAATATATATCCCTCTTTAAAAAAATTTTGTAACGATATTAAGTCTCTCAATATTTATTATAAATGAATGATGTGTTTTGAAATGTTTGTTAAGTATAATTAAAATTTTATTTTCGCTTCATACATTGACTAGATTAAAATATCACTGAAAATTTAATTTTTTTCTACAAATATTCATCAAATTTTCTAGTTACATATATATTTTTTCATTTAATAAGCAAAGTTTAGTCCGAAAGCACGACACAAAAGCATAACTTCATTTATCTAACTAATGATAGTGTAAAATTACTAACTGGCTAATAGAAAATTTTCAATTCATTTATATATAACCGAGAAATATTTGTGAAAACATGACTGCGTTTCGAAAAAATGTCTTGAAAAACATGTCATTTAACAGAAGAAAATCCTTCGCCAAATTTTATTTAATCAATTGAAAAAGAAATAAATTAAAACAAGCTTACCTAAAACACTTGTTATAGCCTCAGTTACTTGACTAGAAATGAAAAATCTCACAAGTCCTTATCAATTGGGTTTCCCCAATCTAGTCTACCACGTCATTATTGTTATCACATACCACGTGACAGGGTTTTCCCATTACGTAATAACCCCTTCGTCATCAGTCTAATTTTTCGAAAAAAAAAAGGAAGTAGCACTTCTTTAAATTTTCTTTCAAAACTATGTAATCGTGGCTGAATCGATAAGGTAACGGTCTATTATTCAACCACGATTACATTTTGCAGATTCAATCCTCCTCACAACTTTTCGTGAAAATACCAATTCCGAAACTAAATTCTATCAATCGTTACTAGATGGCAGCACCACAACTCTAACACACTTAAAAATTGCTCCCCTAAAAATTCTATGTCTCCTCATTAAAATTTTTAAATTAATTTTTCTCATTAATTATTTTTAATTACTTTTTTAATGAATTGATATTTTCAATTAATTTCCATTTTTACTAATTCATACTATACTATACCTCATACTATACCTCATACTATACTTTAATTAACAAATGAAATTGCTCGAAAAATTCTAAGTCGCTTCATTAAATATTTTCTCATTAAATTTTTAATTGCTATTTTTAATTACTAATTAGTAAACCGACAGTAAAAAAAAATACCCCCTCGTACTATAACTGAATAAAAATAAATTTCAAACTCAAAAATTCTAACTCCCCTCATTAAAATTTCTAAATTAATATTTTTCATTCATTATTTTTAATTACTTTTTAATTAATTATTCATTTAAACCTCATACTATACTACACTCAAAATAATAACGCCCGAAAATTATGTAACCGAAAAAAATAACCCTCATACTATAACACAGCAAAAAAATCAATCTCCCGAAAATTCCCGCTTTTATCTAAAAAAAATCCTTATCGCATAAACCCCTCCTCCAACAGTAGAGTCGCGAGAGGAGGAGGAGCACGGGAGGAGGAGCACGGGAGGTGCTGCACCTGCACCTGCACCTGCACCTGCACCTGCACCTCCTCTCGTGCACCTCAACACCTCCTCCTGAGGTCGGAGCCCCACTTTTCATCTACTAACATGCAAAGTTTTGGAAGTTAGTATTTCTTTCTGTTACTTCTTTCCCCCTTCTTAAATTAGTTTAAAGGATAAAACTACCTGAAAAATCATTGATTTTAGATAATTTTTCTTTGAGTAAATTATACATCGTAATGAAAATTTATTTGAAGGTATGCATTATACCAGTCTTTAACATCATTAACATACACACACACACACACACACACACACACATATATATGTGAGAACATGTGATAAGGGACAAACTCAATAGATAGCAAATATAAGGATTTAAGGCAGATCTGGACTAATGTTAAAGACTTCAATACAATCTATATACAATTAATATTTACAATTTTAGGAGGGAAAGGGCTTTCGCTGAGATTTACAGGCCGTCAATACTTCGGCGCGCTATCCAAGCCTGATTGGACGTCTTCCCAGGTCAGCTCGCAAATGAAATCTGCCGTGAATTTTAACCTTCGGTTCTCAAGCTGGAGATGCAAAATCACTAAGTCATCAAGTTTATTGTCTTTTGAAATTTTAAAGTTTTGTTAGTCCTCATGAGAATTAGCTGCATCCTCTTGCTACAGACAGGATGTAGTCAGGATGTTTTGGAAAGCGCAAGCCACATCCACATATATATATATAATTAAAATAAAATCGCATGTGTAAAAGTAAATGAAAAAGAAAATACAAAACATTTAAATACAGGAGCCTGAAAATTAAAAAAATATATATTATTTTGTGCAATGTTGTCAGCCTGAGACCTGAAAATGACAATATTAAGCTCCATATAACATAACGAAAAAATTCCAGGATAGTAGAAATACAGGATAATACATATATTTCAATTTCCAGTAGATTATTCTACTAATTTAGAATTAACGGAAAACCTTTTATCCAATAATACTATTATCATAGGTCTAAAAATTATACTAAAAGAAAACAAAACAATAATTGATCTTTATCGCAAACGTACAGATTTTAAATTCAAGGTTAATACATTTACTCATTTTAAATCATATCTTCATGTTTCAGTTTACCGTAATACTACAATCATATGCATAGAATAAAGAATTTAGGTTATTCTAATCTCATTAACAACAACATTAAAAAACTAATTTATGATGCATTAAATCATGGTTTTCCCCAAAAAATTAGTATATTCATTAATATACAATTAGTACATAAATGATCTCATTAATGAATGGATAGGTAGACACAATTAACACATTGCGTAAAAAGAGTCTAAAAAAAATAAAAAAGCATAAAATAACAGTAAAAACCTAAAAATACAAAATAAAATAAAGTTAATTTTTTTAATAGGATGGCTGGGTGGGTAAATGTTAAAGTACGGAGGAGGGCGGCATTGTATTTAAAATCTATGCGCAATGGTTAAATTATTGTATATATATTTAAAAAGAGGGTATTTGTATAATCATTACTTAGCAACATTATATATTTATTAAATTTATTGATTCAGCACACTTCAATAATGCCAACATAATTAGTTTAATCTTTTTTTATTAAATAATATTGGTCAAAGTTTAATTTTAATTTTTAACACATTGAGGACATTATCATTTCAATATCATATCATGTCTCATACTCAATAAATTCTATTACAATATAAATAAAAATGTATGTATTAATTAAATGTTTTATTCTTTATTCTTTCCCCTCTCCCAAAATTAAATTACGTACTTTAAATTTTATGCAAGTTTAAGGACAATTTAATATTTATTTATTTATATTAAATATCTTAAACTCTTTAGTTTTATACACCAACTTCATTTATTTTTATTTAGTTAGTTAGTTAATTTAAAATATTATGCACTGTTGTGGAAAATATAATTAAATATTACTATATTTAAATTAATTATTCATCTCATCATCATTATCAACAACAACAACCGTTTTCAATCCACTGCTGGATTTAGGTCTCCCCCAGATTTTTCCAATGTTTCCTGTCTAGTGCTATCCAATGTCTAGTGCTTTAGTCATCCAATTTACACCGGGTAATTTTCTGATTTCATCACTCCATCTTACATGAGGTCGTCTTCTTGGCCGTTTTACATCTCTGGGATACCACTGTAGGGTGTTTGTGCTCTATCTATCCATTATACGTAGCCAAGGTCATCAACTTATGGCAGCCAAGCCGAGCCCGGTTATTCTTAGCACCCTCTGTCTTCATGTCTTTCTGATCACTGCCAGGAACATTCAGACCGCCGGGAATTAAGGGCCGTGATTTGGTTTGTGAATTCATGGTAAAATAAGGGGGGGGGGGGGGGGTAGGTGGCCAAATTCCTCCACGTTGGCCAAGCGGGTTGGAGGAAGCCCATCCGCGTTCGTTCCCCATGCACTAGGCAAGGGTACTAACAGGCTGCACCGGTGGAAGGTGCGGATTGGACATTAAGTCTCCTCTCCCAGTCGATTCCTTTGGCAATTAAAAGGGCTTCTCCTAATTAATAAGCAGAGGCTAATATAGTATATTTACATCTATTTAAAATTGAATCAGAATTTAATAACATATCGAAATATTTCTGTTGAGCCGTTCTGGGTTCGAATCCCAGTTCGGGCATTTTTTCGCTCAGTTCAAAAAATTTTATTCGCATTATAAGGTAATTCAAATTGAATTATTTAATAGAAGTAAACATTTTGAAATATCAAATGTTCGTTTAAATTTATTTAATTTTGTATGTTGTCAATTCCGCTTAATTTTTTCTTCCAACTTTTTTATTATTTATTTTTTTTATTTTTTTTTTTTTTTACTATACACACTAAAATGTACGATGTAGTAAAATAAAAATCTAACACCCTTGATTGGACACGACTTGTAAATTTGTCATATAAATAAAAGATGTATAAACGGTGCTCTACTGTAATATGAATTATTTCTGACTGAACTTTGTATACCACCCCTCTCCAGTTTAATTCAACTGTGCAAGGAGGAAAAAAAGAATATCACTCCCAGGCTTACAATGCGCATGCTCGACGCGTGGGTCGCACGCGCTTTTTTTTCTCTTCTTTTCATTACATAATCCTCTTGGAAGATTTTCTTCTGGAGTGCGAGGGAGAGGTGGGAGGGGGGGGGGGGGCAAGAATGTCAACCACTAAGTAAAATTTACGATCTTTCACCAATTGCTCAGGGTGGCTGTACATTCGGAAGACTGAACTTCGGACAGTTTACAAGCCACTATTCTTCCCAAAACAAGTACCGCACAGTTAACTGTTTTGTTTTTGCTTTTCATTCTATTCTTTTATACGAGGCAGAATGATGAAAATCGGTAGGCTTGGCCTCTTCCAGAACCTGTAACGACTCCTCTACAAAACGAAATCAGCCATGATCTTACAGTTTTTATTGTTCTTTTATCCTTTATTGTGGAGTTTCTTGTAGTTAATGCGTCTCGGAGGGACATCGCACTGCTGGCAAGGAATGAGAAGGGAAAAAAAGAAGAGATAGATGCTTTAATAAATTACTCATTTTGATAAGAAGAATTTATAAGGATTGTACCATTTCAAAGGCAACTTTTAATTTTAGATTTTAACTGCAGTAATGTACTAGATGTCCAAAAGTAAATAAATAAAAAAAAAAGAATGTTTAAGGAGTAAATCATTTTTATTTCTTCAAAAAAAAAAAAAAAAAAAATGTTGTACCAGAAAGATAATGTTAACTGACATGACAAACACAGAAGTAACTTACAAAATCGCATTGCTGGCAGAAATGGGAAGGAAAAATGGAAATGCTTTAATAAATTACTCATTTTGATAGGAAAAATTTATAAGGATTGTATAATTTCAAAAGCAACTTTTAATTTTAGATTTTAACTGATATTGTGCTCGTTCTCCACAATTGTGTTTAACTCCACAAGAATGTTTAAGGAGTAAATCTTTTTTACTTCTTCAAAAAAGAAAAAAAAAAAAAAAAAAGAAAAAAAAAAAGAAAGAAAGAAAGAAAAATCCACAAGTAATGTTAACTGACAAACTTACAGAAGTAAGTAAAGTATTCCGCCATGCTGGCAGAAATGGGAAGTAAAAGAGGAAAGCTTTTAATAAATAACTCGTTTTGACTGAAAAATATGTATAAAAGTAATTTTTATTTATTTATTTATTTCACTTTTTTACGCTTGATAATAAGAGTACTGAATTTATTTTAATATGTGTAATTTTTGTTAAAAAATATAGCAAGGACCATTTAAACTACCTATTAAGGATTTCTAAATTATTTTTTCACGTATAATCATCAGTTAATATAAAACTGTTAATTGATAAAAGTGTGTTTTTCTTAATTATTACACTCTTTATTTATTTTTTTAATTTAATTTTCAACTTTTCAGTGTTTAAAATTTTGAGTTGTTGCAGTTTCATAGTCAATTGGCCTTTTTTGGCAAATTATGAATTCCGTTGTTGTTGTAACATCGTATACTATTGTAGTCATAAAGAATATTTGGATGTTTATCACCTGTGGCAGGCTAATGGAAAAATGCCTTGAAATTAATAATTAAGTTTTAAAAATATTAAAATGCTGTATCATCATCTTATCTTTTTTTAATACCCTCGGTTATATCGCGCTTATTTAATTCTATCCAGTGAGATGCGATATAACGAAGGGCGACTTTACTATTTAATCCGTGTAAATTGAATCCTCTGACAAAATCTAAAAGTAGCGAAGTAGTGACGACTTTTGAGAAGTAGTTTGTAGTCGGTACTTTTTAAAATAACTACTTCATCGTTCGCTGCAATAGAAAAGTAGTTTTTCCGACCCCTGTATAAAGCTATAAAGCTTAGCTCCTCAGAGGGTTGTAACATTTTATTTTTAGGGTTTCGTTCATCTCACGAAACTCTTATAGTCTTACTCCGTTTTCTGCCCATCACACGCTCGTATTCGTAAACTATTTAAGTTACAGACTTGAAATTTATTTATTTTTACACAGAGCTGAAAACTCCCTGACACAGCCAAAATCGTAAAATTTTGAAAAGTTATGTTATTTTAATTGTAAATAAAGTAATGCAATGATATCCCACCATTTTTTGCGATTTCAAAAAACAATCTTAATCTCAATTGTTCGTGACCTCGGTAGTTATGTGGTAGAGCGTGTTATTTCTAACCGAAAGGTCTGGGGTTCTAAGCCTGTCTGCGGAAGCTGAAATTTTAAATTTTTTTACGTTTAATAGTCCGATGAATTTAATTAAAAGAAATTTCGCATTTTTTAGCCATTTTACGAGTTTATTTTTTATTTTTACTTTACTTTATTTTATTTTATTTTATTTTATTTTATTTATTTATTTTTTTTTTTTTTTTGCAGAATTTAACATATTATGATTTTATGAGCATTTTCCAACTTTATAAATATTTAATTTTAGTTATTTTACAAAAATTATAAATTAATAAATTATTCTGGATTATAAAATAGAATATAAGAAATTTAAAGAACTATAAGTTACATTTTACAACTTACAGTACATATACATTTAACGTCTGAATTTAAAAACCATTAAAACACCAAATAAAATAAACTAAGACAGACTTGAGCACAGTTAAAAAATAAAATTTATAAAGACAATAAAAAACAATTAAAAATACAATATGTAAACGTTTCACCAAGCGACACGCAAGGCATCATTAGTACAAAAAATATCCATTGCATTTCAAACGTCAGAACAAATCAAGAACAGTTACAGTTAGCTATTTTAAAAACAAACAATATTCGCTAGGGACAGAACGAGCATCATTCAAAGCATGCGACCGCAATTCAGTGAACCAAGCCTCAAGGAGCAATCTACCATGGTAGTTGTTGCAACCAGATTTCAAAATACTGGCGTTCGCAATGAGCGGAATGTGATTCGTTTGAAGTGAATTCACTTCAAACGAATCACAATCGAATTCACATTTGAAATCTGGTTGCAACAACTACCATGGTAGATTGCTCCTTGAGGCTTGGTTCACTGAATTGCGGTCGCATGCTTTGAATGATGCTCGTTCTGTCCCTAGCGAATATTGTTTGTTTTTAAAATAGCTAACTGTAACTGTTCTTGATTTGTTCTGACGTTTGAAATGCAATGGATATTTTTTGTACTGATGATGCCTTGCGTGTCGCTTGGCGAAACGTTTACATATTGTATTTTTAATTGTTTTTTATTGTCTTTATAAATTTCATTTTTTAACTGTGCTCAAGTCTGTCTTAGTTTATTTTATTTGGTGTTTTAATTTTACAACTTGTTAAGAAAAATCGTTTATAATTAATTGGTATTTGATGGTAATCAAATATTCATTAGTAATTATATGAAAAAATAATGGGTATTTGATGGTAATCAAATATCCATTAATTACATGAAAAAAAATCAATTAAATACATTTTAGTTTTTTTAAATAAATTACTTGTATAATAAATTTATTTTGTTTTGTTTTTTTAACTATTTATACCTTTATACTTATTTTTTTAATATGTTTCTCAAATAGCTCTAACAATTGAAAGGGGAATTCAAAACATTTTTAATTATTAAAGAAAAAAAATTTCTTTAAAATGTGATTTTGGAATATATTTAGGTGTTATTTCAAAATAAAATATCCTTGATATTTTTTGGTGCTGCCATCTATTGGCAAAAAGGTAACGTATAGTAAACGTTATATTTCAAGAGACGTTGTTTATTGTTACTGATAATAGATAGCAGAATTTGCCATTTTAGTAAAATCTATTCAAAGGACTATTAGATATTTATCACGGCACGGATTTCAATTTTTTTTTTATCGATTTTTTTCTCATATTCTGAGATTTTTTTTTATTTGCCATTTTAAGGCCAAAGATTGTTGCAAAATATTTTATATTTTATCAATTATTTGTTTTTAATTCCAAAAATTCTTTTGAGAAATTGCGAAATTTTAAATTGACTACTACATTTCCTTGTCCGATCAAACATATGCTGTTAGAATTGTCTGTAAAGCTGTTGTATTTTTAATTTGATTAAAAAAATTCTTCCATCTGTAATAATTTTAAAATTAAAATTAATGGTATTGCCATCTATGCTTTTATTGAAAAATATTGAGGATTTAATAATTAGAAATGAATGATTTGGATTCATTAATTACAGGATAAAGTGTTTTGAAAGGAATATTAAACGAAACACTAAGTGGGATCTTCGATCCACTTACCCATTTGTTTACTAGTATATCACCCCTTCAGAAATGATGGAATGTTGATCTGTGTTTCATTTCCATAAGACTTCATACAAAGAAGCAATTCTAAGATTTTATTATTGAAAGGTTTGTATTGTGGAAAAGTACATCTTAAAAATGACAAATGATACATCATATTGACACAATCATATAAAATTTTCTCCTTAGTTTAATTAATGTAAAAAATACATTTCAAGCTAAGCATAAAGTCATCGGCGCAAACTTTTCAAACGTATTTTATATACGTACTTTTATGCTTTACCACAGTATATCCAAATAAAATTATATTTTCTATTTAATTGTAATGAAAAAAAACTAATTAAGTCATAAAAATAAAAATAAACCTAATAGGCAGTATTCTCGTTATGTCGCAATAAATATGAATTTTTATTGGCTTATAAAAATAAAGTACACGTGATTTTTTTTTAAACCGAAAATAACTTGCAAATGAATAAATACGTCCAAAAAACCATGTGTCTGAATATATTTCATTATTTCTCTTTTATCTGAAACAATGGAAGTAATCCAATTGCCAGCATTTTGAAGCAATTTCCTAAAAAACTTTTAAAATTAAAATTAAAATATAAAGATTGGAATATTTAAAAAAAAAAAACTATTGCGGGCACATCTATAAATTAACAGCTTTCATTTAACAAAATAATTGGGGAAAATCGGTTGGGTAGAAAGCTCAGGGTAGATGACTAAAAAAAAAAATTGCAGCCTTGTGTTTAAATATATAGATGGCATGGTTCGGCCGGGAGTGGTTACCTACTCTTTACTAAACTTGGATTTTATATAAGTAGATGGGTAAAAAGTATAAAGGAATGCCTATAAAAAAGAATTGGCAGCGCCTTATAACATGAACCCGATCTCGGGCAACCTAAAACTTTTTTAGAGGTATGGTATGGACATTGCGATTGTGTCGGAAATTAATGAATTTGAATTTCAGAAAAGTCTTAAAGCTTAAAAGTTAAAGTATTTTACTCATCAATGACAAGTTTTATTTCGTAATTTCGCTTTGTTCCTTTTAAAATAGGAACAATGCAGACAAGCCTCATAATCTCTCCGCAGGTCTTCCGCTTTGACCCTGCTCCATCCAGTCTGTCCCAGTCAGCGGTTGTCATCCAGATCCCTAACCACCCAGAAGGCTGGAGTTACGTTCACCTCCACCCTCCTTTTTTGTCCAGCATGCTCACCTTTCAGTAGTGAAATGTTATTCCACATTTTTATGAGCAAGAGTAGGCAGTAAGCATTTGATGAGACCCGTGGCTTTTACGATCCTAAATAGAGGACAGCGTGTGGCACCACGGTCGTTTCGATCTGAATTTTTTTTCTCTCTCTTTCTTTATTTCTTGAATAATTCAGTATGAGTATTTAGCACAGTAAAACTGCAGCGAACGCTTTTTACAATACAAGAAAAGGTTAAGAACGTGGGTGGTAGATTAATAAAATTCAGCCAGTGCTAGATTTTCTTTTTTCAAAAAGGTCATAAAATATTCTTGATCTGTACAATACTAAAAAGAAATTAGTGTCCATTTGTCGTAAACTTTTAATTTTATGTGAATGTAATTTCCTTCCATAGTCTTTAAGTTAAAGAAGATAGGCTTAAAAAAAGGATAGGGCAGTGCATTCGAAAAACGGGAGGACGTACTACGTGAAAACAACATGGCGTGCTCGGGTTTTGCTTGTGCTGTCGTAAAATAGTACAGAACTTTCAAAAATGTTTCAGGGTTTGGCAGCACCAGAGCGAAATTCATTGATGAGCCTATATATACAGTCGAATCTCGCTAACGCGAACACGCTTAACGTGAATTACTTTTAACATACACAGCCCACTGTCCCCGTCAAAATGAATACGGATTCTAGTGTTTTTTCTCCTTTTAAAATGAACACGTTTAACGTGAAATTTCGCTTAATATGAACAATTCTCGATGTTCCCATGAGAGATTTTGACGCTTAATGTGAACGAAAATTCCTAGAAAGTGTGAAAGCTTCCTTTTCCCTAGGGAACAGGAATGGAATAGTCCTAGGGAATATGACTTTTTTTTACACCATTACTTCTAACAGTTTTCTATTAATGGATAAAAAAATACATAACTAATAGTTTAATTATTAAAACAGAAATAAGTCTCAATTCTAAAACAAAGTTTTCTAGACCTTATGTGAAATGCACATTTGTCCTGAATCCTTTACCTCTACATTTAAGCTTATTATCATTTAACTGTTTATCTCTGATGCAAAATATTGATTAAAATTAAATAATTAAAATTAACTCATTGTCATTTAACTGTTTATCTCTGGTGTGAAATAATGATTAAAATCAAACAATTAAAATTAAAACATTGTTTAAAAGCTTCATGATAAAAGGTAATTGTTAAAAAACTGATTTAATAGTTGATCGAAACAAATATTTATTAAAAATTATAAAACGCATCTTGATGCTTAAATATATCTTGTTTCTTGCTTTGCAAATAGCTAATGAAAAAAAGTGGTTCACTGCATGTTCTTGTGTAACACTGGAAATGGCATTTACTTATAAATCTTGCCTGTTATATCTTACGAGAAAACCCTGTTGTCCCGTTATCTCCCAAGTCGCATTAGGTAGCATTAGCCCCAGTCTCCCCTATGTATTTTTCTCAATATTTTTTATATGGATTTTTTGTTACTGATAGTATGAAGTACGGATAACATGAACAAAAATTCAATTCCCCTTGAGGTTCATGTTAAAGAAGTTTCACTGTATATATATATATATATATATAATATATATATATATATATATATATATATGTATATAATATATTATATATATATATATATATGCATTTGATTCGGTCTACACATCAGCAGTAGTAGAATCTCTGGAGGACATTAGTATAGACAAACCTTACATCAATATTATAAAGAAGATTTACAAGAAAGCAACAGCAACCATCCGCTTGGACAAAGGAAAAGCAAAGATCAAGCTTGGAAGAGGGGTAAGACAAGGAGACACCATTTCGCCTGAGCTTTTTACTGCTGTCTTAGAAAATATTTTCAAGAAGCTGGATTGGGAAAACAAAGGGATTAGAATAAATGGGGAATATTTAAGTCATCTCCGATTCGCTGACGACATTTTAATTTTTAGTAACAGTCCTGAAGAATTGGAAAATATGCTAAAAGATTTGGCAGAAGCTAGCATTAATGTGGGATTAAAAATAAACTTGGAAAAGACTAAGGTGATGTTCAATTCATTTGCATCAAAAAAGAAAATCGTCTACAACAACACTGAAATTAAAGAAGTGCAAAGTTATGTGTACCTTGGGCAAGAAATATCATCTGATAATAGTATCATGAATGAAATCAATAGAAGAATAAGAAATGGATGGAGTGCTTTTGGGAAGAACAATATTATTCTGAAGAGTAGCATGCCCCTGTGTTTGAAAAGAAAGGTATTTAACCAATGTGTTTTTCCTGTCCTAACTTATGGAGCAGAAACATGGACGCTAACAAAACGGATGGTACAAAGATTACAAACAACACAGAGAAGTATGGAAAGATGTATGCTAGGTATAACTAGAAGAGACAGAAAAAGAATAACCTGGATAAGAAGTCAGACGAAAGTTTTTGACATCATTGAAAAAATTAAACGGCTAAAATGGAAATGGACTGGGCACATCGCAAGAAGACAAGACAATAGATGGAGCACAAACACCCTACAGTGGTATCCCAGAGATGTAAAACGGCCAAGAAGACGACCTCAAGTAAGATGGAGTGATGAAATCAGAAAAGTAGCCGGTGTAAATTGGATGACTAAAGCATTAGACAGGAAACATTGGAAAAATCTGGGGGAGACCTACATCCAGCAGTGGATTGAAAAAGGTTGATGATGATGATGATGATATATATATATATTTATTATATATATTTTATTATTATTATTATTATTATTATTTGGTGGAGCGGGGGGCGAAAAGACACGTTTTTAGGAAAATTCATGCAATTCAAAGTATCACAACTCTAAGTTTTAGTTGTAAAAAAGTAATTTTTTTTTAAAATGTTCTTCTTAGACTCAGGGCAATATACATTTTATATATATATATATATAAATTATAGCATAAAACGAAATCGCATTTTAATATGTGTACAACTCTTTCCAAACCAAATGCCTGTCTTAAACCTTTACTTGATTTGTATACTTTTTGTAATTAGAAGTATATTTTTTTTTATCATTATCGGTTTAAGAGATAATTGCCATTACATCTCTTGTGAATAACCGGTATACATGATCATACAAATGCACATTTAGAAAATGTATATCCAAATGAAATTTCCTGTTTGAAAGAAGAAACTTAAAAAGACAAAATATTTCCTTTCCTACGGCAAAGAAAGAATAAAATGAAAGGAAAAGAGAAAATAAAGTGAAAAATGCTGAATTTGTGTATATTTTTGAGAAAGACTTTTAACCCTTTGAAGGACGTATATGATTCCACTTATTTTTAATTCCAAACTGCCAAATGATACCCAGAATTTGTAAATGAAATTTTACTTTTATATACGCAAAGAGAAGAATTTATTTATTTTAAAATGTTCGTGATTTTACAAATCAATTTGCTCGAACATTCTAGTGGTAATTAATCATTTCAACATTTTAGCAATATATATATATATAAAATATTTAACTACATTATCTCCAAAAAAGAATTACATGGATTTCTGTCAACTCAATTTATGTTAATATCAGTTTGTCTTTTCAGAATATATGTATATATATATAGCTTGATATAATATCTATCTAGTGTAGAAAACTCAATGATAGCATATTTTATGAAAGAAACGCCGCGGCGTTTACGAGTTTGAAAGTTAATTTTTTGTCAAGTGCGGCGTTTACGATTTTTTTTTTCGTGTGCGTAAAATTGGGATAAAGTAAAAATTCCTTAAAACCCGTTAAATCAAGCCCGCACTGCTCCACAACGCGGAACTTTCTGACTTTGCGATAATGAAAACTGTGACATTTCCAATGATGATACCGATATCGAACCATACAGGTGGACCAAAGAAAATTTACAACTCTTCCACTCAGATACTGACGACTCAGATTTTGAGGGCTTCGAATAGAAAATTAAAAAAGGACTAAAGTAAATGCGACATTAAAAAGCGTGCTAAGTTGCGCCGACCACTTAAAAAAAATGTGGAGCGCCTAAGATGAGGGGTCCGCGTCCCGCGCTCTGGATGGTTTTAGTACCAATTAACGTCCCTTTAATTAAAAAAATTACATACAAATATTTAAAACCTGATTTAAATATTTTTAAATAAATTTTTAGAATCTCAAGTTATTAAAAATGAGGCACTACACTGTTCAGAACACTTTGATTAAAGTTAGATCAATCAGACACTGTCGTCAAAAGTAGGAGTAAAGACACAGGACGGGTGCGGCGATTACGATATTTTAAAGCTTATTTAGACCCATTTTGAAGAGTGCGGCGCTTATGAAGGGTGCGGCGTTTCTTCCATAAAATATGGTACTTGAGGATTTTCATGATTTCAAAGTTATTTGCCAATTATTTATCAACTTTTAAACACAGCAAAACAGATAACTCTTTAAGGTAAGTTTTTTTTTTTTTTTTTTTTTTAATAATGATTCTTATATTACAATATTAAGCTTCTTTTCTAATTTTTAACAACGAAACTAAACAAAATTTCATTTTGGAAAAAGGCAGTAAATAAAATACCCCCCCCCCCCCACACACACACGCACGCACACCACCACCACACACCGCTTCACGTCAAACGCCACGAACATTTCTAGAAAATCTGCGTAAATATTCACTACCATAGTTAAAGTAAAACACACTATTCACACGTATACATTTTTAATGTGCAAGTTATTTCCCATGATTGCACACTGAATGTGTAACATTTAGTAATTTCTTTTAAATATTATAATTTAAATAAGTATATAAATTACAGTAAATGCATACAAAATAACATAGCTATAGCTTTTTATTTTATTTCAATCTTTGTATAATTCCTGAGTTTTGCGTCCTCGCAAAATTAAGTGCCCGGAGCAGCTGTCCTCGCCCAGTTTCGTCACTGATGATTTTAATACTTATAAATAAAAATAACAATGCACCGATTTAGGCGAAAGCTAGTGATCAGTTCAAATTTTGAAAAATAGATGGCGCTTCTATCCAAGAAGTTTTCTCTATCCCATCCCGGTCGGATTCCTAAATCCACTTTTCTCTTTTTTGTTTAGTCTCTTCCTCAAATTAATTTTATTACTCACTTGCACTGAAAAATATTTATTGGAAAATTTGAATGGTTGTGTATACTCAGTAGGTATGACAACTTTCTTTTTTTTTTCTCACTCTGTGTGTGTATTTTTTGCAAAAATATAAGTTTTTAGGTAATTCGTGGATTTTACTGATTTTGCTTTTGCTTTTTAACTTTCTGAAAAGATAAAGGAATGCGGAATAACTCTTATATATAACTTTAAAATTTATTAACCCCTTCGGAACAAAACGCCTTATGCGTGACGCATAAGGCGTTTCAGGATCCTTGTTTATTACAACCAATTATTTTTAATGGTTATTTCTGCGATTCAATTAGATAAATATTTCCGTTTTGAAAAGCCGGTGGAAAAAGATTAAAAATTCTGCAAAGGACGCTCGTCGCGAAGTGGTTAAAGTTGAACATTAGTGTTCACATTTGAAATCAGGGCCGAAACTAGCCTTTCTTGCACCCGGGGGCAAACATGGATTTTGGCGCCCCCCCCTCCCTCTTCCTCAAAGTGTATTTACTAAGAGAATTTTACTAATTTTATAACAGACGACTTATTTTAAAATTTAAAATATGTAATCATAAAATATGTAATACTGAACTACGTAATCTACAGTGGCGGATCCAAGGGGAGGTCCCTCTGAGCATCAACAAAAATATTCTAAAGATCATTTTTAAAATGACATATTCAGTAGTGTCCCAATTATCCGAGTCTCGCCTAACCGAGTTTCCGCTTTCACCGAGTTATTTTCTTCTGATGGACTGATGGCTTCTATTATTATGAAACAGCCATTATAAATGAAGTGTTAGGTGAAGATGAAAGAGCAGCCGTAAAAAGTTAGAACTCTGATTTTCTGGTCCGAATGGGAAAAAAAAAAATGGCCATAATTTTTTTTTTTTGAAAAAAAAAAAATCTATTTTTATAACACACTGCAACATGGCTCGTTGGTCACTGGTCCAAGACGATTCTATCCCGTCGCTGCCATCAATTTGTCGGAGTTTCCTCTTAGTCTTAGTCCGCACAACTTCGAAGAAAATCCTTATTATTTATATGCTGCCACCACCGATATGATTACGTGATATCGGTCACGCACTGAGAAGATTGTTTAAATGAAAACCAACGCTTGCAATTAACTAAATTAACAGTTTATTTACACACTATTTACACAACAACAAAAGACTATTTACACTTACAAACTCGGATATAGATGATCCGGTTCAACATTAAATTGAATACAGTAAATGCTGGCTGTGTACTGTTAAACTACCTTAAATCACTCTCACTCTACACACGTTAAATTAGTTTTCCGGAGATCAATCTCGATCTCCCAACACACGGGCTCTAAGCCTAAGCTCTCCGAGCCTCTCTCAACCCTACGCACTCTCTCAGAGCTATCCAAGGAACACCCGTCCATTTTGCGCGCTACGCTCAAAAACTGACCACCTCAGCCGAAGAGACTGCCTTCCAGCAACCCCTTGCTCCTTCTCAATGTAACCCCTCCGGAGTTTTCTACCTGGCTCCCATTTCAAGCTCTGCTTTTGTCTTCGCATCTTCTACAGACATCTCAAAAAGTTGGACACACCCCTCTCCAACTATCTTTTTTCTCCCTCATACCATCTATACATTTTCACCGGCTTAGATCCAGTTTTAGATAAGGAAAGACTGTTATTTTGAAATTTCAGTACACAGCCCATACAATATATAATATATTAAGACAAAAATAATATAGAACACCAGTTCTAATAGCAGATATTTCTCAGCACCTGACAGTGGCCATCTCTCCTCGATTTGATGTGGCCATCTATCCTAAATATGATGGATAGATGGCCACCCAATCTAGCGACACTCCGCCATTGTACGTCTTTGTTTTAGGCTTAAAAGCAAAGATTGGAGTATATACATGCCTTAAAAGTCCTTATAGAAAAAATAAATGTAAGATACGTACTGCAAAACGTTCAGATACCTAACTCAACAAAAATATCCAACCACTAAATTAAATAAACATTAAAATTACACTTTCTTTTTATAATTGAAAAACACAGCTGCACGCCGCATTGAATGATGTTGAACTTATTTCTTACGAATAAAGTTTATGCTGCAATCTATGATACAGTTTTTGAAATATTTAGATTGGCCATCTCTCCTATGGCCATCTATCCTAGAATTACCCTATATTAATATTCTATATATAATAATATTCTATAATTCATTAATTCTATAGTTTAGCATTTTTTTCACTTTGTGCAATTATAGAGAAATGGGCAATTCCTATTATTCTACTTTACAATTTACTTCTAATTTTGCTAGGATTTTGCTAGCATTTTTTCGTAACTTTACATAAAGTAATATCTCTTTAATTTACACTTTTGAAGGAATTCGGCTATGATTAATAAATAAATAAAAAAATGTTAAAATTAATAAGTAATAATTGATATCAATGCATTGGGTTTTTTAATATCATGTCTGAAATTACATCCTCAAAATTTAAAATCATTGACTGTTATTGGTGTTACTAGAGAAAATTAAAAAATAAATATCGTCCTTTTTAATTATCTATCATTTACGCTACACCGCAGATGTAAATGGCATTCTTTAGATCATAATGTCGTATGATGGTGTTCTTTACTTAAAAAATAATGTTAACTAATTTGTTAAAATATGCGCCACAAATACATTTAAAAAAAGTATTACACTGGCAAAGATTCAAATGTCGTTTTAAATCCTAGAAACATAAATAAAAATCGCAAAGGCATTTTCAAGTTTTCTTTTCTTTTTTTTTTTTTTACTTCAGCTTCCGTATGCAATTGAGCTCTTCTAATAATATATTTTGTACATATTTTGGGAGTTCTTCGCTACTGATATTGTTGCAAGAATAGATTATCTTTTGTATAAGATCAACTGCATATGTATTATTGTTCGCGTCTCCATTTTCTTGGATTACCTCAGATATTTACATTTGTAATTTACCTAATGGTCTCCATTCAAAATGGTCTGAACTTAATTAAATGTAATACATTCAGTTTTAAAGATACAATATGCTGTTTTTTGTAATGATCTTGTTGCAGGTAAAAGAAAAAAAAAAAATGCACTGTAAAAAAAAAAAAAAAAAAAAAAAAAAAAAAAAAAAAAAAAAACGACTAAAAAACGGAAATACTACTGGCAATCTAGACGCCAGTACTATTTCCGTTTTTTTACGGGAATTTTTACCCATAAATTACAGAAAATTTTCCGTTTTTAGTATTAAACGGAAAATTTTCTGTAATTTATGGGTAAAAATTCCCGTAAAAAAAAAAAAAAACGGAAATAGTACTGGCGTTTTTTAGTCCGTTTTTTTTTTTTTTTTTTTACAGTGTGGCCAACTTTGTCTAGAAGAGCCTTATAAATATTTAAAACGCGTAACTTAAAAGAAAAAATAATGTAAAAAAAGGCTAGTGGTAGACTATTCTATTAACATAACTTTATTCCTACTTAAAATAAAGAAGAAAAAAAATCTATGCAATTCACATTGCTTACTAATATCCAAATGGTAAAAAATTAATGTGTGTTCAATTTTTCTTCAGATACCTTATGTAATATATACAGTATAACTTGAAAAATCCGGCAATATCGGGACCGAGACTATGCCGGATTTTTGAAGGAATGTCAAAAGTTGTAACTAGGAATATCAAAAGTAGTTCTAGATTCTTAATGGTGCCTTTAGCCATAATTTAATTCATTATTAAGTGATAATTGTATAAGAAAAAAAAAAGAAAATTAAATATCAAAATAAACTTACATTAATTGATATTTTCTATGTTACAGAAAAAAAAAATCTAATAAAGAGTGAAATTATTTCTTCTCGTGTATTTTCGGAAACATCGATGTCAATTTTGTTTGCTTCAATTTTTTGGCCGTTCTTTAACATTTTTTCTTGTATTTTATAACAAATGAGAATCTTTATTTCGGAAATACAGTCTTGTTTTGTAAAGCAGATATTAATTCTCCAGTCAAATTTATGCATTTTTCTAGAGACACCTTTTCTTATACCTGTAGTTCATCTCGTGTTCGGAGCTGTTACTAGCGTTATCGGTGGTTCTATTTAGCACAGCGTCAGAAGAGAGACTCCAAAGAACTTGTGTAGTAGTCTCCACGCCGTTGCCGTGCAACAGTGCAGGTCCCAAAAAATAATCGCCTCTGGTAAATAAAAATTATATATCAAATATTATTTTTTTTGCATTTTTACTTTCGATTTTGAAGTTTTTAATTCATAAATAATGGCTATTTTTCTTCTACCATAATTTAAAAGTGCAAAAGAAAAAGGAAGGCAAAAAGATGATTTTCATGCCGGATTTTTGAAAATGCCGGATTTCTGGATGCCGGATTTTTGAAGTCGCTCTGTGTATATATTATTACATAATCAAACTTTTTGTAATAATAAACCATTTTAATAAATGAAATAAATTATGATACCATAAAAATAGATTATCCATAAATTGTTACATACCAAAGTTAAATAATTGAAAATATATTATGAAAAATTGTGAAAGGAATGTAAGAAACATGAATAAAAGTTGAGTCTTATATTGTCAATTTCTCATCAGGGACATTATTTTGCAATATCAGTAAAAAAACTATTGATTTCTGATCGAGAAAGAGCAAGCTTAGCTTTAAAGGCTGATTCCCGAAAATGCCCAATCAACTGCAGCGTAGTAATCCAGAATTAAGAACACAAAACATATAAATTGGAAATGAAATAAAACATATGAAAGTGAACAACTGAAATACTATTAATTAAAAAAACCCATAAAATGAGATTAATATTACCAACCAAAGCTGACCAATAATGTCATTTTTGTTGGAGTGGCCTATTAAGCCAAAAGCACTCCATTCTCGATAGCATGAATTCGCTGTCTCATATTTAAACAAATAGAAAAAATAAATCTCTTTGTGGCTATGCTGCTTTTTACAATCATTAAACCCCAGCAAATCTTTAAAGCTGAATATTATTATCACGTGTAATGATGATGATAAAACGGTTCGCAGTTAAATTTGACTTTTATAATTATATGTATCTTTCAGTGTTTTATCTTTTTTTTTTTATCATTAGAGCTACACCAAATTTGCCAAATGTCTAAATATTTACTTAGTTAATAACAGAATATAATGCTTGAAGATAAATGTCTGATCTAAAACCTCGAACGTGGGAATTTTCGATTTGCTATCTTACTTGCGATTTGTTTCATTTGGACGTCGATGTATTTGAATATTATAATCTATGAATGATTTTTTTAATAAACGATTTGAAATTATTATTAAACAATTCATTTCTCCAAAGATACAAATCATACCATCTATTTCTTCTTCTACCACTATCTATCACTTATTTAATAAGCATCATCTCAACATGATTAATATTCCAATTTCATGGCCTACTTATAGCTGGAATATAACAACCATTGGCGGTTACTAAAGTATGCTTACTCTTGCCTAATGTTGTTTAATGAAGATCTATATTAAACTTTATGAGCACGCGCGAGCGAACATTAAAAACGTCACAAAATGCGGTCATAAAAAGCGACCAAATTTTCGGCCAAATTATGACTCTCTCCGATCTAATTAACGATGACGTTTAATGATGTGGCTCAGGCTCTGAAATTTACGGCCAGGACACGGTTTAGTAGCGCCGTTAAAACGTCAACAGCCCGTCTGTTTGTTACTCCTTGCAGGGCTTGTGTGGATTCAGAATCCCTGGATTGTTGATTCAATTGTAACCTCGCGGCGAGCACGGCGTTAAACTTTTTGTCACATGACGCATGGGATGATTGGTTCGCATTTAATTGCTGGAAAAGAAATATTCGGCTACGTTTAGAGCACGATGTCATGTCGCGTATGTAGTTAATGTTTTATGATACTTTTTATTTTTGAGAATACATTTCCTTTATGACAAGTAAGCATTTATAAAGTTGAGTAGTACGTCTGTTATATGCAGTTCTTTTGAAAATGCTGTTCTTAAGGCTGTTCTCAAATGCTCTGCTCAAGAAGCGCAAAACGTTTTGACACATTTACGAATTCATTTTTTAATGGAAACATATAAAATTGGAAAGCCTGTCCATGGAAGCGATTTGTAATCGAACTGTGTTTTCCATTTTTTGATTAGTAAATTACCTATTGAGTTATAAGCGATTTTGATCACGTGACAAACACGTTTTTCGCCCTTTCTTGAGTGCTTATTCTACTTTCGCGCGGAAATTCGGTTCAAAACACCCACTTTGACACTATTTTCTGAAAAATCTATTGCGTTTGCAAAAAAAAAAAAACGGAAAAATAGCTCGATTACATAGTTTCTGAAGAACAACACCTGCTAGTTTTATGCATTTCCGAACAAAAATAAATTAAAACTTATGTCATAAAGTTAACAACCTTAACTCTTACAGGAGCAAATTAATTATGTTGCTAATACAGTAGGTGATCGGTTAACGAAACACGGGTCGATTCAGACAAAATTTGGGGCCTATTTAGGGTCCTTTCACAAAAATCTTTTTAGTAAAATAGGCCCTTTCACAAAAATAAATTTAATAAAATGGGCCCCTTCACAAAAATAAATTTAATAAAATGGGCCCCTTCATAAAAATGAACTTAATAAAACAGGCCCCTTCACAAAATTCCTTTTAATAAAATAGGTTCCCTACATAACATTCTTTCTCATAAAAACGGTTTTAAAATGTGTAATTTGTAAATAAAACCAGGTCAGGAAAAAAAAAACTTTAGCAAGGGGATTTAATGAAGTTTTTGTTAATAAATTCTTGGTTCGAATTTGAGTAACTGGATTTTAACTTTCGTTACAAAATGTTATTTTTCAAAAAAATATAATAAAATTCACAAAAATAACTTTTATTTTTCACAAAATGGGCCCCAAGAATAAAAACCTGCATCGATCCCTGCGAAAACTTTCGCGAGAGATTTTTATATGCGGGTAACGAACACATGTTTGGTTAACGAACACCTCGCAAAACAAAGCGAAGAAGAAGCTATGCTTCGTTTCAGATTTGTCGAGCTGTATTTAATTGCATTGTCGAACATTTTAACAGCTAATATACGTGTGTGACCTAATTAATTCGTGGACTACTGGGTGTTCGGTCCCTACATTTTATTTAGGGCTCCTAAATTCAAATGAACAGATTAGAAACATTGCTTTTTATATTTTGTGTTCCTTTTTAAAGAAATATTTTTTATTGCAAATTAATTATTTTAATTGAAATTTAGTTCACAAATTATTAACAGGCTCTAGGTTCCACTTGAGTTTTATCGGGTCCTTCAGCAAACACGATCTTTTAGAGAATTAAGAAGTTTTTGAAAGGTCAAAGTGACAAATTGATATGATTTAAAGTCATATAGTCAATGAATGTAATTCTAAATGTTTTTACAAAGTGCATCTCATTTATTTATTTTTTAAATACGCCACGACAAGGACAAAGCCATCAAAATACGATCTGTCATATAGGGACGTATATTAAACCTATTATAAAGGGAAGATTTATATTATTTTTTATACATTATTTAGGTTTTAAGAACGAATTACTTAGATTCCCACAATACAAATCAATACAAAATCTGTGATTGGTTAACGAACAATTTGTTTAGTTCACTGTTTTGGAACGGATTAAGTTCGTTAACCGATCACACACTGTATATTAAAATGATTGAATGTCACCAGAATTAAAGAACGAACTTGTTTAAATATAAATAAATTCGTTTCTTCAGAAATTTTATAAAAGCAAAATTTTATTAAAAATTTTTGGGTGCCATTTAGCAGTTTGGAATTAATTGGCCCATATAATATAACGACCGCCGTTCAAGGGGTTAAAATGAAATGAAATAATGTTTTTGACGGTATTGTTCTTTTGGCTTATTTCTAAACAGTTTATTTAAGATAGTTCAAAAAAAAAAAAAAAAAAAAAAAAAAAACTTTTTCTCGTTGAACAACACAAAACTTTTTGAAGTATTCCCGAACTCATTTTTGCACGGAAAAGCATGAAATTTGCAGATATTACTATTTAAGACTGTTCTTAACTCCTCTGCTCAACAAGCGCAAAGCGCTTTGACACATTTACAAATTCATTTTTTAACGGATGGGTATAAAATTGGAAAACCTGGCCATGGAAGCGATTTGGAATTGAACTGTTTTTTTCCATTTTTTGATCAATCAATTACCTATTGAGTTATAAGCCATTTTGATCACGTGACAAACACGGTTTTCACGTGCTCTTTCTTCCTTCTCGCGGAAATTCGGTTCAAAATGCCCACTTTGACACTATTTTCTGAAAAATATATTGCGTTTTCAAAAAAAAAAAAAAAAAAAAAAAAAACAGGAAAAAACAGCTCAATTACATAGTTTCTGAACAAAAACATCAGCTAGTTTCATGCATTTTCGAACAAAAATAAATTAAAACTTATGTCAGTAAGTTGCCCTTTTCGATTTGAGAACAGCCTTAAATGTCTAAGAATTTAACAGCTTTTTTATTTTTCTTGTAAATGCCTTACATCTTGAATTTTAATAGATTGCTGGTTCATGGCGATTTTTCCTTGATTGTCGCGGCCCGGAAATATGCGCAAGGTGCGACTTTCACGATATTTTCAGTAAGAATTATTCTCTTTTATTGAAAAATAGAAAACATTTTAATGATGTGGCTCAGGCAGGGCCCGATTATAGTTTTAATGCAGGGGCATGCGGGGCAACTGTCCCAGCCCCCCCCCCCTTTTGCAGGAGGTCCCATAGGAGTAATCAGGATTTTCATTAAAAGATGTCAAATGGTTAAAGTTAACCAAAAGTGATCAAAATTCATATATTCACAAACATTCAGGAAGGGAGTGCGGTCCCCCTTCCCCTATCTGCTTCCCGTACCCCTCCACCCATACAAACAACAAACTATATCATTAGAAAACTAATGATTACAATTTTATTATAAAATTAGTATTCTATTGTTTTCAAAAGAAATTCTTTACTAACGTTTTCCTCGTAACGTGGCAGGTTAAAACCATTAATTAAGACCACTTTGAGGCATTTTTTTTTACACATCTTATAACGTACGTAGGTAAGCAAAGTAAAAAAAAGCAAAGAAATACCTGTGTCAACCAATCTATCATTTTTTCTGCTATTATCGTACTAGTATTTTTTTTTCTTAAAGTTGTGACCATCTTTTTGCGATAGCCTGTATACAGATGTGAGCAGTACCAGGTAACGAAATTTATGCATACATGTAATATGTATGAAGCTTAATACTAGCAACTTCCACATACCACATTATTCGCGAACAATTTTTATGGATAGATAGAAGAGGGGCCCTCCCAGAATGATGTTTGCCCCGGGGCCCTTTGATACCCTAAGTCGGGTCCTGGGCTCAGGCTCTGAAGTTTATGGACCCCGCCAGTTTTTTAATTCTTGCAGGGCTTGTGTTAAATGTCTGCAAAGTCCTGGCTTGGGCTCTGACCAATTTTCATTCACGGTATTCGGATCGAGCCTTAATTTTTTCTTCAGACTCGGGCCGGGCCAGACTGCATTTTTCAGGACCCAGCTGCGCCTAGACTTCATTCTTCCTATAAGTCTTAATGCCAGAATTTTTTTTTCTGACCCGGTATTAAAGCTAAAAGTTTGCCCAGGGTCCTACCCAGCCCCTATATAAAAATCATTATTGACCAATCCCGGATGGTACAGATCCCCCCTCCCCTCCCGAACGCCAAGAAAGCTGAAAAGATGCAAAGGCAAAAGAAATCCTCCTTTTAAAAATATTTTTGCTTTGTGTAACACGTAATGCTTTTGGAACAAGATAAAATAATGTATCTATAACTCATTCTAAACTGTATTACAACTAATCGATGTATTAAATGAATTTTATAACAAGTTATTTTAATGATACTTGTAAGTACCGTCAGTAGATAAAGGGTTAAATGAGTTCTACGCATGATTTAAATATTAAGAGTGTGTAAGTATGTAATTTTTTTTATCCGCTGTGATTTGTTTTTGTTTTAATATGATCATGGAGTCTAAATTTTAAGTTCTCTGGAATATGTATATATTTTTCTTTTAAACATATTTCTTAACTTAATCGTGATTTCTAATTTTCACCATTATTGCTGAAAAATGGAATTAATACAATACTTATTAATGAAACGACTCGGTAAGCCATATTTAATTTAATTTTTTTTATTCCTGTAGATATTGTATTATGTGGATATGGGCAAAATCGATTTTATATGTTTTATAGAAAAAGATTGGCCTAGAAAATAGAAAAAAATAAATATAAAAATAAACACATTACATTTATTTGTATCTATGAATTTTATTAAAAATAAAGTAAATGATTTCATATGAAATGTTCTTATTGTTTGAAAAACATTTTAATATAAGCAAGTTGTTATTAATCTCTTTAAAAAATATTCAGTCCTACATTATGTAAGGAAATATGAACTTTTTAAAAAATATTAAAGCAGTCTTATCGATTAACTTCAAAACAGGCATAAAACATTTTATTTCAATGTTTAAATATCATCATGTTTTATTTTTTAGTGGCAAAAATTAAGTGTATCAAAAACGTAGAAAATGCGTTTAAAATATAAGGAAATTTAATAACAGATGCAGAATGTCTATATATATATATATTTTTTTTTACCCAGTCTCGAAATTTTAAAATAATAAACCGCAGAAAAATGCTTACATACAATTAAAAAAAATTAATATATCAACCTTTTCGTAATGTCATAATCATCAAATATCATATTTAATTCCGAAACAATAATAATGATGATAAATACTTTAAGTTGTCGTCCTTAGAAATCAGTAATAATAATTAAAAAAAAAAAAAATCCCATAGAACGGCCAAATTAATGTTTTCATCGTGTCTGCGATGAATTGAAAAAATCCAGATATCTTCTGATTCTGAGTCAGCCTTGAAAAAAAACAAAACATTTTTCTTTTTTTTAATCGTCGGCAAAAGTAGGATCACAGTATTGAATGGGAAAAATAAAATATTTACACTCATTTTTTTTTATTCACATTGGCCGAACTAATGAAAATTTGATTACTTTTTGCTAAGCATTATGGTGTTATTCAATTCTTAAAACAATTACGGTAAACTCTCTGTAAGGCGCACTCTGTGTAAGACGGAAATCTGTCTAACTCGGAAAGATTTTCAAGTCCCTGCGAATCCTTAGACATAGAGTAAAATATGTCTAAGGACTACTACGGAAAATTACCTCGGTCCCGATCGACTCCGCCTTAGACAGAGTTTACCATATATTTCAAATCGCTACATGAAGAAATATAACAGACAATCACTTTTCTAGGAAATCAATTTTCTAGGAATAGAAATCAGGAGAACACTCCACGATCAATCTTTTTCTATACAACATACAACTATTTAGCTGATAATCTTAACATACCTATACGAATAAATGGTTAAAATTAAATAAGACTTACCTTATGTGTTCCATAAAGAGTCATTTTAATGATATCCTAATCTGTTAATCCTAAGATGGGGGACGAAAAAGTGTTCATTTTTCTGATCTTACAAGGGCAATGCCGCCTTGCTGTTCTGATTGGTTAATAAGCAATGCATACGTAAGTCGCTCTTTCAGGAGTGACTAATTCACTCTTGATAACGGAGTGAAATATTTCACTCCTTTCTAGAGAGTGGAAAATTCCACTCTTTAAGGAGTGTATTCTTACAAAATTCACTCCAAACACAGTGAAAATGCCTGTCTCTCCTTCAACGAGTGAACTTTTCACTCCTCCAATTTTAGAGTGTAGAATGACGGCGAGCGGTCATTTGGACCGCTACCATATGAATATATTTCGGTTCGAATCAGAAATTTCAAAACTAGCTTAAAAGATAAAAAGAAAAAAAACTAGTTAAATAAATAAGTTAATAATTTAAAATAAAAAGTCCGATGTGAAATACTTTTATAAAATTTGAATAAAATTCCCCGTTTTTCTAGTGTTAATAAATTACAGCGATATATTTTTAAAAACCTACTTTTGTTTTCTTTGTAGAGCTTTAAAATTATTTTATTTTACCATCTTTTTTTTTTTCCACAATCGAAATTATGTTCCTTTTTACTGAATATTCATTTGAATGTAAGTATGTTTTATTAATCAGTGTTTATGTACGTAATTGTCTAAATATACACTGTAAAAAAAAAAAAAAAAGCGGACTAAAAAATGGATATTCTACTGGCAATCGAGACGCCAGTACTATTCCCGTATTTTAACGGAAAGATTCCACCATAAATTCCAGAAAAACGGAAATTTTTCTGTAATTTGTGGGGAAAAATTTTCTTAAAACTACGGATTTCTGGAATTTATGGGGAGAAATTTCTGTTAAAATACGGGAATAGTACTGGCGTCTCGATTGCCAGTATAGAATCTCCGTTCTAGGTAGATTTCGTATGAAATACTACCTATTGGGATCGTTCCTATGTTGGAATTTCTGAAAAATTTTTGCAGATCTACACCGATCATGACCCCCTAGAACTCAAAACTACTCTCAGTAAAAAACTTTATCTATCTATCTATCTATCTATATATATATATATCTATATATATCACTTTCTTCTGGACACGATAACTTTCCTAATTCTGCACCAATCTCTTCCAAACTGATACATAAAATCAAAGGGCATAAAATCTCGGTCAAGTTCGTTAATGGGCAAAATCGGACCAAGGGGATGGAAATAGGGAGGGGTTTTGTGAAAACCGAAAACCCCCCATAACTTCTTAATTTTTGTACATATCAAATCAGTTTAAAGTTTTTATTACTTCTAAAAATAGGGCCAAAATTTTATGTATCACAGATTTTTGATAAAGTTAAAAATGGTCTCTAGGGGTGCAAAAAATAGGGTTTTTGGGAGAAAAAAATTTATAAATTCGTCAATTCTCAAGATATCAATTCCAATTAATTTTATTATAAATCTCCTTAATATTATCTACAACTTTTATATTCACAAGTTTTTGATAGGACCAATTCGTACCGAAAAAAAAAAAAAAAAAAAAAAAAAAAATTAAAAAAAAAAATTAAAAACGAAAACAAAAAGGGGGATTGAAGAAGTAAAAAATCCATAACTCCGTCAATTCAAAAGATATAAAATTCCCATGAATTTATCATATATCTTCTTAATATTGTCTACAGCATCTAGATAGACAAGTTTTGGATAGGACCAATTCTTACACAAAAAAACAAATTAAAAATACATAGGGGTTGAAGAAAAAAATCATCTAAGTAAGGGTGTATTCAAATCCAAACTGCGTATTTTCTGACTCATTCTACAATTCATTTTTGCTCTCAAACGCATCCAATTGCTAGATTCTCTTATTCAGAAACTATATAATGTACAGTAATGATCGATTTTTCGATAGAGGCAGAATATATTTCAAAAAATGCTGTTAAAGTGGGCATTTTGAACCGAATTTCCCAAAGCGGATTGTATTGGGAAAATCATTGCATTAAGGATGCACTCAAATCCAAACTGCTTATTTTCTGACTCATTTTTAAATTCATTTTTGCTCTCAAACGCATTTAATTGGTAGATTCGCTTATTCAGAAACTATATAATGTACCGCAATGATCGATTTTTTGATAGAGGCAGAATATATTTCAAAAAATGATGTCAAAGTGGGCATTTTGAACGGAATTTTCCGAAGCAATTGTGTTATCACTTTCCTCTGGACACAATAACTTCTGCAATTCTGCACAAATCTCTTCCAAACTGATACATAAAATCAAGGGACATAAAATCTTGGTCAAGTTCGTTAATGGGCAAAAGCGGACAAAGGGGATGGAAATAGGGAGGGGTTTTGTGAAAACCGAAAAAACACCATAACTTCTTAATTTTTGTACATATCAAATCAGTTTAAAGTTTTTATTACTTCTAAAAATAGCGCGAAAAATTCATGCGTCACAGATTTTTGATAAAATTTACAATAGGCTCAAGGGGCGCAAAAAATAGGGGTTTTGGGAGAAAAAAATTCCTTAATTCGTCAATTCTCAAGATATCAAATCAAGATATCAAATTTTGTTATACATCTCCTTAATATTATCTACAACTTTTATATTCACAAGTTTTTGATAGGACCAATTCGTACCAAAAAAAAATTAAAAACGAAAACAAAAAAAAGAAGGGGGGGGGGGGTTGAAGAAGAAAAATTTTCATAACTCCGTCAATTCACAAGATATAAAATCTCCATGAATTTATCATATATCTTCTTAATATTGTCTTCAACATTTATATAGACAAGTTTTTGATAGGGCCAATTCTTACAGCAAAAACAAATTAAAAATTCATAGCGGTTGAAGAAAAAAATCATCTTATTGAGGGTGCATTCAAGTCCAAACTGTCTATTTTCTTACTCGTTTTTAAATTCATTTTTGCTCTCAAATGCATCCAATTGCTAGATTCTCTTATTCAGAAACTATATAATGTACAGTAATAATCGATTTTTTGATAGAGGCAGAATATATTTCAAAAAATGATGTCAAAGTGGGCATTTTGAACAGAATTTCCCGAAGCGATTGTGTTAGAAACGAAAAATATTGCCCGACTGAGAAAATAACTGTTTATTAATCAAGTTTTAATTAATTGAAAGAAAATTAAAAACACAGGTCGCTTATAAATCTTTTCAAAAATCACGTCAGCATGTTTCATATTTTTTTTTTTTTTTTTTTTTTTTTTTAATTAAAAATGAATCTGAATATGTGCCAGAAAATTTCGAGTTGTTGAGCATGGAAAAATATTTTTTATTAATATCGCCTTAACATGATTCTGATAAAACCAGCTATTTTATAAAAAGGAAATAAAAACTCGTCAAAAGCAGACAGATAAAACTGTTAAAGTGGATTTATATCTAATAATGATTTAGTTTTTGTTGGTGAAATTAGTATACTTAATTTCGAAATCTACCTCTGCCTGTAGGCCGGGCCGGCAGGGATTTTTTTTTTTTTTTTTTTTTACAATGTAGTCATTAATATTTTTGCTATTCTGTATTCCACTAACTTTGCACATCATCTGAAAATAAATTCTACTGATGCGTAAGTGGACTGATTGAAAAATTTTAATTCCAGGATAATAATGCTGCTTCAGAAATATTGGCATTTTTGTAGAAATTAAGTCGAGCGGGACCGTGCCAATTAAGTTTTTGTACGAGCTCGGTCCGAACTTTTAGATTTTATATAGGGCCGGGACAAGAATTTTTTTGTGCGTGCCGTGCCGGCTTGGATTTTTAGCTTTTATAATGGGCTGGGTCAATATACTTTTTGTTTGTGGGTCGGGCTGAGCTCGGCCATGGAAATTTCGGCCACTTGCTCTAGCCTGTGTGGATCGAGGATTCCTGGTTTGTCGATTCAATTGTACAGCGCGGTTTTTCCATCACGCATGAGAAATCTATCACGTGGCCGTCAACATGCAAATGATGAGCTAATAAAATCTTGTGCTCCAAGGAGTTTAATTGCCGAAACGTCAGTGAAGGCTTACTGTGGAGACACGAAAAGTTTTGGTTTCCGTTAGTCTGTCTGTCTGTTAGTCTGTCTGTCTGTTCCGCGATAACTGCCGCAAAAAGCATCCGATCGGCTTGAAATTCCCTGGGCATGTTGATGAGCTCCCCGGATTTAGCTGTATAGTTTTGGGTTAAATTTGGTTCATTCGTTCGGAATATACAGAACATTTTATTTTGTGATATAATGCTTTTCTATGGGAAGTCAGACGATTTTCAAATTTTCATTTGTTGAAAGAAATCGCTCATATGAATAATAGATTTAAATGGTAAATTTTGGATGTTGAAATTTTTAAATAAGAGTATTAAATTATTCTTATTAGTTTGCAATTTTGTCAAAACATTTGTCAGAGCTTTTAAATTAGGTGTATAACTTATGATAGAATTTTATACATGTGTTCGAATAATATAAAACATTTTATTTTATGAATTTACTTATATTTCATTTTTTCTTTTAACCGTTGCGTAGCAACAGCATCTCATCTAAAAATATCATAAATGTGAAAGTATGTATGGTTTTTTGAAGTCAAATCAAAGCAAAAGGAATGAATTAATGAATGCCTTTGTATAGATATTTGCATATAGATTTATTTAAACGCAGAAATGAAAATAGTATTTATATACTATATAGAATAATATTTTCATTTATTTATTCAACTATTTGATTATAAATGAAAAAGTTCGTTATTTTCATACAGAATAAACTGACATTATTCTGTTAAATTTTATAAACTTTATTGTTGCCAAAAAAAAATGAATAACAATTTCTCCCAAAGAGTTAATTTTAATTTGTAAGATTTTCACGTGCAAAAGAAAAATGGAATAAGCAAATAAAAAATAAAAAAAAGGATATATAGGACAGGAATGAATACATATAAACATTTCACACCAAATACCACCTAAAATAGTTTTTGTAGCAGTATTTTCCCAGCACTACGAAGAAAGATTCCTCGATTTACACGATTTTACTTGGCCTTCCTTTTCTCATTCTTTGCGATTTCATTTTCGCAATTGCGTGCATTAATTGGCACAAAATTTTACATTTTTATGACTGAGATATATGTAAGGCCATACAAATAAGAAATTCCGTATTGTCTCCTATAAAATGTGATAAAGTGTTGGTTAATCATATATGTTTTTATTAAGAGGAGCAGAGCTGCCAAGCCTCCGGCGTTCTGGATACCAGTATTTTAATACAGAAAATGTTACTTTATTTAATTGAAACATTTGTGCGATTTAAAAGAACATTTTCTCTAAGATAATAGTGATGTGCAAAAAGCTAGAGACTTGGTATGTCTGGTGGGGAGTGAAATGTTTTACTTAATGCATTTATGTCTATTTTAATGCTACGTGAACAACGTCCGTGTAACAGCTTGTAGAGTGTAAAATAAATTAAATTATTAAAATAATCCTTATTACGAAAAATGAAACAGAAAGTCCGGCTAAGGGAAATGAAATGTTAGTTAACCTTTCGTAATTTGACCTGAACATAGGTTTGCGTCAAATTTCAACGGTATTTGTAACATCACGATTTTAAATTAAATGTAGATACTATTAAAAGAAAATCACAAAAAATACTTAAAGGCGCCAAATCATGTTTATCTATTTAACGATGATGAATTATTAACTGTTAGGTTTAGAAGCCCCCCTACTTTAGGGTGATTTTAGTAAGTTAATGCTATCGAGTACATTTTTTGATATTTAGATTAGATCTTAGATATAAATATTGCAGAATGGTAATCAAAATTATTTTTTTATAAACAAAATTTATAAAGGTATTAGATTTCTAAATTAGATGTTTCAGTTTACATTTCCAAAAGTTCTTTATCCATTAGATACAGGTATTTGTGGTTAGCAGGCAAGTAAATACTGCTGTATGGATATTAGGATAACGTAAAATGCTTGACCGAATTATTGCTTATCCTTATAAATCGCAGTGTAAAAAGAAATCTAAGATATAGGGTAATCATTAACTCAATCAGTAGAAAATTACAAATGCAAAATAAATTACACAACGGGGGGTTCAGGGGGGCAGAGCCCCCCTGGAGAAATTTGCTTTATTATATAAAAATTACTAGAATAAGTAGCTCGTGAGAATTTCAGAATATCCTTACATAACAACGTGTTTAATTTAACGCTTTTAATGTCTGAAACCATCGAAATATTTTTTTCCTTTTATAAATGTTTGTGTAATTTAAATAGTTTAAATTTTGTTTTTGTAGAAAGATTAATATTACGCAAAGTTTGATAAAAACAATGAGTTGCAGAGATGACGTTGAGGCTCTTGATCTGCAGATTTACTAGTTTTAGATAATTTGACAATTTGAGAGCAATGCCACGTGCCTTACATTGGGACGCGTGGTGGCGCTGTTCAGGAATGAACATTTTTGCGAACGCGATTATTAATAATAATGCTACATTTATCGATTTCTTAAGCATATTCGTTATTAATCAAATTCCGTGTCATCCAATAAAGCAAGAAATAAAAAAGTCTGAAAAACTGAGAATGTTTTATTGTATTTGCCTTATATTCTCACGCAATATATAGTATATTTTATAACTTCTATTAATTTCAGTGTATGGACACGAGACTTGTAAGGTATCTGTTCAATAACGGTCCGTTTTGCAAAGGGAAATTATTGAAATAATACTATAATTTATCTGTTTTTCGAGCGAGCTATTCCTCATCAATCAATCTTTGTACTATATAATAAAGTAGAGCCTAAGAAAAATCTGGCAAACCGAGATATTTTCGATATATTTGTTTAAATTTCTGCTTTCGTTTAAAATAGATATATGATTAAGAGTCTACAGAATAACGCAAAGACACTCAGAAGCTAAATTTAAACCAATGGCAGACATGTTTTCAAATTTCTCGGTTTCTTTTTAATAACTTTAAGTGTTTTGTTTTTTGTTTTTCTTTGCGTAGGATTACTGAAGGCGATCTCTAACCTAGTGCCTTTTTATTTTTTCTCTTTTGGTTGCATTTTTTTTTTTTTTTTTTATGTCGTTACTTTCTATTTTCGAAAGTGAAAGTATCCTCGTTAAAAAACTGCATCTAAAATGAAAAAGTAGTACCCGGTTAGAGATTGACCTCAGCTATCCTATGGGGAAAATATATATATATAATGAAATGCAACCGAGAAATTTCAAAAGAAAGCTACCATTGGTTTAAGCACTACCTTGTGAATATCTTCGCGTGAATTCCTTAGGGAGCCACTGAAAAAATTCTCCGCCGAAAAATATCTTCCGCTAATTTAGTGAAACGGTGCAAACCTTAAAGTTGTACGCGTGTGGCTTGTTTAGCAATAGCCATTTTTGCGAACGCGATTTATAAATATAATGCTATATTTATCTATTTTTCGAGCTAACTTTTTCTCATTAATCTATCTCCGTACCATCTAATAAAGCAGGAACTCAAGGAAGACGAAAGAAAGTCTGAAAGAGACAAGGAGTAAAGAAAAAAAAGTTGGAAAGACAAGAACTAACGGAGGGTGGGCCGAATACAGGACTTGCCACCCGCAGCGCAACTCTGCTCATCCATTGCAACGTCGAAGAACGTGTTAGCATTTTTTTTTTCTCTTTTCAATTCTTGATTAAGGGCCAGCTAATAAGCGGCTCACGGGTTGTGGCAGATAATTGGCGGTCGCCTAGTAATTGGATATTGATAGGTGTTTGAGTGGGGCTGCACCTGTCAAATATTGCTTAATCTGTGGTCCGCCCGATACATCGTTGTCTACTGCTTTCGTTTGACGAGGGATAAAATATATAAAAGTAATGAGTGGCATAAAGAGTAATTGTCAAGTTTGCAACATCGATTTAAATTATGTTTCTTGCTTACTGGTAAAATAGTTTCCGAGTGGATTATCCCTTCTCTCTCTCTCTCTCACGCGTTTTTATTTATTTTTTACTTTTCCTGTTCAATAATGTGAAACTTTTTGACACACTCACGAGCTCATTTTTGTATGTAAACGCATGAAATTTTCAGACATTACAAATTGAAAATCGTAATCCTTAATGAAAATCCTGATTAATTCCAAGGGCGCACCCTAAAATGGGGCGCCAGCTGCCCCATATGCTCCTGCATTAATCAGGCCCTGTGCTTGCGACAGATATTTGATGGTTGCCAAGAAATTGCATATGAAGTGTGTGAAAAGGGTCGTATCAAATGTTGCTTTATCTGTTGTAGATCAGACACATGGTCTATTACCTTCGTGTGAAGAGGAGAAAAAAATTATGAAAGTAATGAGGAGCATAAAGAGTAATTGCATAGTTCCGAGCATCGATTTAATTCACGTTTCTTGCGTATGGATAAAATAATTTGCGAGTGGGTATCTTTCCTTTTTCTCTTCTCTACATGAAGAAGTGAAATTTAAATTCAATTTATAAAATTACTGAATGTACACACTCCCTCTCCCCCCCCCCCCCCCCAAAAAAAAAGTTAAAAAATGTAAAAAGTACAGGCAGCAAGTTGCTAGAACACCCTTGAAGAAACTTTATTTGAAGATACTTCTGTCTTTTGAATGAAGAATTTATTTCTCCTCCCCCATTTCCCACTTACTGAAATTGATATTTTTATCACAACTCAATCAAAAATAAAACTTCCGTTACATTTTTTAAAGCTTGATTTATTAAATCAATGACATTTAATAATTACATAGGAAGTCGGCACAGTCCATTAAAAAGAATCCACACGAAAAGATATGTCACATCACGTTATAAAACTTTGATAATTAGGTCATATATCCGGCTATTTTGTACCTATAGGGTGGTTGGAAGATTATTCCATCAACTTCAGATATCGCTCTTCTACATCAATCTGTTGTACTTTCTTTTCAACATCATTTCTCATTTAATTAAAAGGACTACGTACATTTAAAATCTTAAAACTCTCAAATGTCTAAATAATTCATATTGTAATCGTATGAAATTAGATATTCATTCATCCCCCTCCACTTTTTCCACATGTGAAATTGATATTTTTTGTCGTTATTCATTCAAAAATAAATCCAACATTAGTTTTTTAAAGCTTAGAGTATTATACCAATGGAATTTAATAATTGACAGGAAGTCGGCACATATGATACCAGCTATCGTCTCATATCACATTATAAAACTTACATTTTTAATTAGATCACATATCCGGCTATTTTGTATCAACAGGGTGGTTGGAGACTACACCATCAACTTCACATATCGCTCTTCTTCATCTATCTGTACTTATTTTTCCAACATCATCTCACATTTGATTCCATCAGCATGCTAAAGTTACCAAAGCATACGCAGCAGTCATCTGAGTCCTCTCCGATAAAAATCTCACACCAACTCCTCGATCATTAGGATCGTCTACTTTTCAGCTGGTGACAGGAACACGTGTCCTGCCACTCTGACGTTGTCATCACGTCTGACAGGAAGGACATTCCTAATGACTCGCGAAACGCAAAACACTGGAATATGTCAATCTCTGCAACATTTCGTCCGGCATCATCCTGGGCGCTAATCAGTAAGATCGCTTGTAAGATCTAATTATATGAAGATCGAAGGAATATGCCGGAAAGGAAGAACGACAACTGATGTTCTTCAAACAGTACCACGAAAATCGTCCAGATATAATCTTTGTTGGTGATTTTCCAAGAGAAAATTTGGCAAGAAAAGGTAAATGGGAAAATTACATTAATGCGTTTCAATTAATGAAGCATCATTTGAGCTTCTTATAATGGGTTATTTATTTATTTATTTATTTTAATAAACAGACAATGGAAAGAAACGTGTAAATGAAAAATATCTTTCACACATTAATGCACAATCAGAGGCAGTATATGCTAATAAAATTTTAACAATATATTTTAAACAATAAAATATACTGGAATATCTCAATTTGTGTAACATTTCGTCTATCATTTTCTTGGGCACTAATCTGTAATGTCTCTTGTAAGATCTAATTATTATGAATAGCGAAAGAATATACCTGAAAGGAAAAAAGACATCTTGATGTTTCTTTGTACGGAACCATGAAAAATTTCCAGTCCAGATATAATCTTTGTTGGTGATTTTCCAAGTGAAAATTTTGCAAGAAAGGGTAAATGGGAAAATTATATTAATGGAAAATTGAATTAATGGAGCATCATTTGCATTTAATTTTACAAAATAGGTAATTAAAAGAAACGTATAACTGAAAAAATTACCTTTCACACATTAAAGCACAACCAGAGGCAGTATAAAGTAATAAAATTTTAACAATATATTTTAAAGACATAAAATATACTGGAACATGTCAATTTATGTAACATTTCGTCCAGCATTTTTATGCGCACTAATCAGTAAGATCTCTTGTAAGATCCAATTATATGAAGATCGAAAGTATATGCCTGAAAGGAAGAAAGACAACTTAATGTTCTAATGAATGGAACCATGAAAATTTTCCAGTCCCGAGATAATCTATGTTGGTGAATTTCCAAAAGAAAAGTGGACAAGATAAAGGTAAATTGGGTGTTATATATTAATGCCTTTGAATTAATGAAGCATCATTTATGCGTCTTATTATGAGTTATTTATTTATTTTAAGAAGCAGGTAATTAAAAGGAATGTATAACTGAAAATTATCTTTCACACACTAATGCACAATGAACGGCCTTATATGACAATGAAAATTTAAAAAATATATTTTAACGATATAAAACATACTGGAATATCTCAATTTCTACAACATTTCGTCTAGCCTTTTCTTGGGCACTGATCAGTAAAATCTCTTGTAAGATCTAATTATGTGAAGATCGAAAGAATATGCCTGAATAAAGAAAACTTGATGTTCTATGAACGAAACCACGAAAATTTTCCTGTCCAGATATAATCTTTGTTGGTGAATTCCCAAAAGAAAAGTGGACAAGATAAAGGTAAATGGGAGCGTATACATTAATACGTTTGAATTAATGAAGCATCATTTATGCGTCTTATAATGGGCTATTTATTCATTTATTTATTTTTAAAAAACATGTAACTGAAAGTAAAGTATAACTGAAAATTATCTTTCACACATTCATGAACATTAAAAAGCAGTATATGTTAATAGAATTTTAACAATACATTTTAAAGATCTGAAACGTTGAAACATGTCAATTTCTGTAATATTTTGTCCTAGACTTTACTTTTAATGAATAAAATTTCGAAGGAAAATCAAAAAAATATACAAAAGCTTCTGTATTGCGAGTTCTGAGAATCAGTCTGATGTTGGGCCTCACGTCGAACAGGAAAGACATTTCTAATAACGCGCAAAATACAAAACATTGGAATATTTTAGTCTCTGTAATATTTCGTCCAGCATTATCTTGGGTGCTAATTACTAAGATCTCTTTTAGAACCTAATTATATGAAATCGAAGGAATATGCCGGAAAGAAGAAAAGCAACCGACGATGTTTGAACAGGACCATGAAAATAGCCTGGATATAATGTTTGTGAAATTCCAAAAGAAAAGTGACCAAGTAAAGGTAATGCGAGAATTACCTTACAGTGAAGCACCATTTATATATTGTTTTCTAAGGAACTGTCTTAAAAATAAGTAGTATAACCGAGAAAAACTTATAGCTGAACTTATACCTATCAACGCTTTAATAAAATGCGAGGCCATAGCAATGGAATTTTAAATGATCTATTTTAAAGATCTGAAAATATAAATTTATTTGATTGTGATCTTTTTTAAAAGAAATTCAAGGAACTTTTTTAAGTTAAAAATAATCTAACTGTTGAATTTTAAAAATGCAATTTCTTTACGTTATAAATTGTGCGCATATGCTCTGTAATAAATAATGCAACTTTATTGAAGCATAAACTTACAGTATACCATGTAATAAATCAGATGGGGACTCCTCATCTATAAACGAAGTAACACTCGTCTAGAGACAACCAAAATAAATTTTTAATGGCATTGTTGTATCCCTCTAGGGAAGTAGAGAGGTCAGTACTAGCTCCCTTCAAAGCCATTCTGAAACCATTTAATGTCCACAGCAATTATCCAGTCGTCCATGTTTGATTACAGCATTACTTAATAATGTAATGCTGATCAAAAATGTGGATGCTTTTATTTTATTTATTTTGTGGATTGTACAACAATTCGATTTGTTTGGTGATTCTTTCGCAGGGGATACTTTGCAATTTGTTTGGTGAATATTGTTTTTCTTATTGAGGAAAATTAACTTGATTGTAAGTTCTTTAGCAAACTACAGGGCTGCATGAATGTATATAGTCGAGCGTTTATGTGATATGTATATTTAATGAAGCATGTGGTGTCTGGTACATTTCATTTTCAAAAGATAAATGAATAAATGTATTGTTTGTAATTTTTTTATTATACACCTGGATTATTATCGTTATTTAAATGATATTAAAACCTATTCTTAGTATTTTATTAATTTTTATAAACATATCTTTTGGTGAAAGAAGTGGGGAAATTAATAAGATAACAAGCATATTATGTTTTCAAAATAAAAATTTTAAGAACTTTATTTTGAAATTCCATCTATGATATATATATATTCCTCTCCCGTTCTCCTCTTTCTTTTGATTTCTCACAAGGAATACTCACATTTAAAATATTATTAATTAACTTAAGTTATAAAGCTATAAAGTAAGACAATAAAGCTCAATGAATGTGCTCATAATAGACTAACCTAAATCAGCAAAAGCGATAGATATTCCTTCATATTAATATCTATCATTAGCAATGCTCTTCTTGACATCAACTGTAGTATTCTTAAAAATACGGTTAAAGTCTTCTTTCGGTATCGCATGGAAATCCCTTGTGACAAGGCTTTGAATGTCTGAATTTAGAAATCGCCCGTACATTTTAAGGGGAAGGTGGACGTTATTATTATTCTTTTTTTTTTTTAATTTTCATCATAAAAATATAAAATTTTGTGCATATATACATTTCATCATAAGTATATAAAGCACCTTAAAATAAATTTCAGATCTTATTATAATTTTAAGATTTTTTTAAAAAAAGTAAAATTTTAAAATGCTCCGGGCGTCACAATTTTTGAGATGTGGGGCATTCTCACAATCTTTTGACTTTTAAGTCCCTGAATAATAATTTTTATTTTAGTACATATTCTTGTGTTTCTTTTATTTCATATTACTGGGGAACATCCCATTGCATGATTGCATAATAATATTAAAGAGATAAATAAGTTTTGGACGATGTTCGGTCTCCAAATTCCAGGAAAACCGTCCCGTGTCCTTGATGCTGATTTTTAAGTTTGGAGCTGCTGTATAAAATTGCTTCAATGAAAGTAATTCGATGTAATTTTTCTCCGAAACTGCTAAAATTGTTTTATATAAATATGTAGCAAAAAATTAACCAGCACCCATTTTTACGGTTGATATTATTAGGTAGCTTTCTTTACAAAAAAGCTACCTATTGCAGCCGTTCGGAGGAAAGCGATTTCAAAAAATTTTGGTATATTTTCATCGATCATGACCCCCAGACACCGAAACCACCCTTCGTTCAAAATTGATATATATATATATATATATATATATATATGTGAGTTGTGGTTTTAGATTCCCATAAAACCCTACTCATAGCAACAGATATGGTCAGCCCTTTTCCATGAGAACTTGTTACCGCAGAACAGTAGATGTTTGAATTTGCTGATATGCAGTTTGCATTCTCTTCGCCTGGAAACAAGTAACAACCGAGGGCAGATTGCATTCTGACGCGGCCGATGGTAGGCATATCTCGCTCTAGACGAGAGCAGAGGCCGAGCTCCGACGATTCTGCGGGCGCGTATGCTGCAGAAAAACCCCCCTACCCTCCCGTACTTGTAAATATAATTTCTATTTAATATGTAAAACTATAACCTAGAATCATTAAACTCCTTTTTTCATTAACTAAGGCCTTATCCTTATATCATCCTTATATTACATGGGAGCTCTAGGCCGATTTGAATCCAAAACGAATTTAAAAAGTAAAATCCCCTAGGCTTTATTACCGATCAGAATTGGAGAACTTCCTTCTCAGTCCCGTTATCAACATTCGTATTTCAGCTGATGTGATTCATCTACATCTGATGTGAGCCATCTGTGTGAAGCTCAATCTCCCGTTTATTTTTATTTGTGCAAGATAGTTATCGCTGTACAAGGAATGAATCTTCGACTGCATATTTTTTTTCTACGGATCGTTAATTGGATTACTTCAATATATCGTGGCGAAGAATTTATTTTTCAATTGGATAACTCCTTTTGAAGTAAGTTTATTTTTTTTCTCTTTCCTTTCTTGCCTTTTAATATGGAATTACAAGAAATTGACTTTATTAAAAGCCAGTTGAAATCGGCTAAAACAGATAAAATCAAATTATTGCATGAATTTATATTTGGTTGCGATAAAAATCGCCAGAATAGAGCGAATTTAAGGAAATTTAAAGGTTTTTCTTTTACTGACAAAAGCGATGAGTATGAAAATAAACTCAAAGTAATTTTGGACGATTACGATCAGATACAATTGATTACTATTGCTAATATCTTATCCATTGACATCCATGGATCAAAGGAAGATATAGGGCAACGTATTTTAAGTGCACTAGTTGATATTTCGGCTTTTAAAGACACGTTTACGGCAGTTTCCGAATCGGATACAGAATTTGATGATAGCCACAATAGTAGTGGAAGCACTGGTTTATCTTCGCCTTTGGCAATACAGCCAGACCAGGCGCGTGTACACTGTACACACTCCGCGCCCAAACAGACAATTTCTTTCCATGACATTGATCATTTAATTACACCGTTTAGTGGTGATAAAACGGAAAACGTTCAAACATGGTTTCAGAGATTTGAATCTCTGGCCCATTCATTTCAACTGTCCGACATACAGAAATTTGTGTTTGCTGAGCGGGCATTAAAAAGTTTAGCATTATTGTATGTACGTAGTGAAAATAACATTTCTTCATATACATCGCTCAAAGAAGCATTGCTTCGCGAATTTGGACAATCAGCTTCGTCCGCCCAGATACATCAATTACTAGCCGCTAGAGGCTGCCGCCCAAACGAAAAACTATTGGAATATTTTCTGAAAATGAAAGAAATAGCACAGAGAGGAAACATCGATGATATATCATTAATTCACTATATAATTAATGGGATTAACGATACACCACATAATAAAGCTATATTATTCGGGTGCGCCACGCTTGCCGAATTTAAAAACAAGCTCCAAATTTTCGAACGAATTTGTGAACAGAGTTCTAAATTTTATCAATCAATGTCACCGACTACACCCAACACTCCTAAGATTAACCAGAAGGAGAAAACTGCAAAATTAACTTGCTGGAATTGTTTAGCCCCAGGACACCTATCTACCCATTGTGTGCATTTAAATAAAGGAAAAAAGTGTATGAAATGTGCACGTTTTGGTCATGTTTCCAGCCAGTGTACAGAGCAAACGCCAGAACGCAAGCGTTCGACTCAAGGCACCTCCCCTTCACGCAAGACGTCACCACGCAGAGACGAACAAATCCACGTAGTAGAAATGTGTCATTCTCATCCACGCATGCAGAAACCTGTAAAAATTTTTAATTTACAAATCAATTCAATCTTGGACACTGGAAGCTTACTGACGATACTGAGAGAAGACATTTATGAACAAATTGGGTCTCCCCCCCTCACCGGAGCAACTGTGCAATTGTCGGGCATCGGTAACCGTGTTATTCAACCTCGTTTTTTATCAATATACAAATAGACGATGATACTTTTTCTACTTCTGTTTACGTAGTTAAGTCTTCTCAGATGCCCATGCCACTTATCATAGGGACAGATGTCATATTTCAGGGTACTCTCACATGCGACAAAAACGGCGCTACTTTAACTAAATCTCCACCCACAAGCGTTTTTATAAGCTGCATTACTGTGTCTGATAATGTATCTGCAACGAAATCTGAGGATAAATCCTATGTACCTTCATTTCCCGACGCAAGATGCACTACGGAAACATTTGTTTCGGATTCTTTTCCCCAAGATCTAAAACCGCCAAGAGTAAATAAAGATTTTTCGAATGAAAATATTCCTACTGACATAGAAATTGACTCAGCATATCTGAAACATCTCGCAACATTAACGCCAGACTGCTTTTCCTTCGATTTAAATTTCTTATCCTACAAGCTGTTCGTGACAGTGCTCGTCTTATTGACCATCTGTTTATTACTGTTTACGTCTGCCAACGGACTCATTTATCAGCATTCGACGTTCCATACATCCCAACCATCTCGAGATTCGAGTGACGTTACTAATTGGACCGAAATTCTGCGTGTCCTTATCATTCCTTTTTTATTTTTTATACGCCGACATTTTGTGAAGTCAACAACGAGAAAGAGAAAAAGTAGACTTAAATTTCCAAAAAGAAATATGCTTCACGTATATAGGTGACTAGTGCAAGCAACGAATTTATCATAAATGTGTTTTCTATTATTACTACTATTTTTTTAACTGTGTTTTTATATATTCTGTGTTTTACACCTATATCTGCTTATTCCTGAGAACATTTATATCGTACAGACTATAGACTGCTACTATCTGTGACATTCTTAGTAACTTTATTTCAATATCTTCGTTTTTTTTTACGATTACAGCAAGCATCCACGATCCTTTTTTTTTCTGGACGAAACATTAGAATGAGATGTTTACCAGTGTAACTCACCATTTCAAGAGTCCAATCATTGATGGAAATCTTCAACACAGAACGTTTTTTTCTTCTTCGTATTTTTGTGTGTCATGCCATTCTACAGTGCGATAAACTTAAAGTGTTTTTTTTTTTAAGAAGTTATCGCGTACCAAGCATTTTTATCAACAGTGTTTTTTTTTTGCTTAATTATTCTTAGTTTGTGGAATATGCAACAGATTCTTTATTTTTTCAGCTTATATTAACAGAATTTATGTGCCTTTTTTTTCGAAGTTCTGTTCAACATTTTTTTTAAATCTCTGAGCGATATATACCTGCTCAAAACTTTTTTATTGAACCCATGCGGTGATTTTTTTTTGCGCATGACAAGTTATCTTTCTCTCGGACTGCAAATGGTGCATTATTTTTTTCATTTGCCTGTTTCGCAACACGTGCTTTTTTTTATGTTGCGTCAACAACAACTTTATTTAAGATGACTATCTACACAGGACTTTATTTTTTTTTTTTGAACACTCACTTTTGACAAGAAGAAAAAGAATATTGTTGTATTTATACTTTTAAAACTGCATTTATATTTTTAAAACTGTATTTTATGTGTAAACTTTTTATTGAATTGCTATATATATGTATGTGTTTTACCCCCCCCCCCCCCATCGAATATTTTTTTTCTATAGAAGTAAGAGCTGGCTGTCGAAAAAAAAACCTTTTGGTGGGAAATCCTTTTTTTTTTTTTTTTTTTTTTGCTTAGACGAGGCAAACCTCTTTTTTTATTTTTTTTATTCTCGAATGACGTTGGGATAAAGATGTTTTTTTTTACGAAATTCTACCTAAGATGAGGCAGATTTTAGTATGTTTTCGTGATGATAATATAATGAGCAGACGGCCTTTCAGATTATATTTTTCATCCCTGATGATGGCTCATGAGAAAGACAGTCTCATGACGCAAATTGATGTTATCCTGAGTTTTTTTTATTCTTTTGTTTTTTTTTTATTCTTTTGGTTTTTTTCTTTGGAGATATCCCACGGCAGCTCAGCATCAATTTACATAAAATTTAGACTTAATTTTTTTATTATTATTTAGCTCAATTCTCTTAATTATTTAATGACAATTTTTTTCCTTTGGATTTTAGTTATTTTTAGATAGTATTTTTTTTTTGTTTTTTGACATATCTTGTTGCTTATTTAACGCGCTGTCGAGGTCGACAAGCGGACAAGATGGCCGAGTGTGAGTTGTGGTTTTAGATTCCCATAAAACCCTACTCATAGCAACAGATATGGTCAGCCCTTTTCCATGAGAACTTGACGCGGCCGATGGTAGGCATATCTCGCTCTAAACGAGAGCAGAGGCCGAGCTCCGACGATTCTGCGGGCGCGTATGCTGCAGAAAAACCCCCCTACCCCCCCGTACTTGTAAATATAATTTCTATTTAATATGTAAAACTAGAACCTAGAATCATTAAACTCCTTTTTTCATTAACTAAGGCCTTATCCTTATATCATCCTTATATTACATATATATCTGACCTATGTCACACTGTAACTCCCGTAATTATGAACCGATTTCGATGTAATTCGGTGTGTACATAGTACATACCAATGTCTCGACCGAGTTCGTTGGCCAGCTTCATCCGCCGTTTTGTTTCAAAATGGCGGCCATTTAAAGTTTTTAAAAAAATTTAAAACTTGAAATGTGGTACCAAAAAATTAAAAATGGAAAAATATTTTTTTCTTATGTATTTGACCTTTATACAAAGATTTCGGAGCAGTTTTTGTTTCGTCTATATCTTAAAAAATGGCTGAGTTATAGAATTTTGAATTTCTAGCGTGGCTGACATTTTGAAACGTCCTGAATTTTGTCACGCGATAAAAGGCGTATTTATGAACCGATTTGGATGTAATTCGGTGTGTACATAGTACATACCAATCTCTCGACCGAGTTCGTTGGCCAGCTTCATCCGCCATTTTGTTTCAAAATGGCGGCCATTTAAAAATTTTTTTTAATTTAAAATTTGAAATGTGGTACCAAAAAAATGAAAATGGAAAAATATTTTTTTCTTATGTATTTGACCTTTATACAAAGATTTCGGAGCAGTTTTTGTTTCGTCTATATCTTAAAAAATGGCTGAGTTATAGCATTTTGAATTTCTAGCGTGGCTGACATTTTGAAACGTCCTGAATTTTGTCACGCGATAAAAGGCGTATTTATGAACCGATTTGGATGTAATTTGGTGTGTACATAGTACATACCAATCTCTCGACCGAGTTCGTTGGCCAGCTTCATCCGCCATTTTGTTTCAAAATGGCGGCCATTTAAAATTTTTTTAAAAATTTAAAATTTGAAATGTGGTACCAAAAAATTGAAAATGGAAAAATATTTTTTTTTTTATGTATTTGACCTTTATACAAAGATTTCGGAGCAGTTTTTGTTTCGTCTATATCTTAAAAAATGGCTGAGTTATAGCATTTTGAATTTCTAGCGTGGCTGACATTTTGAAACGTTCTGAATTTTGTCACGCGATAAAAAGCGTATTTATGAACCGATTTGGATGTAACTTCGTTTATGCATAGTACATACCAATGTCTCGACCGGGTTCGTTGGCCAGCTTCACCCGCCATCTTGTTTAAAAATGGCGGCCATTTAAATTTTTTAGAAAAATTTAAATTTGAAATGTGGTACCAAAAATTGAAAATTGAAAAAATATTTTCTTCTTATGTGTTTTATCTTGATAAAAAGATTCGGGAGCAGTTTTTGTTTCGTCTATATCTTAATAAATGGCTGAGTTATAGCATTTTTAATTTCTAGCGTGGCTGACATTTTGAAACGTCCTGATTTTTCTCACGTAATAACAGGCGTATTTATGAACCGACTTGGATGTACCTTGGTGTGTACATAGTACATACAAATATCTCGACCGAGTTCGTTGGGCAGCTTCATCCGCCATCTTGTTTCAAAATGGCGGACATTTAAAAAAATTAAAAAATTAAAAAATTTAAATGAGATACCAAAAAATTGGAAAATGAAAAAGATTTTTTTTGTATGTGTTTGACCTTAATACAAAGATTCCGGAACAGTTTTTCTTTCGTCTATATCTAAAAAAAAAATGGCTGAGTAATAGCATTTTGAATTTCTCTTGTGGCTGACATTTTAAAATGACCTGATTTTTGTCACGCGATAACACGCGCATTTATGAACCTATTTGGATGTAACTTGGTCTGTACTACATTGTTCTTATTTCTTTTTTGAATGTTCTGTGGGTATTATGCAAATTCATTATAAGTAAAAATTTAGAAGAAAATAGAAAGTCGTAATGTGGTAAAATGATAAGGAAAATTAAACTCGCAAGTTTAAGTTAAACCTCAGTTAAGTAAAAACATTTTCGCTGCTGACCATTTTTTCTTTATTTTGAATCATTAAGGCATTCATCTATCAGATTAAAATGTTATTTTAGCAAGTTTAATTTCACCAGATTTTTATTCCCGAAAGTCAAAAGATTGTGAGAATGCCCCATGTCCTTGGTTTTGCATTTTAATCACTCAAAAATCTATCGCAGACAAATCTAAGCTTCGATTTTTTAATCTCTTGTATCGTTAATTGTTTAGAACTTTTTTCTGAATGTTATATCGATTTTCATCAAAATTTTGCCTTTTAATATGTTAAAAATCAAATTTAATTATCTTAATGAAGTCGAATTTCAAAATGCATGCTTAGTTTCTTTGTAAACAATATCAAAATTCTTCCTCATCAATTTGATGAAAATTCACCAAAAATTATGACGCCTGGAGCATTTCAAACATCTAAAAACATTGAAAAATCAGTTTTGAGAAAAACAGATTTAAAGTATTATTAAAGGGCCGAGAAACTGTTTAAATACAAAATTCAAACGCTTTTAACTTTGCGAAAAATAATCGCATCTGCATGCGGTTTTTCGAAAATGGCTCTGAACAAACTGGGGGAATAAATAATAATATGCACAAAAATAATTCTCGATTTTTGGGTTCATTTCTGCTCAAATAAAGGGCCACGGTCCCATGGGAACCATAGACGAGTCATATTCCTCTTGTAATCCTTATACAGTGTGTCCACGTATAACCTGACCGACCTTTATTTTCGTAACCGTTGGTCCTAGATGCATACTTCCAATTACAAAATAAAAATGGTTTAAATAAGGTAAAGAATTATTTTTAAAGCGATTTGGGTCAAGAAAAACATTTATTAAAAAATTACGAAACTTAACTTTTTATACAGTTCCCCGGTCCTATAAGTGATATTTAGTAAAAATTTACTGTGACACTAACAAGTAAGACAGAAAAAGTCCCATTCATCAAACATTGAAATTGACCCAGTTATGAAACTTTGAAATGCATGACTTATACCACTTTTTTGCATATCAAAACAGATGATTTCGACCATGCTTTCAGGGGTCGTAATATAAAGTACTTAAACTTATTTCAAGATATCTGCGGTTTGAAAGATATCGTACAACTATTACGATTGAAGTTAAAATTTTACATACTGACTTAAATCGGATTACAGTGTAATTTTATTATGATTTTCGACGCTTACTATCTTATACATACTTATATTAGAGACTAACACAAAACATTTCGGATAGATTACCCTAAACAAGTTTAAGAAATGGTTTTAGATTAGATAACATAAACCTGCGATTGTTGTATTTTTTAACTTTTATAATTACTTTTATGTATTTTTTAACTCTAAGTAAAAAAAAAAAAAATACCTTCACTTTTAACCATCATGTCAGGATTTTTCGCAAATCGTAAATTTCAAGGTTAAAAAATAGCAAAAAATCTGATACTATAAAATAGATGTAAGACTTTTTATTCAGTTTAATTTGATTTAATTCAATAATTTATTCAATTTTGTGGCTTATATTGGGTTTCTTACAGCTAAACAGCTCAGGGGTCCTATGAGGTTGGGAAGGGAGGATGGATCAATTTTAACTTTGAGCTTTTTAACTTTGAAGTTTGCGGTTTGAGAAAAATCCTGACGTGATGGTTTAAAATGAAGGTCATTTTCGGGTTCAGCGCTAAAAGATACATGTGAATCAATTTTCAAAAGCTAAAAAACATGACACAACCCAAAATTTGAAAGACGGTGTAATCTAACAGCATTTTAAAATATGTATCATTTTTGTAAAGAATTGAGGCTGTTGTTTTTCATCCTTTTATTTAACGAAAATTCTGTTATTCTTATCCTCTTATATGTTCAGTACAAATTGTATATTTTGCATTAATATGTCAGAATGATTAAAGATTTCAAATTTATATTGCAATGCTAATTTTACTCTCAACCATTTCTTTAATATATCTGACGAAATTATATTTCAACTAAATTTGTGAATGACCCCTAATTTGCAGCAAAAAATATGCTCCAACTTCAAACAGCTATTACTCGGTCAATTTTAATCGTAGAATAACGGGACTTTTTTTTGCCTTACTTGTCAGTGTAATAGAAAAATTTTACTAAATATAACTTATAGGACCGGTGTACCGTATAAAAATTTAGATTTTGTAATTCTTCGCTAAATTGTTTTTTCGCTTCCAACTCTTTCTATCTTAACTCGGCACCTAATTTTGACCATTTTTGTAATTGGAAGTATGCATCTAGGACCAACGGTTGCGAAAATAAAGGTCGGTCAGGTTACACGTGGACACACTGTACATTAGTATTCCTCCTCTATGGTGGGAACAGAAATAAGTCAGAGCATGGTCACGTGAGAATGGTGGATGATCGAGGTCTACAACTCATCTACGGGCTATAAAATTTTTCAAGACGCCTCCTGCTGAATGTGGCTGAACAAATTTTAAAGCCAAGTAATAAATTCTTTGCATGCAATACCGAAAGAGGCTTTGTCTCGCAATTTTCCTGAACGGTAGTCTTTGCCTTTGTTAAAAATGTATTGAACATGACAGATGCTTTTTCAAAGGAAATATAAAGCTGTTTTAATGTAAAGTTATTTTCATTTTCGTTATTTCAATACGAGAAAACTTATATAAGATCTGTCATAAACCTAATTTGGATAAGATGTAAATAAATTCATTTTTTTTTAAATTTATAACTTGAGATTTTGGAATGCATTTTCAAATAAATTAAGATGTTAATTTGCTACATTAAAAAGGAGAAATTTCCATTGTCAACAACAGCAACAACAACAAAAAAATCTCATTTACAGAAAATTCCTTTAAATATGTCTTAAAATCTATTCTTAATTAGGGACAATTGATTTCATTGCTGTCAAGTTAATTATTTGATATGCATAAAGTGATATTCAGATATTTTTCAGATGTTTCAATGAACCTTCAATTACAATGTTAATTTCTGGCATAGTGAAGACAACAAGTTCATTTGTCGACAGAAAATTATCTGAAGTCTATAAATATTTTAAACCATACATTTAATTTGGATTAATTCTAGATTCATTATTATTGATAAACTAAAGTTAAAGTAATCCAAAGGAACAAAATATATCTTTAAATAAAGAAGTTGTCGTGCGGTGGCGTTGCAAACCACAACATATGTATACAATTACAATGAATTGTCACTTTTTAAGACAGAGATATAGCCGTCTTTTGTAACAAACGTGCGGTCTAGTACTAAAGATAAATTTAACTATTAAAACATAACAAAATTTTTAAAAAAAGATTAAAAATAACCTAACCATGGGAAACTGCCCAGTGTACAGAGACGTTATCTGTAAAATTAAGCTTTACAGTAAAATAATTAAAGTCAGAATTATCACTGAGCTATAGCTACTATCGCAAATGTCACCAGATCTTAATCTTATCTTCGTTATCTCATCTCCAATGTCTCGAAATTAAGTCATTTTACAACCTCCAATCTTTCACCAGGGCAGGGGAGGGATATCTCGTCTCCTATTCGTCAGTCTTGTGACAGGCCAAGCAATAGTGGAAAAAAGCCACTCCAGCTGACAGTCCGATTCACAAATCCCCCCACATCGCGCGCTGTCAAGACTTCTTTTTTTCAGACAGTAAGCTAGTGAGCAAGGAAAACACAGTGAGTTCTACCAAGTTATAATCTTCAACCGAATAATGTCCTAGGCAACAAAGGCTGTCAGTCACCTTGTGATAGTGTAATTTTCAACATTATAAATGGAACAAACTCATTAAATAAAAAATATAATTCTGAAATAAACTATTTCAGAACTATAAAATTTCCTAAAACGTTTATATGTATCTAACCTGAATCTGATATAGAGGATAATGTAACCTTCCGAACACATTTTCAAATGAATTACGTTGTTCCTTTCTTACATCATATCGGGAATAAACTCATTGTAATCTAAAATATGTATCTCAGGTCTAGAATTTGTTTTTCTAAATGTTTTCTTAAAACTAATCTAAGTTGTAATGAATTCGTGACAATGAATGCTTCTACAACTAAACGTAGTACATTTAAAAATAAAACCCATATTAATTTGATACATTATAAAAGGAAACACATTATCTTTCAACAAATTATTTTAGAGCTGTGATTTTTCTCAAAGTATTATAAATATAACCTGGATCAGATGTGGATAAAATCGTTGGTGCTTTGTTAAAATTGTAATTCTAACTTTCGAATACTATTGCGATGAATTAAATTGCGATTCTAATTAACTACATCCTAAACGGAGCAAACTCATCGTCATCAACAAGTATCTGAGATCTAGAAAATTTCCTTAAACATTTAAACATTTACAATCAAGTTTTAGATGTCTGACTAAATCTTCAAATAAATTCTGATGTTAATTCCCTACTCTCTTAAAACGAATGAGTGGATTTGGTTGCTCAAAAATGAGTTCTAATTTATTGGATCGTGAATGAGTTGATTTTTAAATGTTTAGCTCAACTTGATTTCAGCTGTTATTTTTCTATTGTGCTCAAGGAGAGCTGAAATGAAACAACTCAACTTGATAAAAATTCACTCATTACCGAGCCGTTCTTTGCGATTCGTTCGTCTCGTCTCGTCGTCGCGCCTGCCCTCACAAGATGGCGAATGTAAACATGAAGTTAAAGAAGTTTACTTAATGATGAAACATTGAGGAAGAGGATGGACCTGATTTACTCGGTAAGTTTTATAAAAGCATTTAATTTATACTTAGTTTTCAGTGGAATTGTATGTACTGATTTTATTTTAATCTTGAAGCACGTGGTAACGGATTTCGTATACACACTAACTTAATTTACACACATACTGTGCCTCCCTAGCATATAAAGCTTTAAAATTTTGAAAAAATTCTCCTGCATTTCTTAATTTGTTGTAAAAATAAATAACTAAAGATTCCTGCATACGCTCAGCGTCACTGCCGGCAGCTTATTTTAGAAACGCTTCTATATTTTAAAATTGTTCTGCCCTTTTATTTTTTACTTATTTATTTTCGTTTAAAATGTCCTGTTTATTACTTTGTTGATAAATAAATAAATAAGCTGATCACAGCGTCATGTAAAACCAAGGGGGGATGAGGGGAGGTGAAAATAATAAAAGTTTTCTTTTTCGATTGACAAACTTTATGTCAGATATAACAGTACTAAGTATTTTGTGAAAGTAATTTTTCAGATGAATCATATCAACCAAAAATATGTTTTATAATTTGTAGTAAATAATTTTGTGAAAAATTACAAGAATTTCGAAAGAATTGTTTCCATCTCTATAATAGGTAGATGTGCCAGTAATGGACAGCCCTTGATGTTTTTGGTTAAAAAAAAATAATAACAGATAAATATTTATCTTTAATTATTTATTTTATAATTCCCCCTTGCACTGGGTTATTGTTGACACTTTTAATCAAACCCACCAGGAAGCAGAAAATGTTTTAAAGTTTCGCTGTTTTTCTGTGAAAATCTTAATGAAGAGGTTAAGAAATGGCTTTGTTTAATTAATTTATATATTTTTTATTTTCTTGCAATATTTGAATGGTTTTGTTTGAGTAGCAATAGAAAACTTAGAATTTGATGTACTAACGGCCATTTACAAAATTTCATTTATTTTTAAGATTTTAAGACCTGTCTGTGTTCATTACTGGAACACTTAATTAGTCAATTTCCAGTAAAGGACACCCCATGTAAGCATTGCTAAAAATGCAATTTCAGTAACGTTCATAATGCATTTAAAATCCTTTGACTTAACTGAAAACTTAAGTTTTTAATTTTTAAATTGCACTTACCAGAATGTAATAACACTAAAATTTTTATAAATAACTGCTTTTAAGTTATTTTATTGATTGATAAAATTTTAATATATTATGCTTTTTTTAAAATATGCAAGGTATATATATAATCTGGCAATCAAATCAGCCAGGAAGCAGAAAATATTGTTTAAGAGCACAGTCAAAGAGGGGCTCATAGGGCTTAATCCCTCTCCGTTTAAATAAAAACAATTAAGTTACAGAAGCTATTAAAAATCTATTTTCTGTCTTAAATGTTTCCTTGTTCACCTCTGAGCCCCCCGCCACACACACACACACAAAAAAAAAGTAATACTATTAATGAAAGTTATAGGTAATATTCATGAAACAAGTAAATCTGCAGATCAGTGGCCTCAAACATCAGTTCTACAGTTTTATTTTGAAATTATTTTATTTAGTGTTTAAAATATTCAACTCAAAATATCATTTCTTTCATATTTGTAATATTAATTATTATAAATGATACATCAAGTAGTCTCTGGAAGAATAATTGCTAAAAATAGTGAGACTAAACACTAATATTCGAAAACTTTTTTTTAATTAGGGTGAGCTTCCAGTAATTGACCACATGCCAGTAATTGACCAAAAACACATTTATGTGTTAAAAACAAGAATCAATGTGTTGATAAAGTATTTTTGAATGCTGAATAAAAATATCTAACATACAATGAATTGCATAGGAAAAAATTATTTTTGCTATCTATATTCTGATTGAATGTAAAAAATCAAAGAAAATGCACCTTCTAACAATATCAAAAGTGAATACACTCTGTAATAGTAGTGTTGTTTTGTGAGTTGTTTTATTAATCTTGCAGCATCAAGTTTAATTTAGTTCCATTGATTCATCAAATGAGGTGTGTAGTTCATTTTTGTTTGTTTTAAGTTAATCATTATGCATTTAATATTAAATTCATAAATTAAATGACGTTAAGGGGGGTGGTCAACTACTAGATGTGTGAATGTTAAAAGCATTCAGTAATTGACCAAAATGGTCAACTACTGACTTTTTGCTTGTTTGCATCCATTCCTTTTCATACTTAAAAAAATACATAGATTTCTATTATGAAAGCAATATTCATCAATTTTTTATTTAAAAAATGAGTTCTTTCAGTAGTTGACCAGGGTGGTTAATAACTAAATATGCTTGGTCAATTACTGATCAAGCAAACACACATTTGTTATGTTAAGAGGGTCACAACACATTTATATCATAATAATGCAAGAAAAGTGTAATTAAAATGTAAAGATAACAAAATTAGTATAGTGAGGCTCTAAACATCATTAGGGTTTGTCACACAAATCTTATAAAAAAAATGTTTTACGAAACATAGTTCGTGGTAGATTTCTTTTACAATTGTTGTGGAAGTATGCTGTTAAAATTGCTATATAAAATGTTTTTATGCTAATTTTATCCATGACAAAGTTCAACCCTAATTAACTGCAGTTGTATAATAATAAAACATAATAACAATACTGAATTTACATTAACATTATAGTAAGTTTTGAGGGACAAAAATAAAAATATTACTTTTAATCAGCGATTTGTTCAATATATTTTTTTAAACTGTAGAAATATATAGTCAAATTTAATTTTGAATAATAATTAGTGTTAACTACTTTGCACAATAAGCATCCCATTTACATAAAGCATAAAGTGCTGTACATCTATATTTTCCATACAGAGTGATTGACTAGACAAGTTCAGTATGAATTTCCTTCACTTTTTTAGGTTTTCCATGCCAATAAAAACAATTGGTACTTTTCGGGGTACTTCTTAGTTATCCTGTCAACCAATTTCGCTAATTTATATAAATCGCCAAACCAGTCGTCAAATTATACACATTGACATAATTATTATTTTAAATAACGAAAGAACAAATTAGTAAAACATTAATAAAAATACAAATGTCGCATTAATGGCTTTTATTGGCATTTAATCTTACAATTCGGCGACAGTAATTTGGTCAACGGGATAACTAAGAAGTACCCTTTTCAGTTAGCCAGGTGGCAACAATTTTTCAGGTGTCGAGATTGTGTGATGTTACATAACCAAAAACCTTAATAATTGCCAAGGAAAGAGTAAAAGAGAGGATAAGCAAAAAAAAAAAAAGAAAAAAATCTATAAGAGGTTCGAACAGTCCTTATAAAGAGCACAGCTACATATTTTGCTACTACTGCAATTTAAAAATCCTTGGCTTTATGATTGAAATTCTTTTTCTAAAAAAATTCTCAAAAATTTGAAATTCATCATTTTTTTTTTTCAGAAATTTGAAATTTCCCTGATTTTTTTCTGGCTGTCCAGGAGGCTAGACATCCAGTTTCTGTAGAATAAAACTTGGCAAACTTCCCCATTTTTTCATACGATTAATTTTAAGAAGGTTTATCAGTTCAACTTCAGAGTGGTCAATTACTGACATAGTGATGGTCATTTTCTAACATTAAGTGGTCAATTACTGGCAAAATCTCCCTTGACAACTATTATATTAAATATAATAAAATTGCAAAAAAGTAGGCAAAAAATGTTTATTTATTATTGATCCTTATAAGTGATTGTTGCTTTTAAAAAAAAGTTTCAAGAAATATCTCCTTAAATTTAGCACAGAAAAAAAAATTGCGAAGAAACTTTCACTAAATGGTCAATTACTGGGTAGTTCACCCTATACCTTTTAAATTCCCGTTTCAATAATTTGATAGCTGTAATTGCCTGATATTTAGTATTTTAAACTATCCATCTAAAATAATTAAAACATCGATCTTCTTATAATTACAATAACTGATGGAAACAGTAAATGATTATCACAAATATTTTATTAATAACTGGTATCCTAATTGTTAAATTTATTTGAAAATAACTATTTTGTTTCATTCTATGTATTCATTAAATTCTGTTTCTAAGTACAGTCATAAAAACAATTATATTTATTACTTTTTATGGGTTGTCCTGTCCATTGCTGGGCCAGAGGTTGTCCACTGTCTTTTGGGTGTTTTGATACATTTCTGTTATTTAAAATTAAATTTTGGTTCATATTGGGAAATGAGACTGTAAGAAGGGTTATTTAAACTTGGTAAAAACAAACTAGCTACATATATACTGGGCTTAGCAGTCATTTTGTTTTTCAGAAAGTAGAACGAAGTGTTTTTAGTGAATGAAAAACCTCTTTCCAGAAAAATATACTACAGGAAGAATTTGTTATGTATTGTGAAAGTGATTCGGAATTGAACTGTATTTACCATTTTGTGATCAATAAATTAGCTGTTGAGTTATAAGCATTTTTGATCGTAAAAAATAAACTGTTTGGATTTTAAAGAAGGATTTTTCTAATAGAAAACTCAAAAAATGAGTAAATTTATTTATTCAAAAAAATTTTATAGCATTTCTTGTCACATGGGGTAAAATAGGTATAAGCCATCTTTTTTATGCTAGTTAAGGTCAAGATATGAATGTATGAAAATTGATCAAAATTGAAAGACTTTTGAGAGCAAATTGTTATTGATCCTGTGTTTAAAACTGAAATTGTGCTTTGTTATATGAAATTAGGCTATAAATTAGTTGCGAACATCTGTTATCCGCACTTCGCTTTGGAATGTAAACATTAAAAATCGCTGTTAACCGACAATTTTTGAAAAATCACATTAAATTAAAGTACCATATTTCCGGCCATAAATTAAATTAAAACATATGTTCTAACTTTATTAAATTGGGTGGATTAAGGGTGTATTTGAAAAAATATTTTTCCACCCTCAACAGCTCAAAATTTTCTGGGACATTTTCAGACTCATTTTTAAAAGTAACAACATGGAACTTGCTGGGGTGATTTTTGAAGAGATGCATAAGAGGCCGTGTGATTTCATTTTTCGCTCAATTCATTAGAATTTGATTTTTAAACAATTATTTTCTCTGTATGACCATTTTTTTCATTCCCAGATCTCCCGCTTCCGAAAATTCGGTTCAAAACGCCCACTTTGACAATATTTTCTGCATTTATCAAAAAATCGAAAAGCACGGCGCATTATGTAGTTTCTAAATAAGAGAATTTCCCAGTTTGAGGCGTTTGAAAGCAAAAATGAATCAGAAAATAAGCAGTTTGGGTCTGAATACACCCTTATAACAGGATAAACAGTAAAAAGAGTCGAAGCAATCCAAGGAAGTTAAACCAAAGGTTCTCGCTGCAGTGAATCCAATGATTGGTGGCTGGGTCGTTGTGAAATTCAGTGTAAAGAAGTCTGTTCAAGAATTTACAGGTCTTATTATTGATATCCTTTATGAAGATGAATACACTGTAAAGTTTGCAACAAAGTAATCTGCCGGATTAAGTCTTCCTTGAGAAAGACGACATTGCTGATGTGCAGAGTGAGATAATATAGGCGAACACCGTTCGCAGAAAATTTTCAAAGTTTGCAGGCAATTTTGATGTTTTTCTTTTTTACAAGTTTCTTTATTTAAAAAAAGCAATTAACAAGACACCAGGTGAAGAATCGGTGTAACGCACGTTGCAGACTATTGACAAGGTCTGTAGACTATTTTTCAACGGGAGAAAAAAAAAAAAGTTTGCTAGAAAGTATTTGCCATGTACCATAGTACAGTATTTTTTGGAAAAAGCGTCGCGGCTCATACGAGTTAAAAACTTTAAAATATTGTAAGTGCGGTGCTTATGCCGGAACGGCGGGTACAATTCCTTTTTTTTCCCCCTCCTGCCAGGGCCGGTAGCAGAAACAGTGCAGCACTGACGCGGGTGCTGCAGATTATGTTAGGCTTTGCAGATTAATTTAACAGATTAAAAATAAATTTTGTGTTAAAAAATAAATGTTAAATGTTCAAATCTTTTTAAATAAAGTTTATTTGGTTGGAAATTTTAGTGAATGTTTATGTGCTTGTATATAATTTTTCATTTTTGCTTTTGGCGGCAATACAGCACTCGGGAGGAGCACAGCGTTTTTTGCAGAAAATTTTAAAGAAATTATTTGAGTTCGCAGACAGTTTTACATTTTATCTAAGTCTGCTGATGTGGAGGCATCCCAAATTGTCAGGAAGTCTATCTCAACCAAGCTGTACCAGTCGTTGCCATATACATATTTTGTACATAAATTTTCATTCACTTATAGCTAGTTAACTTTATAAATTGCTTTTGATTTAAAATATTTTTCAGTTAACTTAATTTCTCATTTTTTCCTACAGATACTCATGCTGATATCTATCTGCTTTTGAGCTGCATTAAATAATAAAAAAAAAAACAACTTTTAAAATGAAACACTGTTAGAAACATGATTCAGAGCATGGACGTAAATTGATGTGGTGAAAATTAAGAACAGTTTGGGGGGGGGGGGGATAGGATTTGTGTGTACTTGTATCTTATTTCTATTAGTTTCATAAGAGATTTTATTTGTCAAGAAAAAAATGTAAACAAAGTGAAAGAGACAGTTTTTTGTCTTCCCTCCTCGCCCCAGTTTACATATGATTCAGAGGATGAAGGTACAAAACTTTTAAATGGTCTATACATTAATTATAATGTAATTCAACTTTAACCAGCATATACCCATTTTACCCTGAACTGAGATAAAATGGGTAATTATGTTGAATTTAGACCTAAAGTACATAATGTAAAAAATATTGAACAAAAACATGATAATATTTCATAATGTTTCTGCTATGAAACATTAAAATTAAAAAAAAGCTTTTTTTATACCCATTTTACCCCGGGTGACCCTAACTAAAGTTCCACTTTCCTAATGTCCCCAATAGCAGAATTTTCGATGTCCATCTGCAGCAAACCAAAATTTATCTGCAACCTAACAATACTGAAACAAGCTACTATCTTAAATACTTATAGTGACCCATAAAATAAACAGAAATTGCATTTCACATAGAAAATTAATAAGAAATACAAAAACTCTTAAATCAAAGTAAATTTTTGGTGAATTTTTTTAAGCACAATATTATTTTTAAGCTGGTAGATTAATCTGCAAGGTCTAAAATAACCTGCATCGCTGCTGCCGTGCTGCACAGTTTCTGCTACGGAGCTAACACCTAACTTCGAGTTGTCGGATTAAGCAGCATACACCGAGGAGGAGGGAGAAATTACATCCATCCTAACTCAATTTTAGTTCTTGCATATAAACCCCACCCACCTCACTCCTTTGGAAGCATGACATTGTCATGACAAAAGTTTTTTGGAGGTACCTCATAAAAACATCAAAAAATTTCTGTGTCCTACCCAACACTAAACCACCCAGAAGTGAAAAACTTGTCATGTGATCAAAAACGCTTATAACTCAACAGGTAATTTATTGATCACAAAATGGTAAATACAGTTCAATTCTGAATCTCTTCCATAGTCGAGCTTTCCAATTTTATATCTTTCTGTTAAAAAATGAATTTGAAAATGTGTCAATGTTTTGTACTTGTTGAGTAGTGATGTAGAGAGGGACCTCAGCTATCCAATGCAAAAAAAACAGAATTATTTAAAAATGTCCAAATGAAAACGAGTTATTAGAAAATACTCTCCACCCCCCTTTTAGAAAATAGCATTAGCTTGCAAGTGCCTTCACTTGCAGGGACTCACTAAGGCTCCTGTCTCTGCAAGTGAACAACACACTCGAGTGCTATTCCTATGAGGAGGTTTTTGGCTGATCTCATTTGCATTTTTTTTCCTTTTTTGCGGCATTGTATAGCTGATTTGATCTTCAGTGCCCCTTGTTTACTTTAATTTTAATCGCAGGTTTTTTTTTTTTTTTTTTTTAAGACAATACTTTCACTTTTGGAACAGATTCTAAAAGTAAAAGTAATTTCTCTAAAAAAAAAAAAAAAATTCTGCAATCAAAATTGAAAAAGTAAACGAGTGCCATGAGGATCAAGCTCAGATGTCCAACCCCCCTCCCCCCCCAAAAAAAAATTATATGTATACATACATATATATATATTTTTTTTTTTTCAAAATGTCAAAATGCAAATAAGAATAGCATTAACCCGCGAGTCTTCACATAATGGGGTAGGGGAAAAAAATACAAAGTTTGTCAAAAGTTAAAAAGCACTAATTTCATTAAAATGCGAATATTGCCAGAGAATTGTAAAAAAAAACAAACTCAAATTTCACTAAAGAATCATGAAAAAAATATGAATTTTGTCAAAGGATCTTGTGGAATTTTTGGAAAATTTTCCGCACATGCGTCTATATTATACAACTGTGTCTGCAACACTTTGGCAAAATTTATTTTATTTTTTTGCAACCATTTGGCAATTTTTTTTTCTGCAACGCTTTAGCAAAATTTATTTATTTATTTATTTCAGCGACCTTTTGATGAATTTCGTAAGGGGGGGGGGGGGGGGGGTCCTGCGACATTATGACTAATTCCACATTTTTCGCGTGATCCATTGGCGGAATTTATTTATTTATTTATTTATTTTTGTGGGTGGGGGGTCCCTTGTCAAAACGTTTTTTCTGCTATCTTTTGACGAAACGTGCATTTTCTTTCCGGACTCTTTTACAAAATATGCTTTTTTTTTTTCGTAATCCTTTGAAGGAGTTGCCATTTTCTTTTCCCTGCTATCTTCTAACGATACATGCATTTGTTCCCCATCCTTTGACGAAATTTTCATTTTATTTGCAATCCTTAGACAAAACTTATTTTATTCGTGATCTTTTTAATTACGGGTGCACAACTTTTTTAAGATAAGGGCTTTTTAGAAAAAGTCTGTTTTGTCGAGGCCCACACGTGAGAGAATTCTATTTCGAGTAGCCGATCGACGAAATTTGATTTTTCTGCACATTATCGACAAAAATTGTGATATTTTCATTTCAGACCAATGAAATTCTTGATTTTTCTGAGACTGATCGACAATTCGCTATTTTCCATGCATTATGGACAAAATAACATATTTTCGTGTCTGACCAACGGAATTAGTGATTATCAATCAACAAAATTTGCAATTTTTCTGACTGATCATGAAATTCATGATTCTGCATTATCTCTGATGAAATTTAAAAAAATTTTCAGGCAATAAATTGACAAATTTGAGATTTCTTTTTCTCTCTATAAACTGATGAAAATCATGATTGGTTCTGCAGTCGATCAACAGAATTCTCAATTTCTTCGTGCATCGAGAAAATTCGCTATTTTACCATAACGAAATTCTCAATGTTCCTGTACACAATCGACAAAACGCACAATTTTTCCATGCCCGATCAATGAAATTCACGATTCTTAAACTGACTGATGAAATTTTCAATTTTTTTTGTGGCAAATTGACGAAATTCATTGCAGGCCACAGGTTTTGGCATCCCTACTTTTAACAAAATTGGTGTTTTTATTTTAGCTAACGTTTGACGAAATTGATTTTTTCAGTGACAATTTCTCGAAATATGAGACATATTTTTTTATGTCCAAATTTCCAGACTGATGAATGATTTTTCATAATTTTTGGAACAGAATCGCCCCTCAATTTGCAATCAGTCACAGAAATTAACGAGAAACTTGTCATTCAATCTCCGGGGGGGGGGATCTCAAAATTTGTCTCTCGGCTGCAGGACCAAAATATGAATTTCAACAATCTTTCGCCGCAAAATGTATCAACCTGTCGTCCGAAAATATCACAAGGTTCGCAGGATTTGTTTTAAAATGAAACACTTTTTTTCAAACAAATTTTTTAGATGGAAGCCTCCTGCTCATGATGTGTTTTTGGGTGGGATTTCAAAATTTTGGTGATGAATCCCGCCCTGAAATTAAAGTCCTGTACTGTGTTCTACAGTAGTCTTTAAAATGAAGAAATCATGTGTTAAGCATTGATTATGTAACTGTCCAACTCTTCCTGAGAAAGTAAATAAGTAACTATTTTCCCATTGGGTGTAATGTAAAAAAATACTTTTGACTGTGTCTGGGTGAATGTAACTCTGGCAATAATGGGTCATTTGCCTGGATATAAAATGCAGGGGTTTTTTTTTCAATTATTGAAAGTTTTCCTAAAAATTAGCCTTTAAAAATTTCTTTAGCTGTAAAATACTTTTTTTTTTTTTTCTGTGGTGCTTTCAAATTGTTGCTGTCAAGTTTTGGCGGATTCCATCTAGTTTATTTTTAAACATGGCATCAATTGTTGTCTTTGGTTTATTAAATTTATCTTGTATTCTATAAATAACTTCGTCCTTTATTAAAATTGATTGAATTAGTTTTCAAAATTTCGTTGTCATTCAAACATTAAAAAAAAAAAAAAAAAAAATCTTCAAAAAATTTATCATGAGGTCAGTGAATTAGGTGCTCTACTGTATATATATTTTTTAGAGGAGGCGTGGATTGGTTATAATTTCTCAAAATTAAATTCAGTCAATTACAAATACCACAACAGTGCCAGTTGTTAGTTTAGTCTATTTTGAATGATTTTTGAGCTTCAGTATGATTTTTTCAGATTACGATTTCAGATTTTTTGTCAAATCTGAAAGGGTAGAAATTTAAATTTTGGTATAAGGCAGAATTGATACCAATTCATAACAATATGTGCATATATAGGTAGTGAAAGAAGTGATTTAGATTTTTCAAAAATAACCTTTTTTTTATTTAAAACAAAATCTAAATTTTTTGACAGTTTGAGAAAACAATTCTTCTAAGCATCTAATAAAAAAGAAATTAATTATAAATATGAATTTTGTGATGAGATATTCCAAGAATTGTGGGGCATTTCAAAGGCCATAGAATAACACAGGAAAGTGAAAAAGCAACTTATCTCTGAGAAAGGAGCTTTAATCTGATTATTCTAATAAATTTTAATTGCAACAAAGGGATAGCTTAATGCAGTGAGTAGCCAGTTATCCAAAAACACGTGAACCCAACAATTCCAGATAATTTACTTTATACTGTATATATTTTTAATTATGCAACAGTCCCATCGGTCCAATTTATTGCTTGGGTAAATTGGAGGGAAATGAATTTCCTTTTTTGTATGTTTCAGGCACTTTCGTATAAACTCATCATTACGTCTGTGTTTTGAAATTTTAAGTTAAAACCATTGAAACATTTTAAATCGATAACATTGTTTTTGCACATTTTCATTTTAGGAACAATATTTTGATCCTATCGCTCAAGCTGGTATGGTTGAATGGAGGTTTAAAACAATGAAGTTAAATTTAACACCATCCCAAAAGAAGTACCAACAAAGAGGACTATCAAAGAGGCACGTGATAATCCTGAGGAGGTGTATTATCAGCAAGAAATAGAAGACAGGGTATAAATTTACATATTAATCTTAAATATATTTTTTAAGTTTTTTGTCATTGGAATTTCTTTTTTTTTTGTGTGTGTGTGTTTTGTAATTGTTTTGTGACCTTACAGATACATATGTGAAAAAAAAAATTGTTTTCATATTAGTAAACTTCATACCTAGCATCTTACACTATATTGCCATTAATGATCGGCAACTTTCAATTTTAGACATTTTGTCAAATATTTAGAAATATGCTTGACATATTCATCTGGAATTTCAGGATTGAAATGAACAGGTATGATCTCATATTTAACAATGTCGATTTAATAAGGGGATCAATTAGGGGGGCAACAAAAAATCAAAGAAAAAATATATATACTTGGGATCACCCTGTAAAATAAAATGCACGAAATGATCTACCGCTACCGAATATAAATAGACATTGTGCAATATGTGTATTTTTTGTGTAAGACTAGCACGTATATTAATAGAGATATAGCGATTTATTTAAAAAAATTAAATTCTTGCATGATTTTTGCTTATAGCACGCAGAATTTTCAACCCAATTTAACGCCGGTTTCAGAAAAATTGACAAAATATAATAGAAACAGTATAGTGCAATTGGAATATAAATATATTAAATATTTTAGGTAATATGAGCAGTTGTATGAAATAATATTTATCTGTGCATGCGTGAACGATAACAAGGATCATTTTACATAATTTAATAGTCAACTCTATGGAGCAACTTATTTTTAAAAAATCTAGTCAAATGTCGTAAAAATTCAGAAAGATATCGGCGTTAAAGTGAGCAAATTTTTAGTTGTTCTTTAAAAGCAGCTGAATGATAAGAGATTTTCCACAAATTGTCATTTTTTAATTTTTTTTTTCTTTAATTTCCATTTTTTACTGATGCTTTAGTTATTGGATAACCACCAGAACGAGCCTATACCATGATCAAAAGAAGTATAAAAATCGAAGCATTTTTTCAAATCTACTCGTTAATACTTACTAAATACTTTTTTCTGAAAGTCAGTTAATAAAAATTGAAAATTTGTGGAAAATCCCTTATCATTCAGTTACTTTTAGAGAAAAACTAAAAATTTGCTCACTTTAATGCCGATATTCTTCTGAATTTTTACGATATTTGACTAGTAGATTTTTTTTAATAAGTTGCTCTATAGAATATTAAATTATGTAAAATGATCCTTGTTATCGTTTGCGCATGCACAGATAAAAATTATTTCATACAACTGCTCATATTTCCTAAAATATTTAATATAGCTATATTCCAATTGCACTATATTGTTTCTATTATATTGTCAATTTTTCTGAAACTGGCGTTAAATTGGGTCGAAAACCCTGCATGTTATAAGCAAAAATTATGCAAGAACTTTTTTATTTTTTTAAATAAATCGCTATATTTCTATTAATATACGTGCTAGTCTTACACAAAAAATTACACATATTGCACAATGTCTGTTTATTTATATTTGGTAGTGGTAGATAATTTCGTGCATTTTACAGGGTGATCCCAAGTATTATTTTTTCTTTGATTTTTTTGTTGGCCCCTAATTCCCCCCCCCCCCCATTAACAAATCGATATTGTTAAATATAAGATCATACCCAGGGATATGTTTAGGAAAATTTTAGGTCCTTTAAAGGACCCTTCACAAAATAATTTATTCTTAAAACAGGACCCTTCACAAAATTTTTTATCCCCAAACAGGACCCTTCACAAAACATTTTATCCCAAAACAGGACCCTTCACAAAATTATTTGTCTCCTAAATAGACCTTTCACAAAGTATTTTCACCTTCAAATTGAATTTTTCACAAATTTAGTCATTTAAAAATAAAATCTGGTCTGTAAGTAAACAGTTGAACTCACCAAAGAGCATATTACTTAGCTTTTTTTATATGAAGGATAGAACATGAAGACATTGATAATTTAAAATTCACAAAATTATGACTAGAATTTTCAAAAAAATAAGAAAAACTTCACAATTTCACAAAAACAGAACCCTGTGAGAAAAGTGTGGACAGACCCCTGATACCTGTTTTTTTTTTTTTTTTTTTTTTTTTTTTTTTTTTTTTAATACTGAAATTTCAGAAGAATCTGTCAAGTATATTTCTAAATATTCGACAAAATGTCTAAAATTGAAAATTGCCGGTCATTAATGGCCATATAGTATATCTTTCCTATGTGTTTAGAATGCAGTGCTATCCAGTTTCAGTTAATTTATTTAGTATCATCTATCAATCAGATTCATTTGCCCAATAATGCACATTTTCTTCCAAGATTAGATAGAAATCCGTGACATGTGTTAGATTTGGAAGTTTTTCTTTTTAATGATAGGTAATTTTTAAAATAGAAGAGAGTAATGTTGGCGGTATAGAAATAGCATATAAAATTTAATTTTGTCATAACATTATGCAGTTTAGAAAAACAAGTCTGTATTTCTGAAATAGATATTCCTAACATGTATTTGATATGAAAAACATTTTTGTTAAAAATAGTTCCAAAAAAAAAAAAAAGGAAGCAAATTGCAATTGGATTTTCAAAATTCACTGTTTATTGAAAAAGTTTTAACAAATTTCAATGAAAGTAAGCCTTTCGATATTATTTTTCCCTTTTTCTTACATAATTATCACTTTGTTATTAATTAAATTATGATTAAAGGTACCGTTAAGAACATTGAAAGTTTCGATTATCTTTGTGAAATCTAGAATTTTTATAAATCTAGTCTTAGTCTTGATTTTCGAGGTTATACTGTATTAAATTAGACATGTATGTCTCAGACACATGCATTTGATTGTTGGAAGAAAACTGCCGTTTGACTGCTTAGTTAGATTTTATGGGGTAAGGTTAAACATCATTGTTGTAATAAAACATTTCATATTTAGAATGAATTTAAACGTAGTTTCTTCCCCCCCCCCACCCCCAAATTTAAATGATATTTTCGAAAGTATCAAAAATATCCGATATTTTGATATATATCCGATATTTTCAAAATAGTCAACTTATTGCTGATAATAAATATATTCAAGCATAATATAAATTAGAAACTAAAACATATTCCACTTAACATGAAAACTTAAACAATACATTAAAAGTGCAGTTTTCTTTTTCTTTCTTTTTTTTTTACACTTAGAACAAAATTTAAAATCAACTAATTGAAAACAGAAACAATTTGCTTTATACGCTTACATCAGATTCTTTTATAGTGAAGCTGTATATATAACTGAGTATCTAAATTAGACAGTTTATGTTTCAGTGTCTGTTCTGAATTATGTCCCTCATAATAATCTACAGTTAAAAGTAAAAAAATCAAAAATAAAGTTTGAAAAAGATATTTGTTTTCTTCGGCTAAAAAAGTAACTATCAGAGACAGAAATTCCTTATTTACAGAACAACACAGTCCATAACAGTTGAAAATTTCATTTGCACTTGTTTTGACTGAAAATATCAAAACATCTTACACAGTGATATTTTGAAAATAAATATCAGTTAATATGAAAATATCAAAAATCTTGATATTTTGAAAATAAATATCGGATATATATCAAGATATATATCGATTGATATATATCATCGAACCCCAGTGATCGCACAGAGGGTTTCATTTATTCATTTTCCATTTTATTCACAATTGGCTGAATTTTCAGTGGTGTAACTTTTTATATAGCTAAAAGTTTTAGTGTATGGTTTTTTATTTCATTTTTTCTTTTCTTTTCTTTCAGAATATGCGTGGGGAGGCGATTGTTTGTGTGTGTTTTGTTTGTTTTTATTCTTGGGGCCGATTTTGTGAAAAGTACAAGTTATTTTTGTGAAAAATAATATTTTGTAGCGAAAGTTGAAATCCAGTTACTCAAACTTAAATGAAGAATTTGACAAAACTCCTTTAAATCCCCTTGCTAAAAAGTTTGTTTTCAGTGAGCTGGTTTTATTTACAATTTACACATTTTAAAACAGTTTGTATGAAAAAGAATGTTACGAAGGGGCCCATTTTATTAAATTTATTTTTGTGAAGGGGCTTATTTTATTAAATAGATTTTTGTGAAGGGCCCTAAATTTCTCTTGGAATGACCCCTGTATATGTATTTTCATATTTAGAATAAATTTAATATGAAATGTAGTTTCATTTTTTCCCCCAAATTTAAATTATTGTTTAAAAAGATATGTTTGTATACATTTTGAAAATGGTAACAAAGGGGAATTTTCAACAATATTTTAAGAACTTGCTTAAGACTTTAAGAATTTATTTATATTTACTTTAATCTAAAAACTAAAATGTTTTAAAAGGTTCATAATCACTCCTTTACATTACAATTTTTCCTATTTAACTTAATTTCAATATTTTCTTTTAACACAGGAGAATAGTGACCTCATGGAGAAATGCAATTCCACTGCGAGGAATGTAATTCAACAGCCCTATCGAATCTCTGAAGGATCTTCAGCAGAGAAAGAATACATATTTTCTTGTCTTGACGAGAAAATTTTTAATGAAAACACTGCATCTGTTGTTAAAATTGCTATCAATGCACTGCATCTGTTGTTAAAATTGCTATCAATGCTAAGTTTGTTTTTTCTTTTTGTTAAATAAAATTGTTAGTAAATAATGTTGTTGTTTTTTCCCCCACAATATTTTGAATTGCACATTTGGCTCCTGCTTTTGATATAAAAAGCTACAATCTTATGCCATTTTAAAGTTTTATATTTCACAACAAGATTAAGAAGGAATAACTGCAAGAGAGTACCTAATGGGTTGGTGTTTATCCATTCAAGACATTGTTCCTTCTAATCCAGAAGCTAAATTCTAAAAATTATTATTGAACATAATTTAGTTTCAACAAATGATATAAAGAATTAAGTTGCATGTTGTTTGAGTCAATAAGCTCAATTTTCAGTTATTTATGCATTTGACTTTTATACTACAATATTTAGTAGAAGGTTCTTCATATACAAAAAAAAAAAAAAAAAAAAAAAATAGTATCATGACCAAAATTCTAGCTATAAGTTTTAGGATACTTGAATCCAAATCAAATGAAAGTACACATAGTGCATGAAAAATGGATAAAATTCCTAACATTTGCATATCGAGACAGATTTGTAAGTCTATTGGTCGGTAAAAGGCCATTTAAGATTTTCATTTGCATTAAAAGATCTTTTCAAATGTTAAATAGTGAACCCAAACCTTATTTTTCAATATTCTACAGTTATTTTGGTGCATAATTTATTTGTAAATGTATCAACTGCATTAAATTGACATTTATCACTCAGTGTTAATTAGCATAAAAAAAGGCTTAACAATAAATATTTCTTTAAAAATTATTCTATTAAGAAGTAGTGTGAATTAAATCAAGGGATAGTTACAACAAAGTATATAATGGGTGGGTGTTTATCTTTTTTGAAATATTTTCAATTTTACTTATTAAGGCCTAACACTAGCCATGTGACAAGACCTGTGATAATGTTAATTCCATGGGGAAGTTATTTTCAAATATCTTGCTTGGATTTTTAATATTTGTACATGATTCTTTTTGCATATGGTAGCTGAAGATAATATGTATTGTGGCTAGTTTTTACTTTTTTAATTTATATTTTATTGTAAATACTTTCATTTTTGGAACCGATTCTAAAATTTATATCTTAATACAGTAGACGCTCGATTTTACGAACTCAGTGGGATTCATATAATGTGTTCGTAAATGGGAGTAACATCAGTTCGTAAAATTGGACGTCTACTGTATAAGAGAAACTAACCAAAATTAAAAATTAGCCTGCATAAAGATCCTATATCCCTCCCCACCCCTCCAATATATATATATATATTTTTTAAAAAATCCAAACAATGTATTTGAAAATAACTTCTCCATAAGATTAACACAAGCATCCAGATCTTTTTTAGCGACTAGTGTAGGATCTTAAGGCTGTTCTTAACTGGTCTGCTCAACAAGCACAAAGCGTTTTGATGCATTTACAAATTAATTTTTTTAACGGAAAGATATAAAATTGGAAAGCATTGTTATGGAAGCAATTTGGAATTGAACTGGATTTTCCATTTTTTGATCAATAAGTTATCTGTTTAGTTATAAGCGATTTTGATTATGTGACAAACGTTTTCGCCCGCTGTGGTATGTTTTTTCTCCTTTCGCGTGGAAATTCAGTTCAAAACTTCCACTTTGACACTATTTTCTGAAAAATCTATTGTGTTTAAAAAAAAAAATGGAAAAAGCAGCTCGATTACATAGTTTTAGAACAACACCACCAGCTGGTTTCATGCATTTTCGATCAAAAATAAATTCAAGCTTATGTCAGAAAGTTGCCCTTTTGGATTTGAGAACACCCTTAAGGGGAGCAGTCATCTTTTAAAAGTTGTCACTGGGATTTTTCCTTCCCTTGGTGATTTCAAGTTTTGTTTTTTTTTAGTTCTTAAGATTGGTTTTTATAATTGTAATTTTTATTTAATTATAAATCAGTTATTTTTTCAATCAAAAAATAGTCATTTACTATTAAATAAGAATTACAGTTATATAAACCAATATGAAGGAGTATAAAATTAGTTATTTTAATTTGAAAATGTGGCAAGAATTCTGTGTTATTTTGAATTACGTTGATAAAAATCGATCACAGGTTACTGAATTTCATTTAAAATGACATGATTTTATTTAATCAGTTAATTAGAAATCGCTCAAGGGTTTGTTTGGTAATTTTGGCGAGTTCTCTTATGAATGAGTTTATTAGAAATCACTCAAGGGATTTTGGATGAACTCTTAAATGAGTTGATTTAATCCATGTATGAATTGTTACAAATAGCTCAAGTGCTACTGGATTTAGTCTTAAATGACTCAATTTCACTCAAGTATGAGTTGGTTACAAATCACTCAAGTACTACTGGATTTTACCTTCATCGATTTGATTTCACTCAAGTATGAGTAAAATAGAGACCACTCAATCATGAGTTGCCTAAAAACAACTCATTCACTCGAGCTGTTTCAACTCTTTATGAGAAGCTGACTTTCAAATCATGAGATGAGTGGATTTCGGCTCAACTTGAGTTATTTTGGCTCTTTCGTTTTAAGAGTGTACACCATAAAGAAAACAAACTCATTTTCTTCCCCCAAACTATCTTAGATATGGAAAATTTTCCTAAATGTTTTTTATAAATCTAATCTAACCGAGATCAAATTATGGAAGAATTTGTTGATCTCATGTTAAAGTTATAATAAAACCTTCCGAACACATCTTCAAAAAAATTACGACGCTAATTTGCTACACCGCAAGCGGAACAAACTCATTGTCATCAGCAAACTATCTCAGATCTAGAAAATTTCTCTAAACATTTTCAATCAAGTGTTATCTTATCCATCTCCGTCAGCTGTCTTTTACTCCAAAGTGCTTAGCACTAGCCTGTTGCCTTCACTCTGCGAACTATTAAAATAGATTCCGTGAAGATACAATCTTAGATTCTTTTCCACTTTCGATGTAGGGAGAAGATGGGTCTTCCAGAGATTTAGAAGGAGAAAGCGATGGACTTAATTTGGCATTTGATAAAGTTCTTTTCTACTTCACTAGCGATGTAAAAATGTATAAGTTGGGTTGTAACCGTGGGTTGTAACTTATGATGATGAAGATACCATTCGGATACTTTAAATGTAAAACAGAATACAGACAATCTTGTTAAATACAAAATTTAAATATAAAGCAACATACTTAATTAAGCATACTCGAAATTTTAATATTTTGCTTTTGGCTAATCCCTTTAACCCTTTATGCTCAAACGGTACTTTTAACTATATTTAAAGAAAATGCAATGCAAAATTCATTTTATTCGTATACTAATAAAAGTAGATTGTATAGTCTTGGGGAAAGAAAAGGTAAACACCCCCTACTAACTCTGCAACAAATTATTGTAGAAGAAAGGTACTTGTACCAAACGATTGGAAATAAAGTCTGCTTTTAAATGATGTAAACAAAATTTGCTTAGGGGTCTATATACATATCGAAACAAACCAAAACTTCATTTTTTTTTTTCAATAACAATACCCAATTTTGACACCATAAATAAATTCTACACCCTTCCATTAGCCTAAATCCAAATTTTCACGAAATTCGTACGGTTACTTTCAGAGAAATTAATTATTTTAAAATGAGCCAATTTTAGGGGCTGTATCCAAATTGAAGTTCGGTAATCGATTGTTAAAATGCTATAGAGTTATGTCACTTCTATTAATGTATTATTTCTTGCCGATATGATCATTTCACTCGTTTAATATGTTTCGTCTATTGCCGAGTGATTGATCATATCGGCAATAGACGATATGATCTAGCCCAAACGTTTCAATAAAATGAGTAACGCATAATTTTTCAAATTAAAAATTCAATAAAAAATGAAAATAGTTTTTTTTCAAAAGAAATTATGGCCATTTTTCCCCCCATTCTGACCAGAAAATCAGAGTTCTATCTTTTTACAGCTGCTCTTTCATCATCACCTAACACTTCATTTATCATGGCTGCTTCATAATAATGGAAGCCATCAGTCCATCAGAAGAAAATAACTCGGTTAAAGCGGAAACTCGGTTGCCGGGCTCGGATAATCAGGATTCTGCTGCAATGCGGTTTTGAAGATACACTAACCCAAACTTTGAATCTTTTCTTGATTTTCGTCGTGTTTAAAAGATACAACACCCTTTAAATTATTCCGTAATTAGTAAATTAGGTTCATAAAACTTTATAACTAAAATAAGTTTCTTGTTTAAAAACTTTTCTTATGACCAAATCCTGAATACATCACATTTTGAAGCTCTTATAAAGCTGCATAAAAATATTTGTAAAAATAAATGCTAACTTCCGTTTTAATCTCCGATTTTCATTCGTAAATTCTACATTTAAAATGGATGACAAAATGTCATTTAAAATATTTTATTTCTTTTTTAAACATATAAAATAAATAGTCTCATCGAAAGTCTATAAAAATGCATGTTGTGTTAATATTTATAACGATCGTTGTGTTGTTTAAGAAAAAACTTTTAACAAAAATAGACTTTTTTTATGAGATATACATTTTTGTAACGATTGTTGTGTTATTAGGTAGTTTTCATTACTAAAAGCTACCTATTGCAGCCGTTCGGAGGAAAGCGATTTCAAAAAATTTTGGTATATTTTCATCGATCATAACCCCCAGACCCCGAAACCACACTCCGTTCAAATGTTGATATATACGTATATATATATATATCTGATCTTTGTCACACTGTAACTCTTCTATTTATGTACCGATTTGGATGTAACTTCGTGTATACATAGTGCATACCAATGTCTCGACCGAGTTCGTTGGCCAGCTTCATCCGCTCTCTTGTTTCACAATGGCGACCATTTACATTTTTTTTTTTAATTTAAAATTTGAAATGTGGTATCAAAAATTGAAAATTGAAACATATTTTTTTTCTTATGTGTTTGACCTTCATACAAAGATTCCGGAGTATTTTTTGTCTATATCTTAAAAAATGTCTGAGTTATAGCACTTTGAATTTCTAGCTTGGCTGACATTTTGAAACGACCTGATTTTTGTCACGCGATAACAGGCGTATTTATGAACCGATTTGGATGTACCTTGGTGTGTACATAATACGTACCAATGTCTCGACCGAGTTCATTCGCCAGCATCATCAGCCATCTTGTTTCAAAATGGCGGCCATTTAAATTTTTTTTAAATTTTAAAATTTAAAATGAGGTACCAAAAAAATGGCAAATGAAAAAGATTTTTTGTATGTGTTTGACCTTAATACAAAGATTCCGGAACAGTTTTTGTTTCGTCTATATCTAAAAAAATGGCTGAGTTATAGCATTTTGTTATGTGATACAAAAATTCCGGAGCATTTTTTGTCTATATCTTAGAAAAATAGCTGAGTTATAGCACTTTGAATGTCTAGCTTGGCTGACATTTTGAAGCGACCTGATTTTTGTCACGCGATAGCAGGCGTATTTATGAACCGATTTGGATGTAACTTGGTGTGTACATAGTACATACCAATGTCTCGACCGAGTTCGTTGGCCAGCTTCATTCGCCATCTTGTTTCAAAAGGGCTGCCATTTAAAAAAAAATAATTTTAAATTTAAAATGAGTTATCAAAATATTGAAAAATGAGAAAGAATTTTTTTATGTGTTTGACTTAAATACAAAGATTTCGGAACAGTTTTTGTTTCGTATATATCTTTAAAAATGGGTAAATTATAGCACTTTGAATTTCTAGCATGGCTGACATTTTGAAACGACCTCATATTTGTCACGTGATAACACGCGTATTTATTAACCTATTTCGGTGTAAGAAAGCATGTGGATAGTATATCGTAAATGCCTCGACCAAGTTCGCTGGCCAGCTTCATCAGCCATCTTGTTTCAAAATGGAGGCCATTAAATTAAAAAATATATACACTGACGGAAAAAAAATCCCAACACCAAGAAAGACTTGTGTTAGATAAACGAAATTTGGTAGGCGTGTTTATACATCTGAAAGATGACATCGATTGAAATTTCGCACTTAGCGCATAAGTGTAGCGCTAGTAGCGCCACTCAGAACCAGAGTTGGGCAAAATACATCGAAAAACCATTTTCGATACAAAATACAAAATACATTGTTTTTTCGACTTAAAATACAAAATACAAAATACTTTCCAAATTTCAAAAATTCAAAATACAAAATACATTTAAAATACAAAATACATTGAAAAAAAATAAAGACGATTGTGCATTAAATTGCATTAGTCAAATACAAAGCTGGTTTGCAAAACTGATTAATTTTTTAGAAATTATAAATTTCCAAATAAAGAAGCAAAATCAATTAAAACTCAAAAAACGATTTAAAAAAAAAAAAAAAAATCCCTGAAAGATTGGGGCAACATTGTGCTTAAAAGTGTATGAAAGTTGCAGGAATAACTAATAATGAATAAACTACTTTGTAAAGGAAGTTACTCAGTAGGAATAACTGCATGAATTGATTGTGGTAGAGGTCTGCACGGTCCCGGAATTAGCACGAGGTCCGTACCCGGCCCGGCCCGCAGACCGTGCCGAGCTGGCAAAATGGAGGCGAATTTTCAAACGGGCCGGGTTGATAAAAGAAATTAAGCGGGCCTGCCGGCCGGCTATAAAATTTTAGTCGGAGCCGATAAAATGTGAGCCATTTACAATGAAAGTGACTTTCGCGAGAATAAGTATAAATGTGCGTCACGAGCTGATGCTAGTTTCACAACACCAATGCAGAAATATAACATGTCTGGCATAGAGATCAGCATCGGACAGTTACGTGGTGTCTGAGCCTGAGCCATGGCTTAATTTTTTTCAGCAGACTCGTGTCGGGCTGAGATCAGGTTTGCATTTTTTTCTACATAGTCGAGCAGGGCCGGAACTGGACTTTATTGTTCTCAGGATGCGTAGGGAAGGCAGTATGTTTTGTAAAAATATTAATAGCGATAATGAACTTCTCTTAACGGAATCTTTGGAAATATATCTCAAGGTGGTTCTCAAATTCACTGCTCAACAATGAGAAATTTCCTGACACATTTTCTGACTAATGTTTTACTGTAAAGGCTTAAAATTGACAGGCCTGACTATTGATGGGATTTGGAATCGAATAACGTTTTCCCTTTTTTACAAATAAATTACTTATCGAGATACAAGATATTCTTGTCACGTGACTGCAGGTTTTTCTCCTTTCCCGTGCTATCGCTTCCGGAAATCCGATTCAGAACTTTAACTTTGACAGTATTTTCTCAAAGGTATATTGCCTTTATCAAAATATGGATAACTTTATTCGATTACATAGTTTCTGAATAAGAACACCTGCCAATCTTATACGTTTCCGAAAAGAAATGAATTCAGAAATGTTTCAAACAGTAAGCTCCTTTGGATTTGAGAAATGCCTTATTTAATGGCAGAGACATAATTTTTACAAATTTACTTTTTATTATACAGCTTCAAAGGTTATCATGTTTTAACCCTCCTTTTTTTCTTTTATTCTAAACTGCATTAATATTTTAATGAATCCTTATTTGAATGGTGAAAGTCTAAGACTCTAGGTAGTCATTAATGTTGTTATTGTGTATTTTCTGCCTTGCGAACACATAGTAATTTTAAAATATACTGTAAAATTATCCCATAAATATGTATGCAGTATTCCTTAAAAGAATCTTAATTGTATGTTTAGAAAAAATCTGTTTTGTAGAAATTGAGTTGGGCCTCATTTAATTGATTATTCCACGGGATGGGCCTGTTTTCACTGATTTTTGTACAGGCCGGTCAGGGCCGTGAACTGTGATATATAAACGGGCCGGGACAAGATTGTTTTAGTGTGAGCCGGGCCGGACCCGGGCCTGGAAACTCCGACCCGTGCAGACCTCTAGATTATGGATCCGATAACGAATCTCTTTCACGAGGCATAGGATAGCACCGTCCGCTACTGAGTGTTCGAAGCCAAAATTGAGACAGTATTGATTTTCAAAAAAAGCATAAAAAGTTTGGTGCAATTCTATTCAATAGACACACTATGACGCAAAAGTTTAGACAATGACGTCATTCAGCTTTAAAATGTAGAATTATGACGTCAGAATTACAAAAACCTGTAAATATATTCAAAAACTGATTTAAAATGCTATGTACAAAAGACAGTCGTTTTATTTGCTATAATACTAATTTTTTTCATAAAAATTCAAATGTGCTTGTCGCAAAAGTTTAGACACTATTCTAAATTTCTTTGAATATTCGCTGGCATATGTAAATTTAGAATCGATGATGTCACAAATTTGGAGTACTTAAGTTCTGCAAACGATTGCGCTTCATAGTCGACATGCCGAGAGCTAAAGAAATTCAAGTGAATGAGGTTTCAAGGATTTGGCAGTTGAAAGGTGAAGGGAAGAGCGTTTCTGAAATTTCTGCTATTATTAATAGGTCAAAAAAATCTATTTATCGAGTTTTATCGAGTGGTTCCGAATATAAAGCAAAATGTCGGTCTGGGAGGCCACGTGTGACAAATGTACGAGAGGACCACCTGATACAAAGACTAGCGAGTACTCAACAAATAAGCGTACGTGGAGTTCAAAGCTCATCGGGACTCTCTGTATCAAAGGATACGATTCGTAGACGAATTTTGGAAAAAGGAACAATCGTTTATAGCAAAATGCAGAAGAAACCAGTTCTGAAACCATATCATAAGTTACAAAGACTTATGTGGGCTCGAAAGCATATGTCATATGGAGAGAAATGGCAGTCAGTCATATTTAGCGATGAAAAAAGGTGGAATCTGGATGGTCCAGATGGTTGTTTATCGTATTGGCATGACTTGCGGAAGGAACCTCGACGTTTTTGTAGTCGCAGACAAGGAGGGGGCTCGGTGATGGTTTGGGCAGCCTTTTGCTATAATGGACAAGTATCTCTGACCTTCACCAGTGGTCGTCAAACTTCACAGCATTATACACAGACATTAGAAGAAAACCTACTGCCATTTGCTGAGCTTCTTGGGGGTCCTCAGTGGGAATTTCAGCAAGACAATGCTTCAATTCACACTGCAAAACATTCAAAATCTTGGTTTAATTCCCATAATATAAGAGTTCTCGACTGGCCAGCATGTAGCCCAGATCTTAACCCTATAGAAAACCTTTGCAGCATCATGTGTCGCAAAGTTTATAGCAACGCTAGACAATACTCTTCTGAAAAGGAACTTAAGACATCTATTGAGAATGCATGGTACGATATCGATCCACAAACTATGCAAGATTTAGTTTCTTCCATGCAATCTCGTGTATATGACGTAATACATAAGCATGGATGCGCAACCAGGTTTTAAAAATTGTTTATTTCGATTTTATTTAATTTGTGTCTAAACTTTTGAGACAGCAGTTTATTTTTGTTACCATTTAATTTATTGCAATATGCACAATTCCACTTTTCTTTGTTATAAATATTGTTTATATGTACAGCACATTAATTTCAAGCAGTGATTTGAAAATTGAATAAATATTTTTCAAAGTATGTAAGAATTTCTTCATTGTCTAAACTTTTGCGTCATAGTGTACATAGATATAAAAATCTCGAAAATCCTAAAAAACACAGCACAGAAAAAAATCATCTGTAAGACGATATACACAATAAAGTTTGATGAAATTCCGTGCTCTAATTCTTGAGATATAGCTCTCACGGCCCACCTGCCAACTTCAGTTTTTTTTAAAATCAGCACTACGAACCAGAAAATTTATTTTTAAAAGGTACCCTTTATCTACGTGATACTTATTTCATTTCAATTTGATTTAGAAATATAGTCATTTTGACATGGAAAAAAACGAAAAAAAAAAAAAAAAAAAAAGAGTTTTACATACATGTTACGGTAATCGTAAAAACACGGCATAACAACGTTACCTCTTGAGCGATGCACTCCAAATTTTATCAGCATTAATTTATTTGAAGATCTAAAATAACATGAAATTCGATTAAATTTTGTCCATTAGTTTTTTTGTATATAATTATTGTGGAAATCATGAAAAACCAGCATAGCAGCGCCACCTGTTGAGCGATATACACTAAAAGCTAATTGGCAAGTATTTCTGTTCAGGCCTATTGCAATTTGATGAAATTCTGTACATTGGTTCATACAATATAGCTATCATGGAATAAAATAATTAAGCATAGCAGTGCCATCTGTTGGGCGATATAAACCCAAAGCTAAGTTATACCTCCGTCTATCTTAATCTGAAGTTTGATTATTATTAAACTCCATGCATTAGTTCTTGAGATTGAAGGGCCACAAAAATCGTGTCTCACACAAACAGACAGACACACATTTCGCAAAAATAGTTAAATCGCGTTCAAGATCTCCCGAAATGTGTAAATTAAGCAAAAAACGAAAGTCGAAAATTTTCACGATTCCAATACTTTGTTCTTATTTATTAGAAGAATGTAAAAACAAATTAGTCTAGTATCAGTCTTTCTTTGTATATGTCTACAAAAGAACACATTTTATGATAATCTGATATGTACAATGACACCGAATAAAATTGTTTAAATGTATTTTTTTTTCTTTTTAAAAAATGCGTGTGTGTTTAATAAAAGCTCCCAACTACGCAAGATTTTTTAGGCCTTCCCTTGGGGCACAACTTTTCTATTATGATGCTTTAGAAATAATGCATACAAAATTTAAAATATGTATTACTGAATGCAAAAATATCAATGAAAAATTTTGATAATTTTTTACACAAGTTGAATTATTATTATTATTAACAAAAGTGCGATTTCTTCATACAAAGTAGTTTTAAAATTAAAATACTTAGGTAAAATATCGAACCATATGTAAGCGCAAAAAAATAAGAAATCATTTGCACTTACTATGAAAGTCTTGAAACTTTTAATATAGAGCAGAAAAAATATGAAAACTCTTACATTCGTAAAAAGAAAGCTTTTATAAAATATTCATAAAAAGCAGGGATAATTCGAATGCAAAATTTTCAAAGCCATAAATTTCATTTTTTCATAGTCAAATCGTTCCTTTAAAAGTTAATTGTAGCAATTTTCTTGCAGTTAGTCTAATGTATTTTTTTACAAAATTTATATAATGAATGAAACAGGCTTTTTAAGAACTCCTTTTTCGACATTTTTAAATACTACTAGACCACAAAAAAAGAAATTGAGCTTCTTATATCTGTGGTCAATGGGATATTGTCGGTTAGAGCGCTGCACCTGTGCAACTCAGAAAGATCCTTCCGTTCTATCACAATACATGTTTTTTTCCATTCTAATTCCCACAGAAACATTAAGATACATAAGTTATTTTTGCAACTAATCAGCAAGAATACGTCCGTTGTATCAAAACAACATATTCACCAACCTCCTTATCTCAGCAATAGTTGAAAAGTTTGTTTAGAACTTACTTCCAGAACAGCATTTGAAAACTAATAAAAACAAACCGTCGTGTATTTCCTTTTAGGGAATCGCAGCTTTTCTCTGTGCGGTTTAAACATGACAGTTTGAAATTTGGAAAAAATGTATTTTGAGTATTTTCAAAATACAAAATACATTGTAAAACCATCAGAAAATACATTTCAAAAATACTTTGATCTTATCCGTTTAAAGTACAAAATACAAGATACAAATGTATTTTGAAAATGTATTTCAAATACATGTATTTTCGATACTGCCCAACTCTGCTCAGAACTTGCAGATCAGGATTACTTTAAATGCGTGCTGTAAAGTTCATGGACGTTATTTAGCCTCGAAATGTGACGTATTGAGTTGATGTTAGCCAAGAATGCTTTTAAAAAGACGAAGAAGCCACTGTCAACAGCTCACCGAGTTGGAACGAAGTCGCATATTCGGGCTGCGAGAAGGTGGATTTTCTTTCCGCGATATTGCAGAAAGACTTGGCTGGAATGTATCCACTGTGCATGATTGTTGGAAGAAGTGGTCAAGGGATGGTACTAGCTCAAAAAGACCGGGTTCCAGGCGGCCACGTGGCACTCCTGAGAGAAAAGATCGCCGTATTCGGCGTTCGCCTGTGGCGCATCGTACTGCGCCTGCGGCAGAAATTCGAGCTGCAGTTGATACCACAGCGATACAACGAACTGTTAGAAATTGGTTACTTCAAGAACAGCTCCAAACTAGGCACCCTGTAGCGTGCATTCCACTGACTCCAAGCCATTGCCGTTTGCGAAGCCATTCGTGTCAAACCAGAGCTCATTGGTAGGGGAAGTGGAGATATGTTTCTTTTTCATCAGAAAACACAACAGATCTCCACTCTGTCCTCCAATGACCTCTGGCTTGACACCAATAGCGTCGCAAACGGCAATGGCTTGGAGTCAGTAGAATGCATGCTTCAGGGCGCCTGGTTCGGAGCTGTCCTTGGAGTAACCGATTTCTAACAGTTTGTTGTGTCACTGTGGTACCAACTGCAGCTCAAATTTCTTTCGCAGATGCAGTACGATGCGCCACAGTCTTACGCTGAATACGGCGATCGTCCCTCTCAGGAGTGTCACGTGGCCGCCTGGAACCCGGTCTTCTTGAGGCAGTACCATCCCTTGACCACTGCTTCCAACAATCATGCACAGTGGATACATTCCAGCCAAGTCATTCTGAAATATTGCGGAAAGAAAATCCACCTTCTCGTAGCCCGAATATGCGACCTCGTTCCAACTCGGTGAGCTGTTGACAGTGGCTTCTTCGTCTTGTTAAAGGAATTCTTGGCTAACATCAACTCAATACGTCACATTTCGAAGCTAAATAACGTCCACGAACTTTACAGCACGAATTTAAAGTAAACCTGATCTGCAAGTTCTGAGTGGCGCTACTATCGCCACACTTATGCGCGAAGCGCGAAATTTCAATCGATGTCATCTTTCAGATGTATAAACACGCCTACTAAATTTCGTTTATTTAACACAAGTCTTTCTTGGTGTTGGGATTTTTTTTCCGTCAGTGCATATTTAAAGTGAGGTGCAAAAAAAATTAGAAATTAAAAAAGGTTTCTTTCTTAAGTATTTGACCATGATATAAGGATTCCGGAGAACTTTTTTGTTTTGTCTTTATCTTAAAAAAATGGCTCAGATATAACAGTTTGAATTTCTAATGTGGGTGATATTTTGAAAAATCTGATTTTTTGCCTGCGACAGCACTTGTATATATCAACCGATTCCGGTGTGAGTGAGCATGTGCACAGGAATTACTAAGGTCTCGACCAAGTTCACTCGTTAGCCTCATCCACCATGTTGTCTTAAAATGGTAGGAACTTCAAGATATCGCCGAATTTGGCAACCAAATATAAGTTACTTTAAATAAAAGCAGCTTGGATAAAGCTGACTAATTTCGCGAAATTCTCATTCATAAGGATTTAGTATTGATAAAAATTAGTATTGAATCTCCTATAATCGGTTTCCACTAAATTGGGCTTCGTGTGTTTGAATAATATAAGCTTACTTTTTAAAAATAAGGAATATGAAAGCTATCTCTTCCTCCCGGCACTGGCCGGAAGGACTTTTTATTTATTTATTTATTTAGTTTTAAAGGTGTAACAGAAATAGAAAATTTCACTAGAATGTTAAAATCTATTATTTGTAATAAAACTTTGATTACTTAATAGTTCTTCTATGATCATGTTCAATATTTGATGATATTTAGTAAGGGCAACTATGTATTTAAAATGTTATAAAAATTAAGATAGATAAAATAAGTATTAAAAATTAAATCAATGATGAGCTATTCTTATTTTTTTTCTTCCTCTTTAGAAAGAGCTGCTAACATCTAACAGTAAATTTCAATTGTGTCATGAAAGTAAGAAGATCAGAATTTTCGGTTATAAATGGGAATGGGCTTCAAATTTTATTGAGAAAAAAAAATCTTGCGATTAAGGAAAATCGTAACAATTATCAATCCTGGCATAAGGTACACTTACATAACTTTTTAAGCAAAAAAATATTTCACTATAACATTTATCTAATAAAACTTAGTTTTTTTCGCCCTTTATTTTAACCTTATTACAGAAGACATGTATAATTTATTTCTAAGGTAATTAACTATTCTCAAGAGCTCTTTCTAACGATTCCTTTAATATCTGTCTTTTCATAGGTTGAGGACGACTCTCTCCTCAATTGCCATTTGTTAGACAGTTCGATCCACGGGTTGGGTTGGGTTGATTTTTGACGGTCGATTATCTACTCTAGGGATATAGGCCCAATGAGGAAGTGCCCTCCGTGGGGGTCTTTCTAAGGGAACCTAACCCATATTTAAGCATGGAAATACATGTTTCAAAGAAAATCACGAAAATTCCGAACAGTTAGGCCGACTGGTGCGATTGGGTTCGAACCCAGCACCTCCCGTCTTCCAACTTCGAAAGCAGAACCTCTCGGCCACTGGCGGGGCCGTTCGATCCACGGGATGGTCAAGTAGCTTATGTACAGTCGTGGAAAAAAAAAAAAAAAAAAAAAAAAAAAAAAAAAAAAAAAAAACTAAGTACCCTTTACTAACCTGTACTTGTCCTGAAATTTCAAGACAAGAAAATTCTTTGGTACCGGTATTTTCTTATAGAAAATCTCTCCTTAAATAAAGCGAAATTTTGCGAGTTTAACCGAGATTTATTTTTCTATTTAAAAAATACTGATATTTGTCCTGAAAAATTCCCTGAAGCGTATGACCCCTGCTAATATATATCAATGCAAAAACCCTTAACGGGTTAAAAGTTTGTGACGCAGCACTTTATCTTATGCTCTAAGAATTTTAAATATGAAACTTAAAAATAATGATATCAAATTTTGAGTAACGCTATGCTATTGATTATAATCTCTCTATATATTATTTATTTCATCTTTTTATTTTTTTATAATCGCATGTGCAAAAATTATGTTCAATTTAAAAAAATGTATAAAAGTTTATTCATTGATGCTTTAACATTTACACCTCTCATAAATTCCAAGTATGAGTTTTAAAAGATATGATATCAAAATTTTAGTGACGCTTTGATGTGGCTTTAAACGATTTGTTTTAAAATTAAATTTAAATTATTTTTGTTTTGGCTAAGATATATTCACACATCTAAATAATAGTTTTAATTTTCCAATATGCTTTAAATATGTCACTTTCACTGAATTTATATAATGCATTTAAATGTATTTATTTGAATAAATTGATTTATCCTTTGTCCAATGCTATTAAAAATTTAAAATAAGATTTGCGTAAATAATTTTTTTTGCCTCATAGTATCCATTTGAATACATTTCCTTTAGTTTGGATACAATGACGCAAAAAAATTATTTACGCAAATCTTATTTTAAATTTTTAATAGCATTGGACAAAGGATAAATCAATTTATTCAAATAAATACATTTAAATGCATTATATAAATTCAGTGAAAGTGACATATTTAAAGCATATTGGAAAATTAAAACTATTATTTAGATGTGTGAATATATCTTAGCCAAAACAAAAATAATTTAAATTTAATTTTAAAACAAATCGTTTAAAGCCACATCAAAGCGTCACTAAAATTTTGATATCATATCTTTTAAAACTCATACTTGGAATTTATGAGAGGTGTAAATGTTAAAGCATCAATGAATAAACTTTTATACATTTTTTTAAATTGAACATAATTTTTGCACATGCGATTATAAAAAAATAAAAAGATGAAATAAATAATATATAGAGAGATTATAATCAATAGCATAGCGTTACTCAAAATTTGATATCATTATTTTTAAGTTTCATATTTAAAATTCTTAGAGCATAAGATAAAGTGCTGCGTCACAAACTTTTAACCCGTTAAGGGTTTTTGCATTGATATCATTACTTTTTTGAGGTTATTGAAAAAAATAAAACAATAAACACACACAAAAAAATTAAAGACCAATACAAAGAATTCATGGTCAGGATTTCAATTCACCTTCAATCTCCCCCCCCCCCTCCCTCCCCGCAAAAAAGGATGACCATACTTCAATTTTAAAGAGCATCGTGCAATGAGATTTTTATAAGAACTCTTTGGTAAGATATGGAAGTAATGTACAACATGCATGTTTAGAGGGTATTTCTGTTGGTTTGCTTCAGAGATATAAAAAGCTATGTTAAATTTTACTATATAAAAAAATTACTTTGTTAAGAAAAATAGCAAGAAATATTACTCTTTAAACCTTTATATATATATATATATATATATAACAATCATCGCTCACTTATAAAAGTAATTCCATCCATTTATATTAAATCCAAAACTACAAATTTCTGCTTCTCCCTTTTCTCATTCCTAGTGCAAAAGAATTAAACATTCTTTAATTTTATATAAAATAATCTTTCACCATCCCTATTTAAAATTCTTTATTAACAATAATAATAAATCATATAAAATAATCCCCTGAGCTCCGAAGATTCCACTTCTGCTTTTGCACCCACCTCTCCAGCTTACCTAAATAATAAAATCTTTCAAAAATTAGTTTGAAAAAAAAAAATCTGCAACATTTGTTGCTCACTAACATAAATAAATAAATAAGCTCTAACTTCCCTAATGTGCAGTCATGGAAAAAGAAAAAAAGTAAACACCCCCTACTAACTCCTCAACAAATTACCGTAGAAGAAAGTTACTGGTACCGAACGATTGGAAATAAAGTCTACTTTTAAATGATGTATATAAAATTTGCTTAAGGGGTTATCTACATATTAAAACGAACCATAACTTTGTTTTTTTCAATAGCAGTACACAATTTTTACAGCATAAATGAATTCTACACAATTTAATTAGCCTAAAAACAAATTTTTATGCAACTCGTACTATAAGATCCCGAGAAATTAATTATTTTAAAACAAGCTTATTTTAAGGGCTGCATCCAAATTGAAGTTCGGTATTCGATTGTTAACCGAGAGAGCCCCCTTCTTGATCAAGGCACCTTAAGCGTCACCCAAGCAGTCAATGAAGTTTGCTAGATTACAGGACAGCGTAAGACATTTCAAAATATCTAATCACTTCTATCATAGACGGACCCTTAAACCATAATTTTGCCGTTATTTAAGCATAATTTTAAAACTATTTGGAAGAAAAATGTGAAATTTTGGATTTCCATAAAGCAGGACTTAATAAATCTAAATCCATCAAAAAAATTTTAGGTTACAATTCATAATTTTTTCGAATATTAATTTCATAATTCATATCATAAAATTATAAAAATTGCAAATTCAACCTATTTATGTTTGCGTATGTTAGTATTACTGCTACACAAAAATTAGCACATTAGGAGCATAATTTCAGGAGATATGAATAAAAATATGAAAATATAATTTAACATTAGAAGCACTAAATTTTGAATGGTTATAATTCAAAAACTTAGTATTCAAATTACTTGAAATTTGGTGCCTAGGCATAGTTTGAACCGAAGATTTGAAATATCTCGTTAAAATTGGGTATTGCCATTGAAAAAAATGAAGTTTGGATTTGTTTTAATATGTAGATGGCCCTCTAAGCAAATTTTATATACATCATTTAAAAATAGACTTTATTTCCAATCGTTCGGTACCAATAACTTTTGTCTACGATAATAATTTGTTAAGGAGTTAGTAGAGGGTGTTTACTTTTTTTTTTCCACGACTGTACATTTCACCTCTTCTCCCTCCCCCTACTCCCCAACATTAAAAAAATTTAAATCTTTATTTTTATACAGAAAATTCTTCTATATAAATTATCCTCCTATTCCTCAAAATTACCACTTTCCCACTCCAGCCTAGAGATTTCAATCTTTAAAGCTTTTTAGAAAATCGGATCTGCAAAGTCTGTTGCTTAATAATAAAATATATAATCATGTACACTTTTAATTATTTTTCACACAATCAATTGATGTCATGATAATAGTTGTTCTGAGTGAATATTGTGTTGGCTGGGCTGTCGTACAGATAGCTCAATTGGAAGAGTACTGGCAATTAAAGCCAAGGGTTATTAAAGTTCACTGTAATTCAAGATGTTTAACCCCTTCGCGACAAGAGCCCTTTGGTTAATTTTTAACCTTTTACTACAGGTTTTTAAAAACAGAAAATTTTCTGTAATTGAATCACAGAAATGCTCCCATTAAAGAAGGTAAACTTTACAATTAAAAATAAGTGGTGAGAATAATGAAGGATTCTGAACACCTTAAGTGGCCAAGTATACCGGTCGCTCATTCCCAAGGGCTTAAAGATGCTTTTTTGCTATTATAACCTTTAGGATTTACAATATAAAAAAATCTTAATCACTTCTGAGGTAAATAAAGACAGTGGAAAAAAATCAAGATGGCAATGTTTTGATTGGCAAATTCTAAGCTGAGTAATTTGTGCTACAGAATGAAAAAAATATAAAGTTGTAATAATGTCCTCTTACAGATACTAAATCTTTAAGGTTTTTGATGTGTGAACTACATATGAATACAGTAGAAGATCTTTATAATGCACACCTTGGTAAGAGAAGTTGTGCGTATTATAGAATTTTGCATTATATAGATCATATTTCATACATCATTAAATTTACTTCGTATACATGCTTTAAATTACATTCCTTGGAACCAGAAAATGTGCAAATTATGAAATTTTACATAATAGGTATAGATCAAACATTATTAAATTACCTTGAAATATAACATCCAAATATGAATGGGCAAAATCATTATAGACAGTGGTAACTCATGACTGACAGTTTTGGGAACACTAAATGCATGGCTGGCCAATTTATTCTTTTTCACTATTTTTAATAATGAAATCTTTGCCTTATTTTTAGCAGAATTTTCTTCTATTAAATAAAGCAAAAATTTATTTAAAAAAAAAAAAAAAAAAAAAAAAAAAACTTTTGGAAAGCATGCATTTTAGTGCTGCAAGAAAAACCTGTCATGAGCTGCTCTGATTATAACACTCATTTACAAAAAATTTTAGTATAATAACAATGTTTTCATTACTCCAAAATAATGTGTTAAAGGCGATAATGTATCATATTTAGTGTTCCAAGAAATAGCAATATTTGTAAAATACATGTGCTTCTTAACTGAAAAAATTCATTCAATAGAAAGTTAAAATTTTTAGTGCACAATTCACCTTGATTTATAATTAACATATATAAGATACACAAAATGTAAATATATTGCTTACAGGTGTCAAGTATGATAAAATCCTTTAAAAACATTAAAGTCATTTAAAAATTCATAACGTTTTCGACCGACACTTACTCGGTCATCCTCAGTGAAAAACTAGCAGTTGTTCTGTCTCCGCGTCTCTGTACTTTTCGATAAAAGAATAGCATTTATGCTCCCCCCCCCCTTATTTTCCAATCCACCCTTGAAGTGAAATGGTCTGTTCCGGACAAAGCTGGAGACGCGGAGACAGAACAACTGCTAGTTTTTCACTGAGGATGACCGAGTAAGTGTCGGTCGAAAACGTTATGAATTTTTAAATGACTTTAATGTTTTTAAAGGATTTTATCATACTTGACACCTGTAAGCAATATATTTACATTTTGTGTATCTTATATATGTTAATGAAAAAATTCATTGTTTATATCTGAGAAATACATTACATCTTCTGCATTAAATTTTTTTAGTGGCAGGCTTTTGTGATTGAACAAGGACTGCTTGCAGAGTGCTTTTAAGGATTTTACAATATAAAATTATGGCTCTTGAACTACTATTAATCAAATACAGTAATAGGGATAAAAAAATCATTAAATAGTTTATTTTAAAAAATTACTTGTATTTTCATCAGATATACTGATTATTACTACCATATGTTATGTGTAACATATTTATTAGAAAAGTTACAACTATTTTCATGAAGTTTTGGATCCCCCCACCCCCACCCCCCGACATACTGTCAAATTTCGCGAGGTTTTTTTTTCTTGTGATGTTCCTCCCCCGACCGAGAATGGAGCGGGTTTTTTTTTACAATCAACTGATTAATTTTGTTTTTCTTTTATTGCTACTTTTTTATGTTAGTGTGGTGATCTTTCAAATGTTATTGCACAACGAGGCGATAAACGCGCTACTCTGTAAGTGGCACGGCAACCCTCCAGTATACAGATGGAATTGATAAAAAGAGTTTTTGTAGTCGTAGTCGGAATATGCGGAATGTTACAGAATAGTGACTGGTTTAATGAAAGCAGAATAAAAACTTAATATTTAATTTAAGATGCGAGTCAGATTAATATATTAATTGAAATGGTTACTGAGTAATCACTTTATTAGTTTATACAAAGTCTAATTATCATGACAACTACAATGCAGCTGCTAATGAAATTTTGTGAAACCAATCTTTTCTAAATAGTAACATGTTCTGAATTGTTCTTATTTACAATTATACTTCATTACCACAAATACCATATAAGGGAGCTGGCTACTTTTATATTTTTTAAAAGTAAATTATTTAAAGCTTTTTTTTTAAGCATATTAACTTTAAAATTAAATAAAAACAAGTATCTTACTTTTGCAAAAAAGCTGTTTTATCTTATTTATCTATAAACTTTAATTACTAAATAAGGAAAAGTATCATGATGAAAATTTTTACTTTTAGGAGCTCAAAACAACCAGTCAGGATAAAATGCTTCATTTTGAGCTAATCGTGATAATTTAAGTATGTAAAGTAGAATTTACTATCAGTCAAAAATATGTCCAAGACTGAAATCAGTCCTGAGACTCAAGGTCTTGCACCCATGGCGGTAATCAATTAGCCTAAAAGAAATGCTTCAGGTGTTTTTTTTGTTTTTTTTTCTGTTTTTCTTTTGCTACAGAGATAAACGGCAATAAGAATTTTTTCCCCCTTTAGGTTAAATTTTATAAAAATAAAATACTACGATGCTTTAATTTTTGAAGCTGAAAAGAGTTGTATAAAAAAAAAAAATAAATAATTAAACGAAAGATGTCATTTTAAGTCAATTTTCGTTTATAATATTATTAGAAACGATTCGCAAATGAATCATTTTATAAACGGGATTGGAAATCTTAATTTTGATTTCGTCATACCTTTTATTTAAATTGTGCGTTCTTTAAAAATGAAAGATTTTGTTTAATTTCTTTAAAAGAAAACTCAAAATTAAATTAGTAATCTATCTGTATACACTCACATATCACAAGAAATACCTATGCCACACATGAACGTTATTTTGTAAGGAAAACAGTTATAAGTATTGTTGAAAATAAAAACAATTCAGAACGTTATACTAATTAGAAAGGATCGGTTGCAAAGAATGCTGTCTGGATAATTAGAAATTGTACTCACTTTCTCCCCTTGGAATAACCATTTGAAGATCTTTGATATTTCTTATTTCTTCAGTCAACTTCGCGTATCGCGTAGTGATACATGGCGAAGTCTTATGGCGAACGCGATGAATTTTCATTTCGATACGAGAATTTTCGATAAATATTGAATTTCGATACGAGAATTTTTTTAAAAATGTGAAATATTTTCTCCTTAAAAAATGTTTACTTACTATGAATAACAATGAAATAAAATACCTATAATTACAAAATACTGCTCCATTTTAAAAAATCAGTCTAAGTATTTTAAAGCACATAATAAACTGTTTTCGTAGTTTAAAAAAAGATTTATTGCCAATATTCAGATTTTTAACTGTGACCTAAACCGCACAAAACCGATGTGCAACGTTCTGTCTGCTAGCCCATAGAATAACATGTAATCCGCGATCCTAAGAAGTCCATTTTTTCATGCGGATTATATAAAAATTAAGAGTTTTCCTAGATACTAGGTTAGTCTTATCCACTTCGTCAAAAACAGATTCATTTTATATATTAATGTTTTTAAAAAAATCTAGACCGTTTCGGAGAAAAAAAAAAGACAAACTTACACCATCGAAATTGCTTTCAAAATGGGTTTACAGATCTGAAAATATACTGCACGTAGAATTGTAAAAAATTCAGAATAGGATTAGACTGCAGATATAAGACTGTTTTAAAAAAATCAGAACAATAGGACCTATATTTGATGAGTTATTAACAGGCGGCTTTTCGCATTTTCTTTGATGTCGAGTTAGCTGTATATATGAGTTCCGCCATCTACGAATTCTACGATACGATACGATACGATTTTAGGCTTAAGGCTGCGTCACTCGGAATACTACCGTCTTCCATGATTCATGATACTTTTCCCTGTATAGATAGATGTCAATAAAAGAATATGATTTAAATATTTTTTGCGTAATAACATGTAGTTTTAAATATTAAAATTCACGAACTGATTTAATAATTTGGGGGCCTTAGGGATACATGCTTTTTGGTGGCTCCCTGAAACATATTTATTTTATTTTATTAGGCCTATTTTACAGTTTTGAATCTACCTTTGAGATTTGGAGATTCGAACCTTCTGAATGTCCTAACGTAAATTAGTCCCCATTATCTTCGTTACTGTAGGTGGTACGCTAAATGTATAAATTTCTATTCAGTGGTACGCCAGCCTACAAGTTAAAAACCCTTGCAACAGATAATCTGCGAAAAATGCTCTTAATTAGCCACTTATGGATCAATATCTGAAAACCGAACAATTTCATCCCAATTTTTTTATTTTTTTAAATTAATGTACAGTCGTGGGGAAAAATCGTATAATCATCCCTTACTAATTCTGTAAAAAATTATTGTAGAAGAAAGTTACTTGTACCACACGATTGGCAGTCTACTTTTAAATGATGTATATAAAATTTGCTTAGGGTGTCACCTACATATTAAAACGAACCATAACTTTTTTTTTTTTTTTTTTCAATAGAAATACATAATTCTGACAGCATAAATGAACTCTACACCCTTCAATTAGCCTAAAATCAAATTTTTATGGAATTCGTACGATAAATTTCCGAGAAATTGATTATTTTAAAACGAGCGTATTTTAGGGGCTGTATCCAAATTGAAGTTCGGTAGTCGATTGTTGACCGAGAGATTGTTGGATCAGGGTATCTTAAGCGTCACTCAAGCAGTCATTAAAGACTGCTAGATTTCAGAATAGCATAAGAAATTTCAAAATATCAAGTTACTTCTATCATAGACGGTCCTTTAAACCGTCATTTTGCCGTTTTTTAAGCATAATTTGATAACTACTTGAAAGAAAAATGTGAAATTTTAGATTTCCATAAAGCATGACTTAATAAATCTAAATCCATCAAAACAATTGTAGGTTGCAATTCATAATTTTTTCGAATATTAATTTCATAATTCATATCATAATATTATAAAAATTGCAAATTCAACGTATCTATGTTTGGATATTTTAGTATTATTGCTACACAAAAAATTAGCACATTAAGTGTATAATTGCAGGAGATATTAATGAAAATATGAAAATATTAAAAGCACTAAATTTTTAATGTTTATAATTCAAAAACTTATCATTCAAATGACTTGCAATTTGGTGTCTATAGGCATAGTTTGAACCGAAGATTTGAAATATCTTGTTAAAATGGGTTTTGAAATTGGGCCATTGAAAACATTGTTGTTTGGGTTCGTTTTAATATGTAGATGCACCCCCCCCCCCCCCCCCCCCCCCGACGACTGTCTCTATTTTTGTCTTTGAAAAATATTCCTTCTAAATATCTGTTGATATTAAATAATAATAATACAGTTTAATCAGAGAAAAAATTAATATTTTTTCTGTTATTAATTAGATTTGCAACATGAAGTTCTCTAAAGGTCAAATTTAATTTAGCAATTCCTGAGCGAAAAAATGAAAATAGAAAATATAATAAAACATTCAATATTAAAAAGTGATGCATATCAGATGTGATCAAACTGGTTTATAAAAATAATATGTACTTAATAACATTTGGTTAATTTCTGAAATAAAATCTTAGTAAAAAATGAATAGACGAAATACATTTAAACACGAGAATTATGCTTTCGACGAGATTTTTCACTTCTTACTTTTCTATTTAAAATTTTTTGAATATCTATTATAACGTGGTAACTCTACTAAGTGTAATAGTAAGTGCTACACGATTTTAGCAATAATAAAAATTAAAGTTGACAGTGGAAAAATTATCTTTGAGAACCAATACCCACATACAAGTTGAGGAAATTTCTAATGGATTTGCATTGACATGTTGAAATACATCATCTCAAATGAACTATTATTTTCACCTAAATTTATCTTACCTTTCATATTTATATTTACATGAATATATGTGTGAGTTGATTCGTTGATAGTCATTTTTATTCTTTCTTTTCTCATTAAGGGTGTATTCCAATCCAAACTGCTTATTTTCTGATTCATTTTAAATCCATTTTTGCTCTCAAACGCATCAAACTGGGAAATTCTCTTATTTAGAAACTACATAATGTGCCGTGCTTGTCGATTTTTTGATAAATTCAGAAAATATTGTAAAAAGTGCTGTCAAAGTTGGCGTTTTGAATAGAATTTTCCGAAGCGGGAGATCTGGGAATGAAAAAAAAAAAAATGGTCATACTGAGAAAATAATTGTTTAAAAATCAAATTCTAATTAATTGAGGGGAAAATGAAATCGCACGGCCTCTTATACGTCTCTTCAAAAATCACCTCAGCAAGTTTCATGTTTTTACTTTTAAAAATGAGTCTGATAAAGGTCTCAGAAAATTCCGAGCTGTTGAGGGTGGAAAAATATTTTTTCGAATACACCCTTAAGAGTCAGTATTTTGAAATTCAAGCAGAAAAGTGATATTTTGATATAGTTGTATTTTTTGATTGGCTTGATTTGTTTTTTAAATCTTGAAGTAGGCGATAGTTAATGAATATTGTACAATTCTGAATACCTGAAAAAATTGTACCTTCCCTGTAGAAAATGTCAAATTTGAAGGTCGTGAATACCATTTTTCATGAAAAATGAAATGCGAGTATGTTTGGGATGTTATACGTTTCGAAAGCAACAGCATCCCAAAATTTTGTTTTTATAAACTATTAGTATAACACTACCTGCTTAAAAACTTAACTTGTTTCTATGGTGCATTGTTACTTTCCATTGTTATGTTGCCACAAAATTAAAGCAAAACGATGTTTTTGCCCGTTTTGTGCACTTATTATCTTGTTTAAGCAACAATACCCCAAAAATTTCTTATTGAACATGAAAATTTATTATTTGGGAAGCTAAATAATATAGAAATTAACAGCAATATTGATGCTGTTGGTAGATATAATTAGTTAAATATTCAAAAGTTGCAAAATCTGCAATATTATGATTACGCCTGTCTCAAAAAGCATCAGAGCAGAACAAAAAAAAATATATATATCATGTAATAGCTGAATATATGTACTAGTACATACGAAAAAAAAAAAAAAAGTGGGGTCTCAAGCCATTTTGAAAAAAAAAAAGGTCAAAAACGAAGGTTTTCGAACAACGTATTTTCGTAAATTTGTACATATGGGAAAACTGTTGCTAAATTTTTTATATCAAACCTAAGTAATAATAATAATAATAATAACAGATTCTGTGAATCAGAACACCTATTACTTGTTTATTTCTTCAAGCAATTTGCAGACAGTTTCAAAATCTGTTTTGGAAAGGCCAAAAAAGCGTGCATTCAATGGAACTGGGGTACATATTTTGCACAAGATTTCTTGACCGTAATGCCAGTAATGATCTTCTTCAGAGAGTGTAAAAGTATTTTTTCCATGTCTCTTCATATACTTTCACCTTGGTTTCATTGTTCTCAATTTCAATAATTTCTCCACGATACCACATATTGTTGAATAAATCTGCAAATCAGTCCGAGACACTGTACTGATTTCCACTGCAACGTAAAATGGACCTCAATACTTCCTGTACAGAAATCTCTGCTTCTTCTTCATTATCATCTTCGTTAGCTTCATGAACATGCTGATATTCAGTATTATTTGATACAGCAAAATTGTATACAGAAAATTCACTGGCCACACATTATGAGCACAAGAAAACACTGCTCCTTCACTTAAGACAATATCTTTTCCAGGACCAATATCAAAGTACTCCCACACTTGTAATCCAGTCTTTGTGGCTTCTGCTGAATGATATGCATAATATTCTCAATTTTCTGATATTTATAACGGCTGTTCGAAACTCCGAATGCACAGTAAGCTTTCTTTTAGCTCTTGTGCATTGCTGACATTCTGACCAGAATTTAAGTAGACTGTACAACTGTGCTCTGCATTTGCAGCTTCTCGATCTCACTGATCCTAGCCACGTTGGGGCTCATTTTAATCCTGACGCATTAATTTTATTTTATACTTTTGTAGTATTATAATTTCTAACGGGATATGTCAATTTCCATTGTAACAACCCGCATTATCCCACTTCATATACAGGGTGACTTTTAATTAACCTACAACTTTAATCTGAAATAACTTCTCAGAGCCTCACTAGTTGGCAGCACGAATACGTGCAGTAAGAGAGTGGATAAAAGGAATTTGTCAATTTTGAAAATGTCTACCAAAGCGTCATATTCAGCTGAAGGTTATATTTTTATTGTTAAAAATTAGTATTTATGTGGTGAGAATGCAACACTATTTCTACGGAAGTAAGCTTCAATATTCAGAAACCGACCTAAGCCTTTCTAGAGCAATGGCAAGATATCTGATAAGAAAATTTGAAAGGTTTGATAACGTTAAAGATAATCTCAAACAGTCATTTTTCTCCAAATTCGTAATCTGGGTATGAACACCGATTAATATTGGTTCATGCTGGACGGTGCACCTCCGCATAGAACAGGCAGAGTGTTTGACACCATTGTTTGGGACCGGGTTATTGCTTATCAATACCCGAACAACCATCCTTATATTAATATTATTAATGGTGTTAAATTCTGAATCTTCATTATAGTCATATTTCAATTGTATGAGGTGCGGGGTTTGGATCTTTCTAACTTTATCCAGCGTATTTTAAGCCAATTTACTTTACTTTAATTCTGATAAGTCGACACTAAAAAATTTACCGTTACCATTCAACGCTTGCTAATGCATTTGAGTTGCTTTATTGCAGCGATTTACATTAGAGTATGGAGTAAATGAACATGACCTCTGAAATAAATTATTTACTATTCAATGGCCAAAAAAATTTTGTCATTTAATGGTGTTAATCTTTATTACTCGGGAAAGTTATTACAAGTATAAAAAGTGCCAACTATATATATATAAACTATACCAAGTGCTTTGACATCACTTAAAGTTTAAGATTTTTCAAAAGTGGAGTTAATCGATTTGTGTACTGAACGGCTCATATGCAGTTTAATTTATTGGTCCTATCCCATCTTTTAAACTTTTTCGGTAATGCTTTTGTGCAAACAGCCTGTGGATAGTCAATTGTATGGCGTAAATTCTTTATACAATCGAAAAGATTCAAATAAACAATTAAATTTAAAAAAATAAAAAAAAACCGACTGCGTAAAAAGCGAACTAATTAATTATTTCTCATCAATGTGAAACTAATTTTTTTTCAATTCCTACTATTAGCTCACACTCTCGCTATATATATATATATATATCTTGCTCAAATTTTCAATCGTTAATAAAATACTTATTATTCATCCAGTCAAGCTCAAATAATTTTTTTAAAACTTCTGACACTTGATGTTATTCCAGTTTTTTCAAATATTAATTCATTTATTAAATTTAATTAATTAATTTTCAATAATCGAGAGAGCCCTCTTCTTGATCATGGTATTTTAAGACCGAGAGAGCCATCTTCTTAATCAAGACATTTTAAGCGCCACTCAAAAGGAAAGAAGAATGGGAGAAAAAAATTCTTTTATTGACCTAAGTAGGAATTGGCTTAAAATATTTTTTTATATTACTTGTTTATATTACTTACCTATTTTTTTATTTACTTGTATTGATGACTTTTAAGTTGTGTTTAATTGTTAGTTCCTATCTATAAACACTGTTTTGATGAGGTCTATAGATGTCTATGATGGTTAGAGTTGCAGTGAAGCTACAGATCGTACCTACACAACTTCCAAGTTGTATAATATTTTAACGGAGCTTCTGACTGTAAAATAGTCAATGAAACATCGTCTTCATTTTGAAAGACCTATCCAATGATATGCCACTCAATAGGATGAGTAATTTTTTTTTTCGTCTCTACCGCCATTTTGTATTTTACGGCCGCCATTTTGAATTTATAAAAACAAAACCTAGCCTATAACCACTGGGCCGTTAAGACGAATTGATAGAGTCCTCATTCATTAAAATCCACCCAGCCGTTGGGATGTTTCGAGGGTATAAAGAAATCCACATACACAGATACGCGTGAAATACATATCCCTTTTTTTCAGTCGGGTAATTATTGAAAAACTGTTTTCATTGATTTCTTGACTTATATCTTGAACATTAAAATTGCCCTGTCGATATATAAAGTTCAGCATTACATTTGTCATACAAGGAAAGAATCTAACCTTTGACATTGATATTTGATTTATTTTGAGTACTGATGCAGAAGTTGTAATAGTTGAATAGTTGTGCTACGCACCAACATTATGAATATTATCTGAGGCGAATTGATGTGGATGATGTCTGATGACCAAGCCGCGGTAACTGACCAATATATGGCGTTTTAGCGTTTTGCGTTTTAGCTCTTGAGAGATATTTCTTCAGCGATTGCTTTTCCACATTGTGGGAAAAATTTCGTTAATTATTTAACATTATAGACTGAAGAGGTATTACATCTGGAAATTTTTATGGTCGATACAAGGAACCTCGATAGCTAAACGGTTCGTACTTAGTGTCATCTCAGAGCTGGAAGCTTATGTATTTTCTTATAAGTGATGTGACTTTTGCTTGGCCAGCCCCTCGTTCTCGCTCGAGAACTTTGTGCTGAAGCACCAGGTTTTAAAAGACAAATTAATGTAAAGCATGAAGAATTTGTTACATCTTGCTGAAAACACGATCCAGAAACAATTGTTTTTTGTTGTGCCATGATGGGGAGAGAATTCCTATATTTAAAATAAAGTTTTACTGTGTTTTATTATTGCTATTACAATATAAGCTTAATCAAACAAGCCAAATCTTGCATTGTGTTAAAAAAAAATATATATATAATTGAGAAGTTTACGAGAACTGTGATATACATCGTCTTTTCTGCTTCAAAATCAATAAATATTGTTATACAAAAAGACTTTATCAGGTACCCACATAAAAGGCTATACCACAAATGAAACATCTCGAATAATGCTATATTTTATGTTTCTAATAACTGTTCATATGAAAGTTAGCTGCTTTAATGTGTGCCTTTCCAAATTAAATTAAGTCACATCTTTGACAACACGTGTTTCAAATGATCACGAACCTTCTATGAACATATATTTACATCACATAAATTTTCCCTCACCTGTCGCAGAGAAATAACAACTCCATGATTTCAAATCCATAGGATTGGATTCCTATGATGCCAGGGGCGATTACGTGATATCGATAGACCGAAATACCTACAGCGAGAAACTACTGTAAATTCCGTGCCATTACTGTATACTGCGCCTGGCATGATAAACACATCACGCGCAGTTCTTATCGTACAGAATTCATTTTTTCAGAGTTAACACCTTCGTTGAGTCGCTGCCTATTCATTATCTCGATCTTGCTTTATTTCGATGGTTTTTTTCCTCATATTTCTTTTGCTGTCTCGTATTTTTGGGGCGATTTTCGCTCTTGACAAGTTGGTTTTAATTCTTCAATGGGAGGCTATGATAAGAATCGAGTTTCCCAGTCGAGAAATATTCGCTAGAATTTTGATGACTTTGTGGTAAAGTTCGTAAGTAACTTTCTCTTCAAATCAGGGGAATAAAAAAAAACTCTTCTCAGATATAATAGATCTCGAGAAACAGATATGGAATATAATAATGAGCTCTAATAGGAATAAGGAAGGTTATTTTAACACTGATAATGCCTCGTGCGCCTTTTTCTTCAAATGGGGAAAAAACAAACTAAGAACGTTCTTTATATCGCAATTATAATATACATAGAGAAACATATGTCATTTTATAATCAGCCATATGGGCAAAGAATTTTTTACTTCAGTTAGGTTTATTGTAATTGTATGTATGTCTGTATAATATTTATATATACTGTTAACTGTTGAATGCAGGCGTTATTTGTGTGTGTTATATTTTATTTTGTAGTATGTGTGTTTTAAATAATTTTTTGTTTACATCGATATTATTTATATAATTTCTAGACCGTAGCTAATGAAAACGGTTCAAAAACACCCACAGGTCAGTTTAATTTTAATTATGAGGAGTAACTTAATATCTTTACTTTATTATAATTTAAAATATTTAGTTGAATATGGTAATGGATTGATAAAAGCTCTTTTTGGGGGAATCTCAAAAGAGCCATATTACAATTAAGTCGATTAATTTTAACACAATAAATCTAATTGGTAAATAAATCATATCAGAACAGCTGGGTGAAATGCGACCGCCAGGTTTGTGTAGGATAGCTGAGTTGGCAGAACATTGGCAGTTTAAGTTAAAAGGTCCCTATTCGAATCATGGTCTGGATACTTTCCTCTCTTATAATTAAGTTTCCTTTAATTTTTTAAAACTGTCCTTAGCAACTAATTATTGAAACATTTTCTGCTCGATGTGTTTTATTCCCCCATACACACACACACTTTTATCTCAAGCTAATAAAAGGAGGGAGAGAAAATCTTCAAATCTGTTTAAAAAAAAAAAAAAAAAAACTTTAATGAATATAATTATTGAATTTTAGAGTTCAGATTAAGTAATATTTAAAGGTTAATTTGCGATTTGCTTCAAATTAAGTAACAAAAATCTCATTTAAATGATTTAAATCTTCATAATTCTAAAATCTTGTAAAAAAAAAAAAAAAAAAAAAAAAAAAGCTTTTAAACAAATTCATGCAATAATAGGTAAATTAAAAAGTGTGATTCTGCATTATAATAATTCATTTACTTGTTGTACTAGGTTATATTTATAAAATTTCGGGCGCTACTTTAAAATTCAACAGATTGACATTAAGTTAGCAATTAGACAAACCATGATTAAAATAAATTACACTAACCTGCAATGACCTTCATTTTTAACCATCACATCAGGTTTTTTTCGCAAATCGCAATTTTCAAAGATTCGATTCATAGAAAAATTGATCCAATTCCAAATTATGATAAATCAGACGTTTCAACACTGAGCATCAAAAAGGTTTATCCTAATGTTGGTATGATATTTCGGAAATTCAGAGAAAGACTAAAAGAGCATTTATCGGATATCAAGTTCAATAAACTAACAAGGAAGGTCTCCTTACTGGGCATACTCAGAATATTTTGAAAAAAATACCAATTAAACTACTTATATATGTAATAAAGGATCAGTCAAATTTAGCGGCGGAATTACAATAGAAAGCCTGTAAAAAAATAAAATACTTTCGAGTATTTGGCGCGTAAAGACGAAAGCGTCACGCAATTTGGCGAGCAGTACTTTGCCACGCCAGAAGCAAACGATTTTAATGCACCTGAAAATTGTTTGTTAATTGATTTTTAGAATACATGTAAAAAATATTTAATGAATTTAAACATAAACAATAAGAGAGTTTAATAAATACATTTTTTCGTGTTACATATTTATGTTGCTTGTTATTTAATTTTATTACTTTTAAAACAATTTCATATATAAAAAATACTTCCATATATTTAAGCGTATTCCAAAATAAAGGCAAGATTCATTTACCAGTTATTCAAATCAATATCAAACTAGTATGTTGTGGCCATCACAAAACTTTCTTCTATCTCATACATGTCAATACTTCAAAATTCACTATCTCAGTGCCAAATTAAATGGCAATCTGTGTTCGTCATGAGAATTCTAAAAATATGAAATTCCGTGCATTAGTTCTCGAGGTATGGCTGTCGCTGAAATCGTGTAAATCCAGCAAAATGCAGTATAGCAGCGTCACCTATTGGGTTATTTACACCAGAACCTAATTATCACCAACTTATGTCAACGTCTAACTGAATATGAAGTTTGAGGAAAATTCATGCATTAGTTCTTGAGATAGAGGTATTGCGCAAATCATGACAAATGCAGCATAGAAGCGCCACCTGTGGAGCGATTTGCAACAACACATAATCAGCAGCAATATTAATCAAGTTATACTTAAATCTGAAGTTTGATGAAAATTCGTGCATTAGTTCTTGAGATAGAGCTATTGAGAAAATAGTTCAAATTGCAGCACAGCAGCGCCACCTATTGGGCAATTTACACCAACACCTAGTCAACATCATTTTATATGAAGGACTAACTAAATCCGAAGTTTGATGAAAATGTGTGCATTAGTTCTTGAGATAGAGCTACTGCGAAAATAGTATAAATCCTGCAAATGCAGCATAGCAGCGCCACCTGTTGGGCGATTTACATCAAAACGTAAACAGCATCCATTCATGTCAAGGACTAACGGAATCTGAAGTTTTATAAAAATCCGTGCATTAGTTCTTGAGATATAGCTTTTACGGAAATCGTGCAAAATGCTACATAGCAGCGCCACCTGCAGGGCGATTTACACCAAAAACTAATCAGCACCAATCTATATCAGGGACTACCTGAATATAAATTTTTATTAAATTTCGTGCATTAGTTCTTGAGATAGAGCGCCCACAAAATTTGTGTCAGATACAGACAGACAGACAGACTCACAGACAGACATTTTGTAAAAACATGTTTTTTTTTTATCTCTGACCCATAAAACGTGTAAATCCGTCGAAAACTGGAATTCGAAAATTTTCATGAAACCAATACTTTCTTCTTGTAAAGATAGAAGAAAGTAAAAATTCGTCGTTTCCATAGCAACAAAATTGAATTGACTGTGCTCAATTGGACTTACTTTTGAGATATTGAAACAGTTTTAATTTATTTTAATTTTGTTTTAATTCATAAAATTTGATATTTAACTTTCATTATAAATGTATATATATATGACAAAACTATACTTAAATCAAATTAAAACTGACAAAACTTTAGTTATTTACTTAACAAGTTCAGTATGAAGCATTTTTATCTTAAACAGTATTTGACATAAAAAAGTATTTTTCGAAATTTCATTTCATCGCCAACCGATGATAAATCGCCAAATAAACGAAATTTTCATTATTTTTTTACGAACGTTCTATCGAGGTTCCGCCAAAAGAATTTTTATAAACATATATATCCACATGAGAAGAACACTCTGTAACACCCTTCCCGAAGAACACCCTTCCTTGTAAGTACAGAAATGCCAAGATTACATCAAAATAAACTTTGACAAAGCTAATTTTTTCAACATCCAACTACTACTATACCATAATCCGTGAATCCATTGAGATTTTAATTTAAAATAATAGTGTATGCAACGACGTCATTTCTTATAATGTTCCCACGATTTGGTTCCATATTCTAGGTATTTCAAGAATGTCAGCACCTTAAAATTCAGCTTAATTTTTATGCATCTTTAAAATCTCACCTGTAATGAATGATTAAATCGTCCGATGCGAACTATTTTTCTGCAGATCCTTTTCTAATTTCTCAAGTTAATGGTTTTATTTTTGACATAAATAGGTACCTCAATGTAGAACAACGAATAACTACCAAACTTATAATTACAAATGAAACAGAATACATAAAAAAGCACAAATAATTGCAAAAAAAAAATTACTTTCCGGTGCATTCATGTAATCTATATAAATACTTCATATTATAAAGAGGTAAAAATTGTTTATTTGTAGGAGGTAAGCTCTGGAACTACTGAACCGATTCCAAAAGTAATGATATCAAAATGATGGTGTTAGTCCAACTTAGAACATAGGCTACATCTTACGTCCGTGCCACTGGCCAAAAGGGGGTGCAGGAGCAAAAAACGTTCTAAAAATGCGATTTTTGTGTTACTGAAGTACCTAAAAACATGAAATTTGGAATGGTAGTTACTTATAAGATACTAATGATCTCCAAGGATATTTCTTAAAAAAAATCGAAATTAAAAAGGGGTGAAAATGCGTGAAAAGCGTTCTAAAAAACGTTCTAAATGGCGATTTTTACGCAATTTCAGGAAGTAACCAAACCGATTTCAAAAATAATGGTGTCAAAAGGATGGTGACAACCCTTGCTCCAACATAAGGCTACATTTTATGTCGGTGCCACTACCCCTAAAGGGTGTGCAGGAGTAAAAATACGTTCGAAATTGCGATTTTTGATTTACTGAAGGGTCCAGATACGTGGAATTTGGCATGGTAGTTACTTAATAGATATAAATGATCTCTAAGAATATTGCTTAAATAATTCGAAATTTAAAAGGGGTGAAAATGCACAAAAAGCGTTCTAAAAAACGTTCTAAATGGCGATTTTTACGCAATCTCAAGAAGTACCAAACCGATTTAAAGAATAATGGTGTCAAAATGATGGTGACGACCCTTTCTCCAATATAGGCTACATTTTATGTCGGTGCCACTACCCGTAAAGGGGGTACGGGAGCAAAAAAAATGTTCGAAAATACGATTTTTGTGTTACTGAAGGGCCCAGATACATAGAATTTGAAATGTTAATTGCGTATAAGATATAAACGATCTCTAAGAACATTTCTTAAAAAATTTGAAATTTAAAAGAGTGAAAATTCGCGAAAAGAGTTCTAAAAAACGTTCTAAATGGCGATTTCTACGCAATCTCAGAAGGTACCCAACCTATTTTTAAAGTAATGGTTGGAAATGGATGATACAGCCCTTGCTCCAACATAGGCTCTATTTCATGTCGGTGTCACTACCACCTAGGGGTTGCAGAAGCAAAAAACGTTCTAAATTGCGATTTTTGTGTTACTTATGGGCCTAGAATCCTGAAATTAGGCAGGGCAGTTATTTATAAGATACAAATGATCTCTAAGTTCATTTCCTAAAAATCGAAATTTAAAAGGGGTGAAAATGAGCGAAAAGCGTTCTAAAAAACTTTCTAAATTGCGATTTCTACGCTATCTCAGGAAGTACCAAGCCGATTTAAAAATTAATGGTGTGAAAACGATGGTGACAGCCCTCGCTCCAACATAGGCTGTAATTCATGTCGGTGCCACTACCCCGAAGGCGGTGAAGGAGCAAAAAACGATATAAATTGCATTTTTTGTAATACTGCAGGGGCTAGCAACTTGAAACTAGGCATGGTAGTTACTTATAAGACATAAAAGATCTCTAAGAACATTTCCTAAATAATTCGAAATTAAAAAGGGGTGAAAATGAACGAAAAATGTTCTAAAAAACGTTCTAAATTGCGATTTCTACGCAATCTCAGACAATACCCAAGCGATTTAAAAAGTAATGGTTGGAAATTGATAATGACAGCTCTTGCTCTAATATAGGATCTATTTCATATCGGCGTGACTACCACCTTGCGGTTGCATTTAAAAAAGAAATTCTAAATTGTGATTTTTGTGATAGTGAAGGGGCTAGCAACTTGAAATTTGGCATGGTAATTACTTATGAGATAAATACTCTCTCAGAAGAGTTCCTTAAAAATTTGAAATTTAAAAGGTGTGAAAATGATCGAAAAGCGTTCTGAAAATGTTCTAAATAGCGATTTCTACGCAATCTTAGAAATATAAATCGATTTCAGAAGTAAAGGTTTCAAATTGATGGTGACAGTCTCCGCTCCAACATAGCCTACGCTGTTGTCACTACCACCTTGTGGTTACAGGAGCAAAAACTGTTCTAAATTATGTTTTTTGTGTTACTGAGGGGATCTAACAATTTGAATTTGGAATAGTAATTACTTCAAAGATGCAAATTCTTTCTAAAAATTATCAAAGGGAAATTCCAAATTTAAAAGGGTGAAGTGAGCGAAAAGCGTTCTATAAGCGTTCTAAATTACGATTTTTATGCAATCGTATGAAATACGAAACCGATTTCAAACATAATGGTTGCAAATTGATGGTGATAGAACCTGCTCAAACATAAGCTATATTTTATGTCTAGGGTTGCAGGAGCAAAAAACTTACTAAATTGCGATTTCTGCAGTGTACTGAAGAGGCTAGAATCTTTAAATATAGCACGGTAGTTACTTATAAAATATAAATGTCCTCTAAGAACAGTCGAAAATAAATTCGAAATAAAAAAGGGGTGAAGCGAAGGGAAGGAGCCAAAAGCATTCTAATAGTGTCCTAAATTACGATTTCTATGGAATCTAAGGAAATAATAAACCTATTACAGAAGTTATTGGTTGCGAATCAAGAGTGATAGTCCCTGATCCTATACGGGCTATATTTGATGCTGGTGTCACTACCACCTAGTTGGCAGGAACAACAAGAAAGCCTTTAAAAATATCTAAATTCGGTTTTCTATAAAATATTAGGAAATACCAGCCGATTTCAAGGTTAATGTTGGCAAATTAATGGTGACAATCTCTGTTTCAACATTTTTTAGAGACATTCTATTTCAACTCTGTTTCGGCATTTTATGTTGATGCCACTAACACCAGAGAGGTGGTAGACTGTTAGACAAGAAGCTTGGAATTTGACATGATTGTCAATTTTAAGATGTAAATGTGATAAGATGGTTTATAAACAATTCAAAACTTCAAACGAATACTGAAATGAGCATAAAAGTCTCAAAATACTTTCTAAATTATAAATTAATTGGAATTAGTTTTAGTTCATCTTATTAATTAAAATCTTATTTCTGTTTATTGTAGTTTTATAGTGAAGTTTAGTCAAACTGTGGCTGAATTTTTAGTTTTTGAATTATCCCAAAAAGTGTTATTCTAATAAAAAATAGTCATGCAAATATCATTTGGCATATTTCAACTATTACGCGAGCAAAGTCGTGAGGTTTGCTAGTATAAATATATTTTAGAAAAACCCAGAACGTTTTCAGCCATTACATCGACAAAATTCGCGATTTTTCCGTGCCCTACCAACGAAATTTGCGATTTTTCTGAGCCCAATCGACAAAATTTACGATTTTCCGTTCCTGATCGACAAAACTCGCGATTTTTCCATGGCCAGTCGGCGAAATGTTTGATTTTTACGCACCTGATCAACAAAATTTGCGATTTGTCCACCCCTGATCTACGAAAGAGGTGATTTTTCCGCAATCGATCAACGAAATTTGCGATTCTTAACTGGCTGACGAAATTTGCAATTTTTTCCCGCGGCAAATTGACAACCTTCTCATTTTTTTCTCGCGATTAACTGACGAAATTCACGATTTTTCCTCTGCCGATCAACGGAATTTTCAATTTTTCCACGCATCATCGGCAAAATTCGTGATTTTCTCGTGCTTCATCAGCGAAATTTGCTATTTTGTTTTCGCTTGATCTACAAAATTCTCGATTTTTTTTGTGCACGACCAATGAAACTCGCGATTTTTCGGAGCGCGATCGACAAAATTCGCGATTTTTCGTGCCCTATTGACGAATTTGCAATTTTTCCGAGATTGGTCGACGAAATGTGCGATTTTTACACGCCTGCACTGCAAATAAGGGCGTCTTAAATTCAGACACATATGTGACTGAAAGAGTAATTCAGACACTTAAGTGTCTGAATATGGAATTTCAGACATCATAGGTGTCTGAAATTAAGACACTTAAGTGTCTTACTATATGATCATGGTATAAACACTGTAAACTGAAATGTCTGAAATTCAGACACATAAGTGTCTGAAACTGGAGTGTTCAATTTTCAGACATTTTAAAGTGTCTTAATTTTTAAGACACGTGTATATGTCTGAATTTAAGACATTTAAAACATCTGAATAGCATCCATTTTTGATCACCCAGCAAGTTTTGCTATAGGCAATCAATTGTTCACTGTTTTTTGTAAGCTTTATACACTGTAAAAAATAACCGTTACAATATGGAAATTATATTGCCAATTGGGACGCCAATTTACGTATTTTAATAGAAATTTACTTCCGTAAATTCCAGAAAATTTTCCATTTTTTGTTAAAAAATCGGAATTTTTAAAAAGATATTAATTTTGTCGCACATTTTTTTTTTTCTCTTTTTTAAATTTTATTATGAAATTCGAAATTATAGCATGTTTAAAATTTACTTAATTATAAACCTTAATTACTTAATTATACTTAAGTAAACTAATTAATTGATGTTTTTAAAATTTACTTTAGAAAAAAAAACTATTTACTTAATTATAAATTTAAGATCCAGTGCAACTTTTTGCACACTTTAACCTTTATAATATTTTGATAATTTAATAATAAAACTTTAAATTGTTTGATTGCAAACGCACTTTAAAATTATCCAAATACGGAAACACACCAAAAAAATCGCAAAAACAAAGGTATATATTAGTACAGTACAGTATTTCATTATTTAACATTTTAAAAGCATTCAGAATTACACCAACCAAAACTTTCTAGCTTGTTACGAACGACGCTTGTATTTTTTTTACAGCTATAACACTGCCTCTAAAATATGCTAGTCCCCTCCAAATCGCAATTCTGGATGCACCACTGAATCTGTGTGGTATCCAAAGTGTATGCTGATTCTATTTCCCTCTGAAATTTGAAGAAAATGTCAAGTTTAATTACGAAATTTTCGCAAAAGAAAAATAACTGGAATATATCTCAAAACTGTGGCGCCATCTATATTGCATAAGAAATATCGAACTTATTATTAATTTGCGCATTTAAGTGTTCGATGGTGGTTATTTTAGTTCGTTATAACTATTATTTTGGAATTATATGGAATATTTCTGAAATTTTTTACTACATAACGTTTTAACTAATGATTGAGTATTGATTTAATTCAGGAATGATCTCATTTCACCGTAAGAAAATTAGTCTCATCGAAAACTTTTAACCTGTATTTCGATCGAAAAAAAGGAAGATAAAAATTATTTGTGCAACTATAAAACACTGGTTTTTATTATTTTTGAAGAAAAATTATATACAATATTTATAACTGAGAAATTTTGTTCAGAATATATGGCATATGGAATATATAGGAATTAATGAGTCCAATTTAAAAAAAAAATTGCCATATATTCAACCGATCTGAAAAAAAAAAGAAAGAAAGAAAAATCAAAAAATAGAACACTATATTTCTTCACACACTTTTATATACACATACCTTCGCATTAACATTAAACACAGGCTTTGGGCAAAAATATATGCATTTTTTTAATGAAAAATTGATTTTATTTTTAATGGGCGTTGAATTACGCCCCTTCCCCAAACACACAACTGAAACGGGACAAGCCCGAATTAAATATATATAGATATGAATTAAATATATATGTAATATATATACATATGCACTGTTAAAACATTTTAAATATTTTAATATTTCAAAAATAACGTCTGTTATCTGTATTAACAATAATATTTCTGTTCTGAAAATTTCTTCGGTAGAAGTAGAAAACCTTCTGCTAATCTTACATTGCAGGAAAAGCAAAATATTCAAAATTCTAGAGAGAAGATGTGTGAAATCTGTTAAAATTATAAGCAGATAGACAAAATATTTACCATTTCCGTAAAATAAATTGTGAGTCACAAGTAACTAACAATATTTGAACATCCTAGGTGTGAAATCGTGGCCGAGAGGGATTATCGCACAGTCTACGGACCATAAGGTCGCGAGTTCGTATCCCGCGACGGGTAGGTGCAATGTTGTTAAGGTATATGTTAAATTCACTGGTGTTGTAAAAGTAGTTAATCATGTAAAATGTGCAAGACTTTGTATTGAAATACATGTGTACCCTTCTCTCTTTTTTTTTTTTTTTAAATACAGAAATTTTCCAATAAATAAATAAATAAATAAATAAATTTTTCCAGAAATTGAAGAAAATTTTCATTAAAATACGTAAATTGTACTGGCGTCTTGATTGACGGTACAATTTTTATATTTTGAAGGATTTTTTATTCTGTGTATAAGGCTTTCCGAAAAATGGCTGCTTTTGCAGAGAAATTAAAGGTGGTCAAACATGGATGCATTTCAGACATTTGAAGTGTCTTAAATTTAGACACATACAAGCGTCTTAAAAATTTAGACACTTTAAAATGTCTGAAAATTGAACACTCCGTTTCAGACACTTATGTGTCTGAATTTCAGACATTTCAATTTACAGTGTGATCCAGAAAATTCGCGATACTTAAACGGCTGACAAAATTTTCAATTTTGCCCACGGCAAATTGACGAAATTCCCGATTTTTTCGTGCGACATATGGACAAGAATCGCAATTTTTTCCAGTTATAAATTGACGAAATTGACGCTACCCCATCGCGGGCCACAGGTTGTGCATCCCTATTTTATGCTCTAACATAAAAAAAAAAAATTCTTTCTCATCAGCAGACAATTTATGCTCTAACATATTCAAGGGGAAAAAATCATTTTACAAATTTGTTTTTTTAACGAGTGCTTACGTCACAGGTTCCAATTAATTTTTTAAAAGTAATCTAAAAAAATAATTAAAAGATCTATTCAGATTACTAAAATACCCATTTTATTCAATAATTCTTTTATTAGTATAGATAGCTAAGAGGGTCACATCCAATAAAAAGAAAAGGATTCACATGTGAAAGATAATTCTGAAGTTTGATAACGTTTTCAATAAACTGATTATGTTGACTAGCATATTTATTGTTCATTAAATACAAAGTCCTTGAATTTTATTTTGAGTTATTTAGTTCTTATAATTCTATCAGACTTTTAATCTTATAATTCTACGTTGTTATGGGCACCACTTCATGTGGCACAAACTTGCGTAATATATGTGCACCATTTGCGATATGAAAGCTTCCAAGATCGTAAAAAAAAAAAAGACTTGTGTCTCATCAGCAGACAATTTATGTTCTAATGTTATCAAAAGGAATTTAATTTTTAAAGTTTGACTTGTTAACGAGTATACACGGCACAGAGAGTTTGTTCCACTTAAGATTGTGAGAAATACGTGACGAGCGTACTACACTTTTTCAGTAGAAAAGAAATACGTGATTCGGACAGTATTACTGGAATTTTAGATGGTTATGATGGCTTCTGTATGACTATAGCTTTTTATTTACGAACTGTTTTCATCTTCTCTGTGTTTTTAATTCTATACATGTAATTTTTTCTCATAGAATATTAGACATTTCATCTACTGTGAATTTTTTCGCCATTACTTTACAACACTTTTAAATAAAAGATCCCTGTTTAGTTTTGGTATTATTTAATAAACTTTAAAGAATGTAATATATAACTTAATTATTTTTTTAATTTAATTAAAATTTAAAAATATTTTATCACATTTATTAGAACAGAAATTTAGTAATTGTTCAGGATGTCTCGTACTACTGTGATCTTTACTTATGTCATAGTAATTAACTATATTTCTAGATAATGAATTATACTAATGCAATTAAGGAAACTTTCTTTTTACAAACTATTTTGCATAAATCTGAATTATTTTTTTAAATAATTAATAATCATTCTGAAATACTAAATATACAAAGATCACAATGTTTTGGATGGTATGCGTATTTTTAGATTTCAATGTATCACATATTTGAAGAATATTATACAAATTGCAGCTGATAGAGGCGCAAACATATATACAAAGTTGAGCAAAAAGTTCTGGGAAATTTGTGAAAGTACGTTGTTATGCACAAATTAACAACAAAAGCAACAAGGACTATTCTTCAAAGTAGAGACCATCATAGTCCACGACTTTCTGTCATAGTTCTGCCAGATTCCGAATTTGCCGGAAGTACCTTGGAATCGAAAAACTCTTGACATGCTTCTTCAACTTCATTAAAGGATTCAAACCGATGGCCCTTGGGAATCGGTTTTCAGAATCGTTAGACTTTTTCTCCGATAATGCCGGATAAACACACGCAAAGCATACTGTTCAATAGACATTTTGGAGCTAAAATTCCTCAACTCCTTTATATATACCACTAGTACTCCTATATATACGATGCAAATTCTGGTAACTATTAGATTAAAAATTTCCCAGAACTTTTTGCTCAACCCAATATTTATATTATTGAAATACATAACATGAGTTAAAATTGTTGATTTTAAAAATAGAATAAGTTAAATTTTAATTATTTAATGACTAAAACTTATATATAATTTCGTTTCAAACTCAAAACATTTGCAAAACGGATTATAATATCAAAGAAAAATGATGGCGAAATTAGCAAATTTTTAAAATTAGAATCTTGGAATGATATTTTCGATATTTCAAAACTGGTTAGATTTGAATTTAGTGACCTTAAAATGGGAGGCTTCGGAAAATATTATTGCTAATGAGGTATGAAACGCGTATTTTATTTCATAACTATCAGGCTTCGCCCGCTACGCTGGTCGATTTTGCAAACGAACCTTGAATCAAACGAAATATATTGGTGAAGTTGACCGCATGTTTTAACTCATTTGGGTCTGGCGTACATGTGATTTCATTGAGAATTATTTTGCCTTAACAATTACTTTTGTTACTATCTACATGTAGTGTCTTTACATTTATTATTATGACTCCATTTTTATTTTGACATTTAGTAATAATAATAAGGATGATAAAAGTTTGATTAACACGTTGAATGCCTAGTCTATTTTGACTGTCTTTCCGTTTGGGCCACGAAATAAGATTACCATTACACAATCTATGTGACTGACACAGCCTAAACTGAAAATTCAGTGTCAGTCACTGGTGACTGACGTGGCACTCAACGTGTTAATTCTCTTTTCACCGTTGACGATTCTTTCATTTTAGACATATATATTTCAGTCTTTAAGTCTAAAATATAGATTATTTTTCTGAATGAATTACGTGTGATAAAACGAAAAAAAAAAATATTAGAAAGTTGTAATATCTGTTAAATCTTTGTTGTAATACGATATTTTCTAAAAGTCTCCAAAAACTCTTCCTTAGCCCATTGTCATATGAATATGAATTGAATAGTACAGTCAACTCTGTGAAATCCGCCGATGTATAATCCGCAAACGTCTATTATCTGCGCTACACGTTGAAATGTAAACAAAGAAAATTATCATTAACAGCTAAACTCAAAGTTTTTTTTTTTTTTTTTTTTTTTTTTTTTTTTATGAGTTATCAATTTTCTAATGAATATATATTTAAATAATAAATGGGATATATATATTTAAATTTTCTTGAGCAGCAAAATTTTATATAAGAGCAAGAAGCAATTAGTGTTCATAGATTTAAGAAAAAATTTTTTGACAACTAAACAAAACTGAAACTACCATTTTGTTGTGTCACTGTTTAAAAAAATGAATAAGCAGTAATATTTGTATTGTATATAATTTAATTTTACTTTAAATTAACTTAGTTATTAAATATATTAAACCAATGTTGCATTATGTTTTTCTTTTCCATTGTAATTGTAATTTTTCTGCAGTTGTTTCTAATTTATAGTCAGACTTTAAAAGATAAAATGTAAATTAAGGGATGATCTATGATCTGCAAAAATGTATAATCTACAAAGTGCTCACTCCTTAAGTGTGTGGATTTCACAGAGTTGACTGTACTCAAAATGACTACATTCGTTATATTTTAGACAACGACATATTTGTTAAAATCCAGTAAATCTATATGGATAGCTACTATTACCATTATTTATGTAAAGTAATTTCTTTCTCAAAATTGAAATAAAACCGGATCCGAAAGGGTTAAAGCAATATGGACTTTCACATAGAATGTCCTTATACGGTCGCCATGGCCTATTATATTTTATAATGTGTCCGATAAAGCTTGGGCTGTTAAGGACCAACTCTTTTACTCTGAAAAAAATGAAGTACTCAAAAATCATAAAAGATGCTTATTAATATAAATATTAAATTATGCACAGTATTTTAAAATAATTTAAAAGTTCTTTCAAAAAATGCTCTTGTCATAAAAATATTCGATTTGGGTATTTTGTTCCTAATTTTGCTATTTTTCTTTATAAATAATCAATTAAACGTTGCTTGTTAATAACTTTGAACGAGAAATAAATGTTAGTATATTTTTACTTTAATTTATATTTGAACACAACCATGGCATCAAAAATGAGTACATGTGTTTCTCAATTTTGAGTACATTTGGATCGGAGCTATTTTGAGTATGTGACATATTTAAAATTGAGTACTTTTTACTCAATTACTTAATCCATTTTTTTTTCAGTGTAGCTGATCATTTACAGTGGTAAAGTACGTTAGAACTATATGATGCTTTCTACTAAAACCAGCTTTCAAAAATTAACAAACTAACACTGCAAGTCTCATCAAAATCTGACCAGTAGTATTAAAAAAAAGCTAATGTTTCATAATCGGATGCACATGATTATAGAACTTTTCTCCATAATTCTGTAACTAAGCAACGTAGAATGATACGTTACGTATAAAAATATTTTCTTGAAAAATTATCTAACTTATGGTGCACGTCTCAAAAAATTCCATTCAGAAGACTCTTTTTTAAAACGCTAATCATTCATAATCGGGTTCATCAGATTATAGAATTTTCCTTGTTATTTTATAACTAAGCATAGAACAATATACAATCCACTAAAACCTTTTCTGAAAAATTGTCGAACAGTGGAAGTCCCATGAAAAACCTTTCAGCAGAATTCAAGAAATTCCCATTTCATTTTATATATGTAGTAGATGAATTGATACGGTAATTAAAAGCTATAAAACATCTTTAGCTTTAATTTTTGGGAGAAATGAATATCCAAGCATATTGTGCTGCTCCTGCGACATACAGGATTATAGCAAGAAAGGGGTTGTGCATATATAACGTCATCAACTTTTTGGTAATTTTGGACCCCCTCCCCCCCTTACGATATCATACGTTATCATCCCTCGAACTCCCCCCCCCCCTCCCCGTAATGATATCGTTATCAATGTCTATTTTTTTTTGTTGTTTTTGTTTTCTTTTGTTTGCGGTGATATATAAATATGGTTACATTTATTTTTTGCATATACTTTATTGATTCAAGGGAAGTCAATAAAATATCACTTTATATGTGAAATAGCTTTTTATCAAATAACACTTAAAAGAAGTAGTTACTATTTAAAAGTATTTAATAATATATTTTTGTTACATAATGCACTCAACAGTTATAATATATTCTTCCACTTGGAGGGGGGGGGGGGGAGAACTTCTTATTAGTAAAACAGGCGGAAAACATTCTTTCTATTTCATTTGCTAGTAAACACAAGTATCATTTCAAACATACTTCGCATATGGTTTCCCGAATAGCGTATTATTTATGCACACACATATGACCGTAAAATAGAAATGCCAATCGTTAAGGTATTCCATAGTATGGAATGAAATAGTTTTATAAGCATTTAGTGATTTTAATATCTTTGTATTTTCATAAAAATAGATAATAGACTAAAAAAAGATACAATACTATTTTGATGTAAAGTCAAAGGTATAAAAAAAAGGAGAAAATTTGGGTTGTATCAAAAATGGTAACGATATCAAATAACAAATCCCCCCTCCCCCTAGAGATATCCTACGATATCATGTGTCAGACCCCCCCCCCCTCCCCCCTAAAATGATAACGTTATATATGCATAGCCCCAAATAAGTTAGCTCTTTTGAGGAGATCTGGCGGACGTTCTAACTGCTCCGAATTAGACGAGACTTAAAAGATAATTAACATGATGCACTCCTTATGTGTTAAGTGAAAATTTCCCTTTCTACATTTTGTCAGAAGATACCATTCAAAAAAGTGTTCTGAAGCTTATAAATTGACTATGCTTTCAAATAATTATTTAACAATGCTTACAATAAGTGAGTAGTAGAAGAAAAAAAAATCCGTTGAAATTGAAAGAATATTTCTGTTGATTATATTTATTAACCCTTAAATGCCGGGTGTTGCTTTTCGGCAACATACCCAATTTAGGTTCTAAATTACTATTAGAATAATATTGAAGCTATAATGCCTAATGTTGGCAATAAAATACATTCTGAAAATATTACTAAATCGACTTTCAACATGTAGATGGCAATACTTGTGCTGTTTAAGAATAAAGATAGATTTATTTTTTTCAATTCCTACTATTAGCTCACACTCTCCCTATATTTATTTATATATTTATCTTGTTCAAATTTTCAATCGTTAATAAAATACTCATTATTCATCCTATCAAGTTGAAATAAATTTTTTTAAACTTGAACTGGATGACAATTGATGTTAATACAGTTTTTTCAAATATTAATTAATTAATTAATTTCAGTTTTGCATGGGAAACAAAATGGCGGCCATTGGTTATTGAAGATCAATGAAAGTATTTTCAATAAGGGGTTACTATAGGAGGGACCCTGTTCTGTTGCCAAATACCGCCAAGTTTGTCGCCAACTTGGCATATATCGCCAAATTTGGCGGCCAAAATGAGTCGCCAAAAGTAACGCCAACTTGGCGATATTTCTAATATTTCGCCAAATTCCCATAGACTTCCATTGTGAACCTACTTGCTTATAGAAAATCAACAAATTGAGATATTTTAATGCAACAAAAACTAATATTAGCTTAAGGGATTATATTAAATTTTTCTTTGATGGCCTAAGTAGGAATTGACTTTAAAAACAAAATTTTTATATTACTTGTTCTATTGTTGCTACATGTTCTTTTTGTTTTGTTTGGAAGCTTGCGATATACCCTATTTTGTTCTGCAGCGAGCAAGTAAAATTTATTTCTTATTATAGTTCCTAAAATTATTGTGTGTTTAATATTATAAAATTTTATCACGGAAAATAATTTTTTCAATTAAAGACCAGTATTGCCGATTAGTAACAAACTGTTTTTTAGCCGTAAACCATACTTAAAACAAAATAAGATTTTTTTAAAAGTATTTTTCCCATGATTTATTTAAAAAATGAAAGCCGAAAAACATTCTTACAATGATTTTTTAAAAAAAATCAGGCATTAAAATTTTCGCTTTGATTTCCCTATTTTCTTTTTTAATATAGAAAATTCACTAACCTTAACTTAAAAATTAGCGGAAATCCTCCAGTCTAAGGCCGCAATTTCGTCATATAACAGGGGCACTCTGGCAACTGTTCTAACGTTGTACTTCGTAATAGAAACAAATTTTGCATATGTCTCTTCCCCCTTAAAACACGAACAATTTATGGATCTAAGCTCAAAATTTCCTGAAATTCTCCAGTCAAAAGATGGAAATTTCTTCCAAATATTTTGAAAACATAGAAAAACTAGTATGTTGTGGCCATCACAAAACTTTCTTCTATATAAATCACATCAATTAAATCATTTAAATAGTACAAGAAATTACATGAATTTAGCACCAATTCTAATCAAAGTATATCTGAATTTGAAGCTGGATGAAAATTCATGCATTAGTTCTTGAGATAGAGCTATAACGGAAATTCTGAAAAATGTAGCATAGCAGCGCCACCTGTTGAGCGATTTGCACCAAAAATAAACAGCACTAAATGATATCAAGGTATACCTGAATCTGAAGTTTGTTGAAAATCTAAGCGTTAGTTCTTGAGATAAAGCTATTGCGGAAATCGCAAAAAATACACCATAGCAGCGCCACCTGTTGAGCGATTTACACCAAAAATTAAACAGCATTAATTTATACGTCAATTCATGTCAAGGAATAACTAAATCTGAAGTTTGATGAAAATCCCTGCAATAGTTCTTGAGATACAATTCTTGCGAAAATCGTGAAATTGCAGCACAGCAGCGCCACCTGTTGGGAGATTTACACCAAAAATTAAACAGCACTAATTTATAGCAGGGACTAACTAAATCTGAAGTTTGATGAAAAATCTTGCATTTTTCTTCAGTTAGAGCTATTGCAATAATCATGAATAATGCAGCATAGCAGCGCCACCTGTTGGGCAATTTTCACAAAAAAGTTATCAGCACCAAACTATATCCTGGACTAACTGAATCTGAAGTTTTATAAAAATTCGTGCTGTAGTTCTTGATATATAGCAATTGCGGAAATCGTGAAAAATGCCGCATAGCAGCGCCACCTGCTGGGCGATTGTCACCAAAAACTAATCAGGTTCAGTTTATATCAAGGTCTAACTAAATATGAAGTTTTGTGAAATTCCGTGCATTAGTTCTTGAGATAGAGCGCCCACAAATTTTTTGTCACATACAGACTCACAGAGTGACAGAGTGACAGACAGACTCACAGACAGTGGCGTAGCCAGGATTTCGTTTCCGGGGGGGGGGCCCAAAATTTTTCCTTCAGATTATATATATATATAGTAAAACCTGTTATGATGAAATCGTAAGTATTGCTGGAAAATTCCGTTTTACACAGGTATTTGTGTTATTAGGTGTATTTGTATAGTATTCTTTCCCGTAGCACGGAACATTTCTGTTTAAGACAGAATTCCGTTATAGGCAGGTTCCATTTTTACAAGTTTTGTGTATTTATATAAATATACTTATTTATGTCATATGAATAGAATAAAACTTGTCAAAATAGTAATTGTTTATAACAGAATCCTGTCTTTAACGGAAGAGTTATATGGTCTTAATATGAATTACGATACAATTAAATTTGCTGAAAACCTGTCTGAAAGGGGATTTTTATTGTTCTTTAGTGAAACATAGTGAAACCTGTGAAAGTGCAATCTTTCTATAACGGAATCCTGTCTCAAACGGAAGTGTTTCAGAATCCCTGCGAAACGAACAATAGATCTTATTGAGGTTGTGTATCTTACAAACATGATTAATTACACTTCTTTCTATGGAAGCCTGTCTAAAATGGAGTTTTTTACCAGTCCCTTTGAGTCTTGTCTTGACTGTGTATGCGTAATAGAAGTATTTCGAGTAACTTTAAGAATTTATGTATATCCTTATTTAATTTCTTAATTTAAAAAAAAGCATGGATAAAAAATGTAAGGCCGATCTCTATAACTGCAACTAATAATACATTGAAGTTACATTAATATTTACCAATGAAAAAGATTCATTATGATGTAAAAATCTGAGGGCATACTGAAGAGATAAATTTAATTAACCCATTTGCTGTCATCCACGAGTATACTCGTGTCTTTAATGTATTAATTACTTTGTCACCACTATTTTAGAATTAAAAAAATTGCCTCATTTATTGGCAGAAATTTCGCTGTATTAGTAAAGCGAAATTTACATTTCTGAATTTGTGGTAGCAAACGACTTTTAACAAAAAATTTGAAAATTATTACTTTATAGTTTTGTCAGCTAATGGGTTAAATCAAGTTTCATATTACATAACATTTGCCTACAATAAAGTTAGGGTCACGTGGTTAAGTTTAAAACAGCAATTTCCATGTTTAATTTCTTGCCATTGAATTAAGAACTTGTGTTGTAATAGATATTGGATAATGATTTCACATAAGTGTCAATCGCATGAGCCATTCATGCGATCCGCCGCGCTCCCCATGGGAGTTTTTGAGATAACTCAGATAGCATGAACATTAGCGGCAAATTTATTATTTCTGATATTATCTTTCCGTGACAAATTTGAATTGAGAAATGCGCAACAAATCTCCCGCAAGGTATACCATCACCCACTTGCATGAGTAGTTTGTTGTGAAACTGATGCAAGACTGTCTTTAATTCACGAAAGCCCTCTGTTGAGAGAATAGACAATCAGCACATACACAGAAATTGCAGAAATTTTATTCGGTAGGCACCGCTTTTTCTAAGCGCTATACTTATTAAATACCAAAAAATGCTCGAAATGAATAGTACAAATATTACCTAAACTTGCTTGTGGTGATAAAACCGATGCATGCACCTTCTGACGGCGCCTTCGCATCAATAGACTTGATCAGCTCTATGGACCCCTTCGAAGGGGTTAAACTTATAGTGTGACATGGAAAGATTATTACATTGCAGTAAGTCTGCAGCATTTTTGATTATTTGTTTGCCGTTAGTTTGCAATAAATTTGATACAGTATGAATTTAACTTGCACGACAAGTTAGCTGCAAGTTCAAAGTGTGGTGACTTCGGCGTTTGCGTTATCTTGCTGCAGTCTTGTTATGAACTTTCAGTCTTAGCATGCTGAGCTTACTGCAACTTTGCAGGTTTTCAAAGCAAAACTGTTGCAAATTTTCTGAAAACTAAAAATGCTATGTGGGAAGATTTTAACTTTAAGAAAAAGATCTTGTATTTTCAGCTACAGAAACTTGTAATGTAAGAAGCACACACATCAAATATAGTTCATGCTGGAAAAAGCAGTTTTATTACAATTGTCTTATTCAGCCATAATTCTTTTGGATTTCCATGTTTCATGTCTCGCCACTTTTGATACCATATTCGATCTAATAGTTGTTTCCGATATTTGGTCGTCTTTGAGGAAGTTAAATTTTTGTAATAAGTTTATTTGTGATGGATTAGCACAATTTTGGAAGTATTAGAATGTGTAAAAAATGATTCATGGTGGTCTCTGTTCTTGTACTTCCCTGCCAATTTATTTTAGATGGTTCAAAACAGTTTTAGAACATTCTCCAAGTTCAGCAGTAAGCTTCGGACGGGTCGGATTTACGCAGCTCTGGAAGGGATACTTAAGAGTTCCGTGGAAGGGGGTAGCACCCTTCTAGACCATTAATAATCATAAAATTCCGAATCTTCCGACTGAACCCTTAAACAACTTGACAGGAGAGTCAAGAATCTCATCCCTGTATATTTCAGCATTCACAGTTGCACTGGTAAAAATGTGCCCGTCACTGCGGTCATTCAAAATGATGTCCGTCCATACCACGATTCCACGACCTTTGCCTTTCACGGATGTTTGCAGCCTTATTGTATGTGATTTTCTCTCTCCATATGGTAACACGTCTGTAGTAACTCTCTCAACAAAATCTGGATTCATCGGTAAAGAGAACTCGGCTCCAATCCGTGGTGCTCCAATGACGATAATATCTGCACCACTTTAACCGGGCGCATTTCGCTGCCGGAGTTAGTGGAACACAAATCATATATTTCCTTGCATGCAGTCTGTCACTCACAGTAAACCAGGATAGTCGTCGAGTTCTTGTTTCTGCAGCAAACTCTCTGCAATCTAAACTGACGTCAATTGCCTATTTCTTTTAGCAATCGTTGGCAAATTACAGTCCTGAGAGCCTATTGTGGTGCGTTTCCTACCTTGACCTGGTTGTCTGTGGACATTATACCGGTGTCTTTAAACCGTTTACAGATTCTTGACATGACGCTTTTGGCTATTTATAAGTCTTTACAGAACCCTAAGAGTGTTTGTCCTGCTTCCATTCTCCCTATCGCACGCAATTTCTCAAAATCGGTCAAATGTCTTCTGGACGACATATCCCACCTATTAGAAGCAAAGTTTTACCTAATTACACGTACAATCCTTAAAATTAGACTTCAAATTACCCACGTGCGCTCCTTTTCACACGTGAACCGAAAGAACGGGCTGAGGCTGAAAAATTTGCATATATTTCTGTAGCGAATGTTAATCCCATTGGACTACGTGATAACGTTGACATTGAATTACCTTTCTGGAAGTTCCCTTAATAGAATTAACATAAAGCACCTTTTTATGGTTGTTCCTTTAATTTTTCTCGCCAGTGTATTTTGAAAGTCGTAACATAAAACCAGTCCAAAAATAAAGTTACTTTTATTAATTGCAGGCAGCAGATTTAAAGTAATTGTTAATATTGTCCGTTATAATGTGAACAAAGATAAGGGTCACGAAACTCAACCAATGTATCGTTATTGCGTTGGTATAAACTCGTTCTTTCCCATAAGTGTCGACAACAGAACCTCATCGAAGTCCAAGATAAAGAAGTTTTACGTTTAATCTAGTTACAGTAAATTTGTGTAAACGGAATAGCAGGTATACTTGTATAGTTATCTTTCCGTCTCGGGATATTAATTTTTTTTTTTTTTTTTTTTTTTTTTTTTTTTTTTTTTTATGAGAGGATTCCGTGTTTTCAGAAAACCTGCCAAGAAGGATTCACAATTGGAACAAGTTTCATTTCAGATAGGTTTCAAACGTTAGCAAGTACAAATATATAGTGTTGTTTTCGTCGAACCTTGAATTGTTTTCATTTGAGATAGCTCATCTTCACAGATTTTCCTGTAATAGATTTATGCTCTTCAGAGGTGGTGTTATAGCAGCGGTTTCCAACCTGCGGTAGCGTACCCCTGGGGGTACGAGGCGGGTCTGCTGGGGTATGTGAAAATAATATCGGTAATGGCGGAAGTCACAAAAATGTTAGGAATATCAATGTAATTTGCATCGATTTATTATATGGTTGTGATAAGAAGATTACTAATGGAAAAAAGCATGTTTACGTTATCTCCTTGAGTGGAGGGGGGGGGAGGGGGACGTGTTTATGAGAAATGGGGGTACTCCGAAATGAAGAACCTAAGAAAAGAGTACGTGAAAGAAAAAAGTTTGGGAAGTGAGTACGTTTTAGCAGTTTTAAGCGATACTGCGGAAACGGAAAGTGTTTATAACGGAAACCTGCCTAAAACGGAAAAGTCCATAGTTCCGAAAAAAAGACATACCTTTGAATTATACCTTCTAAGACGAACACCTCTCTAAAGCGGAATTTTTTTATAGATCCTTTGTGATTCTGTCTTAGCAGTTTTTACTGTTGTATTTGTATCCATGATTCAGTAAACCATGTCTACTTTCGGGGGGGGTCCGGACCCCCTGGACCCCCCCCTTGGCTACGCCACTGCTCACAGACAGACATTTTCTAAAAACCATCAAATCGTGTTCTGGGCATTCTAAAACGTATAAATCCGTCGAAAACCGGAAGTCGAAAATTTTTACGAATCCAATACTTTCTTCTTGTAAAGATAGAAGAAAGTAACAAGTTGGAAATTGCACGTCCAACGACGCAAATGAGGTGCGTTCCTACTATAACTAGTTTTATAAATATTCTTTGCACTGCATATTGTACTGAATGTACATTTTAGCGCACTTCATAAGTGCATATCCATTTCATTCCGTTCGAAATGCTGTAACATCATGAAAATGCACTTGAAATAAGTTTTTCCCATTGGCCGTCATGCAACGGAAAACTTTCGACTGTCCCTGTCATGTTAAACTGTACATCCGATTTTCATAAAATTTGAAATGACTCGGCAAAATTTTGCAACAATTATATATTTAAAATTTCAGACCATCGGTTGGGTAGTTTTTGCTCTGTTACATGCGGACGGACGGACTGAACGACGACTATAGGTGCTACCTATTTATATAATCGCGAACGCACCTAAAAAAGAGGCATCCTTTAAGAAGAGTACACAGAAAAAGAAAGTCAAAAATATCAATATCCCCGAGAAGTTATTTTAAAAATAAGAATGCATCCCACTCTCTTTTGTTTAAGATTATATAGCAAGGGCAATTTGAGGTCTGACTGACCAATCCTCTTTAAAAAACAAACAAAGCAGTAGGATATTAGTCCATGTCGAAAAGTCTGTTATATCTGATGGAAGATTTTTCAGTCATATACAATGATCTAATAAGACTCGAAACCATTTTTTCCCTCCTTCGCTTCAGATAACATCATTAAAAGTGAATCCAGAGAGAAAGAACACTTAGCAGCTGATATAGATGAAACAACAGAAAGACTATTTCTTCCTTCTTTTCCGTATCATGTGAAATGTGTAATGATCAAGCCTTATGTTCTTCTGGCTTTCATTTTGAAGTTACAAACATTTTAATCGACTTTTACACAAAACACTTTTTATCGAACATTATTTCCTTGTGACTTTAATTCAATATAAATACCCGATTATACTTAATTGGATGATTGCATCAAAGTGCCGAAAATAGACATACTTGCTAAAAATTAATGATGTAAAACCTTGCAATGAAAATGTGTTTTTGTACTTCTCACTTTCCTAGCGGCTCTCAACTGCGAGAGTCGTCGATATGTTACGCTCCTTTCTTTAACATGTCTAATTAAATTTCTCTCTTTTTTCTTTCCTATCAAAAAAGAGTAGATTCATGATGTTCAACACACCGTACACACTCACTACCATATAAGATGATTATATTTATTACCAATGCGGAACGACGACAATGGATACACAATGAATAATTATACGTATGCACAACAATTTGTAAGTCCTTGCCTAACCGGAGTACAATACGGATAATATGGATATCTATGTGAGTTGTGGTTTTAGATTCCCATAAAACCCTACTCATAGCAACAGATATGGTCAGCTCTTTTCCATGAGAACTTGTTACCACAGAACAGCAGATGTTACTGAATTTGCTGATATGCAGTTTGCATTCTCTTCGCCTGGAAACAAGTGACAACCGGGAGCAGATTGCATTCTGACGCGGCCGATGGTAGGCATATCTCGCTCTAGACGAGAGCAGAGGCCGAACTCCGATGATTCTGCGGGCGCGTATGCTGCAGAGAAAACCCCTACCCTCCCGTACCTGTAAATATAATTTCTATTTAATATGTAAACTATAACCTAGAATCATTAAACTCCTTTTTTCATTAACTAAGGCCTTATCTTTATATCATCCCTATATTACATGGGTGCTCTAGGCCGAATTGAATCCCAAAACGAATTTAAAAAGTAAAATCCCCTAGGCTTTCTTACCGATCTACGTTTAAAATCAGAGAACTGTTTCGTTCCGTTATCAACCCTTGCATTTCAGCTGATGTGATTCATCTACATCTGATGTGAGCCATCTGTGCGAAGCTCAATCTCCCGTTTATTTTTATTTGTGCAAGATAGTTATCGCAGTACAAGGAATGAATCTTCGACTGCATATTTTTTTTTCTACGGATCATTCATTGGATTACTTCAATATATCGTGGCGAGGAATTTATTTTTCAATTGGATAACTCCTTTTGAAGTAAGTTTATTTTTTTCTCTTTCCTTTCTTGCCTTTTAATATGGAATTACAAGAAATTGACTTTATTAAAAGCCAGTTAAAATCGGCTAAAACAGATAAAATCAAATTATTGCATGAATTTATATTTGGTTGCGATAAAAATCGCCAGAACAGAGCGAATTTAAGGAAATTTAAAGGTTTTTCTTTTACTGACAAAAGCGATGAGTATGAAAATAAACTCAAAGAAATTTTGCACGATTACGATCAGATACAATTGATTACTATTGCTAATATCTTATCCATTGACATCCATGGATCAAAACAAGATATAGGGCAACGTATTTTAAGCGCACTAGTTGATATTTCGGCTTTTAAAGACACGTTTACGGCAGTTTCCGAATCTGATACAGAATTTGATGATAGCCACAATAGTAGTGGAAGCACTGGTTTATCTTCGCCTTTGGCAGTACAGCCAGACCAGGCGCGTGTACACTGTACACACTCCGCGCCCAAACAGACAATTTCTTTCCATGACATTGATCATTTAATTACACCGTTTAGTGGTGATAAAACGGAAAACGTTCAAACATGGTTTCAGAGATTTGAATCTCTGGCCCATTCATTTCAACTGTCCGACATACAGAAATTTGTGTTTGCTGAGCGGGCATTAAAAAGTTTAGCATTATTGTATGTACGTAGTGAAAACAACATTTCTTCATATACATCACTCAAAGAAGCATTGTTTCGCGAATTTGGACAATCAGCTTCGTCCGCCCAGATACATCAATTACTAGCCGCTAGAGGCTGCCGCCCGAACGAAAAATTATTGGAATATTTTCTGAAAATGAAAGAAATAGCACAAAGAGGAAACATAGATGATATATCTTTAATTCACTATATAATTAATGGGATTAACGATACACCACATAATAAAGCTATATTATTCGGGTGCGCCACGCTTGCCGAATTTAAAAACAAGCTCCAAATTTTCGAACGAATTTGTGAACAGAGTTCTAAATTTTATCAATCAATGTCATCGACTACACCCAACACTCCTAAGATTAACCAGAAGGAGAAAACTGCAAAATTAACTTGCTACAATTGTTTAGCCCCAGGACACCTATCTACCCATTGTGTGCATTTAAATAAAGGGAAAAAGTGTATGAAATGTGCACGTTTTGGTCATGTTTCCAGCCAGTGTACAGAGCAAACGCCGGAACGCAAGCGTTCGACTCAAGGCACCTCCCCTTCACGCAAGACGTCGCCGCGCAGAGACGAACAAATTAACGTAGTAGAAATGTGTCATTCTCATCCGCGTATGCAGAAACCTGTAAAAATTTTTAATTTACAAATAACTTCAATCTTGGACACTGGAAGCTCACTGAGGATACTGAGAGAAGACATTTATAAACAAATTGGGTCTCCCCCCCTCACCGGAGCTCCTGTACAATTGTCGGGTATCGGTAACCGTGTTATTCAACCTATAGGATCGTTTTCTACCGCTATAGAGATAGACGATAATACTTTTTCTACTACTGTTTACGTAGTTAAGTCTTCTCAGATGCCCATGCCACTTATCATAGGAACAGATGTCATATTTCAGGGTACTCTCACATGCGACAAAAACGGCGCTACTTTAACTAAATCTCCACCCACAAGCATTTTTATAAGCTGCATTACTGTGTCTGATAATGTATCTGCAACGAAATCTGAGGATAAATCCTATGTACCTTCATTTCCCGACGCAAGATGCACTACGGAAACATTTGTTTCGGATTCTTTTCCCCAAGATCTAAAACCGCCAAGAGTAAATAAAGATTTTTCGAATGAAAATATTCCTACTGACATAGAAATTGACTCAGCATATCAGAAACATCTCGCAACATTATCGCCAGACTGCTTTTCCTACGATTTAACTTTCTTATCCTGCAAGCTGTTGGTGACAGTGCTCGTCTTATTGACCATCTTTTTATTACTGTTTACGTCTGCCAACGGACTCATTTATCAGCATTCAGCGTACCATACGTCCCAACCATCTCGAGATTCGAGTGACGTTACTAATTGGACCGAAATTCTGCGTGTCCTTATCATTCCTTTTTTATTTTTTATACGCCGACATTTTGTGAAGTCAACAACGAGAAAGAGAAAACATAGACTTAAATTTCCAAAAAGAAATATGCTTCACGTATATGAGTCACTCGAGCAACCACCGAACGTATCATAAATGTGTTTATTTTTCTTATTACTACTATTTTTTTTAAACTGTGTTTTTATATTCTGTGTTTGACACCCATATATCTGCTTATTCCTGAGAACATTTATATCGTACAGACTATTAGACTGCTACTATCTGTGACTTTCTTAGTAACTTTATTTCAATATCTTCGTTTTTTTTTACGATTACAGCAAGCATCCACGATCATTTTTTTTCTGGACGAAACATTAGAATGAGGTGTTTACCAGTGTAACTCACCATTTCAAGAGTCCAATCATTGATGGAAATCTTCAACACAGAACGTTTTTTTCTTCTTCGTATTTCTGTGTGTCATGCCATTCTTCAGTGCGATACACTTCAAGTGCTTTTTTTTTAAAGAAGTTATCGCGTACCAAGCATTTTTATCAACAGTGTTTTTTTTTTAATTATTCTTAGTTTGTGGAATATGTAACAGATTTCTTATTTTTTCAGCTCATATTAACAGAATTTATGTGCCTTTTTTTTTCGAAGTCCTGTTCAACATTTTTTTTAAATCTGAGCGATATATACCGGCTCAAAACTTTTTTATTGAGTCCATGCTGTGATTTTTTTTTTTTTTTTTTTTTTCGCATGGCAAATCAATTTTTTTTATAAAATCAGCAAAACAGTGTTTTTTTTGTAGTTTTGCTTAAAACTTTTTAGTAAATCAGCAAAACAGTGCTTTTTTTTGTAGTTTTGCTTAAAACTTTTTATTACAAGTGCAAAACAGTGCTTTTTTTTTAGTTTTGCATAAAACTTTTTTCCAGACTGCCAAGCAGTGACTCCTTTTTTTTTATGTTGCGTAAACAACAACTTTATTTAAGATGACTATCTACACAGGACTTTATTTTTTTTTGAACACTCACTTTTGACAAGAAGAAAAAGAATATTGTTGTATTTATACTTTTAAAACTGCATTTATATTTTTAAAACTGTATTTTATGTGTAAACTTTTTATTGAATTGCTATATATATGTATGTGTTTTACCCCCCCCCCCCCCATCGCATATTTTTTTCTACAGAAGTAAGAGCTGGCTGTCGAAAAAAAAAAAAAAAACCTTTTGGTGGGAAATCCTTTTTTTTTTTTTTTGCTTAGACGAGGCAAACCTCTTTTTTTTTTTTTTTTATTCTCGAATGACGTTGGGATAAAGATGTTTTTTTTACGAAATTCTACCTAAGATGAGGCAGATTTTAGTATGTTTTCTTGATGATAATATAATGGGCAGACGGCCTTTCAGATTATATTTTTCATCCCTGATGATGGCTCATGAGAAAGACGGTCTCATGGCGCAAATTGATGTTATCCTGAGATTTTTTTTATTCTTTTGTTTTTTTTTTTTTTTGGAGATACCCCACGGCAGCTCAGCATTACTTTACATAAAATTTAGAATTAATTTTTTTTTATTATTTAGCTCAATTTTCTTAATTATTTAATGACCGTTTTTTTCCTTTGGATTTTAATTATTTTTAGATAGTTTGTTTTTGTTTTTTGTCATATCTTGTTGCTTATTTAACGCGCTGTCGAGGTCGACAAGCGGACAAGATGGCCGAGTGTGAGTTGTGGTTTTAGATTCCCATAAAACCCTACTCATAGCAACAGATATGGTCAGCTCTTTTCCATGAGAACTTGTTACCACAGAACAGCAGATGTTACTGAATTTGCTGATATGCAGTTTGCATTCTCTTCGCCTGGAAACAAGTGACAACCGGGAGCAGATTGCATTCTGACGCGGCCGATGGTAGGCATATCTCGCTCTAGACGAGAGCAGAGGCCGAACTCCGATGATTCTGCGGGCGCGTATGCTGCAGAGAAAACCCCTACCCTCCCGTACCTGTAAATATAATTTCTATTTAATATGTAAACTATAACCTAGAATCATTAAACTCCTTTTTTCATTAACTAAGGCCTTATCTTTATATCATCCCTATATTACATCTATAAGAGAGGTAAGAGAATTAATTATTCCTTTTTAACCATTTGGAAAAATGGTTATTGTTCTCGTCAGGATGGGAAATGAAAAGCATATCTGAAGGTTTTCATTGGTTTAATCCGCAATTTATTCGTTTTCTGATTAGTCTATACAGTAATCTGTATTTCCCTTTAATTTCAACAACGATGGATACTTTCTGTTGCCACTATGACAAAAAAGTAATAAAAACTACAAAAAAAATTAATAACTCAGAAACAAATTGAGATACAGCTTTCAAACAAATTGCATTTAAAAGTGCATTTTTTTCTCTATCCGGCGGTGTAAAAAGTAATATTGTCGGATGTTTAGAAGTTTAAGAATGGAATTTCATTTAAAATTGGCCATCAGATTTCTTGGAAATCCGACGATGGAAAAGCCTTTTCCCGAACAGCCAATGAAATGCTTGGACATTTACGCAAGTTTCAGGTGGATAATACTTAAGTTTCATGAAATCTGACAGGTCGCAGGCGATATTTTTGGCTTGCAATTTTTACGTGTAATAACACTATTAATGTTTAATTCATGACGTACGTAATGTATGATCAACTCCGTGCGATTTTTCATGTCTTAAATTTTAGTCTTAAAAAAAATCGTTTTCCAAATGGTCGTTGTAATTTGATAAATTGCTTTTTTTTTTTTTTTTTTTTTTTGCTTGATACGGTAACTCGGATGTTGTTGTTTATTTTTATTTATTTATTTATTTTTTTTAGCTGTGGTGAGGCATAGCGCTGTTTGTATATGATTAATTGAGGAGCGTAAGAACTCACGCAAAGATACGTCATGCTTACATTTTCCAACAATATCCCACTTCTGTATGGCGGTTTTGAGTGAGGTAATGCCAGATGCAAATGCAAAAATCTAATTTGTTTTGTAGAAACTGGCGTTAAAGAAAATCAAAAATACAGGGTGTCCATAAAAGAATGTCCTAGTTTCTATCTTATATTATAACAGTTTAATTTAGACTATTTACAACAAATCATACATCAAACTGAAGGTAAACAACCTACTTTTTCTTACAAATGTTCAATAGGTGCACCTTTAGTTGTACGGTTCTCATCCAACCTAAAGTCCAATTCTTCCCACACTTCGGTTAAGAGGCTACTTCAGTCAAATGAAAAGATCCGTTCGCTAATGCTAATCCTATGGAAGAAATTTATAACGATATCTCGGTTGCATTTCAATATTTTTAAATGATTTTTTTTTTTTTTTTTTTTTTTTTTTTTTTTTTTTTTTTTTGCATTGGATAGCTGAGATTGATCTGTATGCAGGCCATTTTTTACTTTTTCGATTTTCATTACAGATTTTTTTTATGAGGATGCTTTCAATTTCGAAACCGGTTCCGAAAATGAAAGCGTCCTCATTAAAAATATCTGTAAACAAAATCGAAAAATTAAAAAACGGCCTTTGTACAGATCGATCTCAGCTATCCAATGCAAAAAAAATCATTTAAAAATATTAAAATGCAACCGAGATATCGTTATAAATTTCTTCCATAGGATTAGCATTAGCGAACGGGTCTTTTCATTTGACTGAAGTAGCCTCTTAACAGTTTCGGAGTCATGGAAGCAATAGCCTCTTAAATTCTGTCTGTTTTCGCCACAGAACTGCAAACGAAACGCACGTTGTACTGAAATTACAGATTCACTCTTAGCAAGTTGCAGAACACAAAACGCTTTACACTCAAGAGTCACCATTTTCCGTATGTGGCACTGCAAGCAAGTAAAGCAGTACTCGCGCATGCGCCTATGTACAACTGTTTGAGTTACTCTTTATTTGTGACCTTGAACCAACACTCTACAATGTTTACTGTTGATACTATTAAAATTTATAACTGTATTCTTTTTTATGAATACCCTGTATTATGAAGAACATATCCTTGAAAAAGCTACGAGTTCAAAGGTAAAAAAAATAATAATACGATTTTTCTGCAAGAGTTTGTTCAAGTCCGAATATCCCAGAAACCAGATTAATCAAAACTTTTCCGCAATTCCTGTAAACTCGTAATTGTATCATAAAGTAGGGAGTTTATGTTTGAGAAATCTCAATGCTTAAAGTTGGGTAAATAAAATACCAGGCGAAATCAAACGTTCCAACTAACATGAACGTTTTTTTAGGAAAACCTCATCAGGGAATTGAATCATTGGTTAAAATCCATTAATAATATTTTTCTCACTGGTAGTAATTGGTATCGGGAACATAAAAATCTTAGCTACTGATTACAATAGGTAACAAATAAACGAAGTTGAAAAGTACTTTCAACTTTAAAATAATACGAAAGTCGGTTTGCAAAATTATCTTTATTTATATTTTTATTGTTTTTTTTTTTTTTTTTTTTTGTAAGCAGAAAAAAGGCCTTTTGCAAAAAAGGGCGCACTATTTTTATTACTTGACTTCAAGACGTAGTTTGAAAAATGACTCTGTTAAATTGCGTGGGAAGAGTCTGTTTTTCAGATCTAAAAAATTACAAATCCTCGCCGGACTCCTGCTGGGTTTTATTTCAGTTCTAAGTTCCTGTAATCAATTCTTTTTCACTTCGTCTGACTTCTTGATGCAAAATCAGTAGGTGCTCTATCGAAAAAAATATTTTTTTCTGTCTATCTCAAACGATTTCTCCGCAGCTGGCGGAAATCACCTATCGACCTCATAATCTTATCCAATACAGTACTGAGACAGTACCAATATCAATTTTGGTTTGGTTCCGGTCAATCTCGCGGAAGCCAACTGCCCACGTGACCGCATTCACGCTCACGATTGTCTTCCCATCACGATCCTATCGGGAGCAGCTGCCTCCGTTTGCGCATGCGCAGGTGTCTTTTCTCACGTCATGATGACCCCCCGTTTTATATTCTCATGAGCGATTATTTTTCTGTTAGGGATGACAAAACTTCGGGGATTGTGATTTCAGGGATCTCACGAGTCCCGGTTCTCTCACGTTGAGGATCCTTTGAGGATGCGTATTTTTTCTCGCGCATGATTATTCCCCCCTCCTCATCTTTTGTACTGAACTGATTAATTTGATTAGCATTCCATTAATGGTAATATTCGGAAGCTGTGGGAACATCTGAAGAAGGTTATAGTGAGGATTTCGTAAGGAGAGTAAAGTCACGACACCAAAAACTCGTGTGGGGGGAGGTAGGGATGTATTTCAAAATTTATTCTTAAAAAAGAAGATGCAACTTAAGGAACAAAATAATTGAAAGAAAATTAACCATAAAAGAAAATCACCAATAAAAGAGACGTGATTTAATGCGTATCTTAGAGCTATTTAAATATATTAAAATATTTTTTCATTACACAAAGTCGATAAAATCCATTTGTGTAAGAATGCCTTTGTTATGTGACTGAAACGCATGAATTTTTATGTAATGGCAATATTTGGTTTTAGTTAATTTGCTTTTAAAAATGATCTCGGTGATTATTAATTTTTATTGCTTCTTTGGAAGTTTGCTAGATCTACATATTTTTTCATATCGTTCTACCAAAAATAATAGGAATGTAACGGGGACAGGTTATGGCACGGGACGGAGAATAATAAATTGGATTTTATTAGGGGAAATTTCGGATGTTTGACCCTTTACCACTGCCTTTACTTTATTTCAAAACTTTTCTTTATGATAAGATGGAAATATGTTATAATCCTTTTTTACTAGTTAATATTATTTTCCAGCCATTTGTACTGATGATGAGGATAACAATAATAACAATAATAAACAGACTGGAATTATGAATCCCCTTCCCCCAAAACAATAAAGTTTTCCTTTTGTGGTACATAACCTCCTCACATTTCATTAAATAAAGTTAATAAAGATATTTTTACTTTAAAGTGAAATTTGCTTATCGATCTAATAGATAAGATAGTTAAGTTATCCATTCCCTCTCCTCAAGAAATTAAAGTTTTCCTTTTGTCGTATATAGCCTCTTCGCATTTCAGTAAATAAAGTTAATACAGATATCTATATCTATATCTATATATATATATGCATATATATATATATATATATATATATATATATATATATAACCAATAATTAAACATAACCTACCACCATCAAAAACCATAATATTATGAATTAAAGCTGTAAGTATATATATATAAAAAAAAAAGATAAAATATTTATAAGAATATTATGGAAGAAAAATAAGAAAGTGGACACCGACAAATAATGGAAATGCTTATATATTGAATTACGTTTTCAAGGGCACAGAATTCAATGATATAAGCAAAATGGTTGTTTTCTGTGGGAAATATAAGCTAAAGCTAAAAGTTATTTTCCCCTGTGCCCTAACAACCATTAAAATCAAGTGAATTGATTAAAAATGAAAACAGAATAGAAACAAATAATATGAATTGGAAAAAACAATAAAACCTATTTAAATATTTATAGGATATAAAATGAAATAATAAACACCATACCGATTAATATTTTAGAATAAATCCACGCTCACATGGCACCCATATCGTAAAGATTAAGGTTAATAAAACAGTTAAGAAATCACAGTAATTGATACCATAGGACACAGTTAATACATATTGAAATAAATGTTAAATAACTTTTAATATAATATAAAATAATATAAATAGAAAGTAATTACATAATTAAAATGCACTATTAAATTAATTAAAAACCGTTAAACAATATCGTCAAAATTAAGCTAAAAATACCCCCTGGTGTAGTAAATTATAACTGAAATGTAGCTGGAAGAAGTAAATCTAGAACTTATCGAAAAAAAAAAAAACACAAATTGTGGTGCTGCCATCTAGTATTACATTTATGATTTAATTGTCAAAAGACTTGCTTCAGTTATACGCAATTGAATGTAACAATTGTTTTATTAACAGCAAAACCAAAAATATCCTTATATATATATAATTATAAACTGAATATAAACCACACAATGTATTTAAAAAAAAAAAAAAAAAAAAACTATTGTTAATAAAATTTAAAAAGCATACAAAATATTCTATTAGCAAATTTATTTAATCTACACTAAGAATTTAAATAATTCTAGAACATCGATAAAATATAGCATATAGCTATATGCTATAAAACAGAATAAATTCATTAATAATTAATATAAATAATTATTAAAAATATAAAAATCTTTAATAAAAACTATTATATATAAGATAATTATAAAATGAACAGGAAATAAAAAACATATGGTAGTATAAAGAAGGTGAACTGATACTTAAATTCCAATTACCTAAAAAGCACAAATATAGTGTGTGGATTATTTTATACATCCATAAAAATCCTAAAAGTATGAATGTGGGACATTCAAAAACAATAAACCGATAATAAATTATATAACACTAGGTGAAAATAAATAAATATTAAAATATTAATAAGAATAGAGGAATAATAATAAATATAATTACCCAATTTTAATCCATACAGTATAACTTTATTTATATTAAATATACTTATATGTATATTAATCACTATAAAATTGGCATATATATATATATATATATATATATATATATATATATATATATATATATATATATATATATATATATATATACATATATATATATATATATAATTAACTATGGCTTTAAAAAATAATATTGCTGATTTGGTTTCTATTAATACAAAGCATTTTTTCCAACAAATTACTAAATTACAAAAAAAAAACTACGTTATTACATATGTAGACAAATCTCCTAACAATTATGCTATTATATGTAAATCATATTATCACCAACCTCTTACAAATTGTATTTCTTCTAATAAGTCATTTCAAAAAACTAATGAAAATGTAATTGTAAATAATCGTAAAATTCGAAGTTATTATAAACTATTAAATATTTTATCTACTAACTTTAATTATCCATATTTAGTTCTTGTTCCCAAATTTCATAAAACTCCAATTAAATTTAGGACTGTAACTATTGGTTGCAATACATATAATAACAAAGCCAATAAACTTCTCTTAAAAATTCTTAATCAATTATATGTACTTACTACAAACAATGATAATACACATTGTATAAAAAATAGCTATCAACTTGTCAATATTTAAAAAAATCTTCATTGTGTTTATTATATAACGACATATGACTTCAAAGATCTTTTTAATAATATAGACCTATTAGATTTACATAAAATTATAAATGCAATATTTAAAAAGTATTATAAAAAACTGGAATTACCATCTTATATAGATATTGCATATTTTAAATCTTTAACTAACTTCATTATCTATAATAATTATATATTGCAAGATAACACTTTATATTTACAGCATGTCGGTATACCACAAGGTGGTTGTACTTCCAGTTTACTCTCAGACTTATACTTATATCATTATGAACGTAATTTTACTAATAATAATCTACATTTATATCGTTATATTGATGACATAATTTTAATTGATACTGATCAATCTGCAATTACTCGATTTCCAGTAGATTATCCCACTAATTTGAAATTAACGGAAAACCTTTTATCTAACAATACAATTAACTTCTTAGATCTTAAAATTACAATAAAAGACAACAAAACAATCACAGATTTATATGACAAACGTAAAGAATTTAAATTCAAAGTTAATACATTTACAAATTTTAAATCTTGTCTACATCATTCTGTATTTCGAAATATAATACTTAATCATTTATATAGAATAAAATGTTTATGTTCTTCTCCTCTAATTAACAATAATATTAAAAAACTAATTTATGATGCATTAAATCATGGTTTTCCAAAAAAATTCATATATTCATTAATATACAATTAGTACTTTTCTTACATGATCTTTTAAAACAAATTAACACATGCGTAAACAAAATTACAAAAAAAAAAAAAAAAAAAAAAAAACAATTATAAAATAAAAAAAATCTATAAAAAATTAAAAATTGTAAAATAATATAAAACAATTATTATAGGTTGGTTGGGTGGGTAGATGTTAGAGTACGGAGGAGGGTGGTGTTATCTGGATAATACGCAATGGTTAATTAAAAAAAAAAGGGGGGGGGGGCTTTTATATTATTACTATATATTTTTGATACGTATTTTATATGGATGTTGATTTGATATTTTACATGTAATTAGAGAATTTCATTAATATTATAATTAGCTTAATTATTGATTAATCTTATTTACAATCATTTGTTATTAAATTTTAATTTACTAAGGACAATATCATATTAATTACTAATAGTATGCCATTTTTATAGTGATTAATACACATATAAGTATATTTAATATAAATAAAGTTATAATGTATGTATCAAAATTGGGTAATTATTTTTATTATTATTCCTCTATTCTTTTTAATATTTATCTATTTTCAATTTATTATCGGTTTAATGTTTTTGAATGTCCCACATTCATACTTTTTGGATTTTTATGGATGCATGAAAATAATCCACACTCTATATTTGTGCTTTTTAGGTAATGGGAATTTAAGTATCTGTTAACCTTCTATATACTTCCATATGTTTTTTATTTCCTGTTCATTTTATAATTATCTTATATATAATAGATTTAAAAAAATTATATTATTTTTAATAATTTATATTAATTATTACTGAATTTATTTTGTTTTATAGCATATAGCTATATGCTATATATTATCAATGTTCTAGAATTATTTAAATTCTTAGTTTAGTTTAAATAAGTTAGCTAATAGAATATTTTGTATGCTTTTTAAATTTTATTTACAATAGTTTTTTTTTTAATACATAGTGTGGTTTATATTAGGTTTATAATTATCTATATATAAGGATATGTTTGGTTTTGCTGTTAAAATTTTTTTTTTTACATTCAAATGCTTACAAATGTTTATCTTGTGACATTTGAATAATAAAAGTAATACTAGATGGCAGCACCAAAATTTGTCTTTTGACGATAAGTTCTAAATTTTAATTTTTCTAGCTCCATTTCAGTTATAATTTACTACACCAGGGGGAATTTTTAGCTAAATTTTGGCGATATTGTTAAACAGTTATTAATTAATTTAATAGTGCATTTTAAATAATGTAATTACTTTCTATTTATTTTATTTTATATTATATTAAATGTATTTAACATGGTATTTCAAAATGTATTAACTGCATCCTTTGTTATCAATTACTGTGATTTCTTAACTGTTTTATTCACCTTAATCTTTATGATATTTTGGTAGCCATGTGCGCGTGGATATTTGTAAAATACTGAAATATTAATCGGTATGGTGTTTATTATTTCTATTTTATATCCTATAAATATTTAAATAGGTTTTATTGATTCTTCCATTTCATATTATTTGTTTCTATTCTGTTTCCATTTTTAATCAATTCACTTGATTTTAATGGTTGTTTGGGCACAGGGGAAAATAATTTTTAGCTTTAGCTTATTTTTCTCACAGAAAACAACCATATTGCTTATATCATTGAATTCTGTGCCCTTGACAACGTAATTCAATATATAAGCTTTTCCATTATTTGTCGGTGTCCACTTTTTTCTTTTTTTTTTTCCCATAATAAATCTTATAATAAATTAATTGAATTTTTTATACTTACAGCTTTAATTTATAATATTACGGTTTTTGATGTTGGCAGGTTATGTTTAATTAATGTCATATATATATATAGTATATAGTATATAGTATATATATATATATATATATATATATATATATATATATATATACTAGGGGGCTCTGCCCTCTGCAAGCTACGCTCGCCAACCTCCGTTCAGACACTGCAGAATCTAAAAGTACGCTAATCTGGCCGATTTTAAAAATATTAGAGAAGATTGAATTATACTAAAAAAACCTGTAACGATCTCCCTGTAAACGGGTTTCCCATTCAATTTCCTTTGATTGCAATTATTTAAGGCAGAATCTGTTGCTGTTAAGACATCCAATGGTTGTTTTCGTGTTTGGTTAAAGAAGATCAGTTAAACATTTGAAAAGAAGCTAAAATAAAATGAATTAAGTAAACAAAATGCATGCTAATCTGATCGGTTTTAAAAAGATTAGAGAATATTGGATTATACTGAAAAAAAAAAAAAAAAAAAAAAAAAAAAAAAAAAAAAAAAAAACCTGTAGCGATCTCCTTGTAAACGTGTTTCCATTTAATTCCCTTTGATTGCAAATATTTAAGGCATAATCAGTTGCTGTTAAGACATCCAATAGTTGTTTTCGTGTTTGGTTAAAGAATATCAGTTAAACATTTAAAAAGAAGCTAAAACAAAATGAATTAAGTAAACAGAGTCTTTGCCTCCCGGTATTTTTTAACAGCGTTATAAAACGATTGACATAATAAAATTTGCTACAATTACTAAAATTTACTGCTTTAACCCCTTCAAGGGCGGTGGTTCATTTTTGGACCACTTAATTTTAATTCTGAAATGCCGCATTGGCACCAGAATATTGGGATGAAAATTTTCCTTTTATTAAGTAAGGGAACAAAAGCATTTTTGTATTTCGAAATTTGTTTGTAAAATCTGGTGCCATTCACTGATTTCGAGATTTTACGAATAGAAGTACCTTGCCACTGAAAGGGTTAAACGCATATTAATGTATTTATTATTTTAAAGTTTCCTTTCTCTTTTAACATTCACGTGTAAATACAATTTTCAAAACATAATTTTCAATATTTTCTTGCTTTTAACACGTATTCATTTGATAGTAATTTTAAAGTTTTCTTTTTTCTGTTTTTAATAGTCACGTGTAAATAAATTTTTAATCGTTAGGAAATATTATTCTTTGCGCTGTTTTTAGAATTGAAAACAATCTCTATAATAATAGCCTAAGTCATGTGACTATCATCAACAGTTCCGGGCGGATCCCTTCGCTTTTTATATTCCAGGCGGCCATTTTGGTTTTTTAATGTTAGCCAGCTATAGGTGTGATAAGTCGCCAAATATTATTCTATCGCCATTATTTCACTTGTATTATAATAGTTCAAGTCATGTAACTGCCATGAACAATTACGGGCTGATCCCTTCGCTTTTCATAAGAAAGGTTTCCATTTTGATTAAAGAATCAAAATTATTTTTCCGAATAAAACTACATAAAAGTTGCCATGATCGAAAAAAATTCCTGGTAATTTTATGTTAGCTGGGTGCAAATCTCGTCTATAGTTTTTTTTTTTTAACTCGCCAGTTAGCATTTTTTTATTTTCCGAGTGGTAAATTAAAACGGTGCTACTTGGTTATCCCATCGACCAAAAATCTGTCGCCAAACTAAAAGATTAAATTCCAATAATGGTTGATCGTAATTGTCAGATTCACTTGACTTAGTTACACGTGTTTACGAAATCAAGTGATTTTTATTTCGACGTTTTATTTGTATTTTTATTAATGTTATACTAATTTATTTGTTCTTTCGTTATTTAAAATAAACAAGTTGGAAATTGCTCGCCAAACGTGGCAAATGAGGTGCGTTCGTACTATAACTAGTTTTATAATTATTTTTGGAACCCCATATTGTACTGAATGCATAATTTTCTGCACTTCATAAAGTGCATAGTCTGTAACATCATTAAAATGCACTTCTAATAATTTTTTCCCATTCCCCGTAATGTAACGGAACACTTTTGACTGTCCCTGTAATTAAACTATACATCCGATTTTCCCAAAATTTGAAATAGCTCAACAAAACTTTGCAACAATTATATCTTTAAAATTTCAGACCATTCGGAAGGCTGTAATATCATTAAAATGCACTTGCAATAATTTTTCCCATTCCCCGTAATGTAACGGAACACTTTCGACTGTCCCTGTAATTAAACTATACATCCGATTTTCCTAAAATTTGAAATAGCTCAACAAAACTTTGCAACAATTATATCTTTAAAATTTCAGACCATTCGGAAGGCTGTAATATCATTAAAATGCACTTGCAATAATTTTCCCCATTGGCCGTAATGTAAAGAAAAACTTTTGACTGTCCCTGTAATTAAACTACGCATCCGATTTTCCTAAAATTTGAAATGGCTCGACAAAATTTTGCAACAGTTATATCTTTAAAATTTCAGATTATTCGGAAGGCTCTAATATCATTAAAATGCACTTGCAATAATTTTCCCCATTGGCCGTAATGTAAAGAAAAACTTTTGACTGTCCCTGTAATTAAACTATACATCCGATTTTCCTAAAATTTGAAATGGCTCGACAAAATTTTGCAACAGTTATATCTTTAAAATTTCAGATCATTCGGAAGGCTCTAATATCATTAAAATGCACTTGCAATAATTTTTCCCATTGGCCGTAATGTAAAGAAAAACTTTTGACTGTCCCTGTAATTAAACTATACATCCGATTTTCATAAAATTTGAAATGGCTCGACAAAATTTTGCAACAATCATATATTTGAAATTTCAGACCATTCGGTTGGGTAGTTTTTGCTCTGTTACATGCGGACAGACGGACGGACGGACAGACGGACGGACAGACAGACGGACGGACGGACTGAACGACGACTATAGGTGCTACGTATTTATATAATTACGAACGCACCTAAAAATTATGTCAATTTGTATAATTTGGCGAAATTGGCCGACGGGAGAAGTAGTACATACATTAACATTGTTTTGAAGTTGAAATTAAATCTCATGATTTGTTGCATTGTCATATACGCACCGGGTTTGGCGTGTTTTTTTTTTTTTTTTTTTTTTTTTTATGACAATTCGGCGAAAACGTCGTTTTCGAATAGCAGTTACATATATATTTTTAAATTATTTTCTATTATTTTTAAAATGAAATAACAATAAATAAAAAAAGTTTAATTAATAACTATAGAACAAAACAATTTATAACATTTTTTGTAAATAAAAAGAAAATAAATTCAAATAAACATTTATTAATAAATAAGCAACAATAGCCGGGTTACCATGTCAGGCAAAATAACGCCATTTTGGTGCCAATTAGGTACTCCATTGAGCATATGACATCTGTGCCTAATATTTTTCTTTTCGTTTCATTAAAAAAAAGAAAAGAAAAGAAAAGAAAGAAGTGAAAGCCATTTATTTTAAATGTTTCAGTTTTAAATGAAAGTTTTGTATAAAATAAAATGATAATGAAATGCAAATTGAATTATGAATAAAAGTAACATGATATATTTCTTAGCATACATTTAAGAGAGGCCAAACTGGTCGCCAAATTAGTTTCCTTTTCTAATAAACCTTTTCTAAAATATGAAAAAAAATATATATGTGTTATGATTAAAATTTGAGTTGCCATCATTAGAGAAAAGTATTTAAAATTAGAAAAAATTAATATTTCGAAAACTAATTCGAATTTAAAAATTATAATACCAGTTTTGAGATCTGCGGATCAATACGGATTTTTGGTGTTAGTTGCATCGCAAAATATTCCATATTTTAGGAGAAATCGCCGCGAAACATAATCAGTTGTTTATTCAGTCGTTTCATGAAATCGTTTCATAAATTCGTTTCATGAAATCGTTTCATAAATTCGTTTCATTAGGATTTTATATATATAGGGTAGATATAAGTATACTTTGCTTATCGATCTAATAGAGAAATTAGTTAAGTTATGCATTCCTTCTCCTCGAGAAATTAGAGGTTTTGTTTTGTCGTATATAACCTCCTCGGATTTCAGTAAAGTTAATATTGTTATTTTTACTTTAAAGTGTAGTCTACTTATCGATTTAATAGATAAGATATAGTTAATTAGACCCTTGGTTTAGCTATTGTCATGCATTTTTGTACTATTTTTACTTTCTTGTATCTTTACAATAAGAACGTATTGGGTTCATGAAAATTATCGAATTCCGGTTTTCGACGGATTTACACGTTTTAGGGGTCAGAGATTCCGAAAAACATGTTTTTGCAAAATGTCTGTCAGTGACTCTGTCCGTCTGTATGTATGTATGTATGTGACACAAATTTTGTGGACGCTCTATCTCAAAAACTAATGCACGGAATTTAATAAAAATTTATATTCAATTAGTCCCTGACATAAATTGCGCTGATTAGCTTTTGGTGTAAATCGCTGAACAGATGGCGCTGCTATGCAGCATTTTTCACGATTTCCGTAATAGCCAAATCTCCAGAACTAATGCACGGCTTTTCATCAAACTTCAGATTCAGTTAGTCTTTGACATGAATTGATGATTTATACATTTTGGTGTAAATCGCTCAACAGGTGGCGTTGCTATGCTGCCTTTTTTTGCGATTTCCGCAATAGCTCTATCTCAAGAACTAATGCTTAGATTTTCAACAAACTTCAGATTCAGGTATACCTGGATATGAATTAGAGCAGTTTATGTTTTAGTGTAAATCGCTCGACAGGTGGCGCTGCTATGTAGTATTTTTCACGATTTCCAAAATAGCTCAATCTCCAGAACTAATGCACGGATTTTCATCAAACTTTAGAGTCAGTTAGTCCTTGACATGAATTGACGTTTTATACATTTTGGTGTAAATCGCGCAACAGGTGGCGCTGCTATGCCGCGTTTTTTGAGATTTCCGCAATAGCTCTATATCAAGAACTAATGCTTGGATTTTCAACAAACTTCAGATTCAGGTATACCTTGATATCAATTAGTGCTCTTTATCTTTCGGTGCAAATCGCGCCACAGATGGCGCTGCTATTCTACATTTTTCAGAATTTCCGCTATAGCTCTATCTCAAGAACTAATGCACAAATTTTCATCCAACTTCAAATTTAGATATAACTTTGATATGGATTGGTGCTAAATTGATGTAATTTCTTGTACTATTTAAATGATTTAATTGGTGTGATTTATATAAGTAGAAGAAAGTTTTGTGATGACCACAGCATACTAGTTTTAGGTGGCAGTCACGGGGACGTTTGACTTTTATATGCATTCGGTTTGTCTGTCGTCTTTCTATCCGCGCTCTAATCCTCTAAATATACTCGGATTTAATTTATATATGCTATTGGTGGTTTACCATGGCATGTTCGTTATTGAAAATAAAGTGCGTAGCATTTATACTTCGTTTACAGTGACACTTAAAAGAATACCGTTACAATATGGTCTATAGGTAAAAAGCGTTTGCAGTGTATTTTAATGATATTGCACTAAAATAGTGTAATAGCGTTGCATATTGAATATCAACAAATTGAAATTATTATACATCATTAAGGTTGTTCTCAACTGCTCTGCTCAACAAGCGCAAAATGTTTTGACACATTTACAAATTAATTTTTTAACAGAAAGTTATAAAATTGCAAAGCCTGATCATGGAAGCGATTTGGAATCGAACTGTATTTTCCATTTTTTTTTTTTTATCAATAAATTACCTATTGAGTTATAAGCGATTTGATCATGTGACATACACGTTTTTCGCCCTTTCTTGAGTGGTTATTCTTCTTTCGCGCGGAAATTCGGTTCAAAATGCCCACTTTGACACTATTTTCTGAAATATCTATTGCGTTTGCAAAAAAAAAAAAAAAAAAAAAAAAAAAACTGAAAAAAACCCCAGCTTGAATACATAGTATCTGAACAACAACACCTGCAAGTTTCAAGCATTTTCGAACAAAAATAAATTAAAACTTATGTCTTAAAGTTGCCCTCTTGGATTTCAGAACAGCCTTAAGATGCACTACCAGATGCTTATTATAAAATATGGTGTGCATAGCATTTATCGCTCATTCACAGGAACGCGTAAAAGAACTCAGTTACAGTAACTGTGCATGAGCAAAAATGGCTTTGGAAGTGCGTTTTCGATTGTGGTGTGGGTTTCTAAATTTAATGAATTTTTTGCATATTACTTAGTGTGTATACATTCTATAGATTAGATACAGGGTTGCACAAAAGTATCCGAGTACATTCCTGCTTATTGACGGAAACTGTGAAGGGAAATTTCCAAATGTGTTAAGTGGTTCCTGACGGAACTACATTTTTGCATACAATGTAGTATATATACAAAACTATAGATCATATACAGGGCTGCACAAAAGAATACGGATATTTTTCCTATTTTAGATGGTAATTGCTGAAATAGGGCTTACAAATGTGTTTTATTTAAACGTCTTTAACTTTATTAAACGTTATATTTTGTTATAGTATTTTGAATAAGTTGGAAGGCGTTTCATAATCTAGGCTTCAAGAACGATTTATTTTTTTATTTTTTATACAGGATATTTACGAATTGTGCGACAAATCTCCTTTTTATTGGCCAATAAAGCATTTGGGATACACATAATTTTATATGAAAAGCCCCAACTATAAAAACAGACAATAACCTTCTCTCATCATTATTATGGAACCTATTAACGGTTTCTCTTTAAAATAAAAAAAAGTCCTCTGTTTACAAGAAAACGGTTACGTGTTCCTCTCAGGGGGAGTTGAAGATCGTGTGCCCTATGATGCCACGCACCATGGGGGTTAGGAATCACATTCTCCCTTGCGCTCCGAGAAAACATCTGCCTCTTTACATCCCGGCGCATCGTAAGCTCTTCGGCTTCTCTCGATAATGTCATAAAAACGATTACAAGGGAACTTCGCGAACAAACGTCGAATAGAGTTACTATGTCATCAGTGTTCTACGTTGCACTCGATTTTACTTTATGCAGCCCCCCCCCCCCCGGGATTCCCATATCTAATTTTTTTAATACGCTAATTTTGTTTGAAAAAAAAAATATGGCCATTTCCTTCCCCCCCCCCCAATTCTGACCAGAAAATAAATCAGAGTTCTAACATTTTACGACTGCTCTTTCATCTTCACCTAACACTTCATTTATAATGGCTGTTTCATAATAATAGAAGCCATCAGTCCATCAGAAGAAAATAACTCGGTTAAAGCGGAAACTCGGTTAAGCGGGATTCGAATAATCGGCACTCTACTGTAAAATGATGAAATGATTGACTCATACCAGAATCGACAAATGAACTTCTTAGAAAGTAAAAACTTGTTTTTCTAAACTTTCATTGTAAGCAAAATTTTAGTAAAATATTCTTGGTGCCATTTGTAAGTTTGGAGTTAAAATTAGGTTGTCTGTGTCTCGCCGTGGGACCACTGCGCTTGAAAGGGTTAATCCATGTCTGTAGAGTTGTGTGAAAGTTCTGCTCCATCTGACTAAGCTTTAGTCTGAGTATGTTTCCAGTGGGATAGGAAGTTATACTGCTTTAGCATATTTTATTTTATTTTAGTCAAAATTTTCATTATTAACCCTCTAATTTATATTTATAAAGCAACAGAATGACATAAATTTTTAATAATAATAATTTAAAAAAAAAGTATTCAAGGACTTTTTGTAAACAAAAAAAGTAGTATATTTCAAGATTATAAACACTGCTTCAAGTAATAATAGACTGAAATTAAAAGATATGTTCTGTTACATTGCAAAATTTATATTTTTTTGTTTAATCAATATTTGCTAATGTTAGTTATACTTTTGAGACGGTAAAATACAATGATTTCGTCCGTTTGGAAATTTTCAGTTTTATACATATAACAAAACAGAAATGATAAAAGCAATTCCATTTTTTCAACTTATCAACTTTTCCTAATACAACTCCAGTCTAAAGAATAGAGTAGACGTAATCTCAGTGTGTAAACGCTAAACATTTAATTTATATTATTTTTTATAATAAAGCAAAAACGGAATTTTAAAAAGTAAATATAATGTATACAAGATAAACATGTGTACAAGATATATAGTTATTTGACAAGTTTCCAATTATATACTTGTATGTTGATAATAATTCAGTTCGCAAACATTAACTATTTTTTGCAAATATTTATCTGTTCATGGTCCATTTTCCGTTACAAAATATCAAGTTTTTGCTTTCTGCCAATTTCTTTTAACCCCTCCTAAATGCAAACAGCGGTAAAAGGGAAAAAAATCATCCAATTTGTCATCCATTGTTCGGTGTTGCGGATAACACACCTGCGCATTTATTGAGATCCCGCCGTCAGAAGTTGCTAACATAGAACCAATAAAGTGACTCGGAAATCTACTCAAGTTGTATGTAACGCTCATGCCCTACCTAACCAAACAACAACCCCCTACTGTGGTTAGGAAGTCTACAATATTATGCGCTACAATATTACACCAAGATTTATTTATTTATTTATTTATTATTATTTATTTATTTATTTTAATGGCCAGTGGCATATAGCAATCAAAGACCCTTATATATTAAGCCTGCGCAAATGAATGAAAGAAATTTAGCAATTAGCGGCCTGTAGCTTCAGGTTGTATAAAACTTAGCATTTGATGTTCAACTATCATAAAATGTTAATTCTTCAGAAAAATAATAATTCTTGTTAGCCTAATCTTATTAATCTGCAATAAATAAATAATATAAATACATGTGTATATCTAAGCCCGTTTACCTAAAGTGTTTTATTTTTTATTTTCGTTAGAGCTTTAGTATTAATACAAAAGATTTCAGTAACAATGAAGCTTTTAAAGGGTAAACCACGAAAATAAAACGTTGCTTTAAACAATAAAAAGCTTATGAAATAATAATAGCTAGTTTCCCTGCAACGCTTTCCTGTTTTTACAATCGGTCGCATGATAGGAAAGTGGCACTATATATATGTGCTAACAAATTTTAACGCATACCGCATCGCTCTGGTAACAATTTAAAAGTTATATGGAAGGGGCTCAAGTAGTCATTTTCAAATAAATGGAACGATCGGAATTATCAAAAATGAATATAATATTTATGAGAAAAATTAATCTTTCAGTCCAGTTATTATTTCCATTATGATAAAATCAATATATTTATTTTAGGAAGAGGATTTCAGATTTGTAGAGAGATATAATTACTAAAATTAACCCCTAACTACTTTAACAGAGGTTGACGCATTAGTTATTGTGAGCGATCTCTGAGATTGCTTGACCGAAAAATAAATAAAAGGCTTAAATAACTCATAGAATACAGTTTCTGTACAAAATTTTACGTACAGGAATATTATAATTAAACTTCAGTTATTCAGAAGTCTCTAGCGATAGTATTAGGGTTCCAAACCAGGGCCGAAACTAGCCTTTTTAAAAGTTATATGGAAGGGGCTCAAGTAGTCATTTTCAAATAAATGGAACGATCGGAATTATCAAAAATGAATATAATATTTATGAGAAAAATTAATCTTTCAGTCCAATTATTATTGCCATTATGATAAAATCAATATATTTATTTTAGGAAGAAGATTTCAGTTTTGTAGAGAGATATAATTACTAAAATTAACCCCTAACTGCTTTAACAGAGGTTGACGCATTAGTTATTGTGGGCGATCTCTGAGATTGCTTGACCGAAAAATAAATAAAAGGCTTAAGTAACTCATAGAATACAGTTTCTGTACTTAATTTTACGTACAGGAATATTATAATTAAACTTCACTTATTCAGAAGTCTCTAGCGATAGTATTAGGGCTCCAAACCAGGGCCGAAACTAGCCTTTTTTGCGACCAGAACAAGCATGGTTTTTGTCGCCCCCACCCTCCCTTTCTTCCTCAAAGTATATTTACTATTTTACTAATTTTCTAATGGCCGATTTATTTTAAAATTTAAAATATGTAATCATAAAATATGTAATACTGAACTACGTAAACTGAATGTGACGTTTGTTGCAATTATAGTTCCTTCACATAAAAGCATTCGCATGCATTACCGGCTATTTACAGTGTTTGCTTATACAGTAGAGTTCCGATTATCCGAGTCCCGCTCAACCGATTTTCCGCTTTAACCGAGTTATTTTCTTCTGATGGACTGATGGCCTCCATTATAAATGAAGTGTTAGGTGAAAAGATAAAAAAGCAGTCGTAAAAAGTTTGAACCCTGATTTTCTGGTCAGAATGGGAGAAAAAAAATGGCCATAATTTTTTTTTTCAAGTTTGAACTCTGATTTTCTGGTCAGAATGGAAAAAAAAAAAAAAAATCCCATTCTGACCAGAAAATCAGAGTTCAAACTTTTTACGGCTGCTCTTTCATCTTCACCTAACACTTAATTTATAATGGCTCTTTCATAGTAATGAAAGCCACCAATCCATCAGAAGAAAATGATCGATTCCAAAGGTATAATCTTTCATTTGGCCCTCCTTGGCTCTGTCGCCCGGGGCACATGCCCCTCTGCCCGCCCCCCCCCTTAGTTTCGGCCCTGCTCCAAACGAAACAAAATTGCCCTGTAATCAATATCTGTAATTAAACTAAAAATTACAAGTTAAACTTGTGAAAATTGAAGGTAACAGCTGTCTGTGAAACATGGGTTAATAAAACACAGAAGATTCAGGAAGACAGATAGTTTTTACAGAAAATAAACACTTTTGAAATATGAGTAAATGCAATTGTACTTTGCATAGCAATTCGCAAGCGTTAAATTTTCTAAAACTAAACAGTTATACTAAGTATGAAAGAAAGCGGGCTAAAAGTTTCAAATCTAATATATTAAAGCAAAAACCTAGTAAGACCAATATTGACACATTTGCGCATGCGTCAACTTTTTTTCGAAGCTCTTTAACTTAGAGGAATATTGTTGAGTACCTGGTAGCGCAGTGGTCAAAGACAGCAGTTTAAAGCCCTGAGTTTTTGTAGAGTACGTGGGTTCGAGCCCAACGCCAGGCAAAATGATTTCTGCAATATTTTTGGCGATGATTCTCTTCAATAATGACATGTTTTATTAGCAGGAGAAGTTGTATCATTTTCATTTTGTCATTATTATTAATATTTGAATGCTTTATAATTAAATATTATTATTACTTGAATGATTTATAATTAAATAAAATTTAATACGCAACAATATTTTTAAAAATAATAATTTTTTATTTAAAATATTTTGCATGTAATTATCAATTAAATAAATTGAGCTGATCTACATTTTTTGTTATATTTTCTGACCCTTATCAAGAATATATATATATGTGTTGTGGCAGAAAGAAAAGTTTGCCATTCTTTTCCGTAAAAAAGAAAACGGAAAGAAAGAAAAAAAATATTCATATAAGAATTATAAAAGAAATTACCTTGATATCCGTGATTTAATATTTAAAAAATAAATAAAAATGTAAAATAAAATTCGAGTAAAAAAATTTATATTATAAATTGTTAGCTGCATAAAGTTTCACATTTAGGTTTTCGAGAAATGAGACTAAGAAAAATGAAATTCATGGCAGCTTTTAATAGTTGTGCAGTTTAATATAAATAAATAAATAAAAATAAATATTGCTATTTAAAAAAAAAAAAAAAAAAAAAAAAAAAAACCGTAATAAAGTAAATTAGACTGACAGCACCCTCTATCATCTTAAAGAATTAGGAATCACTTATGCAACATAGAAATTTGTCACGATTTCAATAATTAATTTAGAAGCAACTAATTAAAAATTCAAGAATTTTTCTAACGAAACATTTAAGTTATTTACCGTCAAATCTTGATGGGCATTATCTAATATTGAATAAAAATGAGAGTTGTACAGCTGACATTCAGGCCTCTGATCTACAGATTTAGAAGACAGAAATGTAATTAATTTCTCTTGTGCTTTACTTTTGAAAAGAAACGTTTTTTTCAAATAAGAATTATCAAACATTGAAGACAGTAAATAATAGTATTTGGGTAAACGCAATAAAAAATTGTTTTCATTTGAACGGGTAGAGTTTAAGCCACATGGGCTCCTGTTAGAGTCCAGCACGGTTTGGGTTGTACCAGATCCGGACTCTAAAATTCTGCTTAAAGTCAACCTGAAACCCGATCTTAAGCCCGACACACTTCAACATGAAACCGATCTCAACTCAACCCGAAATATTCAAATCCGAACCTGAAGTGAAAGAAAATCTATATTTTAATAGAAATATGCAAAAGTAGTCTACAATTGTATCTCTGATATCAATTTTATCTATTTTCTATAAAAATGAACATATATACACTCAATAATATTTAAATATATAGTTTTTTTTTTTTTTTTTTTTTTTTTTTTTTTACCTGACTGAAAAGAAGGGTTATGTGTTTCACGCGTATCTGTGTAAGTGGATTTCTTTATACCCTCGAAATATCCCAACGGCTGTATATGGATTTTAATGAATGAGGTCTCTATCAATTCGTCTTTACGGCCCGATGGTTATAGGCTATGTTTTGTAATTATATAATCTCAAAATGGCGGCCGTAAAATACAAAGTGGTGGTAGAGACGAAAAAAATTTACGCACCCTATTCAGTTTCATATCATTGGATAGGTCTTTCAAAATGAAAATGATGTTTCATTGACTATTTTACAGTCAGAAGCTCCGTTAACATATTATACAACCTGGAAGTTGTGTATGTAGGATCTCTAGCTCTACTGCAACTCTATAGACATCTATAGACCTCATCAAAACAGTGTTTATAGATAGGAACTAACAATTAAAGACAACTTAAAAGTCATCAATACAAGTAACTAAAAAAAATAGGTAAGTAATATAAACAAGTAATATAAAAAAAAAAAAATATTTTAAGTCAGTTCCCACTTAGGTCAATAAGAGATTTTTTTTTTTTTTCCATCTCGTTCTTCCTTCCTTTTGAGTGGCACTTAAAATGCCTTGATCAAGAAGAGGGCTCTCTCGATTATTGAAAATTAATTAATTTAATTTAATTAATGAATTAATGAAAAAACTGGATTAACATCAAGTGTCATCCACTACAAGTTTTAAAATTTATTTGAGCTTGATTGGATGAATAATAAGTATTTTATTAACAACTGAAAATTTGAACAAGATAGGGAGAGTGTGAGCTAATAGTAGGAATTGAAAAAAAAAAAAATAGTTGCACATTGATGTGAAATAATTAATTAGTTCGCTTTTTAAGCAGTCGGGTTTTTTGATTTTTTAAATTTAATTGTTTATTTACACTTTAAAAATTATTCAGGAATTTGTTTTGAAAAATCGGGTCAACCCGAACCCGACCCGAAAGTATCAAAACTCAACCCTGAAACCTAAACATTTAAAGTGAACCCGACCCTCAATGAAAAAAAATAGTGTCAATCCGAATCCCTGGTCGGGTTTGAACAAAATCGGGTTTCCTTACCCGATGTAACTTCTCTTTTGCCTACGCTCTTATCCAATCTACAAGCAATGTTAAAAGTGAATAAAATCATCAAATTTGTCTTCTATTGTTCAGGGTTGCGAGAAAACACACCTGCGCGTTTATGGAGATCCTGCCGTCAAATGTTGCTAATGTACGACCATTAAAAGTGATTCGGAAATCTACTCAGAACCCCATGCCCTATCTAACCAAACAACATCCCCCTACTAGGGCTTTCAAAGTTACAATATTACACCGCCAAAATTGTTCTCTACTTTGAGGTCCGGGTGGTGGCCGCTAATCGAGCCCGGTGGCCCGGTTTTACGGTCCGGTAAAGTGAGGAAAGGAATGAGTGGAAACTCGTTTTATGTCTATCTATAACTGTGATGAGTCGTTTTAATAGTTAATGAAGTACTTAAGATAAAGTAACTGCCACTTGTAAAATTTAATTTGTCACGATGTAATTTCATGCATGTAAATTGTTTTAAGTTTATTGCTCTTAAATTTAATGCTCTACCATTATTTGTAAGGGTGTGTCTTGGATAAAAAAAAAAAAAAAAAAAAAAAAAAAAAAAAAAAAAAAAAAAAGAAGTGTACTTTGTTGCTTCTTCACTTTATAATTTTTTTTTATTATTGCTGCCCTACTGGAGACTTTGTAGTTTACTTTGTTCGAAGCGAACATAGGTTTTTCTCTTTGATAATACAGAAAACTTTAAATTTTTTTAAAGTTTAACTTCTGAGAGAATTTTTTTATGTGTTTAAAAATTTGCCTTTTTATACCATTAATTTTTTTAAATGTCTAAAAAACTTTGAATAATATGTAAAGTAGCTGTATAGTCTTAAATACTTTCATTTATTGTTTGGAACATACATATAAATGACAAGAAAATGGCACGTGCAAAATATCAAATCTCAATTTAAATCTAAATAATTTTATTCCCTAAAGTTTATAATGAAAACTGAAACCTTTTTCAGCGAATGAACTAATCTTATAACTATAACCATTCTACTTAAAAATTTATACAAATTGAATTAACAAGCCAAAATTTCTCTATATTTTACTATAAGATTAATAAATTTATACATCAATGGAAATATGCATAAAAATGTAAGTTATTATATTCATTTATTTTTTTAATCAACTCTTTCAGCACATGTGAACAAAGTTAACATTACGTGCATATCGTTTTGCAGTAAAACAAAATATGTTAAAAATCTAAAAATATAATTCATCCCCATATTCTATCCATTTAATTACCGATATTCAAAAATGCCTGTAGCTAAAGTTCTAAGAAAGATAGAAACAAATTTCTAACTGATATACAGAGATATTTGGGCTTTAATGTAGGTCGAAATTAGAGAATCCACATTTTTTTTTCGGCAGAAAAATGCGCTTCAAAGGTATGGGAATACTTTGAAAACGCACTGTATTCTGAGAATATAATATTAATTTAGCTCTAAGTTCACATATCTCGTAATTACTATATTCTTGTCTTAATAGCAGTATTTTTACACAATCTTCAAAATGCCTTTCTCAAGACTGACACTGGCATTAAAGACATTTATTCATAATTAAATTTAATGTGATTTTGAAGATAAAGTAGTGAAAAGTTATATTTAGTGCAAATACGATACGAGAAATCTAATGAATAGAAAAAAATATAAATTTAGGGATTCGTATTGAAAATTTCAAAACTCGCATCAAAATAAATGTAGTTGGTCCCTCCAGAAAATTAAGTTGTAACAGGAGTAGGGGAGATGGGGGCACATGTGAGCAGTTCGCATAAATATAGCTTTTTCTCATGACTGGAGTAATTTCTATAAACAAAACCTACTCAATATAGTAAATAGAACTTTCTTTTATACATGGTATTTTTTTAAAAATCACCTGTATAGTTCTTCTTACATTTTTTAATAGTCTTATAAATTCGGAAAATAGTTCACATGTGCCCCATCATCGGGGTAGTTGTGAACACACGTGGGGCACATGTGAACACAAGGAAAAAATATCCTTTGACATGCTTTTTATTCTGTTATTCATTTGTCATCGTAATCATTAGTTAATTACCTGTGAAATTTACCATAAAGAAATATATATATTGGAAAATATTAGTAATTGAAAAATTAACTATGACTTTAAAAAATAACATTGCTGATTTGGTTTCTATTAATACAAAGCATTTTTTCCAACAAATTACTAAATTACAAAAAAAACTACGTTATTACATATGTAGACAAATCTCCTAATAATTATGCTATTATATGTAAATCTTATTATCACCAACTTCTTACAACTTGTATTTCTTCTAATAAGTCATTTAAAAAAACTAATGAAAATGTAATTGTAAATAATCGTAAAATTCGAAGTTATTATAAACTATTAAATATTTTATCTACTAACTTTAATTATCCTTATTTAGTTCTTATTCCCAAATTTCATAAAACTCCAATTAAATTTAGGACTGTAACTATTGGTTGCAATACATATAATAATAAAGCCAATAAACTTCTCTTAAAAATTCTTAATCAATTATATGTACTTACTACAAACAATGATAATACACATTGTATAAAAAATAGCTATCAACTTGTCAATATTTTAAAAAATCTTCATTGTGTATATAATATAATGACATATGACTTCAAAGATCTTTTTAATAATATAGACCTCTTAGATTTACATAATATTATAAATGCATTATTTAAAAAGTATTATAAAAAACTGGAATTACCATCTAATATAGATATTGCATATTTTAAATCATTAACAAACTTCATTATCTATAATAATTATATATTGCAAGATAACACTTTATATTTACAGCATGTCGGTATACCACAGGGCGGTTGTACATCCAGTTTATTATCAGACTTATACTTATATCATTATGAACGTACTTTTACTAATAATAATCTACATATATATCGTTATATTGATGACATAATTTTAATTGAAACTGATCAATCTGTAATTACTCAATTTCCAGTAGATTATCCCACTAATTTGGAATTAACGGAAAACCTTTTATCTAACAATACAATTAACTTCTTAGATCTTAAAATTACAATAAAAGACAACAAAACAATCACAGATTTATATGACAAACGTAAAGAATTTAAATTCAAAGTTAATACATTTACAAATTTTAAATCTTGTCTACATCCTTCTGTATTTCGAAATATAATACTTAATCATTTATATAGAATAAAATGTTTATGTTCTTCTCATCTAATTAACAATAATATTAAAAAACTAATTTATGATGCATTAAATCATGGTTTTCCAAAAATATTCATATATTCATTAATATACAATTAGTACTTTACTTACATGATCTTTTAAAACAAATTAACACATTCGTAAACAAAATTACAAAAAAATATATAAAATAAAAAAATATCTATAAAAAATTAAAAATTGTAAAATAATATATAAAAAAATTATTATAGGTTGGATGGGTGGGTAGATGTTAGAGTACGGAGGAGAGTGGTGTTGTCTGGATAATACGCAATGGTTAATTTATTAAAAAAAACAATGGGGCTTTTGTATTATCACTATTTTTAATACGTATTTTATAAGGATGTTGATTTGATATTTTATATGCAAGTGGTGACTTTCATTAATATTATATTTAGCTTAATTAAAGTTTTATCTAATTTACAATCATTTGTTATTAAATTTTAATTTACTCAGGACAATATCATATTAATTACTAATAGTATGCCATTTTTATAGTGATTAATATACATATAAGTGTATTTAATATAACTAAAGTTATACTGTATGTATTAAAATTGGGTAATTATTTTTTATTATTATTCCTCTATTCTTTTTAATATTGATCTATTTTCACTTTGTGTTATAAAATTTATTATCGGTTTAATGAGTTTGAATGTCCCACATTCATACTTTTTGGATTTTTATGGCTCTATGAAAATAATCCACACACTATATTTGAGATTTTTAGGTAATGGGAATTTAAGTATCTGATAATCTTCTATATACTTCCATATGTTTTTTATTTCCTGTTCATTTTATAATTATCTTATATATAATAGTTATTATTAACGATTTTTATATTATTTTTAATATATTTTTATATCTATTATTGTTGAATTTATTTTATAGCATATAGCTATATGCTATATATTATCAATGTTATAGAATTATTTAAATTCTTAGTGTAGTTTAAATGAGTAAGATAATAGAATATTTTGAATGCTTTTTTTTTAATTTTATTAACAATAGTTTTATAAAAAATATATTGTGAGGTTTATATTAGGTTTATAATTATCTATATATAAGGATTTGTTTGGTTTTGCTTTTGATAAATTTTTACATTCAAAGGCTTTCAATTGTTCATCTTGTGACATTTGAATAATAAAAATACTACTAGATGGCAGCACCAAATTTGTCTTTTGACGATAAGTTATAAATTTTGTCTTTTGCAGCTCCTTTTCAGTTGTAATTTCCTACACCAGGTGGATTTTTTAGCTAAATTTTGACGATATTGTTAAATAGTAATTAAGTAATTTAAAAGTGCATTTTAGTTATTTTAAATAATGTAATTACTTTCTATTTATTTTATTTTATATTATATTAATTCCATTTATCATAGTATTTCAAAATGTATTAACTGCATCCTTTGATATCAATTACTGTGATTTCTTAACTGTTTTATTCACCTTAATCTTTACGATATTATGGTAGCCATGTGCGTAGTCATATGCGAGTGGATATATTGAAAAAAACTGAAATATTAATCGGTATGTTGTGTAATATTTCTATTTTATATGCTATAAATATTTAAATTGGTTTTATTGATTTTTCCATTTCATATTATTTGATTCTATTCTGTTTTCATTTTTAATCTATTCACTTGATTATAATGGTTGTTCGGGCACAGAGAAAAATAATTTTTAGCTTTAGCTTTTTTTTTCTCCCAGAAAACAACCATTTTGCTTATACCATTGAATTCTGTGCCCTTGAAAACGTAATTCAATATATAAGCTTTTCCATTATTTGTCGGTGTCCACTTTCTTCTTTTTTCTTCCATAATAATTCTTATAATAAATTATTTGGCACATTTTTTAAATATTTACAGCTTTAATTCATAATATTACGGTTTTTGATGGTGGTAGGTTATGATTAATTAATGGTTATATATATATATATATATATATATATATATATATATATATATATATATTTCTCTAGTTTCTGTGTGATATGTTTAAACAAAAGATTATAAAATGAAAATAAGTAGATTTTGGGGGTGGAGGCTTAGATGATTCATTAAGTATTGCTGCAATAAAAAAATAAATAAAGAAGCAATTTTAAAAAAGAAATTAAAACTTTTAAATTTTGCTTAGGGGTTTTAGTTTGGGGAAAATTTAAGGTAGGGGGCGTTTACACACTATTTATCTCAAATCTGCCTAAATACGAAAGATTCCCACTGCTGTATTTGTCTTATTTACATGTAAATTATAGATAAAGAAGGGTTTTTTTAATGAATTTAAAAAAATCTCGACTATAATCCCCCCTCCCCTAACTTCTTTTGCTTTTGAAAGAGGGAGGGGTTACAATAGGAATTTTACGGTAGTTATCAGTTTAAAAATTTTACTTTCTTAAAATATTACTCATATCTATCTCCATTCAAAGCATCATATACATAACTGTTTTAGATATGGAAGTAAACCATCAATGCAAGTTTAGAACAAATGTAATAGAAAATTTTGCAAAGTTGTTCAAGGTTGTCTTTTATATTAACAATGCATACAAAATATTATTGTAAACCGTTTAGTAAAATAATACATAACACTTATTGCATTTTAGAAAACATTAAATATATTTAAAGTACAATTGAATGTAAACGAGCTTGTTGCTCTTTATGTATTTGCTGAAAGATGTGTTTGATGGAAGTTTCAATGCGAAATCAACTTTGTATGAGAAAAATATTTTCTATTTCAGGAAAATTATAGATAATGGAACTGACATTAGTTATCATTAAGTTAACTGAAAGGAACAGAATCACAGAATGATTATTGGGGCACTTATGTACTGTTCATATCTGCCCCAACTTGTCTGTTCACAAGTGCCTCATATGACTGCTTCTGTTAAATTGATAAATCATTAACATTTCTCAATTTTAGAAAAAAAAGAACCGCATGAAAAATATTTATTTGTATTCAGAGTATATGTTAAAATACTCAAATTCAAATAAATGATTAAATAAATAAAGTTATACGCTTATCATCTTGAAACAAAGATTTTACTTTTGAGATCTAAAAACAGTATTTTGGCTACAGAGGACAAATAAAATGTCAAAAAGCTTCAAAAAAATTTTACCATATGTCTACAGGTGCTGTCATCTTTAGTATTTTTTTTCAAATAAAAAAACTTATAATAACTATTAAAAAATTGCGCTGTTCACATCTGCCCCCTGTTCACATGTACCCCCATCTCCCCTAGATACAAAATCATAAAGAAATTGTGCAAACAGTTTCATCTTGCGACTTGTAGAATTAATATGTGTGACGTGTGTGTGTATTAGTGAAAGTGTTGTAATCCACGGGACTGATACTCACGCCACCAAGCATAACGTTAATCTATACCTAATTGACCATTTACTAGAGGTTATAAAATCTAACATAGCTCAAAATTTATTTTCAATAAAACATGAAGTATTTACTGGGCCCAAAGATTTATTTTTATATTTTGGATTAGTTTGTCCTAGGATAACTATGTAAGTCTTTTTAATGATATTCACTTGGACTCTAAGTTAGAAAAGAAAGTAGCAGGACCAGTTCTTCGCCATACAGTTTAATTCATTACGTGGTTTTGACCAAAATTGTTCCATATTTCGCAATCTATTAAAAATTGTGGATAAATTAACCCCAAATCCTTGCTCACAATCCTACCTAAACAGTCTTTTGCAATACAATTTGATATAAAATTTGTAATTTTTAATTTATGAAAAATTCCGGCTTTTAATTGTCTGATATTAACATTGTTTAATAAATAAAACAAATATTGTAAATTAAGCCGAAATTGTGAATGAGAAGATTTTATAAACACTTAATAAACTCAAATATAGGTAAATTAATTGGTCGTGTTTGAGAATCATCCTTTTTCACCATAACAAAATAAAGTCTGGAAAGCATTTTAAATCTAATTGTACATCATGATCATCAAAATTTTTTCCATAATTTGTAAAAACTGATGTATTGTGCTAGAATCCATGTTAATCATTATTTCAAAAAATGGATGTATTGTCATGTTATTGTAATAACCGTCGTTCAAGTCTTTTTGAGTTAACATAACCCCCCAATTTCTGAACTTTCATTATTATCACAATCTAGCTCAATATCGTAACTTTTATATTTTCTAACAATTTATCTGCTGAAGTTGGCATATTAATGTGGTGATACATGGGATTATTTTTTTTTTTTTAAGCCAATAAGCTTTAAAGCTTTAAAACATTTATTTATGTTAATTAATATTTCTTCCTATTTTCTGACTCATTTTTAAACATAAAGGCACAAAATTAGGAGACCTGGCTATTGAAAGGATTTGGAATCGAATTACGTTTTCTATTTTTTGATAAATAAATTACTTATCGAGTTATAAGCTATTTTTTTTTCATGTGCCGACAGGGTTTTCTCCTTTCTCTCCCTTTCGCGCGGGCGGAAATTCGGTTCAAAACGTCATCTTTGACAGTATTTTCTGAAAAATCTTTTTCGTTTACCGAAAAATGGAAAACATCTTTCGATTTCATAGTTTTTGAATAACAACGTCTGCCAATTTCATGACAAAAATAAATTTAAAAACATGTCAGAAAGCAACCTTTTTGGATTTCAGAACAGATTTAAGTGCGGGTTATTTCCGTTCTGTATGTACAGTGGTGGGAAAAAAAGTGCCCCCCCGCCCCTGCTAATTCAAAAAAAAATTATCATAGAAATAAGTTACAGGTACCAAACAATTGGAAATAAAGTCTACTTTAACAAAAAAAAACTCTAAAGTTTAACTGTCGCATATAAACTTTGCTTAGGGGCTATCTACATATAAAAACAAACCCAAACAACTTTATTTTTTTCAATATAGCAATGCCCAAGTTTGTCACCATAAATAAATTCTACACCTTTCAATTACCCTAAATCCAAATTTTTATAAAATTCGTACGATTAGTTTCCGAAAAATTAGTTATTTTAAAATGATTATATTTTACGGGCTGTATCCAAATTGAAGTTTGGTACTCTATTGATGAAATGCTACAGAATGACTATGTGACTTCTATTGATGCCAATATGACCATTTCATGTTTCGACTATTGACAGCCCAAATATTTCAATAAAATGAGTAAAATATATTTTTTCAAATTATGCTTTTCTGCACATCATTGACGGCTCCTTAAACCATCATTTTGACATTTTTTAATGATAATTCGAAAACTAATTGAAAGAAATATTGGAAATTGAGAATTTGGATAAAGCAGGACATAATGAATATAAATTTATCAAAAAAATTGTAGGTTGCAATTCATATTCTTTTCGAATATTAATTTCATAATTCATAATTCATATTATAATTTTATTTAAATTACAAATTCAATGTATTTATGTTTATTTTTATTTTTTTTCTAGTATTATAACGACACACAAAATTAGCACATTAGGATTATAATTTCAGGAGATATTAATAAAAATATGCAAATGTAATTTAACATTGTAAGCTCTAAATTTTGAATGTTTATAATTGAAAGACTTATCATTCAAATGACTAGAAATTTCGTTTTTAGGCATAGTTTGAGCTGAAGATTTAAAATATATTGTCAAAATTGGTTATGGCGCTTGAAAAAAACAATGTTAGGTCTGGGTTTGATTTGTAAATGGCTCCCTAAGCAACTGGTACCACTAGCTCTCTTGTATTACTAGCCGCCCTTGGCGACCAGTTTGGTCTCCGTTAGATGTGTGCTAAGCATTGTACCATGTTACTTTTATCCAAAATTTAATTTACTTTCTCAATACTTTGCCAAATCAGAAGTTTCTAGTAGAGAAATCAAGAACAACGTATTTTTATGGGTACTACTTGGTTATCCCGTCGACCAAAAATATATCGCCAAACTAATCAATAATGGTTGATCGTAAATGTCATATTCGCTTGTTTTTAAGCAAGTTACACGTGTTTACGTCATCAAGTTATTTTTATTTTGACGTTTTATTTGTATTTTTATTAATGTTATACTAATTTATTTGTTCTTTCGCTATTTAAAATAAAAATTATGTCAATTTGTATAATTTGGCGAAATAGGTCGACGGTATAACTAAGTAGTACCTTTTTATGCTAGCCAGGCGCAAGTGATAAATCATCAAACATTGTCTTTCCAATCGCATTTCTTCATATTTCATTAAATTCATCTAAAATATAATAATTTCACTCATTTTATTTAAAATACATAATTTTAATTTGAAATTCATGACTTTCACTTTTTCTTTCCCTTTTTTAAGAAAAAGAAAAGAAAAATATAGATAATACCAAAAACCATGACTTTTAATTTCAATATCAAAGCATTGTTTTAATTTACCACGCGAAAAATAAAAAAATGTAAAAAATGGTCACCTGGCATATAAAAAGCGAAGCGGTCAGCCCGGAACTATTGATGACAGTCACATGACTTAGGTTATTATTATAGAGATAATTGGTTGCAGAGTTAGTATAGGGGGTGTTTACTTCCCCCCCCCCCCCCGACTGTACATCTGTACTGTGCGTTACTTATAAATCCCCTGTTTAAAATTGCTGGGACGCGTTTTCCACTGATGCTGTCGTAAAATCAACGAAAGTTAGTAATAACAATAATTATTAAACAAAATAAATTTTTATAAAGGAACTTACTTATAAATATGGTAGAGATTGAATGAAATTCTTTATATAATAATTCACCAAATTGCATAATGTTCTATATAAATAAAAAGGTAAAACTCCTTGTAGTCCATGCAATAGGGAATTTTACCTAGCAAAATTAATGGTAGTTCTGGAAATCGGCTTACTTTATGTTTTTTGGGTCGCTGAATCCGAATTTGTAACTTTCCACCAAAAATTTCCCCCCGGAAACCCCCCCCCCCCCAATTTTTGGTAAAAAGCCCTCCAAAAAAGATTTTTATTAAAAAAATCATTTTTTTATTGTTTTAGGGGGAAAGTATCTAGAAATTTAGAAAGTAGACAAAATTTGAAACAAATTAGATATATGACATTATGACTTAGGATGAAGGGGAAGGGGGGGATCTGCCTCGGAACATGCGCGCGGTGCTGCGTGGATTAAGTTGCGCAATTCCACTTAACCACTCACTCGTTTACATTGGCCCTCCCATCTCTCCTCCGAACTTTCCTTATAAGGTTTACTTTAAGTTTTTTGGGTCGCTGAATCCGAATTTTTAACTTACCCCCAAAATCCCCCCCCCCCGAAAACCCCCCAAAATAGTTGTTATTAACTTAAATTTCTTATTGTTTTAGGCGAAAAGCATTACGAAATTCAGAAACTAGACAAAATTTGCAACAAATAGGATATATGACATTATGACGTAGGATAAACGGGGAGAAAGGGGGCTACCTCGGAACATTCCCCGCGCGCTTTTCTCAAAAACCAAATTTTTTCAAAAAATCAATTTTTTGTGGGGGGTTGCCGGGTAAAATTTTGGTGGGAAGTTACTAATTCGGATTCAGCGACCCAAAAAACATAAAGTGAGTCGAAATCCAGAACTAGTATTAATTTTGCCAGGTAAAATCCCCTATTGCCTAGACTTCATAACTTAGTGCACGTAGCGCCGCAGTGCATGTTCAGAGGCAGCCCTCCCCCTCACCGTTCATCCTATGTCATAATGTCATATATCCTATTTGTTGCAAATTTTGTCTAGTTTCTGAATTTCGTAATGTTTTCCCCCTAAAACAATAAGAAATTTAAGTTAAAAACAACTATTTGGAGGGGTTTTCGGGGGGGGGGGATTTTGGGGGGAAGTTAAAGATTCGGATTCAGCGACCCAAAAAACTTAAAGTAAGCCTTATAGGTAAAGTACGGAGGGGAGATGGGAGGGCGAATGTAAACGTGTGAGTGCTTAAGTAATATTGCACAACTTCGTTCACGCAGCACCGCGCGCATGTTCTGAGGCAGATCCCCTCTTCCCCTTCATCCTAAGTCATAATGTCATATATCTAATTTCTTGCAAATTTTGTCTACTTTCTGAATCTCTATATACTTTCCCCCTAAAACAATTAAAAAATTGATTTTTTTAATAAATACCTTTTTTTGGGGGGGGGGGGTGTTGCCGGGGGAAATTTTGGTGGGAAGTTAAAAATTCGGATTCAGCGACCCCAAAAACATATAGTAAGCCTTTTCCTAGAACTACCATGAATTTTGCTATGTAGAGCCCCTATAACGTCTCTATTGCCTGGACTATTGTTGCTGTCGATATTCTTCGAAAAACTGTATATTACAAGATAATGAACTATGTTTAAAGATTCGAATAACCTATCATTTGAGCTGTTCTCAACTGCTCTGCTCAACAAGCGCAAAACGTTTTGACACATTTACAAATTAATTTTTTAACGGAAAGATATAAAATTGGAAAGCTTGGCCATAGAAGCGATTTGGAATCGAATTGTGTTTTCCATTTTTGGATCAATCAATTACCTATTGAGTTATAAGCGATTTTGATCACATGACAGGGCATTTTTCTCCCGTTATTGACTGGATTTTCTACTTTCGTTCGGAAATTCAGTTCAAAATGCCAATTTTGAAAGTATTTTCTGAAAGATCTATTGCGTTTACAAGCAAACGGAAAAAAAACAATTAGATGACATTGTTTCTGAATAAAAACACCTTCTAGTTCCATGCGTTTCCGAACAAAAATGAATTAAAAGTTATGTCAGAAAGTTTACCCTTTGGATTTGAAAACAGCCTTAAATGGTCACCCTCATTCTCAGAGTAAAACATTTCACACCTAATGTCTCTTTTGTCGATTATTTGTTCACAGATCACTTTCAACAGCTATTTTAATGTTGCAAACCGCGGTTGGATATGATTATTTTATTTTATTTTATTATTGTTATTATTTTCCATTCTAGAGGTTAACTCAGATAAGAGGTTTTATAATATATCCTTGCTCTCTTTCCAATGACTTACCAAAGAAAGATATTGCAAGGTCTAAAATAACCCGAACTTAAAAAGTGTTTTATCAATCAGAACTCGCACTCTAAAATGTGATTTGACATATCGTTAGAGTTGGAGATAATTTATAACAACGTTATTACTGATGTTTTTTATTTTTTTTTGCGTCATTTAAGGGATCTCAGGACTCTTAAAGCTGTAAAATTTTCGAAATTAATATTTTTTTAGATGTTAAATTCCTATCTTTTTTGAAAATTTTGATATAAATTGTTTCCTTGAAATTCCTATTAGAACATACGTTATGGCTTTTAGAATTATACCCGCTCAGTAGCTGAAACGGCGTTTCCGAAACTTTGAAGCCGTTTTCTCCAAATAACGTTTTTGGGCATAATGCGCACGATATCTCAAAAACGTCTGAATATTTTTCATTAAATTTTCAAAACACATGTTTTATGTTAGTCTGAATAAGCTGAACCTAAAATTTTCTTTTTATTGGTCACAAAAATATTTTTTTAGGTGATTATACTGTTGGAATTTTCTAAATTTTGCACTAGCTAAATTCAAATTTGTATTAAAAATATAAAAGTGCTTAAAATACAAATTTATTTAGGCTCAAGGTAATTATTACAATCTGAAGTATAAGTGGGCACCAAAATGTTCATTCTAGTTACAAAGTTTATTTTGTAATCATGCGCGTAAGCTGTTATGTCAATTTTCTGCTCGCCAAATGTCTGACAGTTTGGAGCCCCCTGCAAATGCTAATTCTGCATCTTGCAATTTTTTAAATGCATGAAATGAAAGAACATACTAATATCTTTCATCCCAATTAAAATTTTGTCTTAAAATCATATAAATTTTAAGATATTAAACGTTGAAAATGGTCTTTTTTTTATTTTTTCCAATTCTAAGGGTCTTGAGACCTTTTAAGATGATATTAAAGAGAATTTCTGATTTCGTTATTAACCACTTCACCGGCGAATGGTATGGGGAAACAGTGCTTTTACCCCCGAGTTATCTCGGGGCAGCCGGTGAAGTGGTTAATAGTTCGTTAGGAATACATACATAAAAAAATACTGTATTATAATAAAAACAGTTACTTAATTTCGATGTATTTTTGTAATTTTAATTACATATTTTTATATTTTTATTATATAATATTAATTAATTTACCATAACTAATAGATATGTGTAATCGGAGTCTAATTAACAGATAGACACAGATTTTTAAAAATTAAACTGGCAGTATATGCACACCATATTTTATAGAGCTAATTTCATTAGCATAAAAACTATGTACTTTCATCAACTAGTATCCATAAATCTTAAATATTTTAAATTAAACATCCAGGTTCATTAACATTTTAGCTATTGTTATAACGGAAATTTCAACAAGTTTTTCGACATCGCACTGTCAGAAAAATTTGTCTTTATAATACGCTAAATTATTCGTTATTTTTAAACAAATAATTTCCGCACTCCTAGAAAACATGCTTTTTCTGTTAATTCTTCCCGAAAGTCTGAAAAAGAAGGAAAATTCCGTTTATTCTTTGAACGCATGCGTATTTTGTTGTATTAATACCAAATTTCGAATTTATCTTTAAAATGAAAAGCAGAATGTTCAATAAATTAAAATTTCTAATTTATTTAGAAACAAACAAGCAAAAATAACGCTTTCTAATTTTATAAAGTAGTAATTTCCTCATTTATTTAAACTTATTCGCAATTTATTTTTTAAAAAGTATTAAAAAAATATTAGCATGTAAAATATAGTCTAAAAGAATCATTTAAAAAATATATGTTTAATCAACTTAAAATAACCGATTTTATTCAAAAAAGCAAACATTTCTTCTCGAATTTAATGAAAAATGTAATATTTATATTTTACATCTAACAATCAAATTATGTCTTATTAAAAATGTGTCTAATATGTAATAATTTTTATCCTCTATTATTCTATAAGTATTATAAAATACCAATCATTATTTCATAACGAGGAAATGTCCCTGCAATTAAGTTTAAATTTCCGAGATTTCTGAACAAGAAATTTAAGAAGCGTTACCTATGCTCCAATTGGAGAAAACCCATATCTTCATTTTACACTCGTCCTCTATTAGGCGATTGATGGATATTAGTGATTAAGATGCTCAATTCGAAACGCGAGGTCCCAGGTTCAAAGCCAAGGTCATACACGGAAGAACGAGAAAGTTATTATTATTATTATTATTATTATTATTTTCAGATTACGGAAATTTTCGATCCTAGAACGGAAAAAAGAACGAAAATTTCTTGAATTGGCAAATATTTTCTTTCTTGTCACAGAGGAAAAAAGAAATGGACATTCTTCAATTCTCGAATGTATTCCGGTAACAGGAATATTTCCGTGAATTGAAAACACCATTTCTGAGATTGCAGCTTAAGCTATTGCTGTAAGATTTCTCATTTTAAGATACATTTTAAAGTTATTTTCAGACTTTCAATCTGCAATAGCATACAAAATTGTTTTTTCTACAAGAATCTCTTCATTGTTATCTAACTCATTCAAGATTTTTTTGTTTTTCCCTTAATGCGAAAGTTATTACACAGTGTCAGACTCCGAAGATAATCAAATTTTGATTTACAATTCAGTTGAAATAATATGGTGCAAAACTCAATTTTTATAAGTTTTATAGTATTCTTTATGAGCTTCTTAAAAAACAAAGAATACTACATTACGACTTGCATGAATTTTTTAAAAGCTCAACCTATTCCATATTCTGGTTAAAAAGGGCTTGCTTTTGTATTTGATCACAGTAAAAAAAAAAAAAAAAAAAAAAAAAAAACCTCACAATAAGTTTACAGCAAAAAATGCTGGCAATATGGCAATTTACAGCAATTTTTTTTTAGATTTTACAGTACTTTTGTAGATTTCCAACATTTTTCAGCCTTACACCGCCTTATATATAAGGTGTGTGTAAAAAAAGGGACCATAATTTAAAAAAAATAAATTATGGCCATTTTTTTCCCATTCTGACCAGAAAATCAGAGTTCTAACTTTTTACGGCTGCTCTTTCATCTTCACCTAACACTTCATTTATAATGACTGTTTGATAATAATGGAAGCCATCAGTCCATAAGAAGAAAATAACTCGGTTAACACGGAAACTCGAAAATAACTCGGTCAAAGCTCAAACTCGGTTAACTCTTTATGTACTGAATTATGAATTCATGAAAATTTTATCTTCTAAAGCATTTTCATGAATTTTTGAAACTACATTAGACGATTTACATAATCATTTAATAAACTTTAGGAGGATTTTAGAAGGATTGAAGGATTTAGAAGGATTAATTAAATATGAATTTATAGGGATTTTGTGCAAAATTTATAATTCCACTCAAATCTTATATCTATTTATATAAAATCCAAGTCTCTGTGTGTCCCTCACTATTCCGGTAGGACCGCCTCATTGAAATGAGTAATTGTTGAAAAATATTAATGCAGGGTTACCACAGTAGCGCCAAATGTTAGCCAACTTGGTGATAGCTGGCTAATTTGGCGAAATTCCCATTTAAAACCAATAATTTTTCATAATGGAGGTCACCGAAATTTAATTTAAACGCCACTCTTTTAAGATATTTTTTCGAAATCTATGGGTGAGAATTTAAAGTGCATCTTTACATCTTCCTCCCGATGCTACTAATAAAATAACCGCCAATAGACAACGGTGTACTGTGTGAGCTCCTAACTGCGCGATTTTAATGTGCTTTAGGTACTTTTCCAGTATAGGTGCCTTGGCGAAACAGGAAATTTGGTAACATATTTTCCGGGAACCTATTCACTGTTTCATTTTATATACACACGCATTTTTTTCGATATTTATACGATTTATTTAACATAAAAAAGCCGTTTCTTTAATTTTATACAGAAACAGATGTAATTTGTACATAAAAACATCAATAATATACATATAAAACAAACAAAAACGCTCATCAAATTTGTTTTCATAGCTGTTTATATGATTTGACAACAAATCTCGATATTTTCCCGTTATACGGACACCATTCCAAAATGTATGCTAATGCGCCAATTATATCAAAATGCTAAAAGATATTTGTAATTTTATGCCAGCAGTTTAATATGAGTTTTATTTTATTGCTTTATTTTATAGCAGTTATTTGTTCACTTATTTTAAGTATATATTTGTGATTTGATGAAATAGTTCGTAAAAGTCTGGAATTTTCAAATGTTATATTTTTTAAATGCTCACTTTAGTATCGACAATGGTTTTTCTTTTATTTTTCAAATGCTTCAATTCACGATTTTGCGCCAACTATTACGCTTGGCGACAATGGTGTCCGCATAACGGAAAAGTACCCAAATCTCACTTTCTGATGCCCAAATTACACCAAGCTTTTTTTAAAAAATGCCAAAGCCCCTACAGTGGAAAAGTACCAAACTGTCTATTATTTTGCGCTATCCGTGTTATAGTTTGTACTATATGCAATGGGAGTGGAGCGAAGAGTTTAAACATTAAATATTAAAGTTTCGGCACAGATGTCATATATGCCCCATATTGGCGCGATTTTTTGCTGACGCCAATGTCATATACACAACGGGTACTTAACTGGCGCCAAAGTGTCGTAAGGGTCGAGTGAAACATAAAAGCGCATATCATAATTAAAAATGCATTTCTAGCAATCGTTGCTTATGTACAATACTTCGGAGAGAAGTTTCTTGGCGAGAAAGAATTGGTACAGATGTCATATTCGCCCCATATTGGCGCGATTTTTTTCGGTTTCCAATTTGGCGAAAACATCAACAGCATAAACAACATAATCCGGGTTACCAGATCAAGCACTTTGGTGCAAGTTAAGTACCTGTTGCCTATATGATATTGGCGACAGAAAAAAATCACGCCAATATGGGGCGAATATGACATCTGTTCCAAAGAATTTTGCCAACGTATTTTCTGGCAACCTATTTACTACTCCATACTCACAAGCATTTTTTTTCCATATGTATACAATTTGGCACAGATGTCACGTACGCGCCCCCATATTGGCGCGATTTTTTTCCGACGGCAATTTGGCGAAAACATCAACAGCATAAACAACATTCGGGTTACCATTACAAGTAAAATAACGACACTTTGGCGCCAGTTAAGTACCCGGTGAGTATATGACATCAACGTAAAAAAAAAAAAAAAAAAAAAAAAAAAAAAAAAAAAAAAAAATCGCGTCAATATGGGCGTATATGACATCTGTGCCGACAATTTAATATAAAAAAAGCTATTTACCCATTTTTATAAAGAAACAGAAGTAATTTTTGCACAGATGTCATATACGCATGGGGGTTGACGTGATTTTTCTATGACGCCAATTTGGCAGAAATCTCGCTTTCGAATACCAGTTACTTATATATATTTCAATTATTTGCTATCATTTTGAAAAGGAAATAACTATGAATAAATAAAAGTTTGAATAATAACTATAGAACAAAGCAGTTTATATAATTAAAAAACAGAAAATAAAAGTAAATAAACAATTTATTAATAAATAAAAAACAATAGCCGGGTTACCATAGCAGGCAAAATAACACCATTTTGGCGCCAGTTAGGTATCCCGGTTCATATCTGAAATCTGTGCCGTAATTTGTATATAAAAAAAATTATATATATTTAGAAACGATTTTTTTATGCGTATAAGTGCATATATAAACAAAGATAAAATTCATTAGATTTGTTTTCTTAGCTGTTTATATATTTTCGCAACATATCTCACTTTCTGATGCCCGAATCGCGTCAAGCTTTTTTTAAAAATGCGCTATAATGGAAAAGTACTTAAATAAAAAATTAACAGAAATAACAAATTATACAAACTAAAATTTTTATTTCGAGATCAAAGCATTGTTTTTAATTTCGATTAAAAATACATATATCCTTGGATAACTTCAATTGAAATTAGTTTCACAGCTTAATATCTCATTCCATAAACCTAAACAAACACAAGTGATTCATTCATCGTGAAACGTCAAAAATATTAAATCATTGAGGTAATCATTCACAAAGTAAGTTCTCCAACAATCAATGGGCAATATTCTAATGACGTCATAGTAGGTAAAATGGTGGCGGTATCGTTTGCTTATGGTTTGTAATCACAAAGATTTAATTTTGCAATGTCTCTTAGTTACATTATTTTATTGTCATATTTATGAGCTTCAGAACAAAAGCCTATTTTTTCATTATTTCGTTATTAAAGACGGAAAAAAATCATAAATGCATGATTTGAAAATTTTAAATAATTTTCTTTCTTAATACTAAAAAATAACATCGGGAAGCAACAGCGGGTTTAAGTTAAATAAGTTTAACTGTTTAATTCTGTTGTAATATTCAAAATAACTGTATTTATTAAATTTGAGTACTCAACATCAGGGCCCGATTAAACTTTGAAGTTAGAGGAATTACAATGTCATTACAGGACCTTTCTTTTGGAGAAGATTTTCTAAATTCCATATATACATGGAAAATCTTCAGTGTTAGAAATATTATTCCTATGACTGACATAACACGAGAACGGCCTGCAATTTTACACAAGTTTTTGAAAGTTACTTTATATCAGAAATTTTACTAAAAACTGGTTACTTTTTTGTTATAGCGGCCCACACTAGGATTATGACAAGTTGCAGCCAATTTCGCCAACGTCGTAACCAAGATCGTGAAGCACACACATATAATACCATTTCATGAAATCGTATACGATAATTTAATAGTTTTTACCTTACTTCAAGTGTGTAATTTATTTATTTTTATGGCTTAACAATCTAAATTGTCCAATATATGAATTAAAAAAAAATTAAACAAAGATTGAATAGACATGACCGCAAAAAGCTTCAAATCTGCTTAACACTTGGAACCAAACTGTGCAGATTAGTGGTCTTCTACTGTACACAGTTTTTCATAAATGTGTTTCGTTCTTAAAATGTGTTATTTTCATCTATCACTGCGGAACAAGCGAGAAAACTCATATTCTTGCACATTAGTTGTATATATCTTTATATCTAAATTTCCGTCATTTTTGACGGGCTACCTTTCTAGTATATATATATATATAAGTCGTTCTCTGAGCGTATGTCCTTTATACAAATCTTCAATTTTAGACCGATTTGCACGAAACTTGCTTTACATACGTTTTAGAACGTGAAAAAGATCACTGTCTACTTTAAAAAATCATCAGACCAATAGTTATCCCTTTTTTCTACCACCTTTCATAATTTAACATTATAGAAATATCTCTTTGTAAATTTTCAAATAGTTTCTTTCCGTTGCCACACATCTAAAAAACTGCTCAATAATTCTAAAAAAAAAAAAAAAAAAAAATGATAACTCGAGTACTTTGTTTTATAAGCCAGTAAAAATTCGGATTGTCTCACTATATTTTTGCTTTTTTGAAATTGACGTCATTCAAAGAAGAAAATGCACATTTTTCATATATTTATGTAAAAACTTTAACTAAGCATGTTTTAAAATAACGTAGTACCTTAGTTGAATGTTTCTGAAGTTAAAAAATCTATTTTAATGAAGTCGTTTCATATCAAGAAATCAATTAAGGAAAAATATAATAATAAAAAAATCGTTTGCTAGATATGACGTCAATTTAGTCATTATAATTTCAAACTGGCTCTAAAAACCGGTTGTTACAATTTATTTCCTATTTCTTTGTAATGCTGTATTTTTAATTATATCATTTAGATAAATGTTTTAATGTCTGAAATGCAGTGATAACATTCTACGATTTTTATCGAATACGGTTACATAAAATACGATTTTTCTACGATTTATATTAAATAGAAATTATAGCTACCATTCTTTAGTGTAAGCTTTTTTCTCTTTTAAACAAAATTTCATGACTGACATTACGATTGAACACGTCTGCGGATTCGGATTTTATGAATGGAAATATGAGTTTCCATTTAAAAATTATCGGCAATGAATCTTTGTATGCATGTGTTAAACATGCCTGATATACTACCCGTTAATAGTACATAAATGAAAATCGTTTTTAATTTCAAACAGGAATATTTTTTTAACCCTTAGTATATTTATTAGATTTCTCAACAACTACCAGGGAAAAGTATTTTTGGTATTTTCGTTTTAGCGATCAGTTTCGTTTTAGCGATCACTTATTTATCTAAGTATAGCACATTTCTCCCGCTGCGGACAAATTTTCCGAACAGATCTTTAATTAAAGGAAATATGAATTTGATCTTCCATTTTAAAGCAATATGTATCTTTATCTCAAATATCCTTCCGTATAGCTGAAAACGATACGATCATCACTGCGCTATTATATTTTCTAATGTGTAAAACAAAATTTCGGCTATTTTTAAGTTGATCATTTACAGTAGGATTTGGTCTAAGAATGATAGGCGGATATGCAATATACTAAAACTATTCCTCAAAAATTCTATAACTTTTTTAAAATGCTAATCATTCAGAATTGGTTTCGCCTGATTATAGAACATTTCAGTTAATTCCATAACAAAGCATGTACAACAAAATGCTATACATTAAAACTATTCCAGAAAGTTGGGTGCAATTTTATAGTGCAAATTTCATCAAAATCTGCCCAGTAGAACTTTTAAAAAAGGCTAATGTTTTATAATAGGGCTCACCTGACTATTGAACTAGCGACGTAAAACTATATGCAATATTTTAAAAACATCCGTGTAAAATTATCTAACAAACAATACAAGTTCCAATGAAATCCATTCAGAATTTTTAAAAAGACTAATCTTACATAATCGGGTTCCACATTATTATGGAATTTCCCCCTATAATTCTATGACTAATCAGCGTATAACAATGTTACGCACCAAAACCTTAACTGAAAAACTAATAGTGCAAGTTGAATTAAAATTATTTCAGAAGAACCCAAGTTTTAAGCAGCAGGAATGAGATTCCCACACGAAAACAAACAAATACTGAAATTTGCCAATTTAGTTATGTAAAAGTACACGAAAACAAACAAATACTGAATTATTAACAATGTTTTTGAGCAATTAAGTTAAACTTTTGTAACTGGGTTGCAAGCATATTTTAAAAAATTCAAGGTTGAGAATTATTTTTAAAAACATAAAAATTCTGTAAATTGACTTAAACTTTTCAAACAAATTACGTAAAGTGTTTTTTGTTTTCTGTTAGATGTTGAAATAATGAGATGCATGATGTTTAGAGATCAAATTGCAGTAAAAGCGTAATTTATGGTACGGTTAAGTTGTTGCCACCAACAATATGATGCTAGGCGTTACTCATAGATACGTCTTTTCTTCATAATATTGCATTAATAGAAAACGGATATATCTTTCTTAATTGGGTTAGAAATATTAGGTATGTTAGGTGCCGTATATTAGGTAATGTTAGGTATATTTAAAAATATCTCCGTGATTGAAAATTAATTTAAAATGGATAAACAATCTGTAAATTGAGATAAGCTTTTCAAACAAATATTATTGAAAACACTTTTTGTATTCTATTAGACGTTGGAATAATCAAATGTGCGATGTTTAAAGATCAAATTGCAGTAAAAGTTAAATTTATGGTTGGGTTAGATTGTTGCCACCAACAATATCATGCTAGAGTTACTCATATCAATGTCTTTATAATATTGCATTAAGAGCAAACAGGTATATCTTTCGTAATTGGGCTGCATGCAGGGGTGAGATTTCCGTGCTTTTGAACTCCGGTATATTCTTAGAGAAAATGTTGTTCTGTTAAATTGCAAGAGTGTTCCGATTAAATGAAATATCATTTTCTCTAACAAAATACTGCTGTGCAAAAACGAGGAAATCTCATCCCTGGCTGCATGCAAATTAAAAAATATCCATGATTGAAAATTACTTTAAAATCCATTCACATGAAAAAATTGAAATACAATTTTCAAATAAATTTCATTTGACAGAACATTTTTCTATTCTACAGTGTGAAAAAATAAATTGTATGATGTTCATAAGTTAAGAAAAATTTCAGTAAAAGCAAAATTTATGGGTTAGGTCGTTGCCATCATCAGTATAATGTCACAATTGGCATTGTGTTTGTAGTTCTTTGTATATTCTGAAGATGACTCAATGAAAGAATCGAAACATGTAAATTTTTAATTTTTTTTTTTTTTTTTTTTTTTTTTTTTATTGAAATGACGCTTTTTAAGCAAATAATTGTACTTTAATATATGTTATGACATTTGTTTGGAATATATATTACTATGGTATAGTTAATAGTAAACGCAATTAAGACTATTTTACTTATATTTCTTATTGGTCTTTTTAACGCTTCGTGGACGGGAATGTACTAATCTCAGTTATTGTCATTGCCGTATTATTTTATTTTAATGTATTTTACCCGGGAGGACCCTTATTATTGACACGAGCGAAGCCGGATATATTTAAATATTTTTCTTAGTATTTTGATTGGTTAGGAAATGTACAAATATAATGTTCACAATAGAAATATAGAAATATTTCGAATTGAAAAAGCCCCCCCCCCCCCCCCTCTCCCCCCAATGCAAGAAAGCTGAAGAGATGCAAAGGCAAAAGAAATCATTTTAGATGTAAATTTCCAACTGGGCGAAAAATGTCCGGACCAGGATTCGAACCCGGGACCCCCTGGCTGAAGCCGCCAGTGCTCTGCCATCTGAGCTATCCCGGACGATTCTGGTCGAACTTTTTCACCCAGCTAACCTTGATGATTTCAGCATCTGGTCTGAAACGTGGTTCAGCTCAACAGAATAAATCACAGGTAATGGAACTCCAGAAATCGCTGGATACGAAATTACACTAGATTAATATTAACACAATTATTCTAATTGGTAAACAAATCACATTAGATGTAAATTTCCAACTGGGCGAAAAATGTCCGGACCAGGATTCGAACCCGGGACCCCCTGGCTGAAGCCGCCAGTGCTCTGCCATCTGAGCTATCCCGGACGATTCTGGTCGAACTTTTTCATGATTTGTTTACCAATTAGAATAATTGTGTTAATATTAATCTAGTGTAATTTCGTATCCAGCGATTTCTGGAGTTCCATTACCTGTGATTTATTCTGTTGAGCTGAACCACGTTTCAGACCATATGCTGAAATCATCAAGGTTAGCTGGGTGAAAAAGTTCGACCAGAATCGTCCGGGATAGCTCAGATGGCAGAGCACTGGCGGCTTCAGCCAGGGGGTCCCGGGTTCGAATCCTGGTCCGGACATTTTTCGCCCAGTTGGAAATTTACATCTAATATGATTTGTTTACCAATTAGAATAATTGTGTTAATATTAATCTAAAAGAAATCATTCTTTTAAAAATATTTTTGTTTTGTGTAATAACCAATAATGCTTTTGGAACAAGATAAAGTAATGCATCCATAACTCATTCTAAACTGTATTACTACTAATCGATGTATTAAATGAATTTTATAACAAGTTATTTTAATGGTACTTATAAGTTCCGTCAGTAGATAAAGAGTTAAGCGGGACTCGGATAATCGGGGCTCTAATGTAGATTAATTCTAGGCCAAGATTAGCATCTTTTAAAAGCTTATTATGCTTTTGGAACCGGAAAAGCTGTTTTGAAAATGTCACATTAATTTTTTAAGGTACTAGAATTAATACCCTATTTACAAAAACCTTTGAATATGTTTAAAAATAGGAAAACGAACACAAAATTTATCACTTTTGACATTATTTTCTTTTTTTAATGTAAAAGTAAAAAATACTGAATACATTAAAGTGAAGACATTGCCATTTTTTTCTGTTATACAGAGTGTCCCAGGATTATTGGGACAAACTTTAAGGGGAGGTAGGGGGCATCACAAGGATTCAAATTTGCATAGCAACCCATGGTCGGAAACGTCATGGGAAAGTAGTATGATAAGTACAAGAAACGAAGAGACACAAGACTGAGATCATCTGAAATAATTTATTGGTCTAAGATATTACATGTGCTGTGGTAGATGATAGGTGAAAATGTCACAAAGATGTTCAAAAGTAGAGATCTGCACGGGCCGGCCCGAGGCCCGAAGCCCGAGCCCGTCCCCTCCCGCGGGTCGGGCTCGGGCCTATTTTCATTTGCGGCACTCGGGCCCGGGCCATACTTTTTTCTGAAGGATCGGGCCGGGCTGGGCCTAGTGACTACTTTTTACGGAGCGGGCCGGGTTCGGGCCTCACTTTTTTCAGGAAGAATCGGGCCGGGTCTAACTTATTTTTTCTGTACAGAGCCGGGACTGATTTATTTTCTAGCTTCGTGGCCCAAAATTTTCAGTCCTAGTTTTGTGCCAGCCCGTATAAAAATCATTGTCTCTGCGTGACCTGTTCGTTCAAAGGTCAGTAAAATTAAGCCTGGCCCAAAGATTTTTGCAAAATATACATACATTTTTGAACGCCATTATTCTACAATTAAACATTAAAATTTATTCGTTTTAAAGAATAGTAAATTTCTACGCTAATTAAAATATAGCTAAATTAAAATATAGTAAAACATGCGAAAAGGAACCTGCCTATGGCGGAATCCTGTTTTAAACTGAAAAACGTGTTGATCCATGCAACATTAATATACTAATACGTAAGAAAAGAATGTATAAAACATTTACATTTGCTAAGAAGGGAACTTGTCTATAACGCATTTTTTTTTTTCTTTTCTATGTAATTGAGTCTTAGAAGATTTTACTGTATAGCATTTTTCAGAATTTCAACAATTCAATGCATGGAATATGGATTGACAATATTAATGATAACTGAAACATTTACAGAGAAGAAATAGCGATTCATTAAAACATAAATATTGCAGCCTGCGGCGCTTATATAAAAATGAAGTTCAGAAACACGAAAAAAAATGTTAAAATAAATATTTTTGGTCAGAACTCTTCGTAAGAGTCAAATTTTTAACCAAATCGTCGTAAAAATCTATGTTTTGTAGCAATTTACTTGGGCCGGTCTCGGGCCGAACTTTTAACTTTTCTACCGGGCCGGGCCAATATTTTTTTTCTACGGGCTGGGCCGAATTATTTTTCTATGAGTCGGGCCGGTCCCGGGTCTGGAAATTTCGGCCCGTGCAGACCTCTAGTTCAAAGTTCCAACCCTTGTGATTATTGGGCATTAATTAAATAATAGTGGTTGTTAAAGAACGGTTATTATTGCGGTAGGACAGGTATGACATAAATGTATGACAGTGGCTTTTTTTTCTATTAAGCATATACCGGGTGTCCCAAAAAGGACTGACTGATTTTAAAATTCAATAACTTGCAAACGGTGACAGATATTTAAAAAATTCTTGCAGGAGGGTTATGCATAAGGTCAAAAGTTTTATTACAGTGATTTTCAATTTTAGTTCGATTTACAAACAATAGATGGCGCTGCGATCAATAAAGGCTAAATTCAGGCTCGATTTTTGGTACTTCGTGGCCCGGATAATACATTTCCATCTCCTTTTTCTGCATGGAACAAGATAAAGAACCAAAAATCGAGCCTGTATTTAGCGACTATTGCTTACAGCGCCATCTATTGTTTGTAAATCGAACTAAAATTGAAAATCACAGTAATAAAACTTTTGACCTTATGCATAACACTCCTGCAAGAATTTTTTTAATATCTGTCACCGTTTGCAAGTTATTGAATTTTAAAATCAGTCAGTCCTTTTTGGGACACCCGGTAGCTTTTGTTAAGGGACCTATGAACATAGGCTAAAACTGGTGTTTAGACAATTCTCTAAAAATCTACATAATTATTAAAGCTTGTCACTTGAGGTTCACACTGATCTGGTCCCTTATACTTACAGAATCTTGATACAGACATGTCTCTTTTCGCAAACTATACATTGTTATAAAAAAGACACTACATAGCGGGACACGTTTTTCTGGAGATTTAATAAATGCTCTCACATCGCAAATTTAATTTGAAGATTCCCTTAACGGGAAAAACACGATGGTAAATCTCCGGATCTAATGGCACCCAGGAGAATCATTCTCCTCTAATTTATGCTTCTCTGTTTTGCTCATGTCTCTCCCGTTAACATTAACAGCAGTAACGTTTTGCAAGCTGTCTCTCGAGTGCAGTTAATTTATCCTGAGTGAAAAACATAAAAAAAAGTACGCCCCAGCTTGTTACGTTCTTAATGTCCTGTACAAGAAAATAGTTCTTTCATGATAACGACAATCTTTAGTGTGTTGGTATTTGATTTGAAATGAAATAAAAATTCTAAATTATTTATAGGAGAGGGCATGGGTCTCTAACCGTGTAGATAATAGAGATAATTAATTATTTGTAAATGTCTGATTAGTATCTTGTTTCATTTTTATCTTATCATTATCGTTTCTAAGTGTTAGTGAGAAGCGTTTCTATCATTATCAATCCGCCTTTTCATTTTATTTTTTTTTAAAGCAAGTCTGGAAATTTTTCTTTTGTGAATTCTGCCGAGCAAATTAAACTGATAATTTTTTTTCTTAAATGTACATGAAACTTTAATAATAATAATAATAATAACAATAATCATGATGATAATAATAATTATAATCATGATGCTAATAATGATAATAAATCAATGCCACAACTAATTTTTTTGTAGCGGTATTTTTATTGCATGTATAAAATTTCCTTGTTCCATATTTTTAACATGGAATCAGAGTTCGTATATTTTTTAATGAAGGAAAAGAATATCTTTTGCAGGCACGAAAATCTACAATCACAATTTTTGTTCTTCTGCTAATTTCATATAACGATACGAAATACATTACACTGGATTTCTTTCTCATTCTGCAATTAAGGCTGTTCTCAAATCCAAAGGAGCTACTTTCTGACCCATTTATTAATTCATTTTTGTCCAGAAACGCTTGAAATTGACAAGTGTTGTTATTCAGAAAATAAGTAATCGAAAGACGTTTTCCATTTTATGGTAAATGCAAAATGTCTTTCAGAAAATACTGTCAAACTACTGCCAATTTTAAGCCTTCACGTTCAAAAATGAGTTGGAAAATGTGTCAGAAAGTCGAGCGCCATTGAGCGGAAGATTTGAGAAGCTTTAAGGCTCTTTTCAACTGCTTTGCTCAAGCGCAAAACATTTTGACACATTTACAAATTCATTTTTTAACGGAAAGGTATAAAATTGGAAGGCCTGACTATGGAAGCGATTTGGAATCGAATTGTGTTTTCCATATTTTGATAAATAAATTAGCGTATATACTCGTGTATAAATCGATTCCCACAAATTTTTAAGCAAAATTTTGAAAAAAATTGAATTTTCATGTATAAGTCGAACCACATTTCTAGTAATACGTTGAAAAAGGATTTGTAATCGAGGATAAAAAAAAATAATAAATTTTCATTAAATCAGTAAAAAAAAATTTTTTGCGTTTCTGATCTGACTTTTTTTTAAAAAAAATCAACGTTTTCAAACTGTATAATTATGCAAAACCGAAGAAGCTTAAACTATTTTGAAACCTATTCACATCAATTTAATGATACTTAAAAAGAAAAATAATCTTTCAAAAATTTATGCAAGTCTTATTTACAAGGGTAAACAACTTCTTAGGCTGCTAAAACATAGTACTTCTTTGTATTGTAGGACTTTTAGAAGAGATATCTAGAAGCATTTTCAAGTTGAACTCTTTTTAAAAAGGGCATTAAAATGTTGAAAGGAATACCCCTGTATCAAAAGTAAAGGGGATTCTATCCCAAGAGAAAATCGGTGCAGAACAATTACAGGAACATTATTGTTAAGCTTTTTTTGTCCATCGCAGAGAAATGACCATTGTCCGCTTTTATCTCTCTCTCCAACCTAGGCCCACCCATATGTGATTATTTGAAAGACTTGTCCATTCGCCAATTTTCTGCGATTTTTTTTTTTTTTTTTTTTTTTTTTTACTAACTCGTGTAATGAGTCGACCCCCCACTTTCAACTCCTAAATTTTATCTAAAATTCTTCGACTTCGATACACGAGTATATACGGTACGTATTGAAATATAAGCAATTTTGATCACGTGACAAAGACTTTTTCACACTTACTTGAGTGGTTATTCTTCTTTCGTGCTGAAATTCGGTTCAAAACGCAATTTTTAACAACATTTTTTGATAGATCTATTGCGTTTGCAAAAGAAACTGAAAACACAGTTCGATTGCATAGTTTCTGAAAAACAACACCTGCTTAGTTTCATGCATTTCCGAACAAAAATTAATTAAAATTTATGTCATAAAGTTGCCCTTTTGGATTTGAGAAAAGCCTCAAGTACTGTTGGTATTTAAAATGTAACGATTTTACCAAAAGCAATCATTATGTTAACAACGGTAATGTTATTGTTCCATGCATTTATTGAAAATTAAACAATATTATACGAAATGTGTATAATGTAATGTAAAGGATAGAAGAACAGGATGTTTTATTACGATTTGATTAGAATTTATTGTCGTACTTTTAATAAAAAAAAAAAAATTATCCCCCCCCCCCAAAAAAAAAAAAAAAAAAATTTACAAAAGTTATCCAAAAATCATTTTTTGACATTTTTAGGTGAAATTTGATTTTAGAAGTAGCTAATAAAAGATAGCAGACGTAGATTGAAAGATTTAGATGTAGTCTTACAATGAAGCAGCTTTACTCTATACAAAAATTTAGTTGAAAGTATTAGAATATCAATGAAATAAAGAGACCGAGGAAGAAATCAATTTTAAACGGAAATTATAACCTTGATTTACGATTTTACACAATTCATATATTCTGTGGGTTGCAATATCGAAGAAAATTGGAAATTTAAAAATGTCATATTCTGCGAAAATATTGTACAAGAAAAGTTCTAATTCTGACATTATTAAAAGTATCAGAACATTATTATACAGTAGAAAGTCGGTGGAGAAATGAATTTCTAACATGCTTTACCATTTCACAGATTCTATGCATTCTATCGATTAAAATATTGAGAATAACTTGAAACTTATGGTACTGTGTGAAAATATCGTAGAAATACCAATCTAAGAGACTTCGAAAGTAATTTTACTGATATTATAAAATATATCTGAATATCAATGAAGTAGAGAATCACTAGAGGGAAATTAAGGGTGTATTCGAAAAAATATTTTTCCACTCTTAACAGTCAGGCTCATTTTTGAAAGTAAGAACATGAAACTTGCTGAGGTGATTTTTGAAGAGATGATGTATAAGAGGCCGTGTGATTTCATTTTTCGCTCAGTTAGTTAGAATTTGATTTTTAAACAATTATTTTCTCAGTATGGCCATTTTTTTTCATTCCCAGATCTCCCGCTTCGGAAAATTCGGTTCAAAATGCCAACTTTAACAGCATTTTTTTACATTATTTTCTGAATTTAACAAAAAATCGACAAGCACGGCACATTATGTAATTTTTAAATAAGAGAATTTCCCAATTTGATGCATTTGAGAGCAAAAATGAATTTAAAAATGAATCAGAAAATAAGCAGTTTGGATTGGAATACACCCTTAATTTCAAACAGAATTTACAACTTTTATTCCATTTATTGTGCGGATTACAATAACGAAGATATATTTGCAACTTATGGTACTATGCAAAAATGTAGTACAACCAACAATTTTAGAGAATGCGGAAATAATTATCCGAGATCAGAAAAAGTATAAGATAATCAACGAAGTAGAGAGTCAGGGGAGAAATTAATTTCAAACAGAATTTCCGCCATGCTTCGCTATTCCACATATTCCATATACATTCAGCGCATTATAATATCGATGATAATTTTTTATCTTATGACACTGTTTAAATACAAGTACCAAAAAATGTAATGCGAGCCAAAACTAAAACGAACTAAATAAATAAACAAATTCTTACGAGATTTTCATAGATAGGGAAATGTCAACGAACTACAGCGAGAGTGGATAAATGCATTTCGAAAAGAATTTCTAACGTGTATTATACATATTCCGCAGATATTATATGTTTCACAGATTTCAACATCGAAGATAAATTTGTAACTTACGTTATAGCGCTGAATATGAAGAATAAGCAACTGTCTGATACAACATGAAAATAATCCTTCCGAGGTTAAGAAAAAACATCAAAACATCAGTGAAGTAAAAAGTTAGTGCAGAAATGCATTTTCAACCTGATTCCACACAATCCACGAATTATAATATATATATATATGTATATATATATATATATATATATATATAGGGTAAATTTGAAATTAATGGTATTGTGCAAAAAATGCAACAATCTCGTATACTCGGAAAATAATTGTTTCAAGACCATTATAGGAGAGGTTGATTCTAAATCAAGAAAATAAATATAAAATTCTTTTATTATTATTATTAAAAAATATTTATTAATTTATTTATTTTTGCATTTTCTTGAAAATTACTCTGGTAGTTATTTACAAAGCAACATAATGTTGTTTTTATTGTTTCATCAAAGCAAAAATAAATTCCTTTCATTAATATCTGTAAGAGGGTTTTAGTTAATCCGCCGTAAAATGATCCAAAAGAAATTTTAATAACTCCTCAAATAAAACGATCTCTCACCGCTCTAGTGTATCTTGTTTTTCCTCCATCCCTGAGCACACAGCGGCCACCTTTGAAGTCTCCCTTGCACTCTTACCTTTGTTTGCACCCTCTTCCAGTTTTTGTGCAGCTTATCAACTTCTAATAGTTCTCCCTTCCTCCCTCGTTTCTCATCTTTACCTCATCTCTCTCTTATCACAGAGTGCAATTATCAATATGGCCTTATGTCAGCACTTCATCTATAGCCATTGAATATCTAACCAGTTAAGCACCCTTTCGTTAACACATTCGTTCACTCTCTTTTTGATGGAGTGCTACGCAGGTTTACGCTATCACAAGGTCTAGAGCAATAATCTCGAAAAAGAGTCAGAGAAGCATTATATGAGTAAACGAGGCTTCTTTTTAACTCTTTCCAACATACAGTAAACTCTGTGTAAGGCGGAATCGATCGGGACCGATCAAAATTTCCGTCGTAGACAATATTCCGCCTTATGCAAAATACCCCCAAAATAAATAAATATGTAAAATTTAAAAAAATCAAAAATGCACGAGCATTTTTTTTTTTGGTACATTTGTAACCTTTAGTACCATTCTTTAAAATTAAATATTTAATGAAATTAAACTTTTTATTAAATTTATAGTTTTTAATAATATTTTAAAACATTATTTGAACACTTAACTAGTATTGATTAGAAATTGCTTCAGTTCTGGAATTTAATGAAAAATATTCACTTTAGCAAATGCAATCATATACCTCATCTTTAACATAATTTCTGACGAGACGGAAAATAATATTTTATCGATGCTTGTTTTTACTTCCGGCTTAACATGCATTCTTCAGTAACACATTATGAGTCACATTGCGTTACTCATTTTTATGGTTAAAAATTACCATATTTAACCATAAAGTTAAATATGGTTCTTTTGAATTAACTTTATTGATCTCTTACGAAATTTAATTAAAATGTTCGAGACTATTTGATGTATATACATATCAGTTTTAAAGTTTCATGAATCAAGTGCATTTCATTTTTAAAACATAATTTTTTCTGCCTTATGCAAAATTTTCATTTCGGTGGGACCTTAAAAACGTTTCCGTTTCCGCGTCAAACAGATTTCCGGCTTGCACAGAGTCCGCCTCAGACAGAAAGTTGAAAAGTGTTTATGAAGTCGGTTTGCCTGTTTGTCTGTCTGACTATCTGTTTGTCCGTGCTCTAAAACTCGCATAAATGTACTCGGATTGCCATGCAATTGATATATGATACTGAGGTTTACTATGGCAGATTCGGTTTTGAAAATGAAGCGTGTAGCATTTACAGTTTATTTACAGGGACACTCAAAAGAATCCCTTTACATTACGGTCTTATGGGGAATATTGTTGCGGTGTATTTTAATGATGTTACACTATTTGATTCGAAATATATTCAAATTTATATATATCAATAAGGTGCACTACACGAAAATTACTGTAGAAAATGGTGTGCATAGCATTTATCGTTCGTTTACAGGGACACACAAAAGAATTTGATTACAGTACTGTCTATTAACAATAATTGCTGAAAGTGCGTTTCCATTTGTGGTACGGTTTTTTAAATTTAATTCATTTTTTGTATATTAATTGGTATGTATAAACTCCACAATTAGATCATATACGGGGCAGAACAAAAAATCTCGAGTACATTTCTGTTCATTGACGGAAAATGTTGAATAAGAATTTTCAACTGTGTTATGCGTTCCCTAACAGAACTAAATTTTAGTATACTATGTGGTATGTATTTAATATATGCAATGGTACAGATCATATACAGGGCGTCACAAAATAATTCAGATATTTTTCCGACTATTGATGGGAATTCCTGAAATTGGGTTTTCGAATGTGTCATGCTTTTACCAAATGGTTTACTTAGAAACCATTTTTCATCTTATATTAAAGAATGAAGTTTTCGCAAAGTATTCCGTATGTGTTGGAAAGTGTTTAATAATCTGTGCTTGACGTATGATTTTTCGTTCTTCTTTTTAAAAAATGAGAAATACATGAAATTTAATTTCCGATGATTATATTAATCCAAAGCAAATTAATTTTAGATTCACTAGAAAAGAAAAAAAAAAAACCATGAGGGAATCCATATTAGTAACTTGTTTTAAAAAAGAGCAATTTCAAACAGATCTAGTTAACAAGACATAAAGCAGTATAAAGAAAAATATTAATGAACTATTTTGCGATGATTGCACTAAGACTAATTAAATTTCTTTTTGGTTTGTTGTATTACCCTCTTACAGTTAAAAATTAAATTGAAAATGAAGGGCAATCCAGCCCTATATTAACTTGGACGGAAGAATACCAAAAGTCATAAGAAAAGCATAAGAATGCATGCTTCAGATGTAGAAAATAGTATTTTTATAATGACAAATATCGGTAAATTATTTTTCAATTATTGCGTTAATGTAAAACAAGTTTCACTTTTGTGAATAACATCCTTAGTTATAACACTTAGTTAAATCAAACTGGAAGGGCAATCAAATTATTGATTCCTCTCCTCCCTCGTTTCTCCATCTTTATCTCATATTTTATTTGTCGCCAGGGCCGAAAGTTAGGGAGGGGGCAGAGGGGGCGTGTGCCCCAGGCGCCAGAACGAAGGGGCGCCAAATGAAGGATTATACATTTGGAATGGATCATTTTCTTCTGATGGACTGATGCCTTCTATTATTATGAAACAGCTATTATAAATGAAGTGTTAGGTGAAGATGAAAGAGCAGTCATAAAAAGTTAGAACTCTGATTTTCTGGTCAGAATGGGAAAAAAAATGGCCATAATTTTTTTTGTAAAAAAAAAAAAAAAAAAAAAAAAAAAAAATATGGACATTTTTTCTTCCCATTCTGACCAGAAAATCGGAGTTCTAACATTTTACGGCTGCTCTTTCATCTTCACCTAACACTTCATTTATAATGGCTGTTTCATAATAATAGAAGACATCAGTCCATCAGAAGAAAATAACTCAGTGAAAGCGGAAACTCGGTTAAGCAGGACTCGGATAATCGGGACTCTAACTGTATATTTCATTTTAAAAATTATCTTTAGAATATTTTTGTTGGTGTTCAGATGGGAGCCATGATCCCGTGACCTCCCTCTTGGATCCGCCATTGTAGATTACGTAGTTCAGTATTACATATTTTAAGATTACATATTTTAAATTTTAAAATAAGTCGGCTATTAAAAAATTAGTAAAATTCTCTTTGTAAATATACTTTGCGGAAGAGGGGGGGGGGCGCCCCCCATGCTTGCCCCGGGTGCAAAAAAAGCTAGTTTCGGCCCTGCTTGTCGCAAGCTGCAGTCATAACTATATGGCCTCATGTCAGCACTTCATCTATAGCCATTGAATATCTAACAAGCTAAAAGTACGCTTTCATTAACATACTCTTTCCCTCTCTCTTTTTACGATCAAAGGGAATTTGATGGAGCACTACGCAGGTTTGGATGCAGTTGCGTTATCACGATGTCTCGAGCAATAGTCGCCGAAAGGCGCCGGAGAAGCACTTTTATATCAGTAAATGAGGCATTTTTTATGAGAAATATCAGCATATTAATTTCCAATGATTGCACTAATCCAAAGAAAATTTCTTTTTGCTTAAAGTGTTATGAGAGATTTCCGACGTCAAAAAATGAAATTATCAGAATATCTGAATAACATCAATAAATTTTTTCTCGAAGCTATTTTTTAAAAAATAAACACATATAGAAGTTTTAGTTTTTCTCGCATAGCTTATTACGATAAAGCTGTACTTGTTGCTGCAAAACTTTTAATACGATTTTCTAGAAAAAAAAAAAAAAAACAAAAAAAAAAACTCTTTATTTGGTACCTAAAATATCTCGGTAACGGTTAAACACATTCCCCTTCTCCCCCCCCCCCACACACATACAAACACATTTTTTTTATGAGGGCTCATATGCTTTAGATTTTCCTACTTCTTAACCGATGTATTTTTTAAATTTTCAATTCATTCATTTTATATACACAAAACAAAATCAGATTTTCTAAATCGAATTTTCTAATCAAAATCGAGATTAGATCTCAAAAAATTTTTTTGGAAACATACATTAAACCTGACATTCCGACATTTTATTAAAATGCAAAAATTTTAAAAACAGCCAGTCAAGAACTAGGCAATTTCAGATGTTTTACCCTGTTTTTCGTTTCATTACTCTCACTTATATGAAACTAGAATTAGATACCGCCGAAAGTTAAACGCCACACACAACATCTAGGAAAAGCGAGTCCAAAAGCGACATTTTTCTGTAAAAATTAATATGTTGAAAGTTCAAAATATGTATTTTTTTAGCGCAGAAAACTATATATTTCTATTCTACCTCCTTACTAGAAAGATAATAATAAAATATGTTTATTTTCGAAGCTGAAAAACTTCCACGACTTCTTAAATCTGTCAAATCCCAAATTAAAGCAAATTCCTCTCTCTAATGTTAAACCTATGGGCTTGGAAACTTATGGGCTTTTTTAAAAACAGAACTTCGGTTTTCAGCTCTCTGCAAATTTCCTAAGGTTTGAGAAAAATAATTTCCTGTAAATTCCCATCATTTCACATAAAGATTTTAACAATGTGTAAAATTACAAAAGTACTTACCGTTTCGCAGACACTGTAAAGATTTTTCTGGTGGACAACATGAGTACATCTGATCGGCTTTCAAACGACCCTAAACAAAAAGTGGTAATTTAAGCTATACGTAAAAATGACGAAGACATATATCATTAATATTAATCTAGGATTCAGTAATTGTTACATTTATTCAAAAATATGCAATACTAATCAGTCAATTAATAGTATATTAATTGCTTTAACCACTGTTATTTTTAGTTATATTGTCAAACATTTTGAATTTTCATTTCGTTTATTATTATTATTATTATTATTATTATTAGTTCTTTTTTTTCAGTAAAATGAAGTCAAAGGAGAAGTAAATGTCCTACATTATTATTTAGATCTCTGAACAGAGAACTAGACGAGCCCGGACCTCTCCGAGAACCGTACCTTCCAAAAAGACTGCAAACTTTTGAACGGTCCAGTAGAATAAAGGCAATTTCGTCAACGGCCCGGGATGGCCCAATACAGAAATCTTTAAATTGTCAGGACTTAAGGTGACCAAATATGAAAATTTTTCAATGGATCTGCCTGTGTCGATGATAAGTTATAAATGAGCTACACGAGCTGATGTTAATTTGACAACATCAGTTCAGAAATTTAATATATCCAGCGCAGAGATCTGTAGCCAACAGTTCTATCGTGTCTGAGCCAGGGCTTAATTTTTTCCTCAGACTCGGGCCAAGTCGGGCACAGGCTTATACATTTCTTTTCTTACATATACTCGGGACAGGCCGATTGGTGTCCTGGAATCGATTGTTCCCTGGACATGCGGGGCAGGAAATATTTTTGTTAAAATAATAGTGATAGGGAGCTTCCGTCTCTGGAAATTTTTTTGTGAAAATAATAATGATAATTGGACTCCCCTGGAATCTTTAGAAATATATTTGGAAATCTTTAGGGCCATTACAGAAAAATATTTGCAGAAATCTACTTTTTTTTTTTCACTACTTAGCTTCAGAAGTTATGATGCTTTTAATAATCTTTTTACTTTTATTCAAATCTACATTATTATTTTTTAAATGGGTCTTGATTTGAATCTAAGAGTCTAAGTGGAGCTTAATGTCGCTATTCTATGTATTCTATGGCTTCCGGACATATAGTGTGAAATATGCTATAAAATTTTCGCTTAAATATGTATGCAGTATTTTTTTAAAGAATATTAAATAAATGTTGAAATTAAGTAAAATTTTCTAAATATTTTTAGTTATTTTATTTTATTTTTATTTATTTATTTTTTTTCATTTTTTTGCGATAATTGATTTTTAATTTATTCTTTATAAGTGCATTCATGCACAGAAAATTTTTTAATTTTCGTCTAGATTTTTTTTTTTAAATTTAAGTAACGGATACAATGTTCAGCTCTCATGATAAGTATCGTATGATAAACACTAATTTTTATAAATACAGTATCCTCCTTGTTATTCACTTCTCAATTATATGGGTTTTTCACAATACACCGATATGCCTTAGAATTAGAAACGGAAAATATTGCTTCAATTTTCTAATGTGTACAGGGTGATTCAAAACTTATCGTTCAAATTTCGTGGGGAGGTAGGGAATAAGTCAGGAAACCGATTTTACATAGGAAAGTATGTCCGCAAATGTACGCATAAGTATGTAGAGGGCGCTGTGTGTACCGAACTTTCCATTGCGTCACACTCATTGTTTTGACTTTCCTAAAACTAGTATTATTTCTTCTTCTCTTTTAATTTTGTTCTTTCCGGTTCTTTTAACTTTTATTTTATTTTATTTTTTGATTGGGTTGTTTTTTTACCTTTTGTGTTCATTTTTATTTATTTATTTTTTCGTTGTTGTTCGTTTATTTCATTCTTTGTTTTTAACTTTCTTCGTTCATGAATTTTAAAATTTTGATTTCACACCAGAATTCTTAAACGTCATTAACGAGATTTTTGGAGTTTTTAAAGATGTAAGATACTTTGTGGAAGTCCAAAGGAGAAGTGGAAATAGGAGAAGAAATAATACTAGCTTTAGGAAAGTCAAAACAATGATTGGGACGCAATGGAAGGTTGGGTACACACAGCGCCCTCTACATACGCATGCATACATTTTCGAGCATACTTTCCTATGTAAAATCCGTTTCCTGACTTATTCCCTATCCCCATGAAATTTGAACGATAAGTTCTGAATCATCCTGTATAAGGCTCAATATCTGAAAAATGGACAATTTGCGTTCACTGCCAATAATATTAATTATACTAAAACCAAAAACTGAAAAATGCAATACATTGTAACATTTGTTATAGCAATTACCAATGATAAATGGACATATAATGATGTATAAATAATTAATTTTAAGCTTTAAACAAACGAAATCATCATTTTAGTCCCTGTCCCCTGGTACAAATATCTAAAATTAAACGTATGCTGTAAAAATGTCTATAAATATTATTAACTTTTGCTACTATATATTTATACCTGTATATATACAGTATGGGAAAATATAATTCTTCTTTATTAGTATAGATTGTATTGGAAAATATTGCAGTAACTATATTTGTCTCCGAAGTTGATATCATCTCAGTCCCTCTAAATACACATTTAGGTTAACAGATACTAGGTGGCGCTGGCAGAATTATTTCCATTGCAACAGCAACTAAAGTTCAACTAGCCACCATGGATGAAGGTAAGTTATTCTTCTCTTTGTTTCCTATTTAGAAATATTTAGTTTTTGTTCTGGATAGGGAAGAGTACTTTTTTATAGCATCATTCATGTCCCCATATTTAACTTTTTATTTATAAGGGGGAAAAAAAGGTTATTGCAATTTTATTTATGTAACATACAAATGTCACATGGCATATTTATTAGTTTACATGTGTGCAAAATGATTCAACAAAATGGCTGTGCAGCTGTTAAGACAAAAACATCACCCCAGTCCCAATTATTAGACACTGTGATTATGATGTTAACAGACACTTTCTTCCATAAAAGTTTATCTACGCATAAAATATACATCATTGACCTTAAAACACTACAGCATTTAAATGACAAAACATGTATCCTAATATATAATTGTACATGGCAGTTTGTACATTAATTTTTAAAAATAAAAAAAATTGGGATGAAATTATTCGATTTTCATATATTGGACCTAAGTGCTAATTAAGAGCATTTTTCACAGATTATCTGTTGCAAAGGTTTTAAACTTGTAGACCTTGTTGTACAAGTGAATCCAAATTTATACTTTTAGCGTACCACCTATCTTAACAAAGATAATGGGGAGTGATTTACATTAGGACATTCAGCGTGTTCGGAACTCTAAAATAGGCCTATTAATAATAATAATAATAATAATAATACGCATATAAAATGTTTCAGAGTGCCACCAAAAAGCATGTATGCCTAAGGCCCCCAGTTATTAAATCAGTTTGTGAATTTTAATATTTAAAACACATGATTATATTACGAAAAAAATATTTAAATCATATTCTTTTATCGACATCTACGAGTATACAGAGAAAAGTATCATGAATATATATTAGCAGGGGTCGTACACCTCAGGGAATTTTTCAGGCCAAATATCGGTATTTTTTTATTATAGAAAAATAAATCTAGGTTAAACGCGCGAAATTTCGCCTTATTTAAGGAGAGATTTTCTATGAGAAACCACCAAAGAATTTTCTAGTCTTGAAATTTCAAAACAAGTACGACTCCTGTATTAGTAATTTGCAAAATATCACAAAACACATATGGACGTGGAGATCGGTTTGTAACAACTTATGACTTATTAGCATGCGTGTAAATCTACAACAGTTTGACATTATGCTGCATAAATGGGGATGATTAAACAAGCGTAGTTTCTTCTTGCCTTCTTCAATATTTGTAAATTTTAACCCTGTTTGATTTCAGAAATAAATCCAGATATTTAATTATTCTTGAATTAACTTTTGCATTTAAAAAAGGAATGGGAAAAATGCATTATCACATAGCTAAGTTGTGTCAAATACAAACAAAAAATTTTACAGCTTTCGCAAAAATCAGTGGCTATTCCATTTACCTCATCAGCAAACAAAACTCTGCTAATTCATTCTTTTAAAAATATTCTCGAGAAATCAGTCACAAGATAGTAGAATACGTTCTATTTTCTTTCTCGTCAGTGATGATGACAAAGCATCTTAGATGAAAATCTGATTTAATAAAAAAGTTACATTATTAATTTTTTTGAAAAATAGCACTAATTGAAATATGCTATTATGCGGCATTTACACTATACTCATTAATTCAAGGTGTATTTTTACTATTTATCTCCCACTAATAAAATTTTACAGAAATAAAATTTAAGATATTATCCTGGCCGTTTAAGATGCCTACATGAAAGAAAAAAAAAAAACATTTCATTTTATCATGGTCTAAAAAAAATGTGTGATTGCCAAAGCGTTCGGCCCCACCAGTGGCCGAGAGGTTCTGCCCTCGAAGCTGGTAGACGGGAGGTGCTGGGTTCGATCGCAATCGCGCCCGTCGTCCTAATCGTTCGGAGTTTTCGTGGTTTTCTTCGAACCTTGGATTTTCCAAGCGTTAATACGGGTTAGGTTCCCTTAGAAAGACCCCCACGGAGGGCACTGCCCCTCCCTTAGGGCCTATATCCCTCGTGTTGATAATTGGCCGTCATAAACACAACCAACCAACCAACCAGCCAAATCGTTCGTTTTCGTGGAGATCCTGAAATGTTTTATTTAATTCCACTCTATTCAATTCAGGATAGAAGATGTGTGTACCACTATGGGAAGTCACAAGTACCAGTACTAGCACGCACACCATAATTTGGGAAACTCTGATCTTGACTTCAAAAACAAGTTTAGCCTGAAAGTATCACAATTCATATTTTCTATGTTCATTTTCTGTATATTAATTTGCGTATATGAATAATACAGTTAATTTCGCCCCTCTTATTTATGTGTCTCATTTAGTTTTATGTAGTTTGAATCTAATATACAGTGAAATACGTTTAACAAGAAACTAAGGGGACCGAAAATTTTGTTCGTGTTAAAAGTATTTCTCGTTAAAATATTCGTAAAAAAAGAACAAAACTCACAAATATTTCCAACGCCGTCAAATTTTAATTGTATTTCCTGTTAAACTACTAGTAAGTTGCATCCATTAGCAAGTAAAAAATATTGTTTTTTTTTTTTTTGGGGGGGGGGGGAAATCAGATACCTTTTTTTTAAGTGTCTTTTTCAGCATTCTGAGATCTAGCTTGTTTGAACCAAATAAGCAAAACTGTCTCTAAATCTTCGTGCTTAGCAGTTCTCATACGTTTTCTCTTTGGCTTAAAATTACTGCGCTCAAACATTAACGCTTTATATTATTGTTGATAAAGTAGAATTGGCAATGCCAAACTCTTTGCAGATTTCTGTTTTCGTCCTTCTTTTTCATCAACTGCATTAAGCAGCTTCATCTTCATTTGAAGCGAAGTAGCACAATAGCAGTTTGTTTTCGCACCAGTTTCTCAGCCACTGCGCTCATAAAACACAAGCTAATTTTTAAAAAAACACGAAATTCACTGATTTTCCCCCAAAATGCAGTGGTTTTAACACGAAATTCACCAATTTCAACTCGAACTAAATATCTCGAAAGCGAATTTTTTTCGTGTTAAACGATTTTTGTTTCGAGTTAAAAGAAAAAAGATGCATTAATAAGCGTAGTATACTGTCCGGACCGCTATAATATTTCGTGTTAACCGATTTTTCGTGTTAAGCGTTTTCGTGTTAAGCGTATTTCACTGTAATTGTGTACCTAAAACGAGAAGTTTGAAGCCAAGCATAATTAAAGAGCTTAAGGGTGTTCTCAAATCCAAAAGGGCAACTTTCTGACATAAGTTTAAATTTATTTTTGTTCGAAAATGCATGAAACTAGCTAGTGTTGTTGTTCAGAAACTATGTCATCGAGCTGTTTTTTCCATTTTTTTGCAAACGCAATAGATCTTTCAGAAAATAGTGCCTGAGTGGACGTTTTGAACCGAATTTCTGCGCGAAAGTAAAAAAATCATTCAAAGCGGGCGAAAAACGTGTTTGTCACGTGATCGAAATCGCTTATAACTCAATGGGTAATTGATTGATCAAAAAATGGAAAAACAGTTCAATTCCAAGTCGCTTCCATGGCCAGGCTTTCCAATTTTATATCTTTCCGTTAAAAAATGAATTTGAAAGTGTGTCAAAACGTTTTGCGCTTGTTGAGCAGAGCAGTTAAGTACAGCCTTAAGTGGAAGAGCGTAACGTGTTAAGTAACAAAAATTGCATTTGAAGAAATTTGAAGCGAAAATTTTTGTTGTAAATTTTAATGATTTATTTTCTGTTTGGTACCATGTTAAAATATTAACAGGTGTGGTACTAAACTCTCTCAGAAAAACCTATTCGTATTTAATTTTAAAAGATTAAAAAATATTAATATTATTTGCATTATTAATATTAAAATATTAAATATTACTGAATAATGTCTTAAATCTTCAAGACTAAATAGAATCTTAGTATTTTAGCTTTACCATCTTATAGAATACCTCGTAACGCCTTCATCAACGAATTTTTCAACGAAAGATGAAAATTTTCTGAAAATGTAGCGTAACATGTTCTTCCACTCAGCTGTTCAATTATGTTTCAATTTCAGTTTAATCTGTACTAATATTATAAAAAAGTAACATTTGCTTGTTTTTGTTTTTGTAGGGGCAATCTCTGGAACGAGCGAACCGATTTAAAAAGTAATGGTGGCAAATTGATAGTGACAGTCCCTGTTCCAGCATTGGGTATATTTTATGTCGGTGCCACAACCCCCAAGGGGGTGTAGGGGCAAAAAACGTTCTAAATTACGATTTATATGGAATTGCTAAAGATAAAAAATTCAAATTTGGCATGATAGATACTTTAAGATGTAAATGCTCTCAAAGAACAGTTTCTAAACAATTCCAAGTTTAAAGAGGTGAAAAACTTTCTAAAGTACAATTTCTGTGGAATCTCTGGAAATACCAAACTGATTTCAAAAGTACAATGTTGGCAAATTAATAGTGACCGTTCCTACTCCAACAAAGGCTATATTTTATTTTGGTGCCATTACCACTAGAGGGTTGGTAGACTAGAAGCTTGTAATATGGCATGAGGGTTACTTTTAAAATGTAAATTCTTGCTAAGAACGGTTTCTAAAAAATACAAGATTTCAAAGGAAAACTGAAATGAGCATAAAAGTTTCAAAATACATTCTAAATTATCATTTATTTAGAATAAATTTTAGTTCATCTCATTAATTAAAGTCTCATTTTCGCCTAATGCAATGTCATAATGAAGTTTAGTCAGACTGTGGCTTAATTAGTAATTTTTGAATTATTCGTAACAGTATAATTATTAATAAAAATAGGCACACAAATACCACTTGACATATTTCAAGTATAACGCGAGCTGCAAGTTTTGCTAGTTTCTCTAATTTTGTTAGCAGAGACATTCTATTCAGTGCATGAAAGACACAATTACATTTCTTACATTAATGAAAACGTTCATCCTTATTAGCTAACTTTTCTAGTTATCAGAAATCATATACTGTTCTTCTAATTTTGCTTTTCTCCAATTTATTAAATGGATGTCCTAGATTGTCTATTAAATATTCACTCGCTTTTGTGTTGCTATATATTTTAATAAATTAAAACCTGATGAATGTCGGCTTCGGTTGGACGAAAACTATAATTCATTTTCTTCCTCACAATGGAATTTTTAATGATCAATAACTCTTTTTAACTGAACTCAATCGTCCTTTAGTTAAAGGAACGTTTCATCGAATTAAGTCATAATTATATCTTTTTTTTGAATGATGAAAAGCGAATTAATCTTGCGAATTCCAGAGAAAATTGTTGAGCAGAAAAGTTTCATGACTTACCTCAATTTGTCGTGATGGGATGTAAGTTCGAATTAGAAAAAATTACTTTTGATGAAAAAAGAAATTGACCTGTATTTTTTCTTTAAATATGATGTTCTTATACTGAAATTGTAAGATTAGTTTTGTGTCGATATTAATGATGTTTAATGGATAATGCGTGGCTTGGTGGCACAGAGAATCTACGGACCCCAGTATAGTTATTCACACTGCAAATAGAGGCGTCTTAAATTCAGACGTATATGCGTCTGAAAAAGGAATTCAGACACTTAAGTGTCTGAATAGGAAATTTCAGACGTCACAGATGTCTGAATTTAAGACACATAAGTGTCTTACTATTATTATGTTATAAATGGACTGAAAATAATGTCTGAATAATGACGAAACGTCTGAAATTAAGACATTTAGAAATTCAGACACTTAAGTGTCTGAATGTAGTACAATTACATCATATGTGTGATGAGTGTATACACAATTATATTGCAATATATATGCCAGCATAATCATAAAAAATTTTCAAATTGATGACAGATGTTTAAAATACTTTTCCATCCAATAAATTTAGTATTACTTTATAAAACCAGCAATCTGATTACACTACAGGTCATCTATCAAAACTGTAACAGTCCGCTTACTAAAGTTTAATAGAGTTATTTTTGCTGCGAAAAGTAATTAACGACTTTATTTTCACAAAATATAAAGTTTTCAAAAAATTACTTGTACTAATAGGAGTATGTAGGGCATTGAGGGGGGAGGGGTTCAAAGAAGGGCTGCTCTGCTAAATACTAAAAATACAAGTGCTGGCAGGGGAAAAAATGCATGGAGGGAAAGATTAAACAACTATGCCTGGAGTCCACAGCCTAGTCTGCTTAACTAAAACACAGAATTTAAACATGAAATAAGCTAAACGAAGAACTTTTTTTTTGGAATGCCTCGTGCAAGAGGATTTTTGCATAAAAGAATTTCAAAAATCTTTAAATAATATATAATATAATAAAATATAATATATGTGCACATATATAGATATATATAATAAGAACATTTTTCAAAATGCAGAATTGATTTTTTTTTCCTTTTAGGGTGCTTTGCTCTTCCGAACCCCTCCCTCCCCTCTACATTTAAAAATCAGTATATAACTATCTAAATAATGACTATCTAAATATCAAAATACTGAACGCAATATTTAAGTATTAATTAAAAACATTAACTATTAAAGCACATATAGAAAATTTGTAACAATATCATAAGAGTTCGTCAAGAAAATAAAATTATTGAAGAAATAAATTAATAAATATATTAGCAGGTTGATATTTATGTCGATTTAAAAGTAATTTCGAAATATATAAACATCTAAAGCAAATAATAATAAAAAAAATTCTACGTAGGATTCAAAGAGGAGGGCTACTCTGACGAAAAATTCTTAGTTTCTTATTCTCTAAGCCTTTTATATTATACTAGGGGATCGTACCCGGGCTTCGCGGGTTAAAGAATATAGGTGAAAACATTTTTTTTTTTTAAATTGAAAACTAATAATTTTTTTATATGCAATAAATTTTTTAGATTGCCCACTTACATTAAAAAAGCATTTTTCATATGGAAAATGCGAATTATACAATCAAATAAATTTTTGAAATTTATCAAAAGCGATATTTTCTTATTAGCCGGATGCTAAGACCTATTTGACCTAGATTTTGCTACTTATGGCGTCCTTTTATATTCTGATAATGTCAGAGCTTATACATGTCTGTTAAAATTGTGTTTTATTTATATTATTTTATTCATTTATTCATAGGAAAGTTTTTTTAAACGGATATTAGCCGTAAGAAAATGATGAACTCTTTATTTTGTTTTAAGGGCAAACGGATTAATCTTTCGTAATCGAGCTCCGCGCGATATAGATAAATTAAAAAACATTTCATGCTTTAAAATTGTTTTTAAAACCATAGACAATCAGTAAACTGAGATGAACTTTGCAAACAAATTCCATTTGAAAAAAAAAAATCTTATTTGGTGATCTAAAAATTTAAATTGTAGGATTACAAATATGTTAGTTTTGTGTTTTTACAATATTATTCTTTTATTTGTTTATAAAAGAAGTATTAATTTCGTTAATTTGTCTTTCACAAATATGTTAGATTGGTGGTTTTTTTAATATTATTCTTTTATTTGTTTATAAAGGAAGTATTAATTTCGTTATGCAAAAATAGTCAGAAACAAATGCTGAAAAATATTTGCTGCTTTATGTGCAAAATGTTTATTATTATTATGTATTGAAACCGGCACGTGATAAGATAAACTTAAAAAAAATCGTGCTTAAAAATTATTTTAGAAAATATAATACATCAGTCAATTAAGATACAGTTTTTAAACAAATTGCATTTGAAAGTAAATTTTTTCCCCTATGCGTCGAAAATTGAAAATGTACGATGGTCAGATGATTAAAAAATTGCAGTAGTAAAAATTCTAATACCGAAATTTGGTCGTGAAGTGTTGCGATTCGCAAAATGACGTCAGCGTTACCACAGATACGTTTCTTCTTTATAATATATAGATACTTAATCAGTAAAATATAATAAAGATCAGTTATTAGGATGTGGTTATCAATTGAGGCTCTTATGCTTGGTATTCCGGAAGGAAAAACAGCAATTTCCACCTTCTCAAAATTTGCATACGCACATCTCATATCCATATTCATCATTTAAAAAAAAAATTTGTATTTTGTTTGATGATTTAAAAATCATTTTAACTCAAAACTTGAAGTCACGATTGTCAGCAACATCTTTTATGTGAACAGACGCACCCTTTACTTGAGATTCTAATCTCAATTCCGGAGAATAAAAATTTCCGTAATTTATGTTTTTTAGACACATTTGTGTTAAAAAGTTTAGTTTTATCTAAAAAAATTCTTTTAAAAAAAAAATATGACTTCATTTTCACTTAAATAAGCATTTCGCCTACTGAACTTTAGTATCAGTACACATGCAGAAGGAAAAACATTATAGAAAATTTATGAGAAAAAAATGCGTGTTTTTAAAAGCAGTATGTCATTTTCCTTTATTTTGCCCCTAATATCTTCTCCCAAATATATTCACCTTATTGATATATTCTCCCTTATTAATATATTCCCCTTCTGCTCCTAATGGGATTTTGCGACACGAAACCCTATACAACAATTTTTATCAACAATTTTGAATTTTTATCAGAAAATAGCATCAATAAAGATAAAAATACCTCATTATTTCTCTCTTGTCTGCAGTAATGAAAGCTATTTAATTTTCACCATTTTGAAGAAATTTCATAAAATGCTTTTAAAATTAAAATATAAAAGTGGGGATATTAAAAAAAAAAAAAAAAAAAAAAACAGATAAAGCGATTACATCTACAAATGAAGAGCTTTCAGTTAAAAAATGTATTAGTAAAATTGATTCAGCAGGAAGATCAGGGCAGATAACTATAAAACACACTTGTGTTTTAAATATATAGATTATATAAAATTGGGAAAAATTAAATTAAGCGAATTATGTTATTTTGATAAAATTATAAGAGAATGTCCTAAAGAATAGCATTAAAATTTTATTATTCGAGATAATTTTGGACAAAAACTTCAGGAACATGATATTATTTTAAACCACGAATTATTTGTTTGCTTGTCTAACTCGGCGGAGCAAATCCATCCAGGCGAGAATAATCAATTTCGGTAATATAAATGGCTATTACTTGCATGTCACCTCTCTTCTATAAAGACACTCTAAATTTTTGTAAGCCATTGCGTTTTATCAGTGTGTGATTTCGATTACATTATTTTCAAAAGTGAAGTATTTTCACCTGTGAAGAATTTCAAAGCAGTTGGGCTGTGAAAATGACGCACTTCTACAAAACATAATTCAGGTTTAAGAATTAAAATACACCCTTTTTTTATAAAATGACGTCATTTGCATCCGATAAAGCAATCCACTTTTACAAACCAATCTTAAACTTCGTCTATAGAAAAGTTTGCATATGACGTCATTATCACGGAATAACAGACAATATTCTTGACATAGCTCATATTTTAATTTCAACTTTTTTTTTCAGGTTTTAGGAGAAAATGGCAACAAAAAGATACAGTATCTCCTATTTTCGACTATTTTTCGTTTACTTTCAATGACTTTCAATAGAAATGGGATACTTTTGTTGCCACGATAAGAAAAAAAATATTAAAAACTACAAAAAAATTAATATCTCAAAAATAAATTGAGATACAGCTTTCAAACAAATTGCATTTAAAAGAGCATTTTTTTCCTTATACGACGGTGTAAAAATTTAAAATGTGCGATGTTTAGAAGTTTAAAAATTTGTAGTAGAGAAAATTGTAAAACCAAATTTTATTTCAAATTTCAGTGTGTTGCCATTCGCAAAATGACGTATGCGTTACGCACAGATACGTTTGTCCTTTATAATATAGATAGTCATTTAGAAGAATAATGTTTATTTTTTTTAGACATAAAGAAAATTTAATTAATTAAATTTCAAAATATAGGGAGGGGGCAATGGCCTTCAACCGCTCTTCTGCCGGTGGTTATGCTTCATCAAAATAAGATATATTAATAGAAAGTGTTACGACAAAATTTCTATATAAGTTACGTTTTCTATGTTTTCCCTCTGTCAGAAAGTATAAAAACTGTAATAATAATAATAATAATCAGATAATTGATCAATTTAACGCATTTCGGAAAATACCAAATAAAGAAAGTAAAATGTTTCTCATTTATGCTTATACTACAATGTTTTATTTCCCGCTGATAAAAAGTTTTAATGCTCATTATAAAACACGAGCTCATTATCTACTGCACGTGTAAACGATGACGTAGACGGATTCAGAACATTCGAAATTGAAAAAGGCTTACGTCATTTTTTCTTTCCTTTGTCCGGGAGACATTTCACGTCCGTTGGTACCATAGATTTCCATGGTTGGTACATTCGAATTTAGAGGTTCTTTGAACAATTTTCTGGGCGAATTCGACGCAGTTTTTTTTAGGTGAAAATTCATTAAATGTATTATTATTAGGATTATTTCAGCTCCACGTGGATTCGTATTTGTGACCTCTGTGTAATACAACCGTTTATTCTGCATTAGTGTTCTTGTGTGTACATGTGTATGGTATCTGAATTCAACTTATAATGATGAAATAAGGATGATATTTCTATTATGAAAATGTTACTCAATATTCATATAAAAATTTACGGAAATAATTTTATCTCAAGAAAGTGTACACATTAATTTGGGATATGGATTTACTTGTGTAAAAGGTATGTATTTCCTAGCGCGTATATTTGCAACAATATAATTCTCATATTAAAATTCAACTTGAACAGTATACTTATGAAATGTTCTTTTTTTTTATTATTTAAAATACTTTTCTAAGACTAACGTGTATTTATCATATTTGTACCATTTATATCCAATAAATATTTTTTACTGTTACGTGATTTGTGTATTGTTTTGTGGTTTGCTTTTAAATTTATATTATTTTTAAGATAAATTGTTTAATAATTCTTTAAAATCCCAGTTTATAAATGAAAGTTTTTTTATACTAAAAATCTGATTATTGCTTCAATAAATAAGCAAAAAAAGTATTTATTCAGTACATAAGTTTTCTATTCACACCAAAATATGTCAATATTTTTCATTATGTATTTTTTGAAAAAGACAGTTCCAGAATTATATATTATATATTTTGTGTGAGTGTAAGCTAATTTGGTTATGTAAAAATATCCGTAATGTTATGCAAAAAATTGCTTAATTTAGAATATCTGTAAAAATAAAAGCAAAAACGTAAAATTGTCGAAACTTTTGTTGTGGAAGAAATACTTTGTTTAGATTTAAAAGAACTTAAAAAAAAAATGATGTGTTAATGAATTTAGCGTTTTGATAAACATGTTGAATTCCTTGTAAAATTTTCTATCGCAGTTATAACCACATTTTATTTTAAACTTACTTTTAATTTAATTGTTTGTTAGCTATGAAGGATGTGCAATTCACTCAAAGTTTAATATTGTATAAAAATTGGAAAATTATCAAACACTTATTTTGATTTATTTTTTATATTTTATAATTAGAGATGTATAATTTTCGAGGAAAATCTTTTTAGCCAAAAATCTGTTTTTGGCAAAATTGATTTGTGTTTTGAAATCCGATTTGTCAAAACTTTTTATGTCAACTTATATATATATATATATATGTTCTGCATGATATTATTTGGTTTCAAAGCAATTTTTAACTGTACTGCACATCCGTATATTCTCTAAACTATATAAATGACAGTTAACAGAAAAAAAAAATACTGCAATTTTGTGATTAAATCAGTTTTTGAAATTTTCATTTCTTAATTGCACATTGTATAAAAGATAAATTATTTACAACTATAATTTCATTTCCTCAAAAAAAAAAAAAAAAAAAAAAAAAAAAAAAAAAAAAAAAAAAAATCATTATTTACTTTGATTTTTTGTTCAAAATTTTAAATTTTGGATTAGCAAAACATGAGAAATTGAAGACTATGCTTATTTTATTTTTAAAGCTGTTCTTAAATCCAAAAGGGCAACTTTATGGCATAAGTTTTAATTTATTTTTGTTGGGAAATACATGAAACTAGCAGGTGTTGTTGTTCAGAAACTATGTCATCAAACTGTTTTTCCTTTTTTTTTTTTTGCAAACGTCCAAGTGGGCGTTTTGAACCGAATTTCTGCGCGAAAGAAGAATAACCCCTCGAGAAAAGTTGGAAAACGTCTTTGTCACGTGATCCAAATCGCTTATAACTCAATAGGTATTTTATTTATCAAAAAATGGAAAAAACAGTTCGATTCTAAATCGCTTCCATAGTCAGGTCTTCCAATTTTACATCTTTCCGTTAAAAATGAATTTGTAAATGTGTCAAAACGTTTTGTGCTCGTTGAGCAGGACAGTTGAGAACAAACAGCCTTAAGTAAAAAGGTTATTACAAGTTTAAAATGGAAATTGGAAAAAAAGCTAGAGTTTTGTATATTTCCATGCATAACTACATTTCGCACATAAAATTGCGGTTTTCCCCAAAGTTCGTTTATATAAAAAGGCAAAAAAAAAAAAAAAAAAAAAAATGTATATTTAGGCAAAATAGGTTTTGAAACTAGAAGGGACTTTTCCTGTATGTTATTATATACATGTGTGTGTGTGAAAACATGAAAACAAATCATAGAAGCATTAGAATGAAGCTATCGTGAAATTCTGAATATTTTATAATTAAATTCTCAACTTTTCTTATGGTAAATAATACCTAATCTTGAGAAAATAAAATCGAATGTATTCTTTAATTGAAGAATTTCATACCCAATTTTTTTTTTAAATATTGTGATCTCATATACTGCAAATTTTGTGGAATCTAGTATTAGATTTTATTTAACACAGAAATAAAAATGCTTAACCCTTGCCGGAGCGGAGTAATTTTGTTTAGAAACTGATGAAATAATGGACTGACACCGCAATTTATAAACGAATTTATTAGAAAATACGAACTTGTTTATTTTCATGTACATTATAATAGGAAAATTTTAGTTATATATTCTTGGTGCCGTTTGGCAGTTTTGGAATTAAAATTAGGTGTCCTTTTCTAAGGTCACCGCGCCGGAAAGGATTAAATTAATTCACGGGGAATATGTTATTTAAATGGGAAAAAATTGCACAACATGGGATGGAATTCTTTCTGAAGGAGTGAATCATTTTTTATAAATGGGAATAATTTGTTACCATAAAGCATAGCTGATTGCAGCATGGGCAAACTGGGCTGTTTCTATGGGCCTTTAGCTTTACGAGCCCCTAAATTTGGTATGAAATTTCCATAAAGCTGATATTTTAAATTTGTTTTGATCTTATACATATTTTATTAAATATTTTGTACTTTTAGAGCATGATTAGGTTAAAGAATATGATATATTTATCCAAATATGTATTTGACGGTATCGAATAGGCTTTTTTTTTTTTTTTTTTTTTTTTTTTTTTTGTAACAGTATACGAAGGCAGTTGGGGGAAGGGGGCGAATCAATACTAGATCTTTGGACTGGAATTAATTTAAAGTTCACTAAAAGTAATAAACATTTTTGATGCCGTAGAGCATATATGATATCACATAAATACATATTTAGGTGAATATATATATATATTTACATATATTATCCTATTCTAAAACTACAAAATACTGATTACAATCCTCATAAGGTCAAAACCGATTTAAAATATCAGCTTTATGAACATTTCATATCCAATTTGGAGTACCCTAAAATCAAAAGGCAGAGAAGCGCCCCATTTTTCCCACGCTGTAATCAGCTCTGCTTTATGGTAACAAATTATTCCCATTTATAAAAAAGGATTCAATGTGGTCAAACATGGCTGCGTATATGGCTTAGAAAGAAAAGTGGTCAAAGATGGCTTCATATTGGCCAAAAAAAAAAGGCTCAAAGATGGCCGCAATTAAGACATTTGAAATGTCTGAAATTCAGACGTAAGAAGTGTCTGAAAATTTTAAGACATTTTGAAACGTCTTAAAATTGAACACTCTTGTTTCAGACACTTAAGTGTCTGAAAATTTTAACACATTTTAAAACGTCTGAAAATTAAACACTGTGTTTCAGACACTTAAATGTCTGAATTTCAGACATTTCAGTTTACAGTGAAAGATAAGAGTTATTGAGTATAGTACTATATAGAAAATAAACTTGTTGAATCATTGCATTTTAAAAAGCGATACATATATTCTTTAATTTAATCATCACTGTCTTAACAAAATATAGATAGGAATTAGCGCCAATGGTTAAAACAAAATCTGGAGTGACTCCACTCGACTAAGCAAAAAAGCAATACATATATATACTATAATACGAGCAAAAATTGTGTGTGTATGTGTGTGTATGTGTATGCAAATTTTATCTTAAAAACGGCTCTAACGATTTTGACTAAATTTTGTATTTTATCATTTTCGGGCACGAAAAGATCATTGGACTAGGTCACATGTTCGAGAAAATTCAATTAGTGGGTCATAATGGGTCAGGGTTAAGCTAATTAGATCTAAAAAAGGACTCAATCGATTTTAACTAAATTTTATACCCAACCGTTTTTACGCACGAGAAAACTATTGGGCTAGGTCACATGTTCGAGAAATTTCTATTAGTGGGTCATATTTGGGTCACTTTGGGTCAAGCCAATTTTATCTAAAAAACGATTTTGACTAAATTTTGTATTCTACCGCTTCGAATTACAAGAAGACCATTAGACTAAGTCATATGTTAGAGAAAATTCAATTAGTGGGTCATTTTGGGGTCACTGTGGGCCAAGCTAATTTTATCTAAAAAATGGCTCTAACGATTTTGACGAAATTTTGTATTCTATCGTTTTCGGACACAAAAATACCATTGGGCTAGGTCGCATGTTCAAGTTCAAGAACATTCGATTAGTGGGTCATTTTGGGTCACAGTGGGTGAGGGTCAAGTTAATTGCTCTAAAAAACGGCTCAAACGAATTTGACAAAAGTTTGTATTATATCGTTTTCAGTCTTGAGAAGACCACTCGGCTGTGTCACATGTTCGAGAAAATAAGATTAGTGGGTCATTTTGGAGTCAGTGCGGGTGAAGATGATTTTATCTATAAAACGGCTTAAATGATTTTGACTAAATTTTGTATCCTACCGTTTTTGATTAGCAGACCATTGAACTTAAATCATATGTTCGAGCAGATTTTATTAGTTCGTCATTTTCGGTCACTACGGGTCAGGGTCACGCAACCGTGAAGTTGGCGAAATATTGGCGACATTTGGCCGAAAAATAGACTTTCAAGATTACGAATGCCAAAACATATACTTGGCGCCAAATGCAAGAATGTCGCCAAATTTGGGCTATATTTGTCGAAAAAATAGGCATTCAGAATGTGAAAGAATTTTTTAGACATTTTTAATAGGACTCGAGATGCATGGTTAAATCAATTAGAGTTGAGCTAAAAATGTAATTTGGAAGGACGAATGATACAGTGAGAATATTATATCGAGTTGAACACAAACTTATTTTGACCCAGCTATGCTCGGTCGTCCCCGCTTGTTTTTTAATTTAAACCTCGCTGTCTTAACAACATATAGATAGAAATTATCGCCCATGGTTAAAACAAAATCTGCAGTGACTCCACTCGACTAAGCAAAAAAGCAATACATATATATTTTTAAATTTAAACCTTGCTGTCTTAACAAAATATAAACAGAAATTAGCGCCCATGGTTAAAACAAAATCTGAACTGACTCCACTCGACTGAGCAAAAAAGCAATACATATATATTTTTTTATTTAAACCTCGCTGTCTTAACAAAATATAGATAGAAATTATGGTCCATGGTTAAAACAAAATCTGAAGTGACTCCACTCGACTAAGCAAAAAAGCAATATGTATATATATTTTTTAATTTAAACCTCGCTGTCTTAACAAAATAAACTCGACTGAGCAAAAAAGCAATACATATATATTTTTTTATTTAAACCTCGCTGTCTTAACAAAATATAGATAGAAATTAGCGCCCATGGTTAAAACAAAATCTGGTGACTCCACTCGACTGAGCAAAAAAGCAATACATATATATTTTTTAATTTAATCCTCGCTGTCTTAACAACATATAGATAGAAATTATCGCCCATGGTTAAAACAAAATCTGAAGTGACTCCACTCGACTAAGCAAAAAAGCAAGACATATATATTTTTTAATTTAAACCTCGCTGTTTTAACAAAATATAAACAAAAATTAGCGCCCATGGTTAAAACAAAATCTGAAGTGTCTCCACTCAACTGAGCCAAAAAGTAATACATATATATTTTTTAATTTAAACCTCGCTGTCTTTACGAAATATAGACAGAAGTTAGAGCACGTGGCTAAAACAAAATCTAAAGTGATTCTACTCAACGAAGCAGAAAGGCAATTACATATATATTTTTTAATTTAAACCTCGCTGTCTTAACAAAATATAGAAATTAGCGCCCATGGTTAAAACGAAATCTGAAGTGACTCCACTCGACTGAGCAAAAAAGCAATACATATATATTTTTTAATTTAATCCTCGCTGTCTTAACAACATATAGATAGAAATTATCGCCCATGGTTAAAACAAAATCTGAAGTGACTCCACTCGACTAAGCAAAAAAGCAAGACATATATATTTTTTAATTTAAACCTCGCTGTTTTAACAAAATATAAACAAAAATTAGCGCCCATGGTTAAAACAAAATCTGAAGTGACTCCACTCAACTGAGCCAAAAAGTAATACATATATATTTTTTAATTTAAACCTCGCTGTCTTTACGAAATATAGACAGAAGTTAGAGCACGTGGCTAAAACAAAATCTAAAGTGATTCTACTCAACGAAGCAGAAAGGCAATTACATATATATTTTTTAATTTAAACCTCGCTGTCTTAACAAAATATAGAAATTAGCGCCCATGGTTAAAACGAAATCTGAAGTGACTCCACTCAAGTAAGCGAAAAAGCAAAACATATATATTTTTTAATTTAAACCCCGCTGTCTTAACAAAATATAGACAGAAGTTAGCGCACACGGTTAAAACAAAATCTGGAGTGACTCTGTTCGACTTTTCGAATACTGATGTACGTGTACAATAAATAAATAAATACTAGAAAACAGGAATTCTGCTTTTTCAGAATTCAGTGTGGCCCCCGATGACAAAAAATATATATGTATATAAATAGATACAGTAGAGTCCCGATTATTCGAGTTAATTGAACTTATACCTTTGGAATGGATCATTTTCTTCTGATGGACTGATAGCTTCCATTATTATAAAACAGTCATTATAAATGAAGTGTTAGGTGAAGATGAAAGAGCGGTCGTAAAAAGTTAGAACTCTGATTTTCTGATCAGAACGGAGGGAGAGGGGGGGAGGGGATGGCCAAAAAAATTATGGCCATTTTTTTGCTCTTTCATTTTTCCCTAACACTTCATTTACAGTGACTGTTTCATAATAATGGAAGTCCATTAGAAGAAAATAACTCGGTGAAAGCGGAAACTCCGATAATCGGGGCTGTACTGTAGTTCTGTTTAAGACTTTGTGACATAGTACCTTCTCAACATATTTTTGACTGTGGGGAAAGCAACAGGCATTTCCAGGGAAGACAATAGTCTTTTGTGTAAAGGTATGCTGGGGAGATAGCATGCATACCTCTGTCCTTGGGATCTGCTCAGCAGAAGATTTCCACATTCCAAGAAATAAGGGGACTGGACAATGTGTGGCAACGTTCGCTCATCCCCGGAAGAAAAAAACAGTTCAAGCATGTGCTGCTGAGCAGTTCTAAAGAGTAGACTTAAGACACTGATAAAGAGAGGTCGTGTTTTGTCAACGGAAGAGATGTGAAGTACAAATCGTTCACTCATGTTGGGTATGAGAAGTATAGAACTGTTGATAAAAAGTGAGAGTGTCTACCTATGAATTGTAAAGTTTGTTATTGCATTTTTCAAATCCATTTTTGTCGTTCTAATAAAGAACTTTGGTAAGAAATATGTGTTATTTTTCAACGATCATCTCACAAGAGCTTAGTAAATCAAAAAGCTCTGGCCCATACATCACAACTTATAACACGCGATTTTATTTTACATAAAGTGACGTCATCCACATCCGCTGAAGAATTCATCATTTGCGATCCAGTGTTAAACAACATCTACAGTAAAGTACGCTTAGGACGTCACTATTAGAGGTCTGCACGGGCCTGGGCTTGGCCCGAGGCCCGTACCCGGCCCGTCCCGTTGGAATGATGGCAAATTTTCAAACGGGCCGTGCCGATAAAAAAATTAATCGGGCCTGTCGGCCCGATATAAGAATTCCAGCGAAGCAGATAAAATACGAGCCATTTTCAATTAATATGATTTTCACGAGACGTATCAACGTGCGTCACGAGCCGATGGGAGTTTAACAACATCAATACAGAAATGTAACATGTCCGTCGGCATCGCACAGTTACAAGATGTCAGATTCCGAGTTTAATTTTTTTCAGCAGACTCGTGCCGGGACGGAACTGGTCTTAATCGATCTCAGGATGTGTAGGACAGTCATTATGTTTTGTAGTATTAGTAGTGATAATGAACTTCTCTTAACAGTATCTTTGGAAATATACCTTAAGGTGGTTCTCATATTCACTCACATTTTCTGACTCATTTTTAACTATAAAAGCATAAAATTGACAGGCCTGACTATTGAAGGCATTTGGAAACGAATAGCTTTTTCCATATTTGATAAATTACTTACAGAGATAACAGAGATTCTTGTCACGTGACTGTACGTTCTTCTCCTTTCCTGTGCTATCGCTTCCGGAAATTCGATTTAAAACGCTAACTTTGGCAGTATTTTCAGAAAGATATATTGCTTTTAACTATGAAAAAAAAAAAAAACGACATTTACATAGCTTCTGAATAAGAATACCTGCCAATCTTACGCGTTTCCGAAAAGAAATGAATTCATAAATGTGTCGAAATACAGTTCATTTGGATTTGAGAAAAGCTTTAAAATGAGAAAAATATTTTCACAAATCTACTTTTATTATACAGCTTCAAAAGTTATCATGTCTTTAATCTTTTATTCTGAACTACATTAATCTTTTAATGAATCGTTATTTGAATTTTGAAATGTCTGTAGACACGATGACAGAAAAAATCGGCTATCTAAAGATTCATAGGTCTTCATTTGTTTGTACTATTAATATAGATGTTTAAAATTAAATTTAGTTTCTAATAGCTACATGTTTTATCAGAAATCCTTCACTTATATTTTTTTCAAAATAGCACTTATTTTAATTAAAGTTTTTTTTTAAATTTTTTTATGGGAAAATGGCAACAAAAAGATATAATTGCTATTTTTCTTTCACTTTCTGCAGAAATGGAGTTCTTCCGTTGCCAATATTAAGCAAATAGCTCTAAAAACTACAAAAAGAAATTAATATCTCAAAAGTAAATGGAGATGCAGTTTTCAAACAAATTTCATTTAAAAGTAACTTTTTTTTTCCAATATGCCGGTATAAAAATTTAAAATGTGCGACGCTTAGAAGTTTAAAAAATTGCTATAGAGTATTTAATCGTATTGCTTTGTTTTACGGCTGGCTTCTGTAAGGTAATGTTATTTTTTGGAGACTACACAAAATAAGCTGGAAGAAAGAAATCTTCTTTGTTTTACGGCTGGCTTCTGTAAGGTAACGTTATTTTTTTTAGACTACACAAAATAAGCTGGGAGAAAGAAATAGCATACCGTGGGGTTTCTGTGGCCGAGAGGTCAAAGCACAACGCTGCTAATCGTTTGAGAGCGTTGGAGATTGTGGGTTCGCTTCCCGCTGGTTCCATTGCACACACTCTTTGAGTCGAACTCCCAGGATGTATTTCTCTTGCGTTGCAATATTTCTTTGTGCTATCTTGTTTCTGACTTATAAGTGGGCTCTCATGTCAAGCACACAAGTCATATGTTTGTTGTTCACAAATAAATAGCATACCGTACAGGGCTAAAAAAAAGTGAGGGGGATTTTTATTTCTGACACAATGAAATCGGCTGGATTCGAATATTCGACCTCCCGTTTTACTTTAACTATTAATAGCTTTCTATAAAATGATGGAAATGTAACCATTCTCAGATACGTAATAGATAACGAAACAGGAAATTAGAGTAATAACTTTCAAGGACACCAACCCTTTGATACTTATAAAAATAGATTTGACAGCAATCAATCATTGTGCAATCATCAAACTTTTTACATTAACAAAATTATGCTCATCGAAAGAACAATTACAACCATAAATAAAAAAAAAAATGTTTATATCATCCCACGCATGAAGCAAGAGTTTGACGTCACTACCAAAAAAATAGCTCAAAATGACTCAAAAACTTTATTATTTATAGTTCAGCTGTTCCGTTGACTTTAATTTATGAATACGTAAATGTATAAAATTGCTGCTGCAAAACGCAGCGTAATATAGATGTAAAATTAATTAACTCAACAGTGAAAAGCTAATGATTTAATATAAGTTTTAATAAGGAAAGAAATCAGTCTCAGCAATGGACTTAATTCACATATGAAAACATATTAAATACACAACTTTTTTCTCACTACACTTTAGAGTGATCCCAAAGTAGGAATTCAGGATGAATGGACACACGCCCTGGATTACTTGGTCATGCTATGACGTAAGGATTGCTATTCAAGAAGCATAAAGGTAAGAAATTTACCTATATTATTATATTTGATTGATATATTATGAAAGGTCAGATTTATACTGATTTAATTATCTAAATATTTGTGCGCGTGTACTACTGCGCAAAGCAGAGGTATGGGTTTTTTTTGCCAACATAAAATAGTTGTTTCCTATTTTATGTCGCAAATCCGTTTATGTCGCAAATTATGAATTCATGAAAATTTCATCTTCTAAAGAATTTTTCGAGAATTTTTGAAACTACGTTAGAAGATTTACCCAATCATATAATAAATTTTAGAAAGATTTTGCCAATTAAAATTAATGAACTATAAATCTGATTTTAAGAGCGATTTTGCGCAGTACTTCACTCAAACCTTTTAGTTAAAATATATATATTTTTTTAGAATTTTACAGAACTAGAAATCGTACAAACATAATGCTCTTGCAATAGAATCATAGAAATATTTCAGAACTGTAACTTTTCACCCGCAATCTTCTAACGTGAAGAAAGCTGAAGAGATGCAAATGAAAGAAAAGTCGTCCTTTTAAAAATACTTTTGTTTTGTGCAACCAATAATGCTTTAGGAACAAGATAAAGTAAAGTAGCTATAACTCATTCTAAACTGTTACTACTAATCGATGTATTAAATAAATTTTATAACATGTTTTTGTTTTTTGTTTTTTAAATGGTACAATAAAGTACCGTCGGGCCATAAAGGGTTAAAGAGTGAAACATGTGATGGAAATAAAGGAATTGCCAACGGTGTAAAGAGAATTAAGCAAACTTTTATTATTATTATCATTATTAAATGCTGTAACATAATTGAAGCCATAACACTAAATGTATACACATATATACTATCTTCATCACATGCAGAAACGAAATAGTTATCAATACAAAATAATACTCATTCAAAAGACACATTCTATTAAATGGGACGTCAGACCTAAACGGGTTAAGGCTGTTCTCAAATCCCAAAGGACAAGTTTATGACATAAATTTTAATTTACTTTTGTTCGAAAATGCATGAAACTAGCTTGTTCAGAAACTATGTAATCGAACTGTGTTTTCAGTCCTTTTGCAAACGCAATAGATCTTTTCGAAAACAGTGTCAAACTGGGCGTTTTGAACCGAATTTCTACGCAAAAGAAGAATAACCACTCAAGGAAGAGTGAAAAACGTCTTTGTTACATGATCAAAATCGCTTATAACTCAATAGGTAATTTATTTATCAAAAAATGGGAAACACAGTTCGATTTCAAATCGTTTCCCTAGTCAGGACTTCCAATTTTATATCTTTCCGTTAAAAAATGAATTTGTAAATGTTTCAAAACGTTTTGCGCTTGTTGAGCAGAGCAGTTGAGAACAGGAAAGAAATCCTCTAAATTTGCTGCTTATTCCTTTTCTTAAAATAAACAAAGACAAAGATTAGATTTATTTTAAAGCTACTTTTATTCGTATTTTTCAGCCGAAATTGTTTTTCACATGGCGCGGGGTTTATTAACTACTAGCTGTTACCCGTGACGTCGTTCACGTAACATAAAAAGAAGAAGAAATGAATTAATTAAGCAAAGCATTTCCCCTTCCGATAATTAAAAACATATATAATAAACCAATTCTTTATCACATTTTACAGTAGACAATCTATTTATATATTACGCTATCGTACCTGGCATAGAAATTGCAGTTATTTGTTAATTGTTTAATAGCAACGCCCAAATAAAACGCATCTCATTGGTTATTGAACGCATTTGTTATTGAACATTGGTTATTGATTGGTCATTATTGGTTATTTAATACATCCCCATACCTATAAGGGGGGTTACCATAGGGGGGACCCTGTTCTGTCGCCAAGTTTGTCGCCAAGTTTGTCGCCAAAAGTGACGCCAACTTAGCGATATCTTTAATATTGCGCCAAATTCCCATAGACTTCCATTGTGAACCAATAGGTTTTACTTGCTTAGAGAAAATCAACAAATTGAGATATTTTAATGCAACAAAAACTAATATTAGCTTAGGGGATTATATTAATTATAGTTAACCCTCTTGCAGCCTAAAGCGAAATCAGAACTGTCACTGGAGACTATTTTTATAGTTTCGCACCACTATTTTAAGAAAATAAATTTTGCAGTGTATTTTTCATGTAGATGTTGGTAATGTCTATATGGAATTTTTTGTACTTAAAAAGTGGTCCGAGTTTAATTAAAAAATAGTCGCCAGTGGAAAAATTGAATCCCCGAGGAAATCTCGGATTGCACAAATTTCGCTACTTTTACGTTTCCCGAGGAAATCTCGGGTTGTGCAGCGAGAGGGTTAGGGGAGTCCAAGTAAGTTAAATTATGAATAAAAGTAACATTATAGAATGCTTAACATGCTTTCCCAAACATAAATTTTAAGGAAACCAAACTGGTCGCCAAAGGCGGCTAGTATAACATATTTCTTTATTATAAGGTCATTGACATAACTCAGGTTTATACGCTGAAGCAGGATGTCTGTTTATATCATGAAGTAATAAGAAAATGGCACAGATGACATATACGCAGCGGGGTACCTAATTGTCGCCAAAATAGCTTATTTTGCTTGACATGGTAACGCCGGCTATTGTTGTTTATTTATTAATAAATTATTTACTTGCGGCCAGTGTCTTCTTTTAACCTATGTTACGACAGTTCAGGTGATCCACATTCCCTCCTTGAAGCCAAATAAGCAGCGTTATAATGGTGACGCAGTTGGGACTTTTCAGCTGTATCAGCATCTCTAAGATTAGCCTGACGATCGGCTTGTTCATGTCTACGCAATTCTGCTTGAGGAAAAGTTTCATTAATTTTTGATATTTTCAATGCTCTTGCATGACGTGAATTTCTCGATAAATTTGATTTCGCTTTGATGACATTACTCTCTTTAATTTTTTATAACATTTTAAATTCAGTTAGACATTTTATTAAAAGCTAAGGCATATTTATCTCAATCTATCATACTTCACAAAAAACTATTATCCAAAAGGGCTTAGATGCAGCATATTCCCGCAGCCGCCATCTTGGATGTTTTGAGATTTCTTGGCGAATTTTGTTGGCGATGTTTTACATTTTATTTTCGTTAAGAACTAACATGAGCATAAAACACTGCTTGGCGACATTTACTACTTGGCGGAAAAGGAGTGTTCACTCCAAGAAAAGATCCAAGATGGCGGCCGCTGGAATATATAACATCTGTTCTTAAAAAAGAGCACTAAAAAGAGCTACTTTTTAAAATGTCAACAAATATTTTACCCTTTTAAAGCTAAAAGAAATGTAGAATTAAAATTCAGCTGCCACATTACGATTTACAAACGTTTCTCCAATAAAAAAATTTATACTGAATGTTACTTTAATGTCGCAATCATATCAAACATTTATGTTCTTTGAAGGAAAATGTAAATTTCTTTAAAAATAAAGTAACTGTTATTTAAATTTCCTGGAATGAACGCTAAAAAATTAACACTCACAAAAAATTGTTTTATCCAGGTAATCTAGTTAACTTTTTACTTTTTATTTAAGAATGAAAATACATTTTCTGCTAATCATTACGTCATTTTCGACATTGATAATTTTACTGTGCATATTATTGACATTTGCTCTTCAAAAGTTTTTTTATTTTTAAATTTTAAATTAAAAATTCCATTTTTATGTTAACCGCGCGCAGACGATAAACCGTAAGCATTCATAACAATTTTCTTTAAATAATAAAAATTAATACCATAACACAATCTCATTTTATTTCAACATCAAAGCATATCCGTTTTATTTTCCATATATGACGTCACATTTGCCTTCTTCCCGCACTTACTCAAAATCCATGCACCTTGTATTATTAAAAATACTTGAAAATTTCCGTTTTAATCTTTCAATTGGAAATTAAATTATTATTCTGGGTTTTTATTTTTTGGCAACGAAAAAAAGAAGATGGTTAAATTTTATCAGAAAAATGTCAATTTATTGTGTATGAAAAATAATGAAATTTTGGATTGTTAAGCAAAATATTTGAATAAAATAAATTAAACACAGCCTATGTTCATTTCCGGGTTGTAATCCATCTATAACCAAAAATACAAAAGCATTAATTCATCCGTTTAGACGCTGTCTTCATTCAAACATTCGGACACACATTGACATTTATAATATTATAAGGATAAGGATATGATTCTTTACCATTATTTTTCCTTCTAATTATGACCCCATTTTTGGCAAAAAACCTCTATTAACGAAACCGATATTCATCCTTCACGTATAATAAAAAATACCCCATTTTTCGTTTCAAATATGACGTCATATATATTTTCTGTTGAATTCTTTTTATTTTAATTTTTAATTAGTTATAGAGGAGAAATTATTATTCCAGATTTAGATTTCCTTGGCAACAAGAAAGAAAGATGGTTAAATTTATCGGAAAAATTTCAATTGATTCTGTATGAAAAAGAATGAAATTTTGAATTCTTAAGAAAATTATTCGAATAAATTAAATAAAATATAGCCTATGTTCATTTCTGTTTCATAATACACCTATATGCAAAGATACAAAAACATTAATTCATCCGTTTAGATGTCGACTCCATTCAAACTTTCGGACACACTTTGACATTTATAATATTATAAGGATTGGTAAACAGAGAAGCGGGGTGTAGAGGAATCGAAGATTGTTTATTTATTTTGAAGTTGAATTTGTAAAGAAAAAAAATGGGGTAATTTAGGGGTCTCATTAAAACGCAAGACATTTAAGGAAAATATCAGAACAACGGGTCATTAAATCTAAAATCGGGACGACTGGTCACTTTTTTAATAGAAGTACATTCAAAAGCTTCGCCAAAAATTAATTTTTTACAATGTTCACTTACTGCTTTTCTGTTCGTTTAAATATGAATTAATAATCTTAAAGCATTTTTGCAAATGCGGTTGAACATTTTTTTTTTCTCTATCATTATTGTGTCGGAAAAGTAGTAGGTTTGGATTTCATCGAAGGTTTAAAAAGTAATAAAAGTTTTTTCTTTTTTTTTTTTTTTTAATATATAAGGTTTCCCCAAATCAAAGTGGCATTGCTGTAATAACTTCGCCCTTTGAAGAGAAAGATGACTGCGCATGCTCCTATAGAGGGCAGAGTGCAAGGGATGCATGCGATTTCCTTAAATTCTGCCAGATGCGTGTGTGATAACGTGGGAGCACGCTAAAAGGTATGGTTTGCATTATGGATGCCTCCAAACGATGTCAACGCCCGGTCGTGCAATTTTTAACAGCGGAAAATGTTAGTGCTATTGAAATCTATCGTCGAATGCAAAATGTGTATGGCACGGAGATCGGTATTCCAATGCTGTAGGGATTTTCGTAGAAAAAGAAGCAGTACTGACGACAGGTCACGACCTGGTCAAGCGCATGTGGTCTTCTTCCACTACGAAAATCTCTACACCCAGGCATCCATGATACGAACTATGCCTTTTAACGTGCTCCCACGTTATCACACACGCATCTGGTGGGATCTGACGATATCGCATGCATTTCCAGGACTCTGCACCCTCTATAGGAGCATGCACAGTCACCTTTCTCTTCAAATGGCGGAGTTATATAGCAATGCCCATTTGGGTGACCCATAAAGATCGATATATTTCTAAATCATTTATGTAGATGTGATTGAAAAGTTTTCTTCGTGGTTGTGACCGAAAAGTAGCGTGTT